>OW121771.1:18651758-19867258 GCA_933228765.1 Miltochrista miniata
CATCAGCCATCGGTTTTCCTACGGATTGGCCAGCTCAGTGACACTTCAAAACGCATACTCTGCAAGTTATGTCGACCATTCAGGAAAATTTTTCAAATCATTCGATAGAAAGCCTTATTTAAAACCCATTCAGTAGTAGTTTATTTATCCATTATCGGATAGGCAAAGGCAATTTGAGCCATACAGCCTAGTCTTATATTAGCATTTCAGTTGTTTTCAATACATTTAGGGCAGATAGCCCATTCTTCTATATGCATAATAATAACAAATATAAAGTCAATTTCACAAAGGCAAATAGCCAAATCTTCCATCAATATAATTAAAGTGTAAAATCAGTTTCATGATGGCAAATAGCCAAATCTTCTATCACGTATGTAAAGTCAAATTAATTTCGAGACAAATAGCCAAATCTTCAATAAATTATAACAAATCAATTTCTTCAGCGATTTCAGTTGTCTTCATCAAGACTAAAATTCGTGTATCAAAGTGTAGTGACACTTGACACTGACATATTTCATGAAATATTATAAGTCCAATCCAGTAATTCCAATCCAATAACATTATCCATAGTCACTGCAAATTTGCAGGACATAAATAAAGATAAGCTTCTACAGAAATCCAATGCAAGCATTGATATAGTCATAAATAGGTCTGAAAGTATCAGAGCATGATAGAAGCTCCTGAAGTGAAGGCGGGATATCTTCATAAATTCGTAACAGCTGATCAATGAGTACGATGCGTTGAAGGTTAAAAGCCGGACAAGCGAAGAAAATGTGTTGGAGAGTTTGATTTTCTTGTAAATTGCATTCTGTGCATATAGGAGACATAATTATTTGCATACGGTGCAGGTGTGCATTGAATGTACAGTGTCCTAAACGAAGACGACAAATTTGCGTGTAGAAATCTCTCTTCAAGAAAAACGAGCTTTTAGCGAACCAGGGAACCTTACCAATTTTTTTTTGAATTCCAGCATACCATGTACCTTTATCTTCAATAGTAATATCCCTTTCTTCGTTCCATTCACGTATCATTTCTTTATTATATAATGAAAGTAAATCTGTCCATGGTATATTGATGTGTTTAATTTGATGATTCAACAATGAGGTAGCTAATTTAGCAAGGTAATCTGCGCATTCATTACATGCTACACCTTAATGTGCAGGAGTCCAAAGAAAAGTTATCACTAGGTGCAACTGGGTGGTCAGGTGTGTCCATAGATCTTTAATTTGATAAATAATGTAGTTTGTCTTATTACAAAAACTGTTATTTTGAAGTGAGCGTAAAACTGACATGTTGTCACTTATAATGAGCCAATTCTTACGTTCTTTTGCCATTATGTCATCTCGAATATATTGAAGTGCAAAAAGAATTGCGAGAGCCTCAGCACTGTATATACTTAATATGTTTGGTAGTCTGTATCCTTTTCCATATTTGATATTTTTGTGGTAGAAAGCCAAAGCCACATTATTTTCGTTTTTAGATGCATCTGTATAAACATGGTCACATTCACTCCATTCAGAGAGTTTGAGGTATACATCTTCTTTAGTTACAAGATCCCTGTCAATAGTAACATTCATGTCACAGAATTTGCTCTCAAAGCAACCTACATAGCATGCTAAAACATCTGTATTATATACATCATGGTGTACTATATTTGTGGATATTTCAGGGAAGTCTAGGAGGATGTAAGGATATTTAAGAGAACTAAGTGAAGATGGTATATTGATTGCATCTGAAACTTTAATTAAGAGGGGGTGGGAGGAGACAGAATGCAGTTTCAAGAGAAATCTCTTCTTCAAGTATTTGAACCTCAATGCCAGGGGAGGCATATTGCACTCAACTTGTAGAGAAACAATAGGAGTGGTTCTCATAGCACCAGTGATCAGCCGTAAGTTTTTGTTTTGTATTACATTAAGTTTTTTAATTATATTTACATTAGAAGCAAAACACAAGTAACTATATTCAAAATGGGACCGAATAAGAGATTTGTACAACATAAGTAAAACTTTTGGATCAGCTCCCCATGATACTCGAGCTAGGGACTTTAAGATATTAAATGCTCTGGAGACCTTGTCCATCATATAATTTGCATGCTTTTCCCATGATAGATTACGGGTGAACAAAACACCTAGAAATTTTACATTATCTACAACAGGTAATAAATGATTATTATATATGTCGGAGTAGACATGCGGCAGCTGTTTTTAAAAAGCGCAGGCCCGCTGCCCTGGAGTAGGTCATCGGGTCTGCTTTATGCTTTATTACACTTATAGATGGATATCTAGTTACATAACAGTGAAATAAATACTTAGGCGGTATTTATTTCAGAAACACAGTAATCAAAACAAGCAAATGGAACACCAATGAAATAAAATCAAATGAAATGAAAAATCTTTATTCATGTAAGTCACAATCTACATTTACTGCCAGATTCGCAACGCAATAGGTAGAGCTGGAGAAAAAAGAACCTGGCAATAAAACTCCGGCCACTCTTTTAACTTCCAGTAGGTTATTACAACATAATTTTTATTCCAAATTAAAACCAACATAGAATCTACTCACAATGTTTTCTCTCCAAATTCCAGCAACAAAGTGAGCCCTCGGCCACGACCACTGTCTATTTATAAATCCCCGCCACTCAAATTGTTCTCACAAAACACGTGGCTTGATATTTAATGTTTTCTTTTTAAAACAAAGAAATGTGGTTCAATTTATTTTTGAGAAATAAAGTTATTAATTTAATTAGTCAAACAAACTTAAATTGTATGAAATCGTTAAAATACAAAGATTAATTCATTCTCAGTAAAATGAACATTGCCGGAACTATAGGAATAACAAAAATCCTGTTTTGATTAAAAACATTTTTAAATGTCGACAATATTCGTAATAATTGTCAATAAGAATTTAACAATAGTCTTTATTGTAGGTTCTTACGAACCTACATAGTCACATAACACTTAGGTAACCTAATTAGTTCAACACTACATCAAGTTATACAAATCAGTGTTAATAAATTCTACAACTATTTCTATTCGAACCTTATATCACAAAATAGTAAGGTATCAGTAAAGTTGCTCATTGTAATGGTTTTAATCTATTTATAATCAAATAGATTTTAATTAGTAATTCTCGGTGTGGCGACACGGCCATACTGATCGGCGATGCGTGCTCTGCATCGTGTGTTAAGGTCTAGATCTGCAAAATAAATATTAAAAGCTGAGGCTTGGTAGTTCTACAGTACACGCAAACCAGAAAAACTTGGTTAAACAAATATAATTCCATTGGTCATAACCTTACATCGTGGTAGCATGTAGAGTGTCACCGCTCATAGTTAATGAAGACGGTGAGCTGGTTATGATGCGCTCACTGAGTGCTACTACTGCGATCCACATCAATCAATGAATCAAATCAGCCTATATCAGTCCACTGCTGGACGTAGGCCTCTCCCAAATGACGCCACAACACACGGTCCTGCGCACATGTAAATACATGGCAACAGATTTTTTTTTTTTTTTTTATACACAGGTAAGGTTTTGTAGGGGAGAGGTCGATGCTGTCAAAGACAGGGGCCCTAGGGGATGTTGGTAGGGTCGATGCTGTGCCCTAAGCGGTCTTGTACGCCGTGTTACACAGGGGACCATTATTCTTTCAGGATTGGGATATCCACTTTTAGTGGTTCTTACTGCTCATTCCACATGACAACAGTATTTTTTTTTTATATTCGGGTAAGGATATGTAGGGGAGAGGTCGATGCTGTCAAAGACAGGGGCCCTAGGGGATGTTGGTAGGGTCGATGCTGTGCCCTAAGCGGTCTTGTACGCCGTGTTACACAGGGGACCATTATTCTTTCAGGATAGGGATATCCACTTTTAGTGGTTCTTACTGCTCATTCCACATGACAACAGTATTTTTTTTTTTTTTATATACGGGTAAGGATATGTAGGGGAGAGGTCGATGCTGTCAAAGACAGGGGCCCTAGGGGATGTTGGTAGGGTCGATGCTGTGCCCTAAGCGGTCTTGTACGCCGTGTTACACAGGGGACCATTATTCTTTCAGGATTGGGATATCCACTTTTAGTGGTTCTTACTGCTCATTCCACATGACAACAGTATTTTTTTTTATTTTTATTTTTTATATACGGGTAAGGATATGTAGGGGAGAGGTCGATGCTGTCAAAGACAGGGGCCCTAGGGGATGTTGGTAGGGTCGATGCTGTGCCCTAAGCGGTCTTGTACGCCGTGTTACACAGGGGACCACTATTCTTTCAGGATTGGGATATCCACTTTTTGTGGCTTAATACAAATAATAAATAAATAATATGATTCAGGATAGGGATATTAGTGGCTTATTGGCGACTCCACGCCCCAATAGCATCTTTTCATTTAAATATTTTATTAGCTAATTTGGTGACTCCACGTCCCAATAGCATCATTTGTCTAATAATTCAGCTAGCATTTTAATACCGATTAGACTGAAGAAACTAAAATGAAAATACCTCACCAGATTTTTCAATTTGTGGTTTCTGAGAATCAAGTACTCGCTAGGTGCGGTGCCGTCAGCGTCAATGCGCCAGATGACCTAACCTAAGCTGTAGCTCACCACGACGTTTTGGGCGCCCCGCTGTTGATTGTGGGGACCTTTAGCGCCCGTCTATGATGTCCTAATGCTTCCTTTAGAAGACAGCGGCCGTTGTCGAGAACGCTGTAAACTTAAACAAAGATGACTCTGTAAAAACTATGCTTTTTTTTTTTTGCACGATTCCTGTCAAATCTCGCCTTATCTTTAGTAGATGTCTGTGTCGTTGTTGTACGTGCCATTCAAGAAGTTTCAAACTAGGTACTTCAGTGGTTGACCAAATTAGGCAATTCCGCTGGTAAACAGTTTTGGCACTGAAATAAGAGGAGCTACGCCTACAGTTCGGACTTTCTGATGCGGTGTGCGAATTTGAAGTCTCGTAATCCCTTATCATGATAAGACTATTAGCCCTAATGATACCTGTGGCTATTATACAGGGACATCGTTTATAATCACTTGTTTTGGGGCTAGGAAGAGATGAAATACTTGTTTGGGCCACCAAGGTTCAATGCTCGCCTTTGTAGTTTGTATAGCGTAACAGAACTTACTTTGTATAGGAGTATTTTTAAAGAGGGAATCCTACATGAATGCCATGCCGGACTCCTACCGACTAAAAACCACACGTTTCCTACCTAATATGCCTACGGTTGGGAGCCCCGGGTAAGCTCTCGGAAGGATGACCCCAGGACTCCAGACAGACCTACAGTTACCATTGCGGCCTCACCTAGCGGTGGGGGAATATGCATAGGAGTCTACTGTGAAGGTTACACGTTCCTGTTCATCTGAAGTGCCTGGCTTACTCGATACGTCGACGTGTAGGTATAGCTTCGAATGGCACGGTCGGTTTGCTAATAGAGCGCAAGTGAACTTGCGTTGATCTAAACATTCGAGGTCCTGAAAACGATGCAATTGTCGTAATGTTAACGGTGAAAAAATCTTTAACGGTGCTAATTTTTTCAAAATAGTAACTTCCATAATTTTATGACGAGTCTTAAGGTATTAATTACTAAAGCTTCTTTGGAAAGATTTAGGTACAACAGTCAACCGTTGTGTACCTACCCAAGATTGGGTCTCGCTTTTCAGATACCTATCTTGACATTTTCTTGCAGATAACATCCCTGGACGGTCTCATCTCAATGGAAACCGTCTATGATAGTATGTACGTAACCATCTCGACGTTGTTTACTGTTTATTCAGATGAATAATCATTAATCAAACTGTTATTCAAGACTTTGCCTGTTAAAGGTATTTCAGTTTAACAATATCGGCATGCTGCGTCCGCTCGCCCTTCCTGTATTTATTTCAAAATTAAATTTTTGCGAATATACCATTATGGATGTGAGACAGCAAGTCTTCCTTGTGCTTCGAGGCTTAAAGCGCGTCGCAGTCGGGATACCGTATAATTATCTTGAAATGGCGTCCATACAAGTAATAGTTAAAACGTTTGACCGCTCGTACTACCACCAAAATCTCGAGTTCGCTCGAGTGATACTTATCTAGTTTCTACATCGCATCGGTCGTGTGCATACTAAAAAAAAGCCACTATGTGCTGCCGACCCGTATTGATTTGAATAAGGATTGACCCGAAGTCAAGGCCCAGCCAAGGAAGCAATTCGCTAGGTTCTTTTCCTAGAAATATTCTATGCCATGCTTCCTCATGAACATGGGTCCATTGCCACTTAGCGCCTTAGATAGTCAGTTCATTAAGAGAAGCCACAGCAGGAGCGATATTTGGTATGAACGAGCGGGAGTATTCAGCGCGACAACTGAATAGACGAATTTGTTTAGCATTTGTCGGTACCAGAGTTTTTGGGCTTAACCTTTTTAGGGCTAGGACGCACTTGACCGTTCTGTACTAAATTTTTAGCATACTCAATTGACCGTTAAAAGAAAAGGCATTATTCTATGAGGATTGGAAATCCTGGTTTACGGAATGATATTAAGACTCTAAGCACAGATTAGTAAATAGTTAGGTACTGCTCTAGTGACAGAGCTTGGAGAGAAAACCTACGGTATTTACCACAGATATCAGAAAAATATGTACTGATAACGTCACCTATACAAACCTATGCTATACTACCTTTGTGGTCATTGTCTGAAATCAAGAGGTAATTTTATTTTTCTGGGTGTTTTTAAGTCATCTTCGATATCAAGGTTACCTTATGCTATCTAATAAAAATAGATTTGAACCTACCAACACGTCTGAAGTAATAATCTTGTGAAATGTGACATTCAATTTCTACGTTAATTCTATTATCTAGAATCTAGACAGACTTAAGATGCTCGTAGAAACAACAGGAGACCTATGCCACCAAGTAATTTTATTGACCACACGTTTTCGGTTTTCCGGCAAATTGTATGAGATTGACTCACGAATTAACAAGCACTTAACCCCGCTATCAAAGATGGTATTATTAATTACCTTACCTATCCTCACACGCATTGTGTTCAAGCTGGACTAGTTAAGAACAGAGTTCATATTATAGGTTATGTGCTTTTCGCGGCGATAGCAGGTACCAAATGTGTAAACGGCTTTTGATCAAAATGAATAAAATTCAAGTACTATAAGTTTGTTCGTATAACCGTTGTGTTGGCCGGGTTATTGTCGCATTGGGAACACAAGTTTCTTTCAACCGTACGTTTATCCGAATCTGTTGTAGTAGCTTTAAAACGTCACTCACGAGAGGTATGACCGGACTTACTACAAAAATTACAGTAAGAAGCGTTTCCACTATCAATGGAATATTTTAACAGTTTCGGTGGTGGTTGTGATCAATTCGCGTTTGAACGCTTACATAATATAGAAGAGGTAACATAACCTATCATCGCTGCTACTGCATCGCAATTTCGTAACCACTAAGAAAAAGATTTGAAAGAAAGAAAGAAAAAGATTTTTTATTCCACTTAGAAAATACATAATAATGGCAATAAAAAATAAAAGTAATAACACAGAAAGTAGAATAACGCTGGCAGACTAGCTTATGGTGGCCTCACCGTGGACGCGGTAACTAGCCAGTTGTCAACCTATGTTAGCGCGGCCCTTCAGCAGTCTAGTTATTGTCATACGTATATCCTAGTCACTTGATAACATAGTTAGTTTGAAACAAACAAAAAAAAACATGATTACATCAATTGCAGTCGCCAACGCGACGTTACCGCCTAGGTCATATGAGGGTAGAAACACATCGGTACTTAATCATAATTTTCTTTTGTTGTTTCGACGAGCGATCACTCATACATTACTTCACTGTGATCATATTAAAATAAAATTCAGGTGGTACATTACCCCTTTGCTGTTGTAGCTGTGTGACGGTGCTGGTGGAAGACTTACTAGCACCAGGATCTCGCACAGCCGCGGAACACGCCGGCGCGCCCGTAACCGCGTGCGGCGCGTTGGTAAACTGGTACACAATCTTCGTAGCAAAGATCCTGAAAAATAAATAGTCTCGCACAGTATTTTGTAGGTAGTGATCCCACTTCTGATGTCGGAGTAGACATGCGGCAGCTGTTTTTAAAAAGCGCAGGCCCGCTGCCCTGGAGTAGGTCATCGGGTCTGCTTTATGCTTTATTACACTTATAGATGGATATCTAGTTAAATAACAGTGAAATAAATACTTAGGCGGTATTTATTTCAGAAACACAGTAATCAAAACAAGCAAATGGAACACCAATGAAATAAAATCAAATGAAATGAAAAATCTTTATTCATGTAAGTCACAATCTACATTTACTGCCAGATTCGCAACGCAATAGGTAGAGCTGGAGAAAAAAGAACCTGGCAATAAAACTCCGGCCACTCTTTTAACTTCCAGTAGGTTATTACAACATAATTTTTATTCCAAATTAAAACCAACATAGAATCTACTCACAATGTTTTCTCTCCAAATTCCAGCAACAAAGTGAGCCCTCGGCCACAACCACTGTCTATTTATAAATCCCCGCCACTCAAATTGTTCTCACAAAACACGTGGCTTGATATTTAATGTTTTCTTTTTAAAACAAAGAAATGTGGTTCAATTTATTTTTGAGAAATAAAGTTATTAATTTAATTAGTCAAACAAACTTAAATTGAATGAAATCGTTAAAATACAAAGATTAATTCATTCTCAGTAAAATGAACATTGCCGGAACTATAGGAATAACAAAAATCCTGTTTTGATTAAAAACATTTTTAAATGTCGACAATATTCGTAATAATTGTCAATAAGAATTTAACAATAGTCTTTATTGTAGGTTCTTACGAACCTACATAGTCACATAACACTTAGGTAACCTAATTAGTTCAACACTACATCAAGTTATACAAATCAGTGTTAATAAATTCTACAACTATTTCTATTCGAACCTTATATCACAAAATAGTAAGGTATCAGTAAAGTTGCTCATTGTAATGGTTTTAATCTATTTATAATCAAATAGATTTTAATTAGTAATTCTCGGTGTGGCGACATATACAATATTAGTTAGAAGTACTCGAGATCTGCTGAACACAACAACATTTGTTTTAGTATAACTAATATCCAACTGCAGATATTCAAAATATGTTTTCAGTCTTTTAAGTGAGTTATTGATAGTAGATTCTACTATTTTCATATCTTTGCCTGAACAATAGACTGCTAAATCATCAGCATATTGAAGACTACTTACGTCTGTACCCAAAATGTTGTTTAGTTTGTGAATGTATAAAATGAAGAGTAATGGACTCAAAATCCCACCTTGACACACACCTAGATGTGAGATTTTAGGGCCATATAACGAGTTATTGTGTTTGACAAAAACTTTCCTTTCATTTAAAAAACTAAACACCCAATGTATCAATTTTCCAGGTAAGCCGAGGGACTTTAGTTCTAACATTAGGACATGATGATTAACATTGTTGAAAGCACCTACAATATCAAAGAAAACGCAAACCAAAAATCTGCCGTTCCCAAAAGACTTGTGGATGTCAAGAAGTAAATGATTTAGACTTTCAATAGCAGCAAAGCCACGGCGAAAGCCAAATTGACTGAAGGGTAACAATTTGTTGGATTCAATGTAGTACTCAAGCCTCTGTTTTATCAAATATTTTAGCCATGCATGATGTAAGAGCAATAGGTCTATATGAGTCATGTTTATTGCGGTCTTTGCCTGGTTTCAAGATGGGCACTAGGCAGTCCATTTTCCAGTCAGTAGGTATTAATGCATTATCCCATAAGAGATTTAAGATAATAAGGATAGTAGATAGACTTAAAATATCTAAGGTTTTGAGCATCCTATACGAGATATTGTCTAATCCAACAGCGGACTCTCGTCTTGTGTTAATTGCACTTTGAAATTCACTGAGTGTAAAAGGTGAAATGAGATAATGGTTAGAGGAGGTGATATTGTCTGGAATGTTGACACTAAAAGTAAGGGGAGAAGCTGTAGTATATTTATTTAAAAAATCCTCTAACCAGCTATCAATTATGGGTGATGATATACTGAATGTTTTATTAAATCTTCTCATCATATTCCAAATAATCGCAAGAGGAGTCCTCCTGTTCAATGATTCACAATAAGTGGTCCATGAAGCGTGACATTCTTTCTTGAGTATGAGTTTTTTTGAAGCTTGTAGTCTTTTAAAGTTTATGTAATTAGGCATGGTGGGGTTTGCTTTGAATTGTAAATAGGCTGACTTACATTGATCGACTGCTAATGTGCATGCACTGTTCCACCAGGGTAAACTCCTCTTTCTTTTACCGGGTATTATATGTGAATTGGTTGAGTTCGTCATTTTACTCGAATCAGCCTCACGGACACTATGTAAAAGGATCTCACAAAGTGCAGTATAAGCTTGTAGAGGTTCTGTAGTATTAAAACAAAAATTTTGTAACTTAATATTTACATTATTTACATATTTATTCCAATCAATGTTTTTATAATTTGGACGCTTGAAAGTGGAACTATTAATATTATGATTTTGTATATTTGCAGTTGGACCGAAGAGTGTAGTAAGAACTGGTAAATGGTAGCTCCCCATGGGATCATTACCCACAGACCAGTTACACCGGAGTGACAGAGATGGTGAGACTACAGTCAGATCAAGAGCGTTTGGTCGCCATGTATGAGTGCCTATAGTAGTTGTATGTCCATCATTTAATAGACATAAATTATTATCGTCTATGACTTTCAACAATGTTCTGCCACGTTCATCTGTTGACTGACAGCCATACGAGGTGTGATGGGCATTATAATCGCCTGCCATTATGAGTGGACTTAGTATTGATTTTACTAGATTATCAAGGTAGTTGTACGTAAAACTGGAAGGGTGGACTGAAGAGGGACTATAGAAACTAATAATTGAAATAATTTCCTTGTTAAAATGTAATTTTATGCCTATTGTTTGGATAGAGTCATTGTGTAAAATGTTTAATCTAGTGTACTGTAATAAAGTGTTTATTAAAATTGCAACACCATTGTGTTTACTACCTATGTCTAGTCTTTCTATGTTATAACCTTTAATTTTAAATTGTTTGTCAGGTTTTAACCAGGTCTCTGAAATAAGGGCAATGTGTATATGGTTCTCGTATAAAAAGTGTGAAAAAGCATGTCTATTAGATGATAAGCTTTGAGCATTCCATTGTACAATATTTAACTGATCCATTAAGATACCTTATTAATAACTTTAGACTGATCATCTTTAAAAGTATTGAGGAGAACATCTCTAATATGCTCTGTAGTTATAGGGACTTGGTCTGACTTATTGTCAGTAATGATTTTAACTATAGAAGTAAGTAATAATTTTGAGAATTGTTCTGATTTTAAAAGGGATTGAATGTAGTTTGTATTGGAGTTAGTTTTGGTGTTTAGTTTGGGAAAGGTTTTGTCATTAACTATGTTAGCATATTCTGCTTTCTGATATCTCTTATTATTATCTTCTATTTTCTTTTTCTTGACTATGCATTCAGAGGAAATTGCAATGTGATTACCTTTGCAATGTACACATATTGCATCTTTACTCTCTTTTGTACATTCCTTAAAGTGGTGACCCTCACCACAGATGGAGCATCTCTGTTTATTTTAAAACCCATTCATTAAAAAAACTCAGTAGTAGTAGTAGTTTTATTTATCCATTTTCGGATAGGCAAAGGCAATTTGAGCCATACAGCCAAATCTTGTATATTCAATAACTCTTCATTTTGCTTTAATAAGTCACAGTCCTCGTCCTCTAAGTCCAGTCAAAGTCAAGTACAGCCCTAAGTCGAAGTCAGTCTTCCTTCAGAAAAGCGGTGGATACATTTCTGAAAGTTCCTTTGGATTTTTTGTCGGAAACTGCAAAGTTGCGATTCACTGCGTTTTATCACTTCCCAACACTAGTGCACGTTGTCGAACGTTTATGTTTAAGAATCCACCATTAATACACACAAAACACTCGAAATTACACTAATTTTGCGAATTTACAAAACGACGCGATACGATTCCTTCCAATTCGCGCCAAAGAATCCTTAAAAAAACTCATTAGATTCTAGACATTTAGTTCATTCACTTTTTATATTCACTTCTGACCATTCATTCTTTACAAATAGTCGTTCCATTTTATTTATATTCTGTAGGAATGGGTATTAGATAAGAGCATTCTTGGCGTATCGCATTACGGATGAAAAGGGCGTCCGACTTGACCGCGACGCTCTGATTAGGACCTGAATCCATTCAAGAGATATATTGCCCTTATTTCCCCCTATTTTACTATGCCACCCCCTAAAAACATCTGTTTGACTTTTATTGTGATTTACTCAGTGAAACGTTTCTTATATATTTTGTAAAGACTTTTTTAATACAGTTGCTCAAAAAGTGGCGTATTACAGGGACGTATAGCGTTCGGGATGTGGGCTATTACACACTCGTGCTTTTTCTTTACCATTCCCGCACTCGTGCGTTTTCTTTTCCAATTGTCAAAATAATGTCTGTGATTCATGCAAATATTTCTAAAAAAAGATACTAACTTGTTTCAATATCAGATTAAAAGTAGTTTTAGTTAAAATTTAAGCATAAATTAATAAAAGTATCGGCCAAAATAAATATAAAAAAAGTTGGCTGTATGAAGTGCACTGCCATAGTCTCTGCTTAGGAAAGTATATATTCTTTTACGGTCAATTACGGTTGGCGCCATTTTGGATATTTAGGTTTATTGTGTTTTGATTATTTTATAAAATTGCTTAATTTTTTCGCAACTGTATTAAAAATAGTTGTTCAATACAACGTGTGGGACTGTTATTTAAACTCGTTCCGACTGTCTACCCTCGCCTTCGGCTCGGGTCAACACCTGTCGTAACTCGTTGTAATAACAGAAATCCCACACTTCTATCGAAAACTACTATTCCGGCTCGCCATTATATGGTGTGTGAAAGAACGAATGAAGTGAATGGAAAGGGTCGAATGATTGAATGAAAATTTAGGAGGAGATATTTTACAATTTTGTAGGAGTGATAGAATTTTGGTTTTGTGCACCAGATTGTGATAAAAAGTATTAGATTAGGTAATCGTCACGCGGTTTCACCCGCGTAGTTCTCGTTCCCATGGGAATATAGGGAAAATATGTAGCGTATGTTACTCAGGGATAGTGTAGCTTCCAAAACGTGTAATAATTTTTCAAATCGGTCAGTTGTTTCGGAGCCTATTCAATGCAACAACAAACAAACAATCAAATCTTTTTCTCTCTTTATAAATTATACTAGCGGACGTCACGCGGTTTCACCCGCATAGTTCCCGTTCCCTTGGGAATACGGAAATAAAATATAGCCTTTGTTCACCGCAAAGAGTGTAGCTTCCCAACATTGAAAGAATTTTTCAGATCGGTTCAGTAGTTCCGGAGCCTATTCGTTACAAACAAACAAACAAAAAAAGCCAAAATAACAAATCTTTCCTCTTTATAATATTAGAATAGATAGATTAGGTGGTATCCACCGCTTCGCCCTCTACCCCCATTCCACGGATAAAACGTGTTATTTAGTCTTTGTCAGTTTCAGATTATAATCTAACCCTGTACCAAAATTTCAGCCAGAACCGTTCAGCCGTTAGAGCGTGAATAACAAACTTTCAAAGTTTCGCAATTGTACTAGTAATAGTACCCACTTAGGCATTTTCGAAGCACTGATTTGTAGTCTGATAAAATTATTATACCTAACAAAAGATGCGAAGAAAATTATCGACAAAGTCAGCTCTAATAATCACCTAATTTGTAAAACAGGACAACTTTGACTTTCAAATACTTTGCCTTTCGCTATATGTAATTAATTATGATTCAGTACACACAGACTGTCTCGGTAAGGTAAATTTTAAACAACATGTCACAACTTCGTGAGGGGTATAGGTACCTACATAGGCAAGTTCTTTTAAACACAGTTTTGGTGCACATCTGTCCCAAGTCCCAATAGCAAAATTTGTTTACGTTTTCCTGCAGATGTGATATTGATTTTTGTTTTATTCAAAGATGACTGTCACAATTTGTAACCAAAATGTTCGCGCGTATTCCTACGAGAACGTAAGCTACGCGGGTGAAACTGTGTGACGTCTGCTAGTTGTTAATGATACGATGCCCTATAAAAACCGATAATTTTGCAATATTAACCCACTTTAACCTGTAAAAGTCTTCATACATCAGTGCTGAGCTACTGATCGCGTGAACAAACAGCGTGTTCTTGAGCTCCACAATAAACTTTAATGGTCTCTTTCGCATTTTATACCGTCGAGACGGCACGCTTGCAGTTCTAGTGCATTGAATGATACACACAGTTCCGTAGATCAGCTTGCAACACTACCATGTCAGATTTGAACCTTGAAATAATCAAGGTGCTTCTTCACTAGGAACCTTGGAGACTTGTCAAAACCATCACTGCATAATCTTTGTATCATTTTAAGTTGCGAAACCCACATGAACTTGGGCCACGTTGTATCATTTATTTTCTATATGTGGCAAGTCTGGTCTTAGGCTTGTCAATATTATTTGAGCGTGTGAGAGCGCCATGATCGATTCATTGTTTTTTTGCTGTGGCAACAGCTATCTCAAGGAAACGGACGTAATTCTATGGGTTTTTCGTGATGGACGGCAGGAATTGCGTAGCAAACTGATTTAGAGAAGGTTTTTTCTAGAGTATTCGATAGTGAGGGTATAAATAGCCCTGCTATGAAGTTCCAAGCCTCTTTTACCATCCTCTAAGCATTAGTAAATTGTGAAATAACTCTGAGTAGCACACCTCAATTTTTCTTTAGAGGTTATAAGTTGGAACCTGTGGACTTGATAAGGAATTAGACTAAATTTTACCTATTCTCCTAAGAAAGTAATAAACTTTGATAACCTATGCCCAGATTCTGGTAAGTTTCAATTAACTATTTGCAAAGCGGGTCGATTTTCGTCTGTCGTGCAGTCAGTATCTTAATTTGTCGTTTCTTTCATGACAGGGTTTTTTAGTACGGGGAAAAGTGGGTCAGCCGCTGTTCTGAGCCACACCCGAGAACACGTGGACCACACGAGCGAGTTTATTAAGAGAGAAGCCTGCCAACTTCACCTGAACTCCCAGCTCACACTGCAGGCCAGTACTTGTCACCCATTTATACATGTGTAGTCTAGCCGCTTACTTCCTCACCTCTAGTACCTAAACCTATACTATTTTTTAGTATAACTGTTCTTATGTATGTCTGTGCTTTCTATCTCATTGTCTCTGTAGTGAACTGTGTGTTATATAAATATATGTGTACACCCTACCTGGCTGTTTTCGTGAGAGCCCTAGCCTACCCTTGCACGCACACTGGAATCTCTGTAGTAAGGCGCCCTGGGAAAGAGTTCTCTGCATAGCTACCTCGCGCTAGAATAGAATAGAATAGAATAGAATAGAATACACTTTATTGTACACCATATCAATGATTACAAGAACTTATACCAAAAATTAACACTAGGTACAATCGGCGGTCTTATCGCTTACAGCGATCTCTTCCAGACAACCTAATAGATTAATTGTTAGGATCAATACTGTACATCATAACATTTTGAAAAATGTTCTACGTAAACTTTTTTTGCAGATCTGGCGAAAAGATTTTTCTCGGGCCTGTCCGATTCAGTTTTATAAATAATTCTAGATAATCTTATCTACACTTTGCTCTAGTTTCATACTACCGAGCCGTTTACTCTATGGTCGGGATCTTTTGCGGGACATTTGTTACTATGATAAAAGAGGCTAATACTTTTTTTTGTGTTTTCGATGTAGTTTTCTAACGTGATAACTCTGACTGGAGTGGATATTACGTGTTTTAGATTTACTTTACTGTTCGAATGGAGTAGTTCTTCATGTTTTTCCAAGAGAACGTTATATGGTGGGTTAGATTTATTTGTTTTTAGCCTCTCTCTGTAAAATAGATTGCAGAGGGGCATATGGCGAGATTTGTGTCTGTAGTCTGGACTCTGTTGCATTAAATTACGTCACTAGGTCACGTGGATCATCTGTTCACGTTTGAAATAAAACAAAAATGACAACGTCAATCGGATTGGACTTTCACTTTCACAATAAACGTTTTAGACATGGCGCACTAAACAAAGTTACAAGCTACCTACTACTAAAGTAGGTATAATATTATATTCATTCATTTATCAATCCAGAAATAGGCCTATACTTATATAAATAACTAGCTGACCCGCGCAACTTCGTTTGCGTGATAAATGAAGAACCGCTCGACCGATTTTGTGCAAACTTCACATAAACCATCTACTAAATAGTCCGAACAAAGCCTAAACATTTGCTTTGGATAGGTAAGCCCGTTCTTGAGTTATAAAATTACAACGAAAAGTGGCATTGATTTTTATATATATAGATATACAATATACATACATACATATAAATAAATAAATACATACATAAATATATTAATCCCTAAATGTTATATGTATAAATAAATAATAATAAACAAATTGCAATAGGTATATAATAAAAAAAATAAAAAAAAAGTATAAAAAAAAACAGATAAATCTATCCATAATGGTAATTTGTGTAATAATGACAGTGACATTGAACTGTGAATTACGAGTACTAGACTAGATGTAAGTTTTTAATGAAAAATTACTACTTGATATTTAAATAGTGATCCTTTACTTTCAACTTAAAATTAGACAGCGTTTGGGCGCGTTTAATTTCGACTGGCAATGCATTCCATAGACGCACTGCCTGTACAGAGAAAGAATGATCAAAGTACGATGACGAGTAGAATGCATGGGCATTTTCAGCGTTAAATTTTCTGATGATCTCAAGCATCTTGTGTGCGAGTCATGTAGAAACTGGAATCGTTCCTTAAGATAGAAAGGTGCTGAAGGGTTAAATATCACATTATATAGTAATGAAAGGATATGAGCATTCCGGCGAAGTCGTATTGGTAACCACTTGAGTTGTTTACGAAATTCGGAAACGTGGTCATATTTTCGCAAACCAAATATGAACCGTATACAGAAATTCTGGAGACGCTCAAGTTTATTCAACTGGTTCTCTGTGAGGTCCAAGTAGCTGGCATCAGCATAGTCTAGGATAGGAAGCAGGATAGAATTCGCAAGCGCAATTTTGGTGCAAGTAGGCAGAAAATTACGCAATCGTCTCAAAGAACCTGCCGAAGCAAATACCTTACGACTCACCTCGTGCAGCTGTGAGTCCCAAGACCATTCAGCATCGAGAAGGATACCGAGATTTTTCACAGTTTTGCAAATTGGTATCAACGTACCATCTAGCATAATTTGAGGCAGTTGCGACCACTGTACTTGACAGATCTTCCTAGAGCTACCTATAATTATGACTTGAGTTTTTAGTGGGTTTAACATAAGCCCATAACGGTTACTCCAATCAGAAATACAAGCTAAATCAATGTTAATGTTATTTACTGCCTCTGTCAACCGTTCCAGCGATGCCTGACAATATATCTGAAGATCGTCTGCATAAAGGTGGTATTGAGAGAGAAGGTGATCAGAAATAGAATAAATAAAAATTGCGAACAGTAGAGGAGATAGAACGCCACCCTGGGGTACACCGACTGATGTATTACACCAAGACGAGCGGACGTCATCTATACAAATACACTGTCGGCGACCACACAGGTAACTACGAAACCAATCGATAACCGGTGGAGATATGTTAAGTGAGCCAAGCATTCCCAGCAGAACATCAAAATCTACCGTATTGAAAGCGTTTGAAAAATCGAGCAGTGCCAATACGGTTAGGTTTCCATCTTCCATTCCAGATCTGATATCAACTGTGATAGCAGTGGATGTAACATGTCAGTAGTAGTAACAGTTTCAATTTTATTCAAACCTCCAAACAGTACATAAAAATAAACAAGAAGCCGTGAAACGGTCTCACCCGACTGCCCCTATCTAAAACGTTTATTGTGAAAGTGAAAGTCCAATCCGATTGACGTTGTCATTTTTGTTTTATTTCAAACGTGAGCAGATGATCCACGTGACCTAGTGACGTAATTTAATGCAACAGAGTCACAGACTACAGACACAAATCTCGCCGTATGCCCCTCTGCAATCTATTTTACAGAGAGAGGCTAAAAACAAATAAATGTAACCCACCATATAACGTTCTCTTGGAAAAACATGAAGAACTACTCCATTCGAACAGTAAAGTAAATCTAAAACACGTAATATCCACTCCAGTCAGAGTTATCACGTTAGAAAAATATATCGAAAACAAAAAAAAAGTATTAGCCTCTTTTATCATAGTAACAAATGTAGGGTGTAGTGGGGCCCTACCAACACCTCCGGGCCCAAGTCAACCTCACGTGCAAGCTCGTGCACCTGCTGAACAACGGACGAGGCTCTGACGTCGGCGGTCCATTTCAACACGGCGATGGGCTCACCACCTGTTACGTGGGACCGAATTGTACACGGTGAAATGTGGGCCGGTATAGGCCTCTGCCTACCCCTTCGGGGATAAAGGCGTGAGTATATGTATGTAGTAACAAATGTCCCGCAAAAGATCCCGACCATAGAGTAAACGGCTCGGTAGTACGAAACTAGAGCAAAGTGTAGATAAGATTATCTAGAATTATTTATAAAACTGAATCGGACAGGCCCGAGAAAAATCTTTTCGCCAGATCTGCAAAAAAAGTTTACGTAGAACATTTTTCAAAATGTTATGATGCTTTATTCTGTGGCGACCAAAATCACATAGCGAAAAGCAAATCGAACAACGTCAATAACAAGATTTCTAAATCGCGATACTAAAGTTTTCTCGCTGAAGTATGATTTATAGGTAGTACACAGGATCGCAAAAACGCCTACTGTAAGTATAGGGTTCTTCAAAAACGGTCCTAAAAGGTTTTTACAAGGTTAGCTGCTTGAGTGCAACGCCTCTAGTGTTGCAAACGTTAATAAGCTGCGGTGATCACCAATAATTCGGCGGGCCGTATGCTTGTATGCCACCTTAGTGGTATGAAAAAAAGTTAGCCCTACATCACTATTGTCGGATGAATATCTTCACCCTTGTTTCTCTATAATTGGATATATCTAGCTACGAGTAGGTATAATTATATATAGTAGGTGTAAATAAAACAACTCTATAGATATAGCGGAAAAGTTAAATGTCTATTTTAGCCCCTCTCTATAAAATAGATTGCAGAGGGGCTTATGGCGAGACTTTGTTTGTAGTGTGTGACTCTGTTGCATTATATTATGTCACTAGGTCACGTGGATCATCTGGTCAAAGTTTGAAATAAAACAAAAATGACAATGTCAATCGGAGTGAACTTTCACCTTCACAGAGGGGCAGTTGGGTGAGACCGTCTCACGGCTTCTTGTTTTTCTATACTTTTGTATTTCTATATAAGTGACTAATATCGTATACAAGCTACCCAATATATAAGTGACTTCGCGTTCACTCCGTCGATCCGTGAAATAGGAAAATCTGTGCCCCACAGATAAGGATGTTGCCAGATGATGTCGCCAACAAGAAACTAATGATGCAAAAATTGTTTCGTTTTTAGGATTCCGTACCCAAAGGTTAAAAACGGCAGCTTATTCATGAGACTTCGCCGTCCGTCTGTCCTTCACAAACGAGGCTGTATTTCAAGAACTGTGATAGCTAGAGAGCTGAATGAAAAGAAAACCCCCGGCTTCGTCCGAGATAGGTATACATACTAAAAAGTATTTTTTTAAAATTCCAGCCCTAATAAGATAAATAGGACATAAAAGTAAACAACGGACGAAGCCGGGGGTACAGCTATTCTGATAGAATAACTTCACATAATACGAAAACCGAACAGTATCAAAAATAATCTAGAAGCCAAAAAGGGCGAACGCAAGATTCTACTGTATCTGAAATCCATTTTTCATCGCGATATCTAAAAACAAGACCGAAACTATCTACAACTTACACCGACGCTGACTGTAAGGCTTCGAACTGAATATGAGTGGCGAGCGGGGCGACCGGCGATTCCGGCAAGAGCGTGGCGTCAGAGTACAAGCGAGTCAGTCGGTACTGCGCTCGCACGCAAGCGAACCGCGCTCATTGCGGTTGCTACAGTTCTTTTTTTTTTATTAAGCTCGCCAAATTGACGTCGCCAGCCTGATGGAGAGCCGTGGCGCATCTAGTGATTGGGGCCACTCTCACAGTCCGTAAGACTTCTGACAGTGGTCCTCAAGTTGGCGGTCCTGTGATGTGCCTTTTCACGCTCCGCTTGAAGAACCCGGGATTGTAAGAGAAGGGAAACACATGTGCGGGCAGGTCGTTCCAGGTTTTTATGGTTCGACAGAGGAACGATCTTTTGAAACGCTCAGTTCTGGCGAAGATTCTCTCCATTGTGTATGAGTGGCATCTCTGCCTGTCATGCTTTGTTCGGGATTGGAAAGGAGAGGGTGGGATCAGTTCGTTCGACGTTACCTACTCTTTTGCCTGGCAACGCACTTTTGCGGTAATCGCCGTCGTTACATTTGCCGCTGAGGTCCTGTTTGCGGCCTAAAGTTCTCAAACGGAGATTAAGACCCCTCCAACCTCGCCCGCGCTTTCCGTACCTCTCAACGCGAACTTACGCTGTACAGCACAGATCAACTTTCTTGCGCTGTTTTTAGTTATAGTTTGTTAAAATTACTTTGATTGACAGATTGTACAACTAAAGGCAAATGACGCATAGTGACCAAGAAAGTGAGGCCAAGAAAGAAAATACTAAATCCAAAAGGGCAAAAAGAAGCATTACTAGAAAGAGACAGTGCTAAACACTGTTCACACTTAAAAGTGATTTCTCATTTTTGTTAAATAATGTCGTCATAATATATGTCGGCATTATTTACGTAGGTATTCATTTCTAGAGAGTCAGATTGTACAACTAAAGGCGAATGACGCATACTGAACAAGAAAGTGAGGCCATGAAAGCAAATACTTTTTTTAAAAATTCACAATGAAATTTACTTGACTTTGGCATACCTACTCTCAAACCTTGGCATACTTAATAATTTGTTATTTAAGCTATCAGATTTAAATAAAACATAATCATTATACCTACTGTTGTTTTAATAACATACAAGCCTGCATTTGAGTTAACCTTTTCCATAATAAATAAAATAATGTAAAATTTTACACTATATTTAATATGATAAATTGTTTTCTGAGTCATATTTTGTTTTTAAGTTACTATAAATATCGTAAAGATTAATATAATATATTGCTGGCTAAGTAATATTTTATTTTTAATGCTTCTTTATTTCCAAGGTTATTTTTGGATGCTCCAGCAAATTTTTTCACAAGATTTTTTATTGTCAAGCATGTGATTTACCTACTTGAACAGTTAGTTTTGTAAAAAAAGAAAAAAATCGAATTTTCATGCAAAATTCATAGTTCGTTGATTTTGCATGCAAAGTCTTTTTTTCATGTAAAACACTAACTTTTCAGGTAGGAAAATCAGATGTATGGCAATAATCTTGTGAAAAAATTTGGTGGAGCATCCAAAAATAACCTTTTAAATAAAGTAGCTTTAAAAATAAATTATTACTAAGCCAGCAATATATTATATTAATCTATACGATATTTATAGAAACTTAAAAAACAAAATATGACTCAGAAAACAATATATCTTATTAAACTTTACGATATTTATAGTCATTTTCAAAATAAAATATTACTTAGACAACAATATACATGTTTATAAGTAAAACATATTTTAGTACTACTAAAAAAGAAATAGTAACGATTACATTCAGTTATTTAATGACCACTGCAATTATTTTTAGTAGCTACAAATAATCTGGTTAACTTCACAAAAAATATATTTAAACAAACAATACCTTTCTGTATTAATTAAAATAACGTCGTTGCGCCTGACAAGTTCCAGATGTGATTTTCACAAGGTTTTGGGAAACTCAAAAAAACATATTTTTTCAAAAAGTGTGTAAGTAATCAAAAATCAGTAAATGCAGTATTATGAACATTCATTTTTTACATATGTAAGATATACATTTGAAATGCAATGTTGCATATATTTGAAGATTTAATTATTTTTTCTGTAAATCTGCACATACCTGTTTTGGCACTGCGCATGCAAATTAGTCATGATTCCTACCCACAATTTGTGGGTAGGAATCTATCCATAACAAAACTTATCAAATAGATAAAAAGCACATTACTTACGAATTTCCACACACTTTTCTTTTTTTTAATACTAATTAAAATGACGGTTAACGTCACATTAGACCATGTTTTTCGCCATTGTGTTACATATTTATCATGTTTTTCGCGCAATATTGGCAAGATCGCATATTCCATATGTGCGTGTGTGCACATAACGTTTTTTTCCATAGCTTAAAACACATACGGAATTTTGCAAAATTTGTTCTAAGCTAGATATTACACAACGGATTTTACTAGCATGTGTAGATTTAGATGGAGATCATAAATATGCAAAAATCGAAAAATCTAAAAAATGCACATAATATATGGAACTTGTCAGGCGCAACGACGATAAAAACAAGTAATGTGTACAAAAAGTTGCGTGTACACACTATATAAAAGTGTGTTAAGAGAAATAAAAATATGTTTGAGAATACCAGATATATTGTTAAGATTTAACTACATTGTTTATGTAAACTGAACAAAAAATATAGCTTTCACATATAGTACAATGTTTTCTGTTTAAATTAACTATAATCAGGTTAACGTAACTAGAATTTTTTCTCCGTGTAGTTGTAGATGAAAAGTAATGATACCTCAAAACAACTAGGATTTTAACTAACTTTGTAAACAAAAGGTTGTAATTTGGCACAGAGATACCTGATATGAGATGATGAATAAATGTTATGTTTGGTAATCTGGGTACGAAATAAAAATTAATTTTACGAAGCGAATAAACTTACTAGTCACCACATGCTGGGTGCATTCCCGGCACTATCGACACTCGGAACTTAGTCCAAGTTGGGTAATAAAACTAAATGGAACAAGTAAGTGCGTATCCACGTACATATTCTGATTACTTACTAAACTTTTTAATATTTAAAGCAATTAGTATGCTAACTTTTTCATAATATTTTATGATAAATTGGTCCCGTCTGGGCCAAGTTGTCTTTTTTCACTTTATAATAAAATAGGTACTTACTAAACTACCATTGGTACACAGGTTTTGCCGGCTGTGTAGATATTTGGAAATTATTCCTTCCATCTACATGTAGGTTAATATCGTTCGATAGAATAGGTATTTCATGCTGTCTATGGCCAAATATTTTTTTGGATGATGCAAATTTATAGTTATTTTAAATAGTCAACTTCAACTGTGTGTACTTGAAAAGATCTAAGTACAACTTCAATAAAAAATAGCATCAAATTACCACATCCCTAGTAATATTATGACTGCAAAAGTAGGTATGGATGGATGTATTTCTGGGACATCTTTCCGCTGACTTACCCGTAGCTTTCAGCCGTTTTTTAGAAGGTACTCGTAGGAGCCTGACATAGCATCCATGAGGAATATCCACACAAAAAAAATTGAAAGATGTATGTTACTCTTTCACGCTCTAACTGCTGAACCTATGGATCTGTTGGTGCAGAGATAGATTATAGCGTCGAATAACATTATAGCCTTTATCCAGGGACAGAACTCAACTCGAGCGGAGTTGCGGGCGCCATCTTGTAGATAATATTTAAATCCCCGTTTGTCACGAACGTGACTCTCGGCATTGTCATAAATTCAGATTTATATTCCACCCTCCAATGCTTTCGCCGTCGCGTAGTTTTGACGATGTCTGCCTCAAGGGATGGCTAGGTGCAAGTCTATACTGGGTCTACGTGTGACCTAGTTTTTGAGAGTAGAGTATTTATTGCAACAAGTAAAAGGTAACGTATGAGGTGGGATAAAATTCTAAAAAGTTGAAACTGTTGGTCTATGTATGCCTCTGACTACACATTCGGGGATTAATGGCGTGACTAAAGCTATGTATGAATGTTTTAAGAGTAAAAAAAAAACCACACAACCCATTTTAAAAGTATCTAAAAAGATAAACGGCAAAATAATATAATAACTAAACAAGGTTTCGTTGAAATCTCCTTACAATAAATAAATAAAACTAATTTTTGTAGGCAATTCAACCCCTACGTTCCTCTACATCTAACATCCTGATAATAATTATACATTACGTTGCAACTCTTTGGTTTTCTTGTCATGAGAGTATACACATCAAAGTCAAGTAATTGTAATAGTTATTATTGATTACAATTAATTGCCTTTTACGCTATGTGCTTAAATAATTATTTAATTTATGTTTATGACAGCCTTTAAGAGTCCATATGACGCCAAATAGACTATTACTTTGATCTAGATCTCAGGACTCGTGAGGTCAGCTGAATTAAAATTTGAACACAGACAACTTCAGTTCATGAACTAAAAACGCTCTAGGCTCGAAACACGATTACTGATAAGATCCTCGATAGATTTTTGTGTTGAAAATACCTCGATTTCGTGAAATTTTAAAACAACTTATAACATACGAGATCTATCTCGTATGTTTTAAGTTGTTTTTTTAATATAAAATATTTATAAGAAAGACAATAGTAAAATCTTCATTTGCACTAGAGCATTTTTTTCATATTGGTTATAGTTTTTTTATAATTAATTTATTTCGTTAAAAGCGCACAAAAACCAATCGCATCTCTCTCTTTCTTGCACTAAAATGTATATCTTCTATCTTCTTTTAACAATTTGGCGTCTGGCTAGGCTCTTAAATATCAACGTACCTACCCATTCATGTAGGTCCAAGTTTGGACTAAGTTCTGCTTTAGTAAAGTATTAGAGACTTCATAAAGTCTCGTGTCACTGCGTTATAAAACTTCCAAATACTTTCTCGTTAAGTTTAAGCATCCACAATTTTTACACATAAACGCTCAAAAATAATCTCGCCTCAAAAATTTTCATTTCATTTTAACGGAATGGTTTCCGCATAATATTTTTCAACACATTGTATCCATCCCAATTCCGTTTCCCGTTACATTCCGTCCAGAATCCATTTCAATATTTCCCTCTGGACTTGGTAAACACTCAGTCAAAAAATACTTTTTACTCAGTAACTTTAGTTACTCCAATTAGTGGGGAACGCACTCGTCGTATTTAAACCTTGTTTATACCCCGCAGAACACTTGCAGATTGCAGACATCCCTAACAAGTAACCATTGTCGCCAACCCTAATTGTAGACAGTGTCATTTTCCACTGGTGTCGACAATCAATAGTTCCACGAACGATTTTTATTTCCTTTGAAAACATGAATCAAGAAATGTTGTATTTCCAATAAAATTAATAGAGAATAAATAATAAAGCTAGGCAGTGGCATGTCGCCCGTCTGTTCTATATTTTTTTTATACTACAAATGCAGACAAGCTTACGAATTCCTTTGATTCTGAGGTTTTTGTTGAATTAGCAGTTCATTGTTGCAATCAATCATAGGTTAAGGTGACCACTAATAAGACCCATTTTGAAAACTTGAATTAATTCTTTTCTTTTTTTTTTTTTTTTATTTATTCAAGCATACTCTTTTCACTCCCCTTACAGGACCCTTACACACAGTAGTGAAGTTACAATAAATTTAAAATTAAATTAAATTTAAAACAAGTACATTAAAATTAAAATAACACACAATTACATTAAATAATAATAATAATAGAATAGGATTAACAATTTCACATTACTCTTATTAATCGACTTTTTTCCTTAACTAAAGTGAAATTATAAAATATAAAAATTACCTATAAACCTAGTCACATTGAAATATCATCAAAAATTCTAATATTAAATTGTCATATTATACATTATACTTACATACAATTTTACTATTATAGACAACTAGACAACTCGAGTACAATCATAAAATCAAGTGAAATATAAATTATAATCATTATTGCATAACTATCAAATTAAAATGTCAAAGGATATTAAATGTATTAAAAATGTCAAAATTTAAAATGTCAAAGGATATTAAATGTATTAAAAATGTCAAAATTTACATGTCAATAAATTTCAAAAAGTCAAATTAAATTATAATAATGATGAGATAAAAAATAAAAACAAATAGTCAAAAGATTAAAATGTCAACAAAACTAAGTAAATTAAAAATCCATAATATCTACTTACATACTATAACAGATTACAATCAATATGACCTTTGCAAGTTCACCCAATCGACAGGAGAATATGTCAATTCTACTGCTTACCTCATTGATAATGTGGATGGAGCGGACCATCGGTGACTTCTTAAGTAAATTGGTCTTAGCCATTGGCACCGCCAGTAGTTGCGGACGACGCCCCGTCTCCACACATACTTATCCGGCACACTGAGATTCAGCTGCACAAGCACTCCCGGGTTATATGTATTACCCCGCAGGATATTTACCAGATAAGAAGCAAGGGTAAACTCTCGCCTCACCCCTAACTGGTTGTATCCGACCATACCTAGTACAAATAACGTAGGATACATCAGTGGATAAAAAGGATACACACCGTACAGCTTCATGTATAAATACCTAGTAAATTTATTTTGTATTTTCTCCAAAATTAATTTGTACTTATCTTCATGCGGTGACCATATGACAGAACTATGTTCCAGGTGGCTCCTAACCAATGTATCGAACAAGACCCTGATCGTACTGATACTGGTAAATCCTTGAGACTGTCTCAGCACGAAACCCAAATTTCTGTATGCCTTTTTGCAAACACTGGAGATGTGATCACGAAAAGACACGTCAGCCGTCTTTAAAACCCCTAAATCCCGTACCTGCGTGACACGTTGCATTGTTTCTGTCCCTATTCTGTACTGAAAGGTTATAGGTCTGCGGACACGAGTGAAAGATATAACCGCACTCTTAGATGTATTAAATGATAGATAATACATCTAAGAGTGTAATGTAATGTTCTGTGTTTAATAGTTATCTAACTTCTTTTAAATATTATGAGACATTATTTGATTAAAAAAAGATCAGACACAGTTATAGGACTAAAACTATTTTCGGCCAAACATTATAATTATCATCAAGTACCTACTCAATAAATATGGTCTACTACACCCTTTTACAGTCTAAGATATTTCTTTTGAAGTAAAACTTCTTTGGGCGCGACTAGGCAGTAACTCAGATTATTTTTCTGACGGTAGTAATGCTTACTATTTGAATTTTGAAAAGCGGATAGTTTCCGCTATTCAAAATTCGAATGAATGATATTAATATAACGTTTGATGCCGTCAATAGCAAAGAAGTTTTACTGCAATCGCGCGTAAAGTTTACACGCACACACTTTTTTTAAATCTTTATTTATTTTGGGGTTGTGATCCACATGGATATGTCAACCCCATCGTACCTTGAATTTCGATACACACAGCATAGTCTGATACTAAAGTGTAAGATAATATTTATTTATTAGTGAATTCCATGCAGCTTCATTTGTGAATTCATTTGTGAATTCCATACAGCTGCCATTCTCTTGTTATAAAGGAGTTTAGTGGATTACTATAATGCTTATTCCAGATTATCGAATAAAATCCCTTTTAGCCTTCAACTGACCTTTATACCTTTGAGTAAACGTACCTTTAAGATTTCAATTTGTTTTGGAAAATAAGATTTTATCCCACGATAGAATGATTATGAACATGATGAAATAAAGTGATGATAGAGTTTGCATCTGTTTTACTCGACAGAAATAGTTTGTCTTAATTATGAGAGCGTCCTGTAGTCCCTACTAACATTATAAATGCGAAAGTAACTCTATCTGTCTGTCTATTACATTTTCACGCCTAAACTGCTGAATCGATTTTGATGAAATTTGGTATAGAGATAGTTTGAGTCCAAGGGAACATAGGCTACTTTTTAACAGACTGCGCAAAAGGAGGGTAATGATTTTACACAATGATGACTTCTACGTGGACGAATACACGGGAAACAGCTGGTATAAAATAATTTTAAAAGTGTTATTTATTTTTACATGTACATGGTGTACCTTCATGGATTCCATGCCGATTGTTTCCGACTAAAATCATACGTTGCGCTACCACTGCCATTGGGAGTATAAAATATTAAACCAGCTATACATACTTATTCAGTTTTAATTCAAAAAAAAAAGTAAAATTGTCAACCCGTGTCGACACTCGTTTCAAATGGAAAATCGCACTCGACTACGAGTACAAAAACACATAAAACACACTTGGAACGCGTCGGAGTGTTTGTTGTTAAGATTTGTACACACTGTACCTGTGTAGTGCCAGCTCTATTATTGCTCTAGTATGTACGGTGCATGCAGAGCATTTCTTTTTTATTTACGTTTGCATGCAAGCTAAGGTTGTGAAATAGGCTTACCACCTGTGATAAAATACAACTGGATAAATGTGGGGAAAAAATGGCGGGACTGTATGTACGTAATGTCTGTATGACTTGATAACATGAATGTACCACCAAAGTCACAACTATCACAAGATACTCGTACTTTATTGGGGTTTTTCGGATGATGGGAGTTATTAATGATTTATAAGCTTGACTCATATTGGGAATGATCTGTTTATTGTTAACGACAAAACTCCATAGATACTTATTCTGATGATAAGAGTATGGAGTAAGCTAATTTTGTTTGTGAGAGTACACATTCCGTGTTTCTTAAACATTGCACGAATATTTTTTTTTATGATAAAATGAATACTTGGCTTAGACAAGACTTAACCCGATTCATTTACATTAGAGTTGTTAAAAAGATGGTTTTGGCTTAATACTCTTAAATGGCGTTTATAATTGTAGCGAAGAATTTCAGCATGTTTCAGTACTGTTCTGTAGGTCGATGGCCGAACATTGCTGACAAAGATCACGGGTTTGTATTACGTCTGATTCAAATTACAACTTTTGATTATAAATAAAATACTAATTATTTTAAAAAAATTGCATACCTATACCTGCTAATCGCTTGAAATTTAGTTACCTTGGGAGTATTCACAAATCAATTCTAAAACCGTTGTCTCAGCAATTATCGTTATCACAATAGAGATAAGCTTAGGTTATAGACAAGAGATTGTCTTAAGAGTTCTAAACTTATCCTTTAGCGACTCGGTTACCATTAACATGAATGAACGATTATAGTCAATGATAACAAAAGTTGCGAATATTGAAAAAAGTGCTTTATAAAATGGATTCACCAAATCTTTGACGAATGAGGGCTGTCGAAGTTTTAATTTTTTAAAATTTGCAGGAGTAATTTTAAAAGTATACAATTAGTAAAAGTTTAGTTTTGACTCTAGAAAAAGTTTGTATGCTAATTTATTGATGGGACATTATAACTTTAATTCTAAATTTTAATGAAAGACAATAGTCTTTCATTAACTTTCATTCATCATTCATTACATTTCATCATCATTAACATACTTAATTGCCGACTTAATTTATCAATTAAGTCGGCAATTAAGTATTTAATTTTATTGCATTTCTGTGTTTCTGTATTTTTTAATACAATTCTGTTGCTTTATTTTAATCTAGTCAGATTTATATTACATGACTTTAGCAAATTCTTGTTCAGCCTAGAAAGTACGTACACGAAAAGCATAAATGCACACTCCAATAGAACTGTATGCTGCGCCGCTTCATAAAACGCATACCGTCATTTGCAACCTGCGAGACTGAGAGTGACGTGTATGAACTTTCCGCGATCTTGACGTGTTAGTAATGTATTTCTACCAGCATTATGCCTCAAACTGGATGTGAGCGATGAGCGGGTGACTACGCAGTGGCGAGAGAATAAGCAACTTCGAACAAAATCACCGAGCGCTGATTGCTTATGTGCGAGCGTAGAATTTGTTAGCAGTACGAGTCGCGCCAAGAACACTTTAATCAAATTAGTTATAAATTTAGTTAAAGTTTGCATAGCGCGGATCGGTTCATACGTTTGTTATCGTTTGTTCGAAGTTGCCTTCTCTCTTGTATTCTGTCACAGGCCGCGGAAACTCCATACAAATGATTCGTCTTCAATTCTGTCACCTACACTCAAAACACGTTATGTTTGTACAGAGCTTGAATGTGTGTGTGACCACGAAGGCTAAGCAAATACCCTCCGACTATAATGACAGCGATGGCGGGGGTGGCTAAGCTTGCTCAGTGAGAGGTAGGGAGTTGCCTTTCTGTATGTAATGTTATTATATTATTATCTTTGATTCTGGCGCTCGCTTTTGCCGTAGCTTCGCTCGTCGCTGACATCTAGTTTGAGGTCTTACGATCACTACACACCAGCCGTCATCCGCGTACTGTTGAATGCATAATGTAGGTAAGTAAGACTGCATAGTTTGTTATAATCAGACAAGTTTTGTATAAACATACGGGAGTAAATGGAATTAGGCTTGGTTTTAACTGGCAGCTTTTGTATTAAGAAATTATCTCTGCACCAGGAAATCGAATTGTGTGTTTCAGTACGACAGTGTCGTAAAACTGTGTTAGTATGGCTTAACTTTAAAGTTTTAGTTATGCAAAGCTGTACTGTAGGCAGGTAGATAAAATCACGATAGCCAGGCGGGTTGTGTTTTCCAGTTTTCACTTTCTTCGCAAAAAAATGGTAGATAATATAGGGAGATACCCATCACACTTAAAGAAAAGGCCAAGGGAGAGTCGTGCTCACGTTTTGTAACAAAAACATGGACGAGAGCCCCCTTATTTTTTCTCTTTTCAGAAATTTGATTTTATAGTGACAACGTAAATTTTCTTTTCCGCTTCGGAGAATGATGACGCTTGCTTGACGTGATTTTTTTTAACGTGAGGGATTATGTGTATGAAATAGCATCGGGTATTCGGGTGTGATCTCGCTTCATAGATGCTATGCCGAACTCCTACAGACTAAAAAACCTCACGAATTGCTAACTGTGTACGGTTGGGAGCCCCGGGTAAGCCCTCGGAAGGATTTCTGGAAGCCTCGGAAGGTTGCCTGGAAGAAATCGCTCTCAGCGAAAAGGCCGCCTATTGTACCTACATATATTCTTAACTAGCTGAGCCCGCAACTTCGTTTACGTCACATAAGGTGTATGAAAGGAAAGGTATTTCTTCACCAAAGTCATCAAGCAGCGTCTGAAACTGCCCTGTTTGCTTAATCATAAAAGAGCTTAATGATTAAGTCTATTTTAAAACAATTAATTAAAATTGAATTGTTTAAAAATAGTCTTAATCCTTAAGCCCTTTTATGATTAAGCCAACACGCCAGTTTAGGTTCACTCACATTCAAAGAAACCCCTACAATTAAAATTTTCAAAATATCTGATTCTTAAAAGTGTTATAACTCTTTTATTTCTAAACCGATTTACATAAAACAAACGCTTAATGTTAACTGGAGCAAACCTCAACACAATAAAAAAAACCGCATTGCAATCGGTTGAGCGGTTACTGAGATTAGCGTGCACAACCCTACAGACAAACAGATATACAGACATACAGACATACAGACAAACAGACAAAAATTCTAAAAATCATTGTTTTGGGTTCTATTGCGTTCATAAAGCCCCCCTATAATATTTTTTCTTATTTATCTTCCGTGTACAGACAGCGACCTGTTACGATTTTATTATATGCATTGATTGATTTTTATTCTCCTTAATTGTATTCTTTTAATGGTGTACAATAAAGAATATTTATTATTATTATTTTTTGTATAATATATATGTCGCCACACCGAGAATTACTAATTAAAATCTATTTGATTATAAATAGATTAAAACCATTACAATGAGCAACTTTACTGATACCTTACTATTTTGTGATATAAGGTTCGAATAGAAATAGTTGTAGAATTTATTAACACTGATTTGTATAACTTGATGTAGTGGTGAACTAATTAGGTTACTTAAGTGTTATGTGACTATGTAGGTTCGTAAGAACCTACAATAAAAACTATTGTTAAATTCTTATTGACAATTATTACGAATATTGTCGACATTTAAAAATGTTTTTAATCAAAACAGGATTTTTGTTATTCCTATAGTTCCGGCAATGTTCATTTTACTGAGAATGAATTAATCTTTGTATTTTAACGATTTCATTCAATTTAACAGTTTGTTTGACTAATTAAATTAATAACTTTATTTCTCAAAAATAAATTGAACCACATTTCTTTGATTTAAAAAGAAAACATTAAATATCAAGCCACGTGTTTTGTGAGAACAATTTGAGTGGCGGGGATTTATAAATAGACAGTGGTTGTGGCCGAGGGCTCACTTTTGCTGCTGGAATTTGGAGAGAAAACATTGTAGGTAGATTCTATGTTGGTTTTAATTTGGAATAAAAATTATGTTGTAGGTAATAACCTACTGGAAGTTAAAAGAGTGGCCGGAGTTTTATTGCCAGGTTCTTTTTTCTCCAGCTCTACCTATTGCGTTGCGAATCTGGCAGTAAATGTAGATTGTGACTTACATGAATAAAGATTTTTCATTTAATTTCATTTTATTTCATTGGTGTTCCATTTGCTTGTTTTTATTGCCGTGTTTCTGAAATAAATACCGCCTAAGTATTTATTTCACTATTATTTAACTAGATATCCATCTATAAGTGTAATAAAGCATAAAGCAGACCCGATGACCTACTCCAGGTCAGCGGGCCTGCGCTTTTTAAAAACAGCTGCCGCATGTCTACTCCGACATCAGAAGTGGGATCACTACCTACAAAATACTGTGCGAGACTATTTATATTTCAGGATCTTTGCTATGAAGACTGTGTACCAGTTTACCAACGCGCCGCACGCGGTTACGGGCGCGCCGGCGTGTTCCGCGGCTGTGCGAGATCCTGGTGCTAGTAAGTCTTCCACCAGCACCGTCACACAGCTACAACAGCAAAGGGGTAATGTACCACCTGAATTTTATTTTAATATGATCACAGTTAAGTAATGTATGAGTCCTCGATCGCCTGTCGAAACAACAATAGAAAGTTATGATTAAGTACCGACGTGCTTCTACCCTCATATGACCTAGACGGTAACGTCGCGTTGGCGACTGCAATTGATGTAATCATGTTTTTTTTTTGTTTTGTTTCAAACGAACTATGTTATCAAGTGACTACGATATACGTATGAAAATAACTAGACTGCTGAAGGGCCGCGCTAACATAGGTTGACAACTGGCTAGTTACCGCGTCCTCGGTGGGGCCACCATAAGCTAGTCTGCCAGCTTAGTGGTTACGAAATTGCGATGCAGTAGCAGCGATGATAGGTTATGTTACCTCTTCTATATTATGTAAGCGTTCAAACGCGAATTGATCACAACCACCACCGAAACTGTTAAAATATTCCATTGATAGTGGAAACGCTTCTTACTGTAATTTTTGTAGTAAGTCCGGTCATACCTCTCGTGAGTGACGTTTTAAAGCTACTACAACAGATTCGGATAAACGTACGGTTGAAAGAAACTTGTGTTCCCAATGCAACAATAACCCGGCCAACACAACGGTTATACGAACAAACTTATAGTAGGTACTTGAATTTTATTCATTTTGATCAAAAGCCGTTTACACATTTGGTACCTGCTATCGCCGCGAAAAGCACATAACCTATAATATGAACTCTGTTCTTAACTAGTCCAGCTTGAACACAATGCGTGTGAGGATAGGTAAGGTAATTAATAATACCATCTTTGATAGCGGGGTTAAGTGCTTGTTAATTCGTGAGTCAATCTCATACATTTTGCCGGAAAACCGAAAACGTGTGGTCAACAAAATTACTTGGGTGGCATAGGTTTCCTGTTGTTTCTACGAGCATCTTAAGTCTATCTAGATTCTAGATAATAGAATTAACGTAGAAATTGAATGTCACATTTCACAAGATTATTACTTCAGACGTGTTGGTAGGTTCAAATCTATTTTTATTAGATAGCATAAGGTAACCTTGATATCGAAGATGACTTAAAAACACCCAGACAAATAAAATTACCTCTTTAGTTCAGACAATGACCACAAAGGTAGTATAGCATAGGTTTGTATAGATGACGTTATCAGTACATATTTTTCTGATATCTGTGGTAAATACCGTAGGTTTTCTCTCCAAGCTCTGTCACTAGAGCAGTAACTATTTACTAATCTGTGCTTAGAGTCTTAATATCATTCCGTAAACCAGGATTTCCAATCCTCATAGAATAATGCCTTTTCTTTTAACGGTCAATTGAGTATGCTAAAAATTTAGTACAGAACGGTCAAGTGCGTCCTAGCCCTAAAAAGGTTAAGCCTAAAAACTCTGGTACCGACAAATGCTAAACAAATTCGTCTATTCAGTTGTCGCGCTGAATACTCCCGCTCGTTCATACCAAATATCGCTCCTGCTGTGGCTTCTCTTAATGAACTGACTATCTAAGGCGCTAAGTGGCAATGGACCCATGTTCATAAGGAAGCATGGCATAGAATACTTCTAGGAAAAGAACCTAGCGAATTGTTTCCTTGGCTGGGCCATGACTTCGGGTCAATCCTTATTCAAATCATTACGGGTCGGCAGCACATAGTGGCTTTTTTTTAGTATGCACACGACCGATGCGATGTAGAAACTAGATAAGTATCACTCGAGGGAACTCGAAATTTTGGTGGTAGTACGAGCGGTCAAACGTTTTAACTATTACTTGTATGGACGCCATATCAAGATGATTATACGGTATCCCGACTGCGACGCGCTTTAAGCCTCGAAGCACAAGGAAGACTTGCTGTCTCACATCCATAATGGTATATTCGCAAAAATTTGAATTTGAAATAAATACAGGAAGGGCGAGCGGATGCAGCATGCCGATATTGTTAAACTGAAATACCTTTAACAGGCAAAGTCTTGAATAACAGTTTGATTAATGATTATTCATCTGAATAAACAGTAAACAACGTCGAGATAGTTACGTACGTACTATCATAGACGGTTTCCATTGAGATGAGACCGTCCAGGGATGTTATCTGCAAGAAAATGTCAAGATAGGTATCTGAAAAGCGAGACCCAATCTTGGGTAGGTACACAACGGTTGACTGTTGTACCTAAATCTTTCCAAAGAAGCTTTAGTAATTAATACCTTATGACTCTTCATAAAATTATGGAAGTTACTATTTTGAAAAAATTAGCACCGTTAAAGATTTTTTTCACCGTTAAAATTGGGACAATTGCATCGTTTTCAGGACCTCGAATGTTTAGATCAACGCAAGTTCACTTGCGCTCTATTAGCAAACCGACCGTGCCATTCGAAGCTATACCTACACGTCGACGTACCGAGTACGCCAGGCACTTCAGATGAACAGGAACGTGTAACCTTCACAGTAGACTCCTATGCATATTCCCCCACCGCTAGGTGAGGCCGCAGTGGTAACTGTAGGTCTGTCGGGAGTCCTGGGGTCATCCTTCCGAGAGCTTACCCGGGGCTCCCAACCGTAGGCATATTAGGTAGGAAACGTGTGGTTTTTAGTCGGTAGGAGTCCGGCATGGCATTCATGTAGGATTCCCTCTTTAAAAATACTCCTATGCAAAGTAAGTTCTGTTACGCTATACAAACTACAAAGGCGAGCATTGAACCTTGGTGGCCCAAGCAAGTATTTCATCTCTTCCTAGCCCCAAAACAAGTGATTATAATCGATGTCCCTGTATAGTAGCCCCAGGTATCAGTAGGGCTAATAGTCTTATCATGATAAGGGATTACGAGACTTCAAATTCGCACACCGCATCAGAAAGTCCGAACTGCAGGCGTAGCTGCTCTTATTTCAGTGCCAAAACTGTTTACCAGCGGAATTGCCTAATTTGGTCAACCACTGAAGTACCTAGTTTGAAACTTCTTGAACGACACGTACAACAACGACACAGACATCTTCTAAAGATAAGGCGAGATTTGACAGAAATCGTGCAAAAAAAAAAATCATAGTTTTTACAGAGGCTCTTTGTTTAAGTTTACAGCGTTCTCGACAACGGCCGCTGTCTTCTAAAGAAAGCATTAGGACATCATAGACGGGCGCTAAAGGTCCCCACAATCAACAGCGGGGCGCCCAAAACCTCGTGGTGATCTACAGCTTAGGTTAGGTCATCTGGCGCATTGGCGCTGACGCTGACGGCACCGCACCCAGCGAGTACTTGATTCTCAGAAACCACAAATTGAAAAATCTGGTGAGGTATTTTCATTTTAGTTTCTTCAGTCTAATCGGTATTAAAATGCTAGCTGAATTATTAGACAAATGATGCTATTGGGACGTGGAGTCACCAAATTAGCTAATAAAGTATTTAAATGAAAAGATGCTATTGGGGCGTGGAGTCGCCAATAAGCCACTAATATCCCTATCCTGAATCAACTTATTTATTTATTATTTGTATTAAGCCACAAAAAGTGGATATCCCAATCCTGAAAGAATAATGGTCCCCTGTGTAACACGGCGTACAAGACCGCTTAGGGCACAGCATCGACCCTACCAACATCCCCTAGGGCCCCTGTCTTTGACAGCATCGACCTCTCCCCTACATATCCTTACCCGTATATGAAAAAAAAAAAAAAAAAAAAACTGTTGTCATGTGGAATGAGCAGTAAGAACCACTAAAAGTGGATATCCCAATCCTGAAAGAATAATGGTCCCCTGTGTAACACGGCGTACAAGACCGCTTAGGGCACAGCATCGACCCTACCAACATCCCCTAGGGCCCCTGTCTTTGACAGCATCGACCTCTCCCCTACAAATCCTTACCTGTGTATAAAAAAAAAAAATACTGTTGCCATGTATTTACATGTGCGCAGGTCCATGTGTTGTGGCGTCATTTGGGAGAGGCCTACGTCCAGCAGTGGACTGATACAGGCTGATTTGATTCATTGATTGATGTGGAACGAGCAGTAGTAGCATTCAGTGAGCGCATCATAACCAGCTCACCGTCTTCATTAACTATGAGCGGTGACACTCTACATGCTACCACGATGTAAGGTTATGACCAATGGAATTATATTTGCTTAACCAAGTTTTTCTGGTTCCGTGTACTGTAGAACTACCAAGCCTCAGCTTTTAATATTTATTTTGCAGATCTAGACCTTAACACACGATGCAGAGCACGCATCGCCGATCAGTATGGCCGTGTCGCCACACCGAGAATTACTAATTAAAATCTATTTGATTATAAATAGATTAAAACCATTACAATGAGCAACTTTACTGATACCTTACTATTTTGTGATATAAGGTTCGAATAGAAATAGTTGTAGAATTTATTAACACTGATTTGTATAACTTGATGTAGTGGTGAACTAATTAGGTTACTTAAGTGTTATGTGACTATGTAGGTTCGTAAGAACCTACAATAAAAACTATTGTTAAATTCTTATTGACAATTATTACGAATATTGTCGACATTTAAAAATGTTTTTAATCAAAACAGGATTTTTGTTATTCCTATAGTTCCGGCAATGTTCATTTTACTGAGAATGAATTAATCTTTGTATTTTAACGATTTCATTCAATTTAACAGTTTGTTTGACTAATTAAATTAATAACTTTATTTCTCAAAAATAAATTGAACCACATTTCTTTGATTTAAAAAGAAAACATTAAATATCAAGCCACGTGTTTTGTGAGAACAATTTGAGTGGCGGGGATTTATAAATAGACAGTGGTTGTGGCCGAGGGCTCACTTTTGCTGCTGGAATTTGGAGAGAAAACATTGTAGGTAGATTCTATGTTGGTTTTAATTTGGAATAAAAATTATGTTGTAATAACCTACTGGAAGTTAAAAGAGTGGCCGGAGTTTTATTGCCAGGTTCTTTTTTCTCCAGCTCTACCTATTGCGTTGCGAATCTGGCAGTAAATGTAGATTGTGACTTACATGAATAAAGATTTTTCATTTAATTTCATTTTATTTCATTGGTGTTCCATTTGCTTGTTTTTATTACCGTGTTTCTGAAATAAATACCGCCTAAGTATTTATTTCACTGTTATTTAACTAGATATCCATCTATAAGTGTAATAAAGCATAAAGCAGACCCGATGACCTACTCCAGGTCAGCGGGCCTGCGCTTTTTAAAAACAGCTGCCGCATGTCTACTCCGACATATATAATAGGGTTCCGTTTTTACCCTTTGGGTACGCAAATCTAACAACAAGCTTTATCGCCAGCTTTTACAATTTATTTATTGATTGCATAATACTTTGCCGAATGGGCTTATTAAAGGCCAATCATAATACCAATTGACCGGTTAAATACCTACCTAATAGTAAGCCCGGATATTGTGTCCGTCCGTTCACATCCAAAATTTGATGTAATCCTCGCCCGATTATTTACAGAGGAAGTACATTTGTTACTGAAACCTGGGAGGGTTACCGGAGTCGATTTCATGAATGATGAATATTTAATTCTATTTGGAAACATCCAAATAGTAGATGTGAGGGGCTAAAAAGGCAACATAGAGCGTTTCATTCATAATTTGATTCATTTGCAGATTAGTACTTTGGAGACCGTAAAATGGTAACATTATTTTTATTTTTTTTTTAACGTGAGGAAAAATCCATCATGGATGCTATGCCGGACTCCTACCGCCTAAAGAAAACCTCACGTAACGCCCTACAGCCCTTGGTTGAGAGGAAGGATGTCCCAGGACTCCCAACAGACCTACGGCCACCACTGCGGCCTCGCTCACGTGGCGGTTCGGGTGCTATCCTGCGTCTTTGGGGGGTTTCGGGTGTGATCTCGCTTCTAAGGCTGGGCGTGCGTGAACCACTCCCATCACGCTGCCATCATGGGCCTGCTTCTGTAAGGACGGTAAGAGCCCCCTCACCGTACTCAGGCCCCCGGTCATGGTGGCCGATAGTCTTTAGCGAAGACACGTCGGCGGCGCCCAGGCCACCGACTGCAGAGCTCGGGTGGGAGAGTTCTCTCCCGTTCCCGCCCCGTCGCTTCTTTCACGAGCATGACCTGCTCCCAGAAAGAGGCGGCGCAGTCCCACTTACTCCCGCTGGAGATTATGGCTTGCAACATGGTCTCGAGCGAGAGATTGTCCACGTCCAGACCCACTACAAGGACCTGGCGCTGTCGCGCCCACGCCGTGCACTCCACAAGCGTGTGGAGCACAGTGTCATCGCTGTGGTCCTGGCAGTGCTGACGCTCGGCCGTAGTATGGTAACATAATTAAATGAATCATAGATCTGCAATTCATTTCATAACCCAATAATTATGTTATTGATTGGCTTTCACATAACATAAAAAGAAAAATACATTTATGTCGTTAAAATAAGCATCTGTATAGCGGTGAAAGTAAACTGTCATTTGCGGTGCAAAAGTTGAGTCATTTTTTTTAATCATAAATGAGCTTAATGATTAAGACTAGGCGTGGACTGAATTGTTTTAGAATGGATTTAATCTTTAAGCTTTTTTATGATTAAGCAAACAGGGCAGTTTCAAACGCTCCCATGAGTCTGATTAAAGAATACCTCTTCTTTCATACATATTATGTGGCGTAAACGAAGTTGCAAGGGTCAACTAGTTTTTAATATTGTTGTTAAATATTGAATGTCGAAATGACGAAACATGGCCGAGAATGATGTTTATTTTGTTAATCACCAACAATTTGTACCCATGTTGCACAATAAAGTCTTTGAAGTTTGAAGTTTGATTCTCTCGCTCCTGTACACTGCTCCTTACTGGGAGTTACGTTGGTCTTATTTACTTAAGAGATCCATGATTATTATGGCGTTTCTATGTCAATACGAATTTCATTCATCAATGTTTAACGAATCATTAAATTTTAAATAAACCTTTCAATTCAAAATGGATGTGAGATCATGAATCAAAGATTAATCTAGGTGCCATCTTGTTTAAATTTGTTAATTTGAGGAATATTTATCAGGACAATGTCTTATGACTGTTATTCAATTTCAATTCATTTATTTAAATCAGGCTAAATATACCCATACATTAAATTCACATAAAAATAACCATACATTAAAAATTCATTACAAGTCATGTCAAATAAATCACAATACAATAACAATAATAAATCAATAAAATAAAACAATATAAATAATACATGTCTCCATATAAATAACATTCAATACGCAATATAATTCCTTGTCAATAAAAATAAATAATTATAATTTTGAAGTCAAGTAGTCGCCGAAAAAGTCGAAGGTCACTATCAACAGTGTCAATACATACATAAAAATACACAAGTCCTTTAGTATTGCCTCTTCGGCACCTGCACCGACAAGTGTCTGTCACCGCAATGCCGAAGGAAAGTGCAGTCCAACCTGTCTGCAATCATCTTCAGAACACTGTTGGAACTGGCTCGCACTCGCCGAACTAAGGAGGCTGCACGTGACCGCATCGTCGCGTGAAAACAAGCAGTACGCGCCTCTGCGAACATGCCCGAAGCACTACAGAAACGAGGCAGTCCCAACAGCGTTCTGAACGCATTATTATACAGGACACGGAGGTCACTGTATTTCTTTTTATTGTAATCGGCCCACAAGCTGCACGTGTATAGCGTTGTACAGTACGCTCGGAAAAGAGTGATTTTAACTTTAATTGAACAGCGTGCAAACCTGCGGGCAATCATATTGGCCCTAATTGACAATGCCCTTCGCTCTCGCTCGATGTCTTCATTGTCCCTGAGGTCGGTAGTGATAATATGCCCAAGATATTTAAACTTGTACACTCTTACACGGGACAGCGTTTAACACAAGCGTAGGTAAATCCTGATGGGATTCCCCTCCCGCCTCAAAGACCATCCACTGGCTTTTTATCACATTATATTTTAATCCGTGTTCACGGGCGTATTCTTCACAAATTTTAATGACACTGTTGGTCTGATGTGTATACCAATACTGTAACACCGACAGCCCCGGATCTAGGGGGGGGGGCAAGCCAGGGCCCGTGCCCCGGGCGGCAAAATCAGGGGGGCGGCAAATCAGAGGGCGACAAATTCAAACTTTGCATACAAATGCAGAAATTATCAGTTAATAACCTTGACAATAGTAGATTACCTACCTAATAATAAATACTCCAACTTATTCAACTCTTTTCACAAGAAACTTGACTAAAGAAATGATTACGGTATTTGCTCAAATTATACTTATCAGAAATTAACTATAAATATATGCCAGATGCTTGAAAGGAAGCTAACAATTCCAAGATGCATGCATCACTTCTTTACAAACTTGCAGCATGTTGTGGAGGCGGCCAACGCAGGGGCGGCAACAGCCTATTTCATTTCCTGATTTAAAAAAAATTGTTGTTGTTCTTAAAATATCTCTTGTTGCACCATACCTCAACGGATGGCCTTATAAAGTTTCTTTTCTTTTTGTCTCTTAAAAATGAAAATGAGTAAGGCCATTTTTCATACGATTAGATTGAGGATCAGGCACTTCTGCGCCGACCGTGTCAATTGTGCCGCTGGATGGCCAGTTTCCTGCACGGGTGACGTACCTATATGTACTAGTCCTCTATGCTGGTCAGGTTCTCTGCTTTCTGCAGTTTAATTCAAGAGTACCACAGGGATCTGTGTTGTCCAACACTATTTCTTCGGCATATTATCCCTTGGGTGCACTCATTGTTATGCAGACGACAGTACTCTACATGAGAGTTAATCTGGCCGTCCGACGGAGGGGCGGCCCGACCTGGAGGAAAAGAGGCGGCAGCTCGTAGCGTATCTCGACCGGGTCTGATCGCATTTACCAACGAGATTCAGAAAACCTGGTAGATTTAAATGCCAGGCAAAAAAGGCGTGTGCCCCTGTACCCTCTCTTCAAAATGCGATAATACTACTGAAGAACTATCTAGACATCCTGTGACCGTATAGAGGGGGGCGGTCCGATGTAGAAGAAAAGAGGCGGCAGCTCGTGACTGATCTCGACCGGGCCTGACCGTATATCCCAATTTAATTTAGAAAACCTGGCAGATTTAAATGCCAGGAAACACAGGAATGTGCGTTTACAGCTGAAAGATCCCCTTATCTTCTCTACCCTCTCTTCAGAAGGAGAGGAGTAACGGCAACCTCTTCTACCGATTGTCGCCGAAGATTACTGAGCACGGGAGCTTCTGTGTGACGAATACACCGGGAAACTACAGCTTAGTGACAGCACTGCGAGAAACGCAGCCAGGACACAGCGGTGCACACATTGGTGCACAGCGCGAGCGTAACAGCGCCGGGTTCTATTAGCAGGACTGGTCGTGGACATTCTCTCGCTGGAGATCATGGTGGCCATGATCTCCAGTGGGAGTAAGTGGGATGTCGCCTCGACTTTCTGCGAGCAGTTTATGCTCGTGAGTGGCGTGGTGTGAAGTATCGGGGAGAAAGCGGGAAACCGGAGATAACTGCGGCGCCCGCACCGCAGACTTGTCTTCGCCCAAGACTCACGGTCTCCATGACCGGGGCCAGCTCACCTTCTTAACAGATGCAGGCCCAAGAAGACAGTGTGTCCTGAACGTTTCACGCACGCCACAGGGTCCAAAAAGCGGGATAACACCTGAACAACCCCCAAAGATACGGGAGAGGACCCGAACCCCCTTGGTATGGTCGCAATGGTAGTCAAAGTCTGTTGGGAATCCTGAGATATCCTTCCGATGGCTTACCCGGGGCACCAGACCGTAGGCAGTGGTAGGTCTTGTGTGCTTTCAGTCGGTAAGAGTTCGGCATAGCAACCATGACGGATTTCCATACGTATCTATCTAAAAAATTCCTCTCTTCAGAATGCGATAATACTACTGAAGGACTATCTAGAATCCTAGACATTCTCGGTCTAGACGTCCACCGCGATCTCCGAATTCATCTCTCGCGAAAAAAGGAGCTCTAAATAAGGTGAGGTGGTTCATTACGCGGTTTACGCCACCATAGAGGTGTCTGCTGTACAAGACGCAGATTTGTGCCTTCGCTAATACTAGATACTCTCAACTTTGACCTAAGAAACTTAATAAAATGGGGGGGGGGGGGGTTCATGGGGGCGGCATTTTCACATTTTGCCTCGCCTAAAAAAATCTCTAGATCCGGGGCTGAACACCGAGACCAGTTCCAGTGGTAGGTTAATGCCATGTAACTTCTCCCACAACAGGTCATACGCCACCAAATCAAACGCCCTGGACATGTCAAGGAAGCACGCAAAAACGGGAGTTCTACGATTTGTATAGTACTTGATGGTATGCTTGAGAGACAGTATAGCGCTTTTCTGCAGACAGTTTAGGTCGAAACCCGAACTAGTGATAACCAGTTCGGGTTTCGACCTAAACTGTATTTTAATCCAAGTGACGTATTTGTTCAACTGTGTCTAAATCAAACCATCAAATACCTTAGCTACCACAGTGGCAAGTGATATAGGCCATATTGTCACTTTTTTTACCCTTAGGTTAGCAACTTTAAAAATTTGGTGGCATTGTTGATTTAAGCCAACACGCCACATCCCCGTTTGATGTGGTCTGATGCTCATAGGGGTCGGCGCGGCGTAACGTGTTACGCTGACGACACCCTAGTTACGGCGCTAGGAACAACGCACCGAGACGCAGCACTAAAGGCCATTGTAGGTGTTGCTTAAGTCGTGGGTTCGGTTTCGGCGGCTGGGTCTCGAGGTCGCTCTTCACAAATCCGAGACTATGTGCTTCCACGGACATGGGATAGGGCCACCTGCGGGATCCAGCCTACAGATAGTTAGCTTCAGTATCGGCATGGAGCCCTCAATGAAGTATATGGGGCTCGTACTCGATGGACGGTGGAACTTCGGACATTGCTTCCGAAGTTTGGTCCCAAAATTGAGGGAGGCATCAGCCGCACTCGTGCGGCTGATGCCCAACATCAGGAGACCCAACGCTCCCTAGAGGAGACTGTGTCTGGGGATCGTGCGAAGTATGGCCCTATACGGAGCAATGTGGCTAGATTGCTTATTCCGTAGACGGTGATGGCCGTCAGGGTGATAAGGGGATACCGCACGATCTCAGGTGAGGTGGCATGTCTCCTAGCCGGGACCCCTCCATGAGACCTGGAAGCGAGAGCCCTTGCGTCTCTATTTAGATCACGCAAGAAGGCGCTGGAGCACACTCTGCTGCTTCTCCTGCTGGAGCGTCTCGAGAAATCGAGGCCCAGCGGTCTCAGCTCTACCAGGAAACCGTGGAGACATGGAAGGTGCCACGAGCAACCAAAGAGGGATTTGACACAATCGCAGACGTCAGACCGGTCATGGACCAGTGGCTGGAGAGGAGACACGGTGCTGTCTCCTACCGGTTGTCACAGATACTTACCGGGCACGGTAGCTTCGGTAAGTATCTGTGGCGAAGACACCGGGAAACCACGGCCGAGTGTCAGCACTGCGAGGACCACAGCGCTCCACACGCTGGTGTAGTACACGGCGTGGGCGCAACAGCGCCAGGTCCTCGTGGTAGGTCTGGACGTGGAAACTCTCTCCATGGTCTCCAGCGGGAGTAAATGGGACTGCGCCGCCTCTTTCTGTGAGTAGGTCATGCTCGTGAAGGAGGCGGCGGGGTGGGAGCGGGAGAGAACTCTCTCTCCCACCCGAGTTCTGTAGTCGGCCTCCATGAGCAGGGGCCTGAGGACGGTAAATGGGCTGCTCACTGTCCTTACAGAAGCAGGCAAAGCTGTGTTACGTGAGGGTTTCACGCACACCCCCCCTAAGAAGCGGGATGAAACCCGAAAACCCCCCCAAAGACGCGGGAACCACCCCCTAAACTAGACTTTAGTGGTAGCCGTAGTTTTTTTGGGAGTCTTGGGACATCCTTCCGAGGGCTTACCCGGGCTTACTCCCAACCATAGGCTGTTGGGCGTTACGTGAGATTTTTTAGTCGGTAGGTCGTAAGGATTTTCTCTCACGTTAAACAAAAAAAAGCCAACATAAATGAGCTACTGAACCATTTTAAACCACAAACCCCACTTTTATTTGCGTTCCCAGAATCGAAAAAACGATGGGAACGACCACAGTTTAAACAATACATCGATTTAGTGTCAATATTTGTGTATAAACCACAGTTTTTTAAATAGAGTACACGGTTTGACGATTTAAAAAATGAAGAAAAAAAATTTTTCAATAAAAAATAAAACCGACTTCAAGCAAATCCTGAAAAATAAAATTTACTTAGCACAAAGTAATATGTATTTTATTTTATCAGATTTTATTCAATATCATATTGAAGTCGGCGCCAAGTAAACCCATAGTTTTATGTAGGTATTATATTGATGGCACCAACTTCAATATTATATTGAATTAAATATGATAAATCAAAATACATATTACTTAATGCTAAGTAAATTTTATTTTTCAGGATTTGCTTGAAGTCGGTTTTATTTTTTATTGAAAAATTTTTTTTCTTCATTTTAAGTGACGGGTGAATATAAAAAATATACCTATCTAGGTGAAAGTTCTCATCGATACAAATCAATCAAGCCCATACACAAGGTAGCTGCTGTAAATCGTTAAGGGATTCCCTCGACTGTCTTTCGGTTCCATCATCAGATCGACTACAGACATTCATTAAATTGTAGTACCTTTAAGCACTGAATTAAAAAGTTAACAAACGCACTAGTTGTCCCTACAGTTTTCGGTGGTTGCCCTCGATTTCTCCTGAATCCCATCATCAGATTCTGACCTGGAGAAATTGGGACCACCTCAGCAGTGAACTCTATCCAACAAAAAGCAGATTTGAAATTCGTCTATAATTAACGAAATATCGGTGAACATACTTACATAAAACATTGAGAACTTCCTTTTTTTTTAAGCCGGATCTATCAATCTAAGTGTAAAGTTCTCATCAATACAAATCAATCAAGCCCAAACACAAGGTAACTGCTGTAAATTGTTAAGGAATGTCCTCGACTGTCTTTCGACTCTATCATCAGATCGACTCCAGACCTTCATTAAAATGTAGAACATTAAAGCACTTAATTATAAAGTTAACAAGCGCACTAGTTGTCCCTACAATTTTCGGTGGTTGCCCTTGTTTTCTCCTGGATCCCATCATCACATCCTGACTTGGTGAAAATGGGACCACCTCAGAAGTAAACCCTATTCAACAAAAAAAGAAATTTTGAAATCCGTCTATAATTGACGGAAATATCGCTTAACATACATAAAAAAAAATACGTACAGACGAATTGAGAACCTCCTCCTTTTTTTGAAGTCGTTTAAAAAGCGCTTTGGCTTACAAACAAATTGGTGTTAGGATTAATCAAATGGTGTGAATGTTGCACGCACCTTCTACTAATATTGGTACTCGCGGATTCACCCGCGTGAGATTCTTTTCCCGTTCCCACTTACCATGGAATCGTTGTTCTATTTTAAACAGGGTATGACATCCTTGGCCGGATAAATAATACCAAAAATATCATTTTAGGTTCCCAAAGGTTAAAAACGGGACCTTATTACTAAGACTTCGTCCGTCACGTGATAGCTAGAAAGCTGAAATTTTTACAAATTATGTATTTCTGTCGCCGCTATAACAACAATTTATACTAAAATCAGCAAAAAGGTGGGATTATGGGGGCTGCCATACAACAAACGTGATTTTATTGCTGTCTTTTGGCCGGTTTTCTTTGTTTTTGTTGTCTATAACTCTATACCTAGTATTAAATAATTAATTTCTAGAACAAAGGCGTCCGTCGCTGTTATAAAAAGCGTCGCAGCGGTGTTTTTTAAGACGTGGCGTCGCGACGCTTGAGCGCTCTGATGGATAACGTCAGGCTTAGAATAGCAGTTATAAAATCAAATACTTAAGCATTATCCATAGTATACAATGGCGTACTTATTATTAAAGGCGCACCCGTCATTTATGTTCAGCAAAAAAAAATATGATGACGTTATCAACTCTACAACCACTCGAGAATTTTGACAGGTATATTGAGCCACACAGCATTGGCGTTTGTGCGGAAAAATAAGAAAAGCCGGCCCACCTGCTGGAAATCACCGTAGCCTATGGACGTTTGCAACACCAGCGGCGCTACCCTCGCGCTGCCGATCCTGAAAAAATCTTCTAAGACCCCTTTAGAAAAACAAAAAAGACCAAGGTCTGAACAAACGCGCGATTCGGTTGCAAGCATGCTGGACAAGACAACTGGCCGCTCTTTGCGTAAGCAAGGAGACTAGCACACACCGGTCTCGAAGTGTATGCAACCAGCGCAGCGGCCAGTTGACTCGCACATACATGCCTGGCAAGCTAGTTGTGAAGCAACCGATTCACGTGTTTGTTCTGAGCTTGTTCTCTGTCCGTTTACTTACTAGTTGACGTCACGCGGTTTCACCCGCGTAGCTCCCGTTCCAGTGGGAATATGGGAATAAAATATAGGTAGCCTATTTATGTTACTCAGGGTGAATGTAGGCAGAGTAGTTTTTGAGTTTATTCATTACAAACATACAGACACACACACACACACACACACACACAAAAAAATACAATTTTTTACTCTTTATAATACTAGTGTATCTAGATGTGGAAAAACCTCACATTGGAGACTGAAGGCAGGAAGATCATTCCACAACCAAAGCGTGTCCGAGAAACGGCCGTATCGACTAATTCTCTCTCACTTAAAGAGCCTTTCATTTAAAATCTTAGTGCTATTCAATAAATTGCTATTTTAACTCAATTACAAGCAATTTCTGAGAATTACAACAAGACGTGACTAGTCTCCGTTTAAATGAATTTATCAATAAATTGATTGAAGTTGTACAGACCTATATTAAGCTTAATGAAATTTTCTCTGGTTTCGTCTAATAATAATAAAGAGTTGTTTTTGACGTGATTACGTCTTATGCCGGCTTCACATTAGTGCCGTGAAGCCCCGTGAACAGGCGTGAACATGAATGTAGACGGTTTTCACGCGCGTTCGCGCCTGTTCCCCGGTCAGTGTATTTTGTCCCGCGACGAAGGGTTTGCGCTTCCTTCGCGCGGCGTTCATGCGCACACATCCACATTCACGGCTTCTCCATAGAAAGTCTGAAATGAATTTGACGTATAAATGATTGTCACTGTCTTTACAAATAAATATAGGTAGGTACCTTGATCGGTTACGGTTACGACGTATTTTAGTCATCCACCATCGTCTTTTTTTCAACGCTTCTGAATAACTTTTTCGTTTTGGACTTCTAAACAATGATAGTTGGCCACAGCAAACAAAGTTATTGCAGCAGCAGTTTCTACGTTTTACGTATATCGCGGCGTTTTACGTACATTTTACGAATTTCGCGGCGGGCTTCACGTACGAATGAGAGCATTCCATGAATGTGAAGGGCACGACTTGTGTATTCACATGTGTGTCATGTGTGAATTCACGGCGTGAATACGCGCGTAAATTCACGGCACTAGTGTGGAGACGTCATATAAATTTCTGAAGGCACGGCTGCAAGCACTACAACGTTTGTCACCTTCTGCTTGAGCCGAGCGCGTGAGCGTACAATCCAGAGCATGGAATGATCGAAAGAGCGGAGTGTCATTATCGCCCTAATGGACTCCAGAGACGGTCAATAATGATCAATATCTTGACATCAATAAAATATATCATATCGGATGAAAGTAGCTTCAGTGTGCGTGCATTCCTTGCACGTGTGTGTGCATTAACGTGTATACTCGGGACTTGTCAAGTCATATTTTACTCTATACATTGTAATAGGCATCCTAGAGTCGATTTCGGGATAATATCATACAGTTTAACGAGAGATAAAAGTTACTGAACAATTTAGATAATATTTATAAGAAAGACTTTCCAGCTTATATCTAAAAATCCTAAAATAATTCATTGTTATCTTGCAACGATAACCGTTGGAGTAACGTTTTTAATATATTTTTAAACTGTTAGCTAAGCAAAATTGAATTACGGCACAGCTTATCGAGTTTTCATGCTTGGGAATCTCTACAAAATACATTTTTTGATCTTAAAAGTTGGTACAGTTTTGACATAAAAATTTTGAGGTGCTCATCCTATTCATTGATTAAGCTGTGAAAAATATCTCAATAAGTTAAAATTCTTATTGTTGAAATCCTCATGAATGCTATACTGGATTCTTACCGACTAAAACCACACAATTTCTGTCAAACTGCCTACGGTCCTACCTCCCTTAACTCCCTAAGGCCTTGGAAGGATGTCCCAGGTTTCTCGGCAGATTTTGCTGCCCTACGGAAACTACGGACCTTTGTGTACCTTAAGGTGTTAATTTGTTTTTGAATTTTACAGTTCAAATTTCACAAAGAAGTCACTCATCCCAGGACCCGCTTTTAGGAAATATGCATTCGAAATATGCATAATATTAGGAGAATGCTTGCAGAATACTGAGCCAGCAGTGCTACAAACTCTTGCAGTATTAACATACGTACATATAGTCACGCCTTTATCCCCGAAGGAGTAGGTAGAGGCACAGTATATGCCCATATTTCACCTTATAGTTTCATGTCCCACGTAATAGGTGGTGAGCCTATTATCGTGTTAAAATTAAATAGACAGGCGCAGATCGTCGCGACCCGCAGTTAAAATCTTTCTAGCCGTCCTTAAGGTCTTCGACTTGGCTTAACGATAATCAATTTACTAACAACCGAGTTTCATTTGAGTTTTCCTTCTCACGCAATGGATTTTTTTGCGTAAGTGTTCCCTTAGTCGCCTCTTACGACACCCTCGGGATGTACTGGGGTGGCGACATTTTGTACTCTTACCCGTCGCAACCCGGGACCCCATCGCCACACGGGGCAGTATTCTATCATAAAAAAATCAAACATATCCAATCCAATATGACAGACTCGATTACGAACATAATGTTCCAATTTACGAACACAAATTTTTGAGTGCTCAATTTGGTCATAAACTCTGCTTGCATCATAAATATAATCAAACCTGTGAAATTCCCCTTAGGGTAATAAATTCGGGAGTAATCTGTTGCGCAAACGAACGGATAACCACATTGTCATAAGCTACCATTTTGGTGCGAGTAGTAGAATAAAAAGATGTAGGTAGTATCAATAATTTTAAAATATTATTTTACAACCTGATATATGGGTTCTTCAAGCGACGCTAGAATAGAAAAAACACATTATTGGGCAGCCAATGCCGATATATAAAAAAGTAGGTATATCCTGCTATATGTATTATATTTTTGGTAACCACTTTACGTTTGGGAGTCCTGGGACATCCTTCCGAGGGCTTACCCGTGGCTCCCAATCATAGTCTGTAGGGTGTTACGTGAGTGACAAGCCGCACTGCGAATAGCAATCGAACCGCATTGATGGGTACTTAGATCGCAATAATTAAAGTTGTCATTACGAATATTGTATCGTGAAAAGGTATAGAGCTTTCGGTTTTGATGTGATCGCCTTTTCTGGCCGGAGTATACTCCTCAAGGGTCAAAAAATATCTCACTCGGTTCCTGCGCACAGCTAAGCAAATTTAACTGGATCGTAGAGTAAACAGACTAGACGCTAAGATGTGAAATAAATTAAAGCGCTACAAATCCTTTTTCAACCGTTAAATTTTAAAGCTTAATTCCGTTGCAAGGTAACGACAATGTTGATGGCCGTTTGGGGCTATTTGGCTGTAATTTGGGGCTATTACGGGGTCGTTTATATTAATTGGAATGGCAAATATAATGAGGCTGAATTTCAGTGTTAAACGATTTACATTAAAGGGATTATTGCGTTTTGTAAGTCATTTCCTGCCTCAGTGGCATAGTAGTTGAGGCTGCCTTGCAGAAATCTTGGGATCGAAACTGGATGGGTATAAATATTTGTGTTAATCACAATCGGAGTTTGAGTTTTGAGTATTTTCTATGTTAAAATAAAATATATTTTTATGGTGGTCTATAAACCACCGAAAAACTTATAGATTAATTTTTATAAAGGAAAACGTATTATCATACAAGCGTAAAAACTAGTATGCAGTTTACATTAATGGGCCCACTCAGCTCGCAGTACAAACCGGAATTTACTCCAAGCTGTATAATCCTTTCTAACTCTCCTGTGTCTGTGCTACAAAACCTCACCTCTAATATAAAAAAAAATACTATTTCACAAGTCAACCCTATGAGGCCAGAAATCGAGTTATACCTTCAAAAATAAATCTTTGAAACTCTAACCAGCTAGGCAACTCTAACGACTTGGAGAACAGAACACATTTTATCTCAGGAACAAATTCCTGTCAGAAATGTAGAGGAATATCTAACTATGAGGTCGAAGCTACGGGCATCAGGTATTCTAAATAGTTTTATTGTTATACCAACCCTCAAAAATTACATCAAAATAAAAAGCAAATAAATCTAAGTCATCCTAAAATGTTCTCGTGGAAAAACATGAAGAACTACCCCATTCAAACGGCAAAGAAAATCTAAAACACGTAATATCCACTCCATTCAGAGTTATCTCGTTAGAAAACTACATCGAAAACACAGAAAAAAAGTATTACTCTACTTTATCATAGTAACAAATGTCCCGCAAAAGATCCCGACCATAGAGTAAACGGCTCGGTAGAACGAAACTAGAGCAAAGTGTAGATAAGATTATCTAGAGTTATTTATAAAACTAAATCGGACAGGCCCAAGGAAAATCTTTTCGCCAGATCTGCAAAAAAAGTTTACGTAGAACATTTTTCAAAATATTATGATGCTTTATTATGTGGCGACAAAAATCACATAGCGAAAAGCAAATCGAACAACGTCAATAACAAGATTTCTGAATCGCGATACTATAGTTTTCTCGCTGAAGTATGATTTATAGGTAGTACACAGGATCTCCCAAACGCCTACAGAATATAACAGAATAGAATATAATACAACTTTATTTGTACACCAAGATATAACGGTAAGGGTCTTAGAAGGTTTTTACAGGGTCGGCAGCGCGAGTGTAGCGCCTCTGGTGTTGCAAACGTTCATAGGCAGCGGTGACAACCGGTACATCTGGTGGGCCGTATGCTTGTCTGCCACCTTAGTGGTATAAAAAAATTGTTCACAGAAAAACAAATAATCGTAAGATATTGTACGAAGGGCGGCCTTATCGCTAGAAAGCAATTTCTTCCAGGCAATCTTGGGATGGACAGACAAAGATATTAAAGACAGACGGGTAGTTTAGGTGTTCGACTGCCTCGTTGGTCTAGAGGTCGAAATGTGCGACTGCGGATCACGAGGGCTTGGGTTTGATTCCCAGCGGAGACAAAAATTTGTGTGACCCATAAATGTTTGTCTCAAGAGTCTGGGTGTTTCTATGTATGATAACTATGTATTTAAAAGTATATATATATGTATTATTATCCGTGGTCTGATACCCATAACACAAGCAGGTTATTCCTAGCTTTCTTTGGGATCAGTTAGCGTTGTGTGAAATGTCCGTAAATATTATAATAGGTGTAGAAATATGAAGCTACAAAACAATATATACATACCAATTGGTATGTAAATTGACATAGACGTACATACTAACGTATGTGTATTGTATTTATGCCTAGATGTATATACATCTAGGCATAAATACAATACACATACATATACAGGTACATACCAATATACATACATACATGATAAATACAGTTAGGGTTCTTCAAAAGCGGTCTTAAAAGGTTTTTACAAGGTTAGCTGCTTGAGTGCAACGCCTCTGGTGTTGCAAACGTTAATAAGCTACGGTGATCACCAATAAATCGGTGGGCCGTATGCTTATATGCCACCTTAGTGGTATTTTTTTTATACCACTAAGGTGGCAGACAAGCATACGGCCCACCAGAAGGACCGGTGGTCACCGCAGCCTATGAACGTTTGCAACAACAGAGGTGCCACACTCGCGCTGCCGACCCTGCAAAAACCTTCTAAGACCCCTTTTGAAGAACCCCATACTTTAGGCGTAAATAGGTATGAAAAAAGTTAGCCCTACATCAACTGTTGTCGGATGGATATCCTCACCTTTGTTCCTCTATAATTGGATATACCTAGCTACGAGTAGGTATAATTTTATATAGTAGGTGTTTAGAAAACAACTTTATTTACAAGAAAATTTTTTACAGTGATGGATCTTCGTAGTTACATTTTTTTTTATATAACATAATAATATATAAGTACAACAATATTTTTTATTACATGCATAAGAGAAATAATACCAACATATTACAGATGAGTGCAAACAAAAACAATGTACTGTAAGGTGAATGAACCCTGCTCCTTAAACTAGGCGAGGCCTGTGTCTTAAGGGTCAGTTTTCGAATACAATTTCTATAATAATAGAGTTACCATTATATGGCCAACTAGACGGTATTGAAACACTCTTGTAAGTTTGTAAGTTTACAATTGGTCTGTCTACATACATATTTATTTCATTATGTTAAATTTATAAGTAATATGAAAGATTTAAAAATAAAATTTACTATCAAAATTGTGTGTGTGTGTGTGTGTGTGTGTGTGTGTGTGTGTGTGTGTGTGTGTGTGTGTGTGTGTGTGTGTTATTTTGTGTTTATTTTGGAAACTGTAATAGAGCTTCTGTAGCATAATAGTCTTGAAGCAGTAGGGTCAAGTGTTCAACAATGAAACACTAAAAGTTCATAGCCTCGTACATCTCATGTTTTTGCTGATAGAAGTCTATAATTTTACAGGCAAGTAGTCAATATGATTGGGTATCGAATGTCATTTATAGATTTTTTTAAATAAAGCGATTTGAATCGACAAAGAAATAAAAACTAAGAAATGGGATTTGTGTCATTGTGTCCATATAGGCGTACACAATGAAACACCATATATTCAACAATGAAACACCAGAAATAAACTGTGCCTAATTCAAATTTTGTTTAATGTAGGTAGTTATTAAATAAAGAGCAGTCCGTTTCTACGTTAAATGCAGTGGCACGACGTGCCATGCTGCATGCTTCAGGCTTTTTTAATTACAGTTATGCATGCCCTGATTTATAAGACCGTAAACATTCGATTCCAGCCATTTTCCCAGCTAACAGAATATCGAATATTGTTAATTTTTGCCATTTGGTAAGCAATACGCCCCTCGTCCTTTTTACAGCTTTGTTACGCGCCATCTTAAAATTAAAACAAATTTTAATAGATAAGGTTTCACAATATCAACCAATAAAAATCTATAAAACAGTGTTTCATTGTGTCCATTGTTAAACTGTTTCATTGTTGACTACCTAGGGTTTATCTAACTAACTTTTAATTTATGTTCACAAAATTGTAACTTTGAAACAAATTAAATATGCCAAAATAATCTACAAAACATGTAGAATGCAGGATAATCATAAAAAATATAATATTCCTAACCATTAAATAATGAAAAATCTTTAAAGATAGCCAGAAATACTTCAATTTTTGACGAAAATAGTATAAATGAGCCGCAGACGCGTCTTTTCTCACGCGGTGCCGCCGCAAACTGGGATACGCCGGTGGTATCTATTGAGTGTCCTTACGCGATATATTGCACTAACTGCCAACGTCGCGTTTTGGAAATATTACTATGTTTTATTGTGTACCACTGTTTCATTGTTGAACACTTGACCCTAACCACCTTGTTAATCGTTGTTTAACTGAATATTTATGGGAGTTAATAATATTCAGATGCTTATTAAGGGTTTTATAGAGGAAAGGAATCACAACATAGAACTGGCGTTTCGCAAAGGAAGTTCTATGACGAACGGTAGGGAGGGTAATTCTACGTTTTGTATGGATCATTGGAGGTAAAGTGCTGTGATAAATCAGGGTTGATTGCAAAATGTACAGTTGGCGGATCGAGAGCACTTTGCAGTCACCGTACAATTGTGCTGTAGGGTACATAAAATGCTTCTTTGTCATCACCTTTAAAATAGCCCGCTGTGCTCTCTCTATTCTTATTAGGTATGACTTTGCCGCGCCACCCCAAACACTAATGCAATATCCCAACACCGATTGACAAAGCGCGTAATAAACCAACTTTAATGTGTCAAACTTAGCCGATTTCCTGAGGAGTTTGAAGATGTGTATGAGTCGCTGTCTATCCCACTTTAGGCCACAGTCTATCTGGACTCCCAAATATTTTACGCAGTCTGTTTTGAGAAGCACGGAACAGTCACAGAAAAGCTGGTCGCGACAAGAGTGAGCAGTTATTTGAAAAGAATCGGGTGGAGCAGAGTCAGGTCGAATGGAAAATGGTATATACGCAGTCTTGTTTACATTTATCGTTAACAAGTTTAAATTTAGCCATTTGATGACACTGACCAGAGCCGTTTCTGCATTGGACTGGACATTGTCCCAGGTAGTGCCATGAACAACTATGGCTGTGTCGTCAGCATAAGCGAATAACTTACAACTCTCCGGCAGATCGATCATGCATAGTCCGTTGACATAGATTTGGAATAGTGTGGGGCCCAAAATACTGCCCTGAGGGATGCCAAACGTCACGTCTTCCGCGTCGCTTACATAGGAGTCCACTCTAACGACTTGCGTGCGGTTTCTTAAGTAGTCCTTAAAGATGTTTAAAGGTAGGCCGCGCACTCCAAGAAGTTCCAGTTTAGAGATGAGGAGAGGGACAGATACCGTGTCGAACGCCTTGGACAGATCCAAGAATATACCCAAACATTTACTTTGTTTATCCAGCTGCCTAGCTACTAGTTGAGTAAGTGCTAAAACTGCATCTTCAGTAGAGACACCAGGGCGAAACCCATACTGATTCTGAGCTATAATTTGATATTTGTCCAAGAATATTCTGAGGTTCCTGTTAAGAATTCGTTCAAGGAGTTTGGAGATTGTTGGTAGAACAGAGATTGGCCTATTGTTGTCCACACTGTCCCTGTTCCCTCCCTTATGTACTGGAAATATTATAGCTTTTTTTAGGGCAACTGGAAACACACCAGTTCGGAGGCAAAGGTTGAAAATATAAGTCAGGGGAGGTGTTAATGCTTGACGAGATTCCTTCAATATTGCAGGCGTGATTCCATCCCAACCTATGGCGCAGTCTTGGCGCAGCTGTAGGATAAGGGATTCCACTTCAACTACATCGGTTTCCAAGATGGTTAGGGAATTAGCTGGAGAATGTTGGAAGCGGTCTTTCGTTATAGTAGTGCGAGGGGCTGTGTGGGAGTGAGGACTTATTTTCTCTGCTAAATTTTTGCCAATATTAGTGAAGATACGACAGATTTCGTTTACAGAAGTCTGGGGATTATCGCAGATCCGCAGTAATGCCGACGGGTTATTATGTGGCTTTTGAGTGTTTGTTATTTGTTTAATTGTTTTCCACAAGGCCTTGGGGTTATTTTTAGACTTTTCAAGTTCGTTCCTCTCATAAGTACACTTTAATTTACGGAGAAGGTCGTTACAAAAATTACGGTATCGGGTATATGTCATTTTTAGGATTACATTATCCGGTGCCTTTTTAGATTTGGTGTGCATCCTATCCCGATTTCGGATACATCTTAATATGCCGGGTGTTATCCAAGGTTTTATAGGTCTATATTGACGAGGTGTTCGTCTTTGAGCTTTATGCCTGGCCATAACGGATGTCACAATCTCAATAAACCCATCCATTGCAGCATTGGGGCACGGCAACGATTAGATAACCGAAAAATCTGTGTTTAGTAGCTCCGATTTGACCGCTTCCAAATTTATAGAATAAGTGTATGAGGGAGGTTTGATTTTCAGTTCAATATCTGCGATCGCCAATATGACAGGTTTATGGTCTGTTACGTTTGCTTCTAGAACCAAGGTAGTGGAAGGTAGATTCGATTTCAAAAGTACGTGATCATAGCATTTAGTAAGTCTAGTTGGAAAAGTATGGGTAGGTAATAGACCATGCAAAGCACCTAGTAATAAGTAGTCCAACGAGTGGTTGCTTCTTTCCCTTGGCGCTATGTCTATATTCAGATCACCAACTAGTGTAATGTTAGAGAACATCGTCAAGTGTTGATAGGTAAGTTCTAGGCTATTTAGGAAATTTGAATAGTTTTCATTTGTTGTGAATGAGGGGGAGCGATATATGGCTACTACAGCTATCTGATTGTTCACTTCACACACAAGACAATTTCCATCCTTAAATACCGGTTCCCATACCCTATGCTGCAACTCTGATCTGATATAGAAGACGATTCCGTCATTCTGGTTTGAGTTGACGTTAGTCGAGTATGATTGATAACCATTCATTATCGGTAAAGCGTCAACCACACTCAGCCAGCACTCGGTTAGAATAATGAGGTCGTAGGGAATTTTTGTATTTGCTAGCAATACTTGAAATTCATCAAATTTTTTATTTATGCTGCGTATGTTTAAGTGAATAATTTTAAGATTATTTCCCGAGGTGGGGAGAAAAGAAGGACACTCCTCGGGACGACATTCATAGCTGTTCCCCAGCGCAGTATCTAATTCACTATTGATATGATTAATATTAGCCATCGATGTAAATAGAAATCAAGCAAACCATTTTATACAATTTATGAACTATTGAGTTAAATGCGGTTAAAGCAGAAGCTACTCGTATGTATGATTTTTTGTAATGGAGTTGACGGTTTGTGATTTGGGATGATCTCTGTGTGTGTGAGCGATATATTCTATGTTTAGAGCCAGTGTAGTTTATGTAGATTAGGTTTAATAATTTAAAATGGTTATGAGTGTGTAGTAGGAATATGAGTGTTTGACTTAAGTATATTAGTGTACAAGAAAAATTAACAATATGGTTTGATTTAATTGTATTGCCGGATAAACAAAAGGAGTGTAATCTTAAATTTATAGTAAAGTAATAATCACACAAAAAGTCAAATAGTCATTTTAGATTGACTTCTAGGTTACTTAGGCATTTTTCAGAAGAAATTTTAATTTGCTTCTCACCCTCTTGTTTTCGGAGAAAAATATACCCATTGGATATCCAGCAAAATTTATAAGAGTTGTGTTTGGCAAATTCTCGCGCTTGGTAAAATAAGTTTTTCTGACTTGGAGGTAACTGTTCAACTATGTAAACTGGTTGTCGCTTGCCTTGCAGACCAATAAGCTCGGTATTCAGTTTATCATTTGGAGGTTTATCCTTGTTGTATTTTTTGGCAGCCAGTAATAAGGACTGTTTCATCTGAACACTTTTAAATTCTGCAATTATCGGACGAGAAGAGGAAGAATTAATCGACTTTCCAGGCAGGCGGTAAGTATCTCGGAGGTCGGATTCTACGATATGCAATCCAACAGCTTTCCCGATGTTGCATACAGTTTTCTTAAGACAGTTATCAGTCTCTGTTACCTGTTGTGGGACATTTTTAATTTCCGTGCTCGAGGGCCTTGATTTTAATTGTAGGTCTATTATTTTCTTTTCCAAGCTTTCTATGTATAAGGATTGCTCTTTGCGCTCTTTTCTTAATACTTCGACCTCTTTTTCAACTCTTCGAATTGCTTATTATTTATTATTAACTCTATTGATATAGAAGAAAAGTTAAATGTCTATTTTAGCCCCTCTCTATAAAATAGATTTCAGAGGGGTTTATGGCGAGACTTTGTCTGTAGTGTGTGACTCTGTTGCATTATATTATGTCACTAGGTCACGTGGATCATCTGGTCAAAGTTTGAAATAAAACAAAAATGACAACTTCAATCGGAGTGAACTTTCACTTTTACAGAGGGGCAGTTGGGTGAGACCGTCTCACGGCTTCTTGTTCTCCTCTACTTTTGTAAGATACTTGTAAGATATAAGTGACTAATATCGTATAAAACTACCCAAGATACAAATGACTTCGCGTTCACTCCGTCGATCCGTGAAATAGGAAAATCTGTGACCCACAGATAAGGATGTTGCCAGATGATGTCGCCAACAAGAAACTAATGATGCAAAAATTGTTTCGTTTTTAGGATTTCGTACTCAAAGGTTAAAAACGGCAGCTTATTCATGAGACTTCGCCGTCCGTCTGTTCATCACAAATGAAGCTGTATTTCAAGAACTGTGATAGCTAGAGAGCTGAAAATTTCACAGATGATGTATTTAAGAAAAAAATATTAACATCTGAAAAAATAATTATTATGGGGGGCTCCCTATATCCATCCCATACAAGAAACCCCAGGCTTCGTCCAGGATATATAGGTAAGTAATTTTGTTAATATAGATGAGAAAGATAGATAAATGAAAGGAATTATGGATTACAATGTTTAAATTTGATTTAACTTATTGTATTTTTTGGACACCGCGGCATTCGGTTGAAATGGCCATGATATTGAGGATGTTTTCCTATTACAATAGGCAAGCTCACTTATTCGAAATCCATGGACCTCAGTCTTGAATTGCTAAGGGTCAACCTACTCTTATAATGTAGGGATCCACTAAAAACCTTTTTTTTCTTACTCTAGTCCGAATAAGATAAATAAAAGACATACAAGTTTACGACTGACAAAGCCGGGGGGTACTGTTAGTCTGATAGTATAACTTCACACGATACGAAAGCTGAACAATATCAATATATATCATCAATACATATAATAAAATCGTAACAGGTCGCTGTCTGTACATAGAAGATAAATAAGAAAAAATATTTTAGGGGGGCTCTATGAACGCAATAGAACCCAAAACAATAATTTTTAGAATGTTTGTCCGTTTGTCTGTACGGTTGTGCACGCTAATCTTAGTAACCGCTTAACCGATTGCAATGCGGTTTTTTAATTGTGTTGAGGTTTGCTCCACTTAACATTTAGCGTTTATTTCATGTTCGGTTTATAAATAAAAAAGTTATAACACTTTTAGGAATCAGATATTTTAAAAATTTTAATTGTAGGGGTTTCTTTGAATGTTAGTGTAAATCTAAACTGGCGTGTTGGCTTAATCATAAAAGAGCTTAATGAATAAGACTATACAAAAAACGTTAAAACAATTCAGTCCACGCCTTTGGCGCGGACTGAATTGTTTTAACAAACACTCCAGTTTCACACGCTGTTTGATGAGTCTGATGCAGAAAAACCTCTCCTTTCATACACCTTTTGTGACGTAAACGAAGTTGTGGGGTCAGCTAGTCAAAAATAAATTCTGAAATCCAAAAAGGGCGAACGCAAGATTCTACTGTAGGTATCTGAAATCCATTTTTCATCGCGATATCTAAAAACAAGGACGAAACTATCTACAACTTACACCAGCGCGGTATGTAAGGCTTCAAGCTGAATGTAAGCGGCGAGCGGAGCAACGAGCGATTTCGGTGAGAGCGCGGCGCCAGAGTACAAGAAAGACGGGACGCGCTTGCACACAAGCTAACCGCGCTCGTTTCGTTTGCTTCAAACTGAATGTAAGCGGCGAGCGGAGCAACGAGCGATTTCGGTGAGAGCGCGGCGCCAGAGTACAAGAAAGACGGGACGCGCTTGCACACAAGCTAACCGCGCTCGTTTCGTTTGCTTCAAACTGAATGTAAGCGGCGAGCGGAGCAACGAGCGATTTCGGTGAGAGCGCGGCGCCAGAGTACAAGAAAGACGGGACGCGCTTGCACACAAGCTAACCGCGCTCGTTTCGTTTGCTACAAACTGAATGTAAGCGGCGAGCGGAGCAACGAGCGATTTCGGTGAGAGCGCGGCGCCAGAGTACAAGAAAGACGGGACGCGCTTGCACACAAGCTAACCGCGCTCGTTTCGTTTGCTTCAAACTGAATATAAGCGGCGAGCGGAGCAACGAGCGATTTCGGTGAGAGCGCGGCGCCAGAGTACAAGAAAGACGGGACGCGCTTGCACACAAGCTAACCGCGCTCGTTTCGTTTGCTACAAACTGAATGTAAGCGGCGAGCGGAGCGACGAGCGATTTCGGTGAGAGCGCGGCGCCAAAGTACAAGAAAGACGGGACGCGCTTGCACACAAGCTAACCGCGCTCGTTTCGTTTGCTTCAAACTGAATGTAAGCGGCGAGCGGAGCAACGAGCGATTTCGGTGAGAGCGCGGCGCCAGAGTACAAGAAAGACGGGACGCGCTTGCACACAAGCTAACCGCGCTCGTTTCGTTTGCTACAATTTGTTCGAAGTTGCCTACTCTCTTGTTCTCTGGCAACCGTCGCTACATTCGCCGCTGACATCCAGTTTGCGACCTAAAGCTCTCAATCGGAGATAAGGCCCCCCTCTAATCTCGCACGCGCCTTCAGTACCTCTCTACGCGAACTTACGCTGTACAGCACAGATCAGCTTTCTAGCGCTGTTTTTAGTAATAGTTTGTTAGAATATTACTTTGCTTTACAGATTGTATAACTAAAGGCCAATGACGCATACTGAACGAGAAAGTGATGCCAAGAAAGCAAATACTAAAAGCAAAAGGGAATGAACTAGAACGCGGCAGTGCGAAACACTGTTCCCACGTAAGAGTGATTTCTCAGTTTCGTTAAATAATGACGTCATAATATATGTCCGCATTATTTACGTAGGTATTCATTTCAAGAGAGTCTAATGTAGAAGTCACTTTTGGATTTAGTATTTGCTGTCATGGCCTCACTTTCTTGTTCGGTAAGCGTCATATGCCTTTAGTGCTATAATCTATGGTCAGAGCAATAACACTTCCTTAATTACATACATACGAAGTCACACCTTTATCCCCGAAGGGGTAGACAGAGGCATAGTATACGCCCACATTTTACCTTATAGTTTTTGTCCCATGTAATCGGTGGTGAGCCTATTACCGTGTTGAAATGGACAGGCGCAGGTCGCTGCGTCCCGCAGTTGAAATTGTTCAGGCTGCCCATAAGGCCTTCAACTTGGCTTAACGATTGTCATTTTACTGACAGCCGGGTTTAATTTCGAGTTTCCCTTCTCTACACAATGGATCTATTTGCGAAAGTGTTCCCTTAGCCGCCTCTTACGACACCCTCGGAATGTATTGGGGTGGCGACATTTTGTACTTTTACCCGTCGCAATACGGGACCCCGTCGCCACACGGGGCTTACTTAAATATAGTACGATAACTCGAAGTAATTATAGTGTCTAGCGGTCTTTGAAATTGTTAATTAGAAGTTAGTACAAGGAAATCTAAAGGTAAGCTAGAGAAAATATGAGGCAACGGAAAAGTATAAGAATATGGCTTGACAGAACAGTAATACGAATCTTAGTAAGGTAAACTAATTTATAAATGCGAATGTTTGTGAGTATGGATGTTGTTTGTAACTCTTTCACGCTCTAACCACTGAACGTATGTAGCTGAAATTTGATTCAAGGAAAGTTATAGGCTACTTAACATGAGGTTTTTTAGTCGGTAGGAGTCCGGCATAGCATCAAGGATCGTGAAGGATTTTCCCTCACGTTAAATAATAAAAAAAGGCTAAGTACTTTTCATTCCTGTAATGGGATCCCCATGGGATTCGGAAACGGGAACAAAAATCCACGTGAACGGAGCTAGGGACGGCTTCCAGTTTCTCATTGAAACAACTGCGTATTTATCTATTTGATTAGACTCCATTTAAGTCGGCCATTTTCCCTTGTACTAGATAAATAAAAACACAACCTTTATCAATAGTCAGGATAGTAGATCCGTTCAATTTCCGCAGACGTGCAATCCGTTGCGGCTTAGCTCTCACTGGCCCGACGATATTACCTACTGATCGGGCTACAGGGCGGTTAGGTGTGGATTCCATTGACGGTCGATCATAAACATTAATTGTAATATCAGTGTGGTTGTAGAATGCATACGATATTTATTCAACAGTAATCGTACGACAAAACTATCATGGATATTAATAGTGCGTTTGTTTTCAGAAGCAATGGCTCTTAGGGTTCCGTACTGAAAGGATTAAAATGAAACCTTATTGCTGATACTTTGCTGCTGGTCTGTCTGTACCTAACGAACCGTATTTCCCGGGTAGTAACTCCTCGGAAGGATGATCAAGAAATCCAGAATTCCTAGTAGACTTTGGTTTCCACCACGGTCTCGCTTAAGGGTTCGGATATTAGACCACGGGGGAGAGCTCTTTCTCGTGGTCCCATTACGATATAGGCACATACATAGTCACGCCTTTATCCCCGAAGGGGGTAGGCAGAGCTATATTATATGACCACACTTCAACTTTAGGGCCTGTATGTTCGAAAGAGACTCATCTTGGGGTGAACAGTATACTAGGAAATATTCTTCGATTTGATCTGATAAAACTATATTATTGTAATTTATTAGATACTCATGCTTTTTAACGTATCAAAACACGATTAGGAATACTTTGTTCGATCGAAATCGCTCTCGAAAAATGAGAAATACCTATTGCAAAAATCTTAACAAGTAAAGTTAGTTAGTTTTTTTATCTAAATAAATGAGTTTAATTCTCATAAAAACTTGTCATAAAGATTTTTTCTTAAAACCCCTCAGATTTTATCACAGTAATATAATGTATTAGAATCGAATGAAATCCGGCAAAAGCAAAGCGTACCCTGCAATCGTTCGAATTGCCTTAGGATTTGTCAAGGTCGAACTTGCAGCCTTAAAATTTTGCCCCACGCAATAGGTGGTGAGTCGTATTGCCGCTTACGATATACTTACGGCAGTATAAAACAGACAAATTGTTTCATCGAACTTCATTTGTTTTGTCGATGTTCATTTGTTTCACCGATCTTCATTTATTTTGGTGATCTTCATTTGTTTAGTAGATTTTCATTTGTTTAAGCAATCTTACTTTGTTTTCATAGAATGTAAATAACAGTAAGTACCACTAAACAACTAGGATTATTACCAACTTTGTTAACAAAAGCTTAAAGTAATACCTACCTTATAAATTTTTTTTTTTCTTTTTTTATACCACTAAGGTGGCAGACAAGCATACGGCCCACCAGAAGGACTGGTGGTCACCGCAGCCCATGAACGTTTGCAACACCAGAGGCGCCACACTTGCGCTGCCGACCCTGTAAAAACCTTCTTAGACCCCTTTTGAAGAACCCCATACTGTAGGCGTTTGGGAAAACCAAGGCAGGAAGATCATTCCACAACCTAAGCGTGCGCGGAAGAAAACCCCTACCGGATCTAACCGTGCTCGAACGCTCCGGACGTAGGGTGTGAGGATGAAATCCCTGTCTATGGCGAGCGGTGCGATGATAGAACGTAGCTGTGGGCATCATGTCAAACAATTCCTCAGAGCACACACCATTGTACAGGCGGTAGAACATGCATAAGGTCCCAAAGTCTCTCCTGTCGCGAAGAGGTTCAACACCACCTGTCAGTATAGGATCGTTGACAACTCTCACAGCTCGCCTCTGCAACGAGTCAAATGGACGAAGCTGATATTCAGGTGCCCCCGCCCAGAGGTGACAGCAGTACTCCATGTGTGGCCGCACTTGCGACTTATAGAGAAGCAGTGTTTGCGCCGCAGTAAAGTACCGCCGCGCCCTGTTGAGCACACCGAGCTTCTTAGACGCCAGCTTGGCCTTATCCTTTAAATGACTGCGGAACTGAACGTCACTGAAGATGTCAACACCAAGGATCCCTATACTTTTAGAGATGGAAAGAGATGTGCCCTAGAATTGTGGCGCTACAGTAATTGGGGCTTTCTTAGCGGTGAAGAAACACGCCTGCGTCTTGGAGGGGTTGAACTGGACAAGGTTTTGTCTACCCCAATCGGACACTTTAGAAAGAGTTATGTAATTTGGTTATCTAGGTACGAAATACGAATTAATTTTATGAAGTGAATAAACTTACTAGTTACCAGATGCAGGGTGCATTCCCGGCACTATCGACACTCGGAACTTGGTCCAAGTTGAGCAATAAAACTAAATGGAACAAGTAAGTGCTGTAGTATCCACGTACATATTCTGATTACTTACTAAACTACCATTGGTACACAGGTTTTGCCGGCTGTGTAGATATTTAGAACAAATTCCTTCCATCTATATATAGGTTAATATCGTTCGATAGAATAGGTATTTCATTCTGACGTACGCCAAATATTTTTTGGATAATGCAAATTTATAGTTATTTTCAATAGTCAACTTCACCTGTGTGTACTTGAAAAGATCTAAGTACAACTTCAATAAAAAACAGCATCAAATCACCACATCCCTAAATATATTATGAATGCGAAAGTAGCTATGGATGGATGTATTTCTGGGATGTCTTTCCGATGACTTACCCGTAGCTTCCAGCTGTTTTTTAGAAGGTACTCGTAGGAGCCTGACATAGCATCCATGAGGAATATCCACACAAAAAAAATTGAAAGATGTATGTTACTCTTTCACGCTCTAACTGCTGAACTGATGGATCTGAAATTTGGTGCAGAGATAGATTATAGCCTCCAATAACATTATAGACTTTATCCAGGAACAGAACTCAATACGAGCGGAGTAGCGGGCGACATCTTGTAGATAATATTTAAATCCCCGTTTGTCACGAACGTGAGTCTCGGCATCGTCATAAATTCAGATTTATATTCCACCCTCCAATGCTTTCGCCATCGCGTAGTTTTGACGATGTCTGCCTCAAGGGATGGCTAGGTGCAAGTTAGTACTAGGTCAACGTGTGACCTAGTTTTTGAGAGTAGAGTATTTATTGCAACGAGTAAAAGGTAACGTATTATGTTAGCAAAATTCTAAAAAGCTGAAATGTGGACATATAGTATGCTTCTGCCTACCCATTCGGGGATCAATGGCGTGACTAAAGCTATGTATGTATGTGTAGAAAGTAAAAAAAAGCATACATCCTATTAAAAAAGTACCTAAAAAGATAAAAGGCAAAACAATAATTTATACTCAGGGCATCGTTAAAATCTCTAAATAATTAAAACTTATTTTTGAGGGCAATTCAATCCCATCGTAGTGTCCTCCCATGTTTATGACAGTCTTTTAAATATCAACGTACATACTTATTCATGTAGGTCCAAGTCTATAGTAAGTTGTGCTCTTTTAAAGTGACAAAGACTTCATGAAGTCTCGTTTCACTGCGTTATAAAACTTCCAAATACTTTCTCGTTAAGGGGAGTGGTTGACAAAGTTTGCGAAAAAGAGGTGCAAATAAAGACGTTCTTCTCGGTATTAGTATACGAAAAATGACAGCCAAAAGTAGATTTGAAATCTAAAAGATGTGTGTCAAAAGATGGTTTTATCAGAAATTGTGTATTTATTATAACTAATTAGTAAAACATCATTGAAATAGCCCATATTTTTTTAGAAGAAGACGTTTTATGACATCTTTTTATTAATGAATGATAATAAAATTTACATCAGAGACTAAAGAAAACATAGACCTCTAAAATGGTTTTCTTCAATTTTGAATTTGTATAAGTTTTAACTAATTATAACTAATAATGTATTCAAAGAATACATCACATTGCTTGCTTCCCCGCGCTCGCCCGAAAATCTAGTGCGGGGGGAGTCGTGTTGCTAGACGGACGTGTGTCGCTCTGGTCTGCAAAATATTCTCGTAAAATGTTATATTTTCATTCATGTACAGAGTAATGCGTGTAACAGAGCCAGAGCCCGCGTTACACAATGCATACTGCATTACATAAGAATATAATGCATTTCAACTTATTTTTCGTATTTATTTATTAAATTACTTCGAAAGGTAGTCATGCTTATATTGTAAGCGGTACTTAGTCATTTCAATATAAATAAATGAAGAAATATTTGTGGACATTCGCACACAACTTAAGCTATTATAACCTTGTGCTAAGAGATATAGACAACTGATGAAAATGCTTATATTATAGTTATTATTAACACACTGCTTTTTTGAGACACTGCTCTGAACCTAAGCTGAAAGAATTGACTCTTTTAGCTTATTACGTCTTGTGGGTCGCCACAAGTAGGCACCATCTACCGGCAAATTGGTTAAGGTATAAAAGTGAATAAAGTGAGTGCCCGCCGAGTTTCTTGCTAGTCTATATCTATACATAATAATAAAACTGTTGAGGGTCGAGAGTCTAAATATGGAAGCTATTTTAAAAAATAGAACGGGTTCTCTAATCGATACCTACTTAAGCCAAAATGAAATTTAAAATTTTCATGTCCGTCTGTATTCCGAATACGTATCACGCTGAAACTACTGATTTGAATGAAAATTGATCCGAGGAATTTCAGGAGTTAGAGACATCTCAACTTCTCACAACCTAGAATTCAAGAGATCCTTTGAATGTGAGGGTAAATCTAAACCGGCGTGTTAGCTTAATCATTATAAGAGCTTAATGATTAAGTCCAGTGTTAAATATTTCGTCCGTGCCGAAGGCGTGGACTGAAATAAATTATTTTAGAATAGATTCTAAAACAATTCAGTCCACGCCCTCGACGTGTAAGTTCTTTTATGATAAAGCAAACAGGGCAGTTTTACTCACCGCTTGCTGAGTCTGATGAAGAAATACCTCCCCTTTCATAGTAAACGAAGTTGTGAGGGTCAGCTAGTTGCATACATACATAAATATGGTCACGCCTTTATCCCCGAAGGGGTAGGCAGAGGCATATTATTATGTCCCCACATTTCACCTTTTTAGAATTTGTCCCACGTAATAGGCGGTGAGCTGTATTGCCGTGTTGAGATAGACAGGCGCAGGTTGTGACTGCCTGCTGTTAAAATTAATCAAGCCGCCAAAACGGCACTCAACTTCGCTTAACGACTGCCATTTTACGGGCAACCAGGACCAACGGCTTAACGTGCCTTCCGAAACACGGAAACGACGCTCAAATAACTGTCACAAAGTGGTCACATGGATGGTCACCCATCCAAGGACTGGCCATAGTGAATGTGCTTACTACAGTGATCGCTTACAGAACACTGAGTCCGCGGTACCACGAGCGCTTCTTATTTATACATAACTAGCTGACCTGACCATAAACAAACAAAAATAGACGTAAACGCAGTGTTGCGAGCAACTGCGTTTACGTCTATTTTTGTTTGTTTGTAATAATAAAATGAAATGAAATTTTGTTCTAAAAGTAACTAAAATTTTAAGCGAGTGGAAGACCCTCCTTTCTGGATTTGTAATAATTTAAGTACAAAACAATGAATATATGAACATTCGTCTTTGTGAATTCGTCACATTTAAGTTTTACGTAATGATCAATCACATTTTTTGCAGTGTATTTTTTACTGCACTTAAAAACAAAGGAAAATTGAAATACAAGCGTTCCTTTGTTTTTAATTTACTTTTCGCCTTTCTCTATAAAATAGAGTGCAGAGGGGCTTATGGCGAGACTTTGTCTGTAGTCTGTGACTCTGTTGCATTAAACTACGTCACTAGGTCACGTGGATCATCTGTTCAAAGTTTGAAATAAAACAAAAATGACAACGTTAATCGGATTGAACTCTCACAATAAACGTTTTAGAGAGGGGCAGTCGGGTGAGGCCGTCTCACAGCTTCTTGTTTATTTGGTGAAGCGAGGAACGCATTTCCGCTACTATTTTTCTTCTTCTTCCGTGGTTCTTTAACTCTGATGTCTCTGTAGTTGCGCTACTCTATGTTAGCGAGTCATATCGCCCATTTGCTCAAGGTCGTTAGCCCTGAGTATGGCCTTAAGTTTAAGCATCCACAATTTTTACACATAAACGCTCAAAAACAAACTCGCGTCAAAAAGTTTAATTTTATTTCAACGGAAGGGTTTCCGCATAATATTTTTCAACACATTGCATTTCCGTTTCCCGTTACATTCCGTCCAGAATCCATCCCAATATTTCCCACTGGACTTGGTAAACAGTCAGTCAAAAAATACTTTTTACTCAGTAACTTTACTTCAACTTGTGGAGAAGGTAGGTATGCACTCGTCGTATTTAAACCTTGTTTATACCCCGCAGAACACTTGCAGATTGCAGACATCCCTAACAAGTAACCATTGTCGCCAACCCTAATTGTAGACAGTGTCATTTTCCACTGGTATCGACATGCGAAGTTCTGTTGACGTTTATTATTTTGGAAAACATGAGTCTTCTTCTCTGTAATCCTAACATCTGCAATTCTCTTGATATAAAGGAGCTTAGTGGATTACTATAAAGCTTATTTCAAATAATCTAATAAAATCCCTCTTAGTCTTCAACTGACCTTTATACTTATGAGTAAATGTAGGTACCTCTATGATTTCAATTCGGAAAATAAGATGTTATCGCACGATTGAATGATTATGAACATGATGAAATAAAGTGATGATATAGTTTGCATCTGTTTTACTAGACAGAAATAGTTTGTATTAGTTATGCGGGCGTTCTGTAATCAATATCAATCAATCAATATATATAATTAAATTGTAACTGTCAGTTTGTTTCTACGTTTGTGCACGCTAATCTCAGCAACCGCTCAACCGATTGCAATGCGATTTTCTTTATTGCGTTACGGTTTGCTTCACTTAACATTAAGTGTTTTTTTCATGTCAATCGGTTCATAAATACAAAAAGTTATATCAATCTAAAGAGTCACATATAAAATGCGGCGTACGAAGTCGCTGGCAACAACTAACAAAATAATTTTAAAAGTATAATTTATTTTTACTTGTGCAAATCCTTCATGGATTCCATGCTGGACTGTTACCGACTAAAATCACACGTTCACCACTGCCATTGGGAGGTAAGTATACTATAATATCTTCTTATTCAGTTTTAATTCTCAAAAAAAAGGTAACATTGTCAATCCGTGTCGACACTCGTTTCAAATGGAAAATCGCACACGACTACGAGTACAAAAACACATAAAACACACTTGGAACGCGTCGGAGTGTTTGTTGTTAGGATTTGTACACACTGTACCTTGTGTAGTGTCATCTCTATTATTGCTCTAGTATGTACGGTACATGCAGTGTATTTCTTTTTTATTTACGTTTGCATGCAAGCTAAGGTTGTGAACATTTTTTCAGGTTTAATACGGCAATAGGCTTACAATACAGGATGAATTGTAACTAGATAAATGTGGGGAAAAATGGCGGGGCTGTATGTACGTAATGTCTGTATGTATGTATGTTTATCCAAACTTACAACTATCACAACATACTTATTTGGGTTTTTGGATGATGGTGGTTATTAATGATTGTTATGCTTGACTGCTATGGGAATGATCTGTTTATTTTTATCGAAAAACTCCATAGATACTCATTCTGATGATAAGAGTATGGAGTAAGCTAATTTTGTTTGTGAGAGTACACATTCCGAGTTTCTTAAATATTGAACGAATGTTTTTATATGAAAAAATGAATACCTACTTGGTTTAGACAATACTTAACCCGATTCGTTGACATTAGATTGCTTAATAGACGCTTTACAATATAGAGATGAGTTTCAGCTTGTTTCAGTAATGTTCTGTGGCTCAGAGGCCAAACATTGATCCTGTTATGCAAAGGACATGAGTTCATATTCCGTCAGAATCAAAATTACTTCTTTGTTGACTAGAAATAATTTTTTTTTGAAAAATTTTGCATTTTAATTGCTGGAAATATACCTTGGGTACATTAACAAATTACCCTCTATAACCGTTTACTCAGCAATTATCGTTATCATAATAGAGATAAGCTTAGGTACTAGACTAGAGATTGTCTTTTAAGTTCTAAACTTATCCTTTAGAGACTCCGTTACCATTAACATGAACGATTATAGTCAATGATAACGAAAGTTACGAATATTGAAAAAAGTGCTTTATAAAATGGATTCACCAAATCTTTGACGAATAAAGGCTGTCAAAGTTTTGATATTCTTATAATTTGTAGGTGTAATTTGAAAAGTGTTTTTTAGAAATAGTTTTAGTACTAAATTATTGTTGGTACATTTAACTTTTAATTTAAATAAAAAAATTGTTTTAATTATGTCGAGAAAAGTATTTTTTTTGGTTCTTTAGTAAATCAAAGTTCTGTGTTTTTGTAGATAAGATGATAGAAATATGGAATAAGCTACTTTTGATCGTAAGAGAGCCTTTATTTTCAACTTGAGTTTGGCGGAACTGGATGTGACGTCGATTCCGCGTTTATAATAATCCTTCAGCCAAGAAAGTACCAAAATGCAAATGCATACTCGTATTTGATGAATAAGAACTGCAAACAGCGCCGCTTTATCCGATAACACATACCGTCATTTGCAACCTGCGAGACTAAGAGTGACGTGTATGAACTTTCCGCGCTCTTGACGTGTTAGTAATGTATTTCTACCAGCATTATGCCTCAAACTGGATGTGAGCGATAAGCGGGTGACGACGTAGCGCCGAGAAAGTAAGCAACTTCGAACCGAAAAAGCACCGAGCGCTGATTGCTTGTGTGCGAGCGCAGAATTTGTTAGCGGGACGAGTCACGTGTTGGTCAAAGTGTGCATAGCGCGGATCGCTTGGTGCGTTTGTTATCATTTGTTCGAAGTTGCCTACTCTCTTGCATTCTGGCACAGGGTGGAAACTCCAGAGAAATGATTAGTTTTCAATTCTGTCACCTACACTAAAAACACGTTATGTTTGTACAGAGCTTAAATGTGTGTGTATGAAAGGCTAAGCAAATGTTCCGTCAAAATACTCTTCAATTATAATGACAGCTATGGCGGAGATGGGGAAGCTTGCTCAGTGAGGGAAGTTGCTTAAGGCTGGTTTCAGAGTCACGCTGACCGTCGGCGCTGACCGCTCAGCGCGTAGCTCGTCTGCGCGAGACGTTTCAGTATCGTTGTGGTGTACACATAATGATGTATGTATACAGAGGCGCGCGTGCGTTGGTCAGCGACGACAGCTACGCGGCGCCGACGCGCGACGCGTACGGAGACTGACCCGTCAGCGCTGACCAACGCAAGCGTGATAGCTACGAAGCTACGCGTTATTCTAAAAGGCTTCCTAATAATTGATACACTTTCTTTGGCTGTCAGTGCCGACGGTCAGTACGACTGTGAATCCAGCCAAACTGTATGTAATACCATTATAATTTTCTTTGATCCTGGCGCCGCGCTCTCGCTTCAATCGCCGTCGCCCTGCTCGTCGCTGGCATCCAGTTTGAGGCCTTACGATCTCTACACACCAGCCGTCATCCTTACATTGTTGAACGCATAATGTAGGTAAGTAAGTCTACAAAGTTTGTTATAATCAGACTTGTTTTGTATAAACATACGGGAATAAATGAAATAAGGCTTGGTTGGAACTAGCAGCTTTTGTGTTAAGAAATTGTCCCTGCACCTGGAAATCGAATTGTGTTTGTGTCAGTACGACAGTGCCGTAAAACTGTTAGTATGGTTCGACTTCAAAGTTTTAGTTACGCAAAGCTGTACTGTGGGCAGGTAGATAAAATCACTATAGCCAGGTGGGTTGTAAGATAAATATGTTTATTAAAGGTAATTAAATTAAACTAAATATTTACAGAATAAATGAAACTAATCTAATTCTATTATATCGGAAACCGTGCCTTTCAAATTTCTTGGCAGAAAGATAGATAACAGAGGTTGTACTCCAGCTTTGGACGACATAATTGAAAGTTTCATTGTTGACATAAAAAAGGTAGACCAACAACCAATAGGTAACGTCAAGAAAGCATGGATATACGACAACTATTTAACATCACGTCTAAACTGGCCGTTTCTTGTGTACGATATGAGCCAAAACCTTCTCAGAAAATTGGATGCGAATGTTACGAAGACGTTGAAGTCGTGGCTAGGGCTAGCTCAATCGGCCGACCCGTCGGCATTATACAGAGCCTCTAATAACTTCGGAATGACGTTTAAGAAGCCGTCGGAACTCTATAAACATCTAAGAGTTACTAAAATGCACGTCTAGGCAAAATCAAGAGACAAAATCGTTCAAACTCTTCCAAAGGATAAAAATATAGCAGAACTTGAGTCACGCCTCCAATTCCAAAGGAAGTTCATGGTGGGTTCGCAGACTGGTCGAGCGGGGTTGGGTAGTATCCGGAGACAAACAGATAAAGACATTACAAAATCTTTTCTGGAGCAGGATGAGAGCGATGCCTATAGGGTGCACGCGATGAACCTGGAGAAGCAGAATGAATGGCTTACTCTGGGCGAGTTTTGTATTCCCATGGCCTTGCAGTGGCGTACCTTATTGTACGACTGGTCGCCGGCTTTGCTTAAGTTCTACCTGAACGCGTTTCAATTGACCCTCCCCGACCCAAGTAATCTGGTCAGGTGGGGCAAAGCCACAGATAAAACATGTAATGCATGTGGAGAAGCGATTGGAACTGCTAGACACCTGCTGGTAGGTTGTAGGACGTTACTAGACCGGGGTCATTACTCACGATAGCGTATTGGAAATCATACGTGAGGCTGTCAGTTTGGCGGTAGCGAGAGCGAAAAAGGGATTAACCACAAACAAAAGAAATGACATTGCGTTTGTAAAGGAAGGCTGTTCAAAGAAAGTACCTCAAAAGCCATACTCAATTTTGATGGCTGCCGCCGATTGGACTATACTCTCAGACACGTATGAAAAACACTACAAAATCCCGGAGGATGTATGTGCCTCGTCATCCAGACCCGACATATACCTGTTTTCGAGGATACACAGGCGTGCGGTGCTCGTGGAGCTGACGGTGCCGTGGGAGACCAACATACCGAAGGACCACGCCATGAAGACAAATAAATACTTTGACTTGACCAATGATTTAACCAAAAATGGCTATGTGGTTAAACTCTATGCCGTAGAAGTAGGAGCAAGGGGAATTCCAGCTAAATCCCTGTATAATTTATTTAAGGACCTTGGATTGCCAAGAGCTTCAGTAAGCTCTTTACTAAAACGAGTATCCACAGCGGCATTGATAGGATCTTACCAAATCTGGTTGGGCAGGGGGGGGAACATTGTTGACGGAGGAAGGTGATCGTTTATGCGCATAGTAAGGTGGCCACCCTAAACCTACTCGAATGGGTCGCAAGTCCCAGACGCCGTCGGGGTGTTTTCCGCCCTGTGCCACGCTATGGACCCGGCGCCCGCACGGAGAATCCATGGAATGCTAAGAATACGGTCTCTGAAAATAAAAAAAAAACAAAGGAACACTACGAAACTAAAATGCGTCATAAAATTTCTCTGCATCGCAGTCCTCATGAGGCAGCGTCCCCAGAAGACTGGCAGCATTGCCACGTTGAATGGCAATGCTTAATCTTTGTCGGTTATATAGTAGGTATAATTAGAACTGATTGTGAACTTTGTGATTGGTTAATGGAAATGCCACAGACGGTAACCCTTCTCAGAATTAACTTTAACCATGTTAATCATTTACCGAAAACAGCATGCAGTACTACTAGTACTGGTGTACTATTTGTTTGGTTCCCAATAGAATTAAATATTCATTATTCATGAAATCGACTCCGGTAATCCTCCCGGGTTTCAGCAACAAATGTACTTCCTCTGTAAATAATCGGGCGAGGATTATATCAAAATTTTGGATGTGAACGGACGGACACAATATCCGGGCTTAGTATTAGGTAGGTATTTAACCGTTCAATTAGTGTTATGATTGGCCTTTAATAAGCTCATTCGGCAAAGTATTATGCAATCAATAATTAAAATCCAAAAGCTGGCAATAAAGCTTGTTTTTAGATTTCCGTACCCAATGATCAATCCAAATGGGTCAGTAGGGAGAATTCAGAAACTATGAGAGATAGCGACATCTGTTCTTTGGAACCATGGCTTCGACATGTATCGTTTAGTTCCCTAACGCGCCACCAAGTGTGCCCTTAATGTCACAGACTCAAGTCATCCGACAGACCGCTGTCGCCGCTCGTCAGTATGATTAATTTTAAACTTTGTACCTTGCCTTTTAATTGAATTATTAAATTTATCAAACAGTTACAGTGAGTAGTCTTATGATACGTAGGTGTTCAGCGAAAACAATGAGGTACAAACACTTTAGGCACAAAGCTAGTGTCGCCGCGATTCGGTCACTCGTGTACACTGCCCTTTATCAAGAGTTAGGTTGGTCTTATTTACATAAAGTTCCATGATTATTATGGCGTTTCTATGTCAATACGAATTTCATTCATCAATGTTTAACGAATCATGGAAATTTAAATAATCCTTTCAATTCAAAATGGATGTGAAATCATAAATCAAAGAAAATTTAGGCACCATGTTGTTTCAATTTATAATATTCATGAGGACAATGTCTTTTGACTGTTATTATATTTAAATTACTTATTTGATATTTTTTATTAATTGTTACCTATGTACCTATACTATGCTAATCTAATATAGTATATAATATAGTATAGGTACATAGGTAATAATTTATAAGTATTTGTATTAGTTGTCTAAATCTCACAACACAAGTTTACTTTATCTTAATAAATGGCCAGAGAGTGCAGTGTATAAAAATCCTAACACTATATTTACACCATAAGAACTTTACACCACATAATAAATTGTTGAAAGTAGTCAAATTGACTGCGGAACCCACCAATAAAATAAATATATACTTACCTGCATATTCACGGATCTTACAAAAGAATGTACCTACCCCGAATGTACCCCGGTTTATCGTGGGTGAAGAAAAATGGCGGCCATTTTGTGTATGCGTGTCGTTTTAAAAAAAGAGTCACGTGATGTGTAATGGCGGTATTGTCACCATGATGATGTTTCATTTGTGAGGTTTACGTCAAAAGTGTAAGTGTAAGTGGCACTTTGTGATTACTTTTTAAAGTTCTACGTTCAAAAGATCGAAACAAGAAAGCCGTGAGATCGGTCACACCTTTAGACTATTTAACTAGTAATTAAAATAGTCTTATCTCATGACGGCAGCGTGACGTGAGCAACTCACGCACGCCCCCCCTTAGAAGCGGGGTCACACCCGACACCCCCCATAGACGCGGGATTGCACCCGAACCACCCCCTGGGCGAGGCCGCAGCGGCGGCCGTAGGTCTGTTGGGAGTCACGGGACATCCTTCCTGAGGGCTTACCCGGGGCTCTCAACCATAGGCTGTTGGGCGTTACGTGAGGTTTTTTAGTCGGTAAGAGTCCGGCATAGCATCCTACGAGGATTTTCCCTCACGTTAAAAAAAAAAAAAGGTCTCACCAGAAAATTAAATCCGATTGACGTTATCATTTTTATTTTATTTGAAACTTCAAACAGATGATCCACGTGACCTAGTGACGTAGTTTAATGAAACAGACACACATACTACAGACAAAATCTGGACATGAGCCCCTCTGCACTCTATTTTATATAGAGGGGCTAAAACTAACCGCCACTACAGACTATAGAGTTAAAGGCAGTTGAGTTGACACTTACATAGCAGGAAAATGAAGGCAACAAAGCAAATACTAACTCCAAAAGTGAGTACTTTGTAGAGTCTCTAGAAGTATTTACTGCTTATCTATACTAATATTATAGGTAAAGAGGAAAGATTTGATTGTTTGTTTGTTTGCATCGAATAGGCTCCGGAACTACTGGACGGATTTGAAAAATTCTTTCACTGTTGGGAAGCTACACTAATTGCGGTGAACATAGGCTATATTTTATTCCCGTATTCCCTCGGAAACGGGAACTACGCGGGTGAAACCGCGTGACGTCCGCTAGTATGTGATAATGAGAAATCACTTGTTACGTATGATCAGTGTTTAGCTAGTTAATTAATTCAGTTTAGATACGCTTTTGCATTTAGTGTTATTTTTCTTTCTAAAGCTCACTTTTTTGCCGTTATTTCTACACTATGTGGGTTCATACATCCTATCCTACTTCCTACTACCTAATATTATAAATGTGAAAGTTTGTGAAGATGTTTGGATGTTTGTTACTCAATCACGGTCTAACGGATGAATGAATCCGGCTGAAATTTGGTACAGGGATAGAGTAGAGCCCGGAATAACACATAGGCTACTTTTTATCCCGGGAAAAATGTTCCCATGGGAAGCGTGAACCGGAACCAAATTTCACGCGGGCGAAGCCGCGCGCATCAGCTAGTAATAGATATATTAATACATCGAGACACATAACAATTTTTTTTTCAACGAGTTTTATGCCTTGTCAATATTGAATCTTCAATCTCCAATATCAAAGCCAGATTCTCCAACCACTAAAATTATAAGGCGTAACCTGAAGATTAATAAACCTGACACAAATCGGCATTAGCAATTCCATCCCCTCTTCAAACGTAATCGATTTTGACACAAATCATGTATATTTTTGCATAGGAATATGAGCTTGTGTCAGCCTGTGTGAAAAGGGTTCTAACACACTTTGAGTTATTGACACCGAGGGCCCATATCGTGATATTTGTGCTGGGATCACTTTCGATAATCGATTAGTATGTTATAAAGGTTTGAGTTTAAAACTTAGTCGATTTAGATTTTTCTCTGTACTCGTACTGATGTGTGGCTGTGTTTGCCACTAAGATGTGCTGGTGGTCACCGCAGCCTATGGACGTTTGCAACATCGAGGGCGCTCCAAGGGATCTTAGAAGGTATTACAGGGTTGGCAACACGAGCAGACCCTGTAAAAACCTTCTAAGACCCCTTTTTGACGAACCCCATACTATAGGCGTTAGGAAAAACTGAGGCAGGGAGATCATTCCACAATCAAAAACTAATATTATAAAGAGGAGAGATTTGATTGTTTCTTTGCATTGAATAGGTTTCGAAACTACTGAACCGATTTCGAAAATTCTTTCACTGTTAGGAAGCTACATTATCCCCGGGGAACATTTTCTATACTTTATTCCCGTATTCTCACGGGAAGAAGAGCTACGCGGCTGAAACCGCGTGAAGTCGGCTGGTCTATACAAATTTTACAAAGAGGAAAAAGACCTGATTGTTTGTTAGTTTGTATGTTTATTTATTTGCATCGAATAGGCTCCGAAACTACTGAACCGATTTCAGAAATTCTTTCACAAATTTACCATCATATTACATTTACAAATAGTAACCTAACAGAAAACTACGCTATCCTGGGGAACATAGGCTATATTTTATTCCCGCATTCCCACGGGAACTGAAGCTACGTGGATGAAGCCGCGTGACGTCGGCTAGGTCAGGGGTCGGCAAGGCGCGGCTCGCGAGCCGCATGCGGCTCTTTGGGTGTAGACCTTCGGCTCTTTAGTTGCATACGTAATTATCATATTATTCATTTTCAAGAACATTATCACCCTTTCATTTTCAAAAATACCACAAAAGTCTTACTAGTAGTTAAACAAGCAAACTCGCCTAATGGTGGTGTGCTGCGCTTGAAAGCGTTATATGGAGCACCATTTTCTTTCTAATAGGATTCTGCTGCGATATCCGCAGCGGGCCATAGCCCAGAAAATATAATATCATAAGAGACGGCATGTCTAATTCTGATAGTCCGTCGTGGAACCTAGAAGCCGCAGTTCTGGCAGAAATCTACCGGCCCAATGCTTTGGTGCGTCAAAATGGCAAACAACCATCTTCGGAAGAGATTGAAAGCTGGCGTGTTAGAGCGCGCAATGATCTCATTCATAAATGGCGCACCAGGCTAGAGCTCGGCGGTAAGCATTGAGCTCGTCTCTGACATCTTATTTATTCTGAGGTCCTGGGTAGAAAAGCGGCACTGACATACCTACCACCTCACACAGCTCCTCACGGGGCACGGATATTTTAGTAAATAATACCTGCAAGATGTGGTAGGCATTGAGCCTCAGGCAACGTACCCACTGCGAGGACGGCGCCGTGGATAAAACGCTGCGCACCCTCGCTTTTTGTACGGAGTGGAGTGGCGAGCGTACCGCTCTAACGGCCTGGCCACGGGGATCGGCGGTGGCGGCGGCGGCGGCGGCGGCGGAGGCGACTAATCGCGCGGCATCGTTTGCAGGCCACGGGGTAGTCGCGTTCGCCGCCGCGACCAGTCATTTGATCACTGGCCTAGTCGCCGCGACTGCCGCCCGACGCCGTGGCTCGCGCCGTACTGATTCATGCATTTGTTTCACTCGCTCGCCGCACCGCCAGTCGCCGTGTCGTTCGCTCGGTACATTTCGCCGGTCGCATCGCCGGTCGCCGTGCCGCCTGGCATGCTCAGTACATTTCTATTCATTTGTTTGAGTCGCAAGACGCTTCTCCACTCCACTACACTTCTTACGGGGGGAGGGGGGGGGGGGTGTCGTGGGATCAAGAAAGATTTTGTGGCTCTTTAAAAATGTTGTAATTTAAAATCGTCATTTTTGGCTCTTCCGACTCAAAAGGTTGCCGACCCCTGGGCTAGGTGATAAGTAATAAAGAGATTTTGTGTTGTGTTCTTGTGGTCTATATAATGTAATACGATCACTTTAGATTTTCACGTTGCTAGCGCCATGCTTGTTCTGAATAACAAAATAACACTCGGAATATCGTGTTCATTTTGTATCACAGTAACGAATTTTATTTTAGGTAGAGACACACAACAACACAGAATTCCAAATGTTTTCATAGCATTTTTGTTTAATTTTGCATATTATTATGTACATTTAAAAATTGATTTCACTCGTATGCGTGCCTATTCTTTATTTATATTTAGGGTTCCGTACCCAAAGGATAAAAACGGGACCCTATTCATGATAGGTACTTCGCTGCCCATCTGTCTGTGTTTCTGTCTGTCCGTCACGAGGCTGTATCTCAGGAACCGTGATAGCTAGAGAGAGCTGAAATTTTCACAGACGTATCAGTTGCCGCTATAACAAAAAAAAAAATACCAACCAAAAAATATATTTAAGGGGGCTCCTATACGACAAACGTGATTTTTGTTAGGTTTTTTGGTAAAGAACCCTCGGCCAAGTCCGACTCGCACTTGGCCGGTTTTTTCTATTACTTTATTTATGATTAGCGGACGTCACGCGGTCTCACCCGCGTAGTTCCCGTTCCCGTGGGAATACGGGAAGAAAATATGTTTTCAAATAACGTTAGTCTGCCCTTTTTTTTTTTTTTTTTTTTTTTTTAACGTGAGGGAAAATCCTCGTAGGATGCTATGCCGGACTCTTACCGACTAAAAAACCTCACGTAACGCCCAACAGCCTATGGGGGGGTGGTTCGGGTGCAATCCCGCGTCTATGGAGGATTTCGGGTGTGACCCCGCTTCTAAGGGGGGGCGTGCGTGAGTGCTCACGTCACGCTGCCGTCATGGGCCTGCTTCTGTAAGGACGGTGAGCGGCCCTCTCACCGTCCTCAGACCCCCGGTCATGGAGGCCGATAGTCCTCGGCGAAGACACGTCGGCGGCGCCCAGGGCGCCGACTGCGGAACTCGGGTGGGAGAGTTCTCTCCCGCACCCGGCCCGCCGCCTCCTTCGCGAGCATGACCTGCTCGCAGAAAGAGGCGGCGCAGTCCCACTTACTCCCGCTGGAGAGCATGGCTCGCACCATGGCCTCAAGCGAGAGAGTGTCCACGCCCAGACCCACTACGAGGACCTGTCGCTGTTGTGCCCACGCCGTGCACTCCACCAGCGTGTGGAGCGCCGTGTCATCGCTGCGGTCCTCGCAGTGCTGACATTCGGCCGTGGTTTCCCGGTGTTTTCGCCACAGATACCTACCGAAGCTACCGTGCCCGGCAAGCATCTGTGTCAACCGGTAGGAGAGAGCACCGTGTCTTCTCTCCAGCCACTCGTCCATGACCGGTCTGACGGCCGCGATTGTGGCGAATCCCCCCTTTGGTTGCTCAAGTCGCATCTTACATGTCTCCAGGGTTTCCTGGTGGAGCAGGGTCCGCTGGGCCTCGATTTCTCGAGACGCAGGCCTTTGGCCCGCTCCAGCGCCTCCTTGCGCCATCTGAACAGTGACGCAAGGGCTCTCGCTTCCAGGTCCCATGGAGGGGTCCCGGCTAGGAGACATGCCGCCTCACCGGAGATCGTGCGGTATCCTCTTATCACCCTGACGGCCATCACTCTCTGCGGGCTCATCAGTCTAGCCTCATTGCTGGCCGTCAGGGTCTCCGCCCATACGGGAGCCCCGTACAGGGCCATGCTTCGCACGATCCCAAGGTAACGTTAGTCTGCCCTTGACCGAACCACGTTTTTTAATCAAATCTGCTAACTTATGATCAGTCTTGGGCTCACTCATTTTAGAGAAACTGAAAGGATTACTCACGGTTTTATGTAGATATTAATCGTTTTTAATCGATTGCCACGTATCGTCGTAATTATCGTCGTATTTTTAATTTTAAAATTTAAGAAAATATGTGTTCACCGCAAAGAGTGTAGCTACCCAACAGTGAAAGAATTTTTCAAATCGGTCCAGTAGTTCCGGAGCCTATTCGTTACAAACAAACAAATAAAAAAATAAATCTTTCCTCTTTATATTATAATAGACAAAGGAAAAATATTATTTTTCGATACGAGTTCTATCATAGCACAAAGCGCACAGATGGCTAGGAATATTTAAAGAGTCGCATCGAATTCTTTTTCAGAACATTTTTCGTTATAAGTACTTCAGAAATTTTAATATCTACCATGAGCCCTTAAAATGACAGTGGAAGTGGAGTGAACTTAAAATCACAGTAGAAGCATACTTATCTCAATTTACGAGGTTTATTATAATTAAACATATTAACGAAACACAATAAATATTTAAAAGAAGCTGGTGTCCGCATCTTAGCCCGCATAAAATTTCGTCCTCGGTCCCGCTTTCCAAAGGAACCTTATTACTGGGAATAAAAAGTAACCTGTTCAGACTATAATCTACCCCTCTACTAAATGCTATGCCGAACTCCGACCGACTAAAAACCACACGTTCCCTCCCTACCTGCCTATATACACAATACATAATAACATACAAACAAACAATTAGATTTCAAAATATAAAAAGCGCAGTTTTATAAATTGAATACACAATTCCGTTTAACTCCGGCAGTATTTTGCGCACGAAATTGATAAAAACTACACAGTTCGATGCAGTGTATTTTTATTGATAAAAATAATTTATTCCAAATACCTACGGTTGAAACAAATCATTTTTTGCACTCGTGGTCATTTTCGTTGGTAGCCATATTTTTCGTGTGGAAATCATCATGGATCTCAATAGTCAGCACTTGCGACACGTCAATGAATAAAAAGCAAAGTCATTACCAGCAGTTCGGAACGCGGCCCGCTTGAGAAGAACAGGCAAGTAACTCGGCGGGCTTTTCTTTTTGTGCTCTATTTACAATAATTTAAACTAAAAATCACAAACTATTGCTTGAGAATGCAGTAGAGCAAGCAGATGTTATGGCCAGACTCTTAACTTCGGCCGGGAGCTGGGGGTTAATCCTCGGAGGATGTCCATGGATTCACAGGGAAACTTTTTAATACGACGATGGCGATGTGGTAGCCTTATAATATTTATACGCACATTCTGAAAAATGAAAATTTATTTATTTCATTTATTTAAACTTTGTGCCCTAAGTTTAGTTTATTTTTGATTATAGGGCAAAAATAAGTTTTTCTGTGCTTTTAACCGACTGCAAAAAAGGAGGAGGTTACTCAATTCGACCGTTTACATATTTTTTATTTATTTTATGTTTGTTCGCGCAGAACTCCGTTGTTTATGGACCGATTTGAAAAAAGATTTTTTAGTTCGAAAACAGATACTCCCAAGGTTTAGGCATTCAACTCATTAGCTAACCCTTCGTCGAACAAAGCTATCATGCACTTAACCGAATTGAGCGACATAATATCGTTTTAATTCCACTAGACTGCCTTTTGTTGCAGTTAAGTTTAGACAGTGTTCTCGACATTGGCGGAGAGCGAGAAGGAAGTGACTGCAGCGGCGATATTATGCAATATTCAAACATGCAATACAATATATGCATGCCTTTATCGTTAATTTTTTATTTGCCGAGCCGGCAGAGGCTGGTGACGACGTGCTCTGGGTTCTTGCAGGTGGTGGCAAGAGAAACAGCTGGTTTCTTGGTGAACTTTATAATAACGGTTGATTGTACAAATCACAGACGTATAGGTAGGTAGATATAGGTGCGCGTGTTGAGGTGACGGTGTTTTTTGACGTAGTGACTGACGGCCGCACAGCTGTTGCTCGGTGAGCGGGGCGCGCGGACCCCCCGCGTCTTGGACGCCCCTGCGTCGTCCCGCTGGCGACGATATGTCTCCGACAGAGGCATATGTCCACAATTCACCATTTACGTTTTGTACCACGTTTTACGTAACAAATAAGGTGGTTTGTGCGTTGCAAAATAGACAGGCGCAGGTTAGGAATAGCTGCTATTGAAATTTTCAAGTCGCTATAGTATGTCCAACCGTTTATTTTACTTTTGATTTTACTATTTTATTTTATTTAACTTTTGTTTCTTTAATGGGTTATAATTATCGTAGATAAATATGATAAGGCAGTTTATATATTCCTTTTTTTTAAAGTTCCCTATTAAGAATATTGGAACAGTTATGTTCTCAGACCACTGTCATAAGTAAAATAAACTGTTGGACAGACTATAATAAGGCATTTAACTGGTCTTAAACACCGTCATGTTATTTTCAATCCGAACAGGGAATGAGAGTGATTTTCAAAACAAATGGTGTGCATATTCGCACCGCTACCGCTACCGCTTGGTCAGCTACCGCTCTGGTTGAGAATGGTACTTATCTAAGCTATAAGGCATAGTGGTGTGGTCCACGTGTCAGATGTAACATCAAAAAGGTTAAACCCGCTCATTAAGCGGCTAGTAATAACTACTACTAGTATGTCAACCAAGCCCGCAGAGAGTGATGGCCGTCAGGGTGATAAGAGGATACCGCACGATCTCCGGTGAGGCGGCATGTTTCCTAGCCGGGACCCCTCCATGGGACCTGGAAGCGAGAGCCCTTGCGTCACTGTTCAGATGGCGCAAGGAGGCGCTGGAGCGGGGCCAAAGGCCTGCGTCTCGAGAAATCGAGGCCCAGTGGACCCTGCTCCACCAGGAAACCGTGGAGACATGGAAGGTGCGACTTGAGCAACCAAAGAGGGGATTCGCCACAATCGCGGCCGTCAGACCGGTCATGGACGAGTGGCTGGAGAGAAGACACGGTGCTCTCTCCTACCGGTTGACACAGATGCTTGCCGGGCATGGTAGCTTCGGTAGGTATCTGTGGCGAAAACACCGGGAAACCACGGCCGAGTGTCAGCACTGCGAGGACCGCAGCGACGACACGGCGCTCCACACGCTGGTGGAGTGCACGGCGTGGGCACAACAGCGCCAGGTCCTCGTAGTGGGTCTGGGCGTGGACACTCTCTCGCTCGAGGCCATGGTGCGAGCCATGCTCTCCAGCGGGAGTAAGTGGGACTGCGCCGCCTCTTTCTGCGAGCAGGTCATGCTCGCGAAGGAGGCGGCGGGCCAGGTGCGGGAGAGAACTCTCCCTCCCGAGTTCCGCAGTCGGCGCCGCCGACGTGTCTTCGCCGAGGACTATCGGCCTCCATGACCGGGGGTCTGAGGACGGTGAGAGGGCCGCTCACCGTCCTTACAGAAGCAGGCCCATGACGGCAGCGTGACGTGAGCAACTCACGCACGCCCCCCCCCCCCTTAGAAGCGGGGTCACACCCGAAACCCCCCATAGACGCGGGATTGCACCCGAACCACCCCCTGGGCGAGGCCGCATTGGCGGCCGTAGGTCTGTTGGGAGTCACGGGACATCCTTCCTGAGGGCTTACCCGGGGCTCTCAACCATAGGCTGTTAGGCGTGGCGTGAGGTTTTTTAGGCGGTAAGAGTCCGGCATAACATCCTATGAGGATTTTCCCTCACGTTAAACAAAAAAAAAAAAGTATGTCAACCAATCAAAGCAGCCTATGGCAGTCCACTGCTGGGCGTAGGCCTCTCCCAATTTACGCCAGGTCCCAGCCTGGGACCTTTACCAGGTCGTCGGTCCATCTAGCAGGTGGAGGTTCTATCCCACGTTTGCCGAGTCGCATTCTCCACTCTAGAACTCGTTTGCTTCATTGGCCGTCGGTTCTTCTGCAAATGTGGCCAGCCCACTGTGACTTCAATGTGTTTATTCGACCAGCTACGTCGACTACGAGCTATGTCGGCCACTTTAGTTCTCAGTATCTCATTTCGGAGTTTACTAGTATGGAATATAAGCAATTAGCTGGAGGGGACAATAGGAACATAAAGATATTCTTCAATATATCTTTATTGATAAAATTACCGGGTGACTCTCTCATCAATCAAGGCCCAGCCAAATTCTTTTGAATTTGAATATTTTAGCGTAAGCTACTCTAGGAAGGACTTCTGAATTTAAACCTCCAAGGGGGTAAAACATGGTGTTAAGTTAATGGAAGCATACCTAAACAGAATATCTTTTTGTAGAAAATATGTTTTGGCAAAAGAAGATAACATAACTAACTTTGAAGATATATTATATTTATTTGGTTAATAATTTAATTCATTTTAAATTTAACTTTTTGTCCTGAAACAAAAAAAAAAAAAAAAATCTTGAAAAAACTAAAATTTGTGCAATTTTTTTTCTGTTCTTAGATATTCAAAAAGCGTAAATGTAAGTAATATATATTCTTTCGTAAACTTTAATATCTCTAAACCCCCCATAGACGCGGGATTGCACCCGAACCACCCCCTGGGCGAGGCCGCATTGGCGGCCGTAGGTCTGTTGGGAGTCACGGGACATCCTTCCTGAGGGCTTACCCGGGGCTCTCAACCATAGGCTGTTAGGCGTGGCGTGAGGTTTTTTAGGCGGTAAGAGTCCGGCATAACATCCTATGAGGATTTTCCCTCACGTTAAACAAAAAAAAAAAGTATGTCAACCAATCAAAGCAGCCTATGGCAGTCCACTGCTGGGCGTAGGCCTCTCCCAATTTACGCCAGGTCCCAGCCTGGGACCTTTACCAGGTCGTCGGTCCATCTAGCAGGTGGAGGTTCTATCCCACGTTTGCCGAGTCGCATTCTCCACTCTAGAACTCGTTTGCTTCATTGGCCGTCGGTTCTTCTGCAAATGTGGCCAGCCCACTGTGACTTCAATGTGTTTATTCGACCAGCTACGTCGACTACGAGCTATGTCGGCCACTTTAGTTCTCAGTATCTCATTTCGGAGTTTACTAGTATGGAATATAAGCAATTAGCTGGAGGGGACAATAGGAACATAAAGATATTCTTCAATATATCTTTATTGATAAAATTACCGGGTGACTCTCTCATCAATCAAGGCCCAGCCAAATTCTTTTGAATTTGAATATTTTAGCGTAAGCTACTCTAGGAAGGACTTCTGAATTTAAACCTCCAAGGGGGTAAAACATGGTGTTAAGTTAATGGAAGCATACCTAAACAGAATATCTTTTTGTAGAAAATATGTTTTGGCAAAAGAAGATAACATAACTAACTTTGAAGATATATTATATTTATTTGGTTAATAATTTAATTCATTTTAAATTTAACTTTTTGTCCTGAAACAAAAAAAAAAAAAAAAATCTTGAAAAAACTAAAATTTGTGCAATTTTTTTTCTGTTCTTAGATATTCAAAAAGCGTAAATGTAAGTAATATATATTCTTTCGTAAACTTTAATATCTCTAAAATCATACTGAAAAGCAGTTTAAGCATAAACGACCTTTAAACTCTTGCCAAACAGTATTCAAATTACAGCGCTTTGAAACTGGATTTTCAGTAAAATATTCATGGGCTCATCAGTAGGTATAGGTCAACTACATCAAATTTATAATGAACCCCGTTCTCGATTCAGGGGATTTAGTGGTTCAAGGGTGTATTCTGTGTGTATTTTGGTTCAAAGAGTTAACAGTTGTAATCACAATTCTAAATTTAAAATATTTCATCAGCGAATATTAAAATGAACCCACAAGAGCCTACCAGACACCAAATTCTTAAAAGAAGATAGAAGATATATATTTTAGCGTGCAAGAAAGAAAGATGCAATCGGGTTTTGTGCGCTTTTAACGAAGTAAATGAATTGTAAAAAAAAATAAAACCAATATGAAAAAAGTGGTCTAATGCAAATGAAAATTTTACTATTGTCTTTCTTATAGATATTTTATATTATAAAAACAACTTAAAACTTATGAGATCTAGCTTAAAATTTCACGAAATCGAGGTATTTTCAACACAAAAATCAATCGAGGATTTAATCAGCAATCGTGTTTTTAGCCTAGAGCGTTTTTCGTTCATGAAATGAAGTTGCCTGTGTTCAAATTGTAGTTTATTAGACCTCACGAGTCCTGAGATCTATATCAAGGTAATAGTCTATTTGGCATCAGACGGACTCTTAAGTTCAAATTCAAGTAGCAACTGAAAAAACGCATGATAATTGAGATTAAATCCGTACTTTTTGTGGTTCCCTACCTCAAAACGATAACTATCAAGTGTACAGTCACATGAAGAAACATACATATTGGTATGCCTTTATACTCGAAATTGTTGGCTGTATTTTTTATAACCCAAATTTCATTTATAATTATTTCAGCCACCTGTTGTAAAAATCAAAGTACTTTTTTTTAACGTGAGGGAAAATCCTCATGGATATTATGCCGGACTCCTACCGACTAAAAAACTCACGTTACGCCCAACAGCCTATGGTTGGGAGTTCCGGGTAAGCCCTCGGAATGATGTCCCAGGACTCCCAACAAAATCAAACTGCTAAGAAAAAAATTAGACAGAGCAAAAGTGCAAAAAAAGAGAACCTCCTCAAAGGGCAAGTCGGATTTGCGTACGGAGGGTTCCGTAACAAAAACAGTAAAAAATTCAGACTGACGTCGAAGTTTCAGAAATTGGGTCCTCGTTTGACTCTTTGGTTACGGAACTCTAAAAATATTAGTTTATTGTTGACAGAAACCAACGAAACGCTCGTGGCCCCGCGGACTCAGTGTTCTGTAAACGATCACTGCACTAAGCAAGTTTCACTATGGCCAGTCCTTGGATGGGTGACCATCCATATGACTACTTTGTGACATATATTTGCGCGTTTCCGTGCTTTGGAAGGCACGTTAAGCCATTGGTCCCGGTTGACAGTAAAATGGCCGTCGATAAGCCAAGTTGAAGGCCTTTATGGGTGCTTAAAAAATTTCAACAGCAGGTCGTCACAACTTACGCCTGTCAATATCAACAAGGCAGTACGGGTCTACCTACCCCTTTGGGGATAAAAGGCGTGATCATATGTAACCCTCCTTGGCCGTTATAAAAATTATAAGTAACTGTAAGCACAGTCATGTAACTATGCGGAACACTCGGTAGGCGGGTCCAACTCACACTTGGCCGGATTATTTTTATTTATTTTTTTTATTTTACACTTAATGTACACACATGTATTTTACAAAGATGAAGTTAGGATAGAAGAGTACAGTGGCAATGCTTATTTCTACAAGAAATCACTTCCAGCAGGCCTGCGAGAGGAGAGCATGGCAACAATATAGTTGAAAGATGTAGAAGTTTGTGAAAAAAAAAGATCTAGATAAAAACAAGCGATTATACATAATTTAGAAATAATATTTCAAACACATATACCTACATCATATACACATAGACTAATAATATAAGAATACTTATTCTTATTAGTTATAAATATATACATAAATATTATGGATATATACATATATACATACATACATACATAGGACCTTTTATAGATCCGTGATGGTTCGAATATATTCCCAAATAGCCAGACGTCAAACAATCTTCCCAATACCCTTCAGCTAATTTAAAACGTGATTACAAAACTCTTATTCTCTTGATAAGCTAAACGTGATCTATCAAGTACGTTGTTATTGACACGTTGCACTTTCCTGGGCCATCCTTCCGAGGGCTTACACGGAGTGGTGGTGGTAGGTAGTGATAGAACCTCGTGTGGTTGTAGTCGGTAAGAGTCCGGCATAGTATCCATGAGGGATTTCCACAACATAAATAAATATATTCTTTAGGTACATTCAAGAATTTAATAAATATATTCACGGGCATTTTTCAAACGACGCTATTTGATCCCAAAGTAAGCTAGGAATAACCTGCTTATGTAATGGGTATCTGGTAATGGGTCGACACAATCTGACCCTGTCCATTTCAACACGGCTACTCTACTAACGAAAAGTAGCATAACTAGATCGTAACTGCAATTTTGTTTTGAAATATCTTGCAGTTTGCAATATCAGAGGCTATACGTAGGTACTCGAGCTGCCGACCCTAAAATACAGTACACCAAAATAGAAATGGATAATACTCGTCTTTTATGTAAATTCTGAGAGATGACTCGTTCAAGACGTTCAGTGTTTCACACATGCATCTGTCAGAATTGACTTCTATACGAGTAGTACATAAATTCTGACAGATGAAACACTGAACGAATTTTATCTGTCAGAATTTGCTTACTTCTTATTTACAAGTACATTAAGGCCTTCTTTGTTACAAATAATTTTGTTATCATTCGGTGGTAATAAAACCAACATAGGGATCTAAAATGACCTATAGTTAGTAGTAGACCTGATTATTTTAATTCCTTAAGAGGGTTGATCTATGAACTTGGAAGTAAAATGTAACGTTTTTAGTGGAAACAGTACAACATTGAAAAATAATAAGTGATATTTTTTTAGCTTGTGTATGAAAATAGACATTTAGCTTATAAAACAAAACCTTGTGGTTTGTAAATGGAATTTTTAGTTTTGTAATTTGTATCTATGATTTATTTTTATATACGAAAAGAAAATAAAACAAAATAAATGCTAAAGCTTTAATTTATATTTCAATACTAAACTAAACTAATAGTCTAGTTTAGTCTTAACAGAATAAAAATAAGTTTAAATAAATATTGGTGAGAGAGAGAGTTTTCTAGATGTCCGTCGCCATGGATTTTCATCTGGTGCCCGGGACATTTTGGCGACCTAATTATTAGATACAAAATAAACCGGCCAAGTGCGAGTTGGACTCGCCCATGAAGGGTTTCGTAGCAGCAAGTAACATAATATAAAAGTTCTTATAGTTCGTTGTAACTTTGATTGATGTTTTAACAAGTTCGCAGTGGTAGTGATTTTTCTAACCGAAAATTGCGGTTTATGACGTATTAAAAAAAAACTACCAGCTCTATCTCGTTCAAACTAATTTTTGTTGGTAGTTTTTAAGGCAATGTACATCATATATTTTTTTTAGATTTATAACTCTCTTAGATTAGAAGTTAGAGGGGGGGGGGGGGACACTCATTTTTCGACTTTGGAAGTCCCTCTTGCGCAAACTATCAACTCAACTCATTTTGGAAGACCTATCCATAGATACCCCACACGAATGTGTTTGATGAAAAAAATAATTTTGAGTTTCAGTTCTGAGTATGGGGACCCCCAAAATTTACTGCTTTTTTTCTAGTGTTATATAAGAATCTTAATGCGGTTCACAGAATACATCTAGTTACCAAGTTTAAATAGCATAGGCCGTATAGTTTCGGAGAAAAGTGGCTGTGACACACGGACGGACAGACAGACAGATAGACAGACAGACAGACATGACGAATCTATAAGGGTTCCGTTTTTGCCATTTGGCTACGAAACCCTATAAAGTAGATTTTTTCACCGTGCTGTCAATAGTTAAGGCACTACTTCAATGTAAAACAAACATTCTGCCACAGTTCAACGCTCTGGAACATCCTTCCAAAGGCATACACGGAACTCCCGGCTGTTGGCCGTTGTAGGGCACTCTGTGGTTTTAAACGGTAGGAGTCCGTCATAGCATCCATGAGGACTTCCATACTTAACAAAATAGCTCCTTACACATTTTATCTTATCACAGAACTTGACCTTTACAAACCCAAGGTTATTCGCAGCAAAGGACGGTTTTCCCAAACGGCTACAGTATGGGTTTCTTCAAAACAGGTCTTAGAAGATTTTTATAGGGTCTGCAGCGCGAGTGTAGCGCCTATGGTGTTGCAAACGTCCATAGGCTGCAGTGACCACCTTTACATCTGGTGGGCCGTAAGCTTGTCTGCCACTTTAGTGGTATAAAAAAACTTCTTTATGGATTCAAAAACCTTTGAAAATATTGTTCCTGAATAAATCTTCTAAGTTGCCTTTGTTTGATAATCTTTTGTACTGAGTTTGTTTTGAACGTTTGCACAGTACCTAGTGGTGAAGTATTCAGAAAGTTTCGTAGACGATGTAGGCCTTGTTGAGGTTTTAGAAATGGCGGTAAATAAAGAAAGGGGTAATTTATAGAGCTTTTGAATTTGAAGAAATTAGTTTTAAAAGGGAAAGTATTGGTTTGAAATTGGTTTTTATAATTATATTTTTATAAAATAATCGTTTTCGGGTTCCGTACCCAAAGGGTAAACGGGACTCTATTACTAAGACTTCGCAGTCTGACTGTCTATCACGAGGCTCTATCTCTGGAACCGTGATAGCTAGAGAGCTGAAATTTTCACAGATGATGTATTTCTGTAGCCGCTAAAATAACAAACACTAAAATCAGACAAAAATTGGGTAATAAGGGGCCTCCTATATTACAAACGTGATTTTTGCCGTCTTACCCTCTTTTTTTTTTTTTTTTTTTTTTTATCGTGAGGGAAAATCCTCGTAGGATGCTATGCCGGACTCTTACCGACTAAAAAACCTCACGTAACGCCCAACAGCCTATGGTTGAGAGCCCCGGGTAAGCCCTTAGGAAGGATGTCCCGTGACTCCCAACAGACCTACGGCCGCCAATGCGGCCTCGCCCGGGGGGTGGTTCGGGTGCAATCCCGCGTCTATGGGGGGATTTCGGGTGTGACCCCGCTTCTAAGGGGGGGCGTGCGTGAGTGCTCACGTCACGCTGCCGTCATGGGCCTGCTTCTGTAAGGACGGTGAGCGGCCCTCTCACCGTCCTCAGACCCCGGTCATGGAGGCCGATAGTCCTCGGCGAAGACACGTCGGCGGCGCCCAGGGCGCCGACTGCGGAACTCGGGTGGGAGAGTTCTCTCCCGCACCCGGCCCGCCGCCTCCTTCGCGAGCATGACCTGCTCGCAGAAAGAGGCGGCGCAGTCCCACTTACTCCCGCTGGAGAGCATGGCTCGCACCATGGCCTCAAGCGAGAGAGTGTCCACGCCCAGACCCACTACGAGGACCTGTCGCTGTTGTGCCCACGCCGTGCACTCCACCAGCGTGTGGAGCGCTGTGTCATCGCTGCGGTCCTCGCAGTGCTGACATTCGGCCGTGGTTTCCCGGTGTTTTCGCCACAGATACCTACCGAAGCTACCGTGCCCGGCAAGCATCTGTGTCAACCGGTAGGAGAGAGCACCGTGTCTTCTCTCCAGCCACTCGTCCATGACCGGTCTGACGGCCGCGATTGTGGCGAATCCCCCCTTTGGTTGCTCAAGTTGCATCTTCCATGTCTCCAGGGTTTCCTGGTGGAGCAGGGTCCGCTGGGCCTCGATTTCTCGAGACGCAGGCCTTTGGCCCCGCTCCAGCGCCTCCTTGCGCCATCTGAACAGTGACGCAAGGGCTCTCGCTTCCAGGTCCCATGGAGGGGTCCCGGCTAGGAGACATGCCGCCTCACCGGAGATCGTGCGGTATCCTCTTATCACCCTGACGGCCATCACTCTCTGCGGGCTCATCAGTCTAGCCACATTGCTGGCCGTCAGGGTCTCCGCCCATACGGGAGCCCCGTACAGGGCCATGCTTCGCACGATCCCAAGGTACAGTCTCCTGTAGGGAGCGTTGGGTCCCCTGATGTTGGGCATCAGCCGCGCGAGTGCGGCCGATGCTCCCCTCAGTTTTGGGACCAAACTTCGGAAATGATGTCCGAAGTTCCACCGGCCATCGAGTACGAGCCCCAGATACTTCATCGAGGGCTCGATGCCGATGCTGACGCCCCCCACCTGTAAGCCGTCTTACCCTCTGTGCGAATCCGACTCGCACTTGGCCGGCTTTTTTATACATGAACAATTTATTGAAAAACAATCCGAAACTACATTTTTTTGAGTGATTCAAAATTATAAGTCAAGCTACAATTCACAACGCCATTTTATCTCCTAAAGCGAGTGTTTAATCCCTTCGGATGGCTGTCTGTCACTTCGAGTTGTTGCTAATTACACTTTTTGTAGCTCGCCCTGCATACAAATAAGTTCATATTTTAATTAAATTGCTGCGTCTCGGTTACTGTACTACCCTCTGGAGATTGGTATAGAATGTAAGTTCACATAATTCTTACATTTGTTAAACACAACACATATACATACACATAGATACATTTGTTGACAAGGAATAATGGAAATGATCTGCTTGCTCTACTGCATTATCAAGCAATAATTTGTGATTTTTAGTTTAAGCAATTGCAAATAGAGCACAAAAAGAAAAGCCCGCCGAGTTTCTTACTAGTTCTTATCAAGCCGCGTACCGAACTGGTGGTACTACTTTGATTTGTATTCATGGACGTGTCGCAAGTGCCTATGTAAGCGAAATAAATGTTTTTTTTTTGAGTTTGAGTTTTGAGAAACTTCTCGACCGTGTGGGTCTCTCTGTTCGCGATAAACTCAAAGGTTATTAAACGGATTTTCATGAAGTTTCGCCAAATGATGAATGTGTTTTTTTAAGGAAATTTTCAATACCTTTAGAAGCCCCTCAGCATAAGCTAGTAAATATATGAGATAAGGAGGTTTTAAGGTCATTGTCAATAAGTCAATCAAATTAGTTCCTCACAATCTACAACTGGATGTAGGTCTCTGCCAATTTAATTTTTCAAGTGTTTTTGGCCTTACTGTGCCACGCTGGCCAGGCGGGTTGATACAGGGTTCTGTCGCTTCGCCTACAAGTGAGGCTGGCTTTTACACCAAAGTTGTCAGAAGACCCCATTACAACCTATTTTCTGACCAGCTTGGTATAGGTCTAATGTCCAGTAGCGGACGATCCATAGGCACAATTGATCAATAGTTATGTAAATTACGGGTATTTTTGATGTCGAAGAAGGTGATGCAATGCAGCGGTCAGAACACTGTACCGATTGTCTGCACCAACTCATGAGAGCCTCTTGGGCTCACAGAACTCATATCGGTTTCTAGTGAATTTTAGCGAAAATTTTATGGTAAGCCCCGGGTAAGCTCTCGGAAGGATACCCTAGAAGAACTATCTTCTGGGGTACCCCGGGCTTACCCGTGGCTCCCAACCGTAGGCTGTTAAGTAGGATACGTGTGGTTTTTCGGTAGGATTCCTCATCCTACAAAAAAAAGGGATATCTCAGGGAGTCACGATTGTGTATGAAAAACATGAAAAGCTGAGCAAAGACAATAAAAGACTTTCTCTGTATTCGCCAAGCGCTGTTTTGTACTTGTTAAAATAAACAACCAATTAAGGTTTGACTTCGAACAAACTTTGTCCTCACAGCTTCAGTCTAGAGACGGTAAAATGGCAAGTTTTCTACATTGGTTCCGTACAGACGCCAGTTTTACTTGTTATTTGGTGTATTTTGTTTAACCAGGTCTATTTGACAAGGAAACCGATCCTGAAAACTTTTGTTTCAAATGATTGTTATGCTAGTTTTAATATAGCAATTTATGGAACTCGCAGTATAGTTACTGCCATTCATGGATCTCTCAGCATACAGTTTTTATTGGCAAGGGATAGAAAGAAGAGGTAATTGGATAGAAGTAATGTAGTTTAGTAATATGTAATGTAAATAGGTATGGATACGATAGGAGTCCGCAAAAACAGACAGCGTTTAAAAGTTAGAAGTTAAAGTTTGTCAAGATCGAGAACAATGATCTCCATTTGAGTGCACTAAAGGTTTCCTACATACATATAGTCACGCCTTTATCCCCAATGGGGCATTCCACGTAATAGGTGGTGAGCCACGTAATAGGTGGTGAGCCTATTGCCGTGTTGAAACAGACAGAATTTTTCAAGCTGCCTATAAGGCCTTCAACTTGGCTTAATGATTGTTAGTTTACTGACAACCGGGTTTCATTTCGAGTTTTTCTTCTCTACGCAATGGATCTTTTTGCGAAAGTGTTTGTATTAGGGTATCGAATTATATAGGGTATCCAACTAGAATGATGTACCCTTATTATGTCAATAAAGATTATTGTATTGTATTGTATTAGGGTGGCGACATTTTGTACTCTCACCCGTCGCAACACGGGACCCCGTCGCCACACGGGGACAAAGGTTTCCTGATTGCCAAAAATGCATAGTGTCGTTTTAGCCAATTCAACGACATGTGATAGGTATAATAGATCTGTTCAGTAATATTGTGAAGTATTTTGTAGGGTATTCTAAAAATGGATTCGATATTTAAATTTGAAAAATCTTGTCTGTGTGTATTTCAAATAACCATCGAGCCGAAATTACTAATTTTAAATGATACTTGACACAATCTGAGTTTATACTCCGAATCCCCGAATTCTAATAAGTATGAGAAAATAACCGCATCAAAATTGATCCATCTGTGGGTCCGATACACTGCCGCAGACAAGCACGTACCCATGTAAAGCTTTGGAAAGAACATATGCTACTTTTAAACCCGATGGCCAGTTTCTGTGGTAAACGGGCTAATTTGGGATAAGTTTGTGTAATTATGGTAAAACACAAAAATAAATTTAACAACACTATTATACCTAACTTTCTGAGTCCCGTTTTATAAATTAATTGTAGCCCACAACAATAGCCCACTTGTGGGGAACAAAGGGCTAACTGAACTACAATTCAAAAGATCCCAATCCCTGTTTTGTTTTAAATGAGTCTGTATTGTTCTATAACTTATGGGTATTTTGCTTAGACCATATAACACAAAGATGATCTAAGGTATTTTGTAATTCAATAGATCTAAACGTTTTTTGATGAATTGGTGATTTTGGTTGTCATGTCTGTATTTTAAAAGTGCTTTCGTACCTATTTTATGAAAGGTGAAAGATGTTCAAAAAAACGATTTTATTAATACTTTCAAATAGAAAGTCAAATTAATCTGCAGTACCTATTATAGGTTATGTAATGGGTTAAGCGGGTGTTATGTGGTTCATAGATTAGTAGTTGTAGAGTTTTTAGATTAGGCACACAAAACAAATCTATTTTTATGCCATTTTATTTTTTCTAGTGTGAAAATCTCTTTTAAGTTAAAGCCCTCCGGCAGGCTGTCTTAAGATTCGTCAAAAGTATCATTTAGGATGAAACTAGCTCAGAACGTTTTTAATATTAACTTTACACAAACGAGGATTCTTTTTAATTGGCTTTTAGAGAAATGAATTTCTTACAAGGAAATCTCGGTACTTAATATATTTTTAACCGACTATAAAAAGCTCCGTTTTTGTAATGAAAATCATAATTTATGTTCCCAATTAGGTCACTGAACAATTAATTACTTAAGGCGGTTACAAAATGGCGCCTTTTCCGCGCAAAGGCTGTCTTTATCCACTGGTTCAGTTGACCAGTTCAGTTGTTTGAAATAATCAGGGATATTTTCAATAGATAGATGATGCTCGCAAACGTATTCTCGGGATGAAAAGTAGCCTATGTGTTATTCCAGACTATAAGCTATCTCTGTACTAAATTTCAGCCCAATCCGTTCAGCCGTTAGAGCGTGATTGAGTAAAAAACATCCAAACATCTAAACATCCAAAAATATTCACAAACTTTCACATTTATAATATTAGTAGGATGTTCAATCAACTCAAAATTAAAATGCGAGAACACAATTCCACGAGGACTGAGCCGTTCATTCTGTTCGTGTTCCCTTATCCCATGGGAACTTATGATGGCGGGAATAATATGCTTTGTGTTACTGCAGACTTTAATCGATACTTGCGCTACATTTGAGTAAGATCCATTTATTCGAACGTGAAAGAACAACAAACATCCATTCATACATCCATTCATACTTGCACACTTTTGTATCAAAATAGGGATAATAAGTATTTACAGTATAGTTTCTTTTTTAAAATCGGTTTGCCAGTCGCATCTAGTTGGCAAAAATGTCCACCATCCTTTTCCATCCTGATTTTTTCTAAGACGCTAAGTGCCACATAATTCTATGAAATATTATAACTCAAATAATGAAAAATAAGAAGGGTTTTTATGATTAGTGCCGTCTAAGTAAGAAAACTACGAGGTATCGATTACAAGTTGCTCACATAAAATGACTTCACGAAGTGTACTAAATTAATTTAATTGCACCGAAGAGAAATATCACAGTTGTACCCTGTATTATGACTTCCGATGTTGAGAAATTAATTACAAAACAATAAATCATACAAAAACAATAAATTATACCATATTACATCAGCCGAAAGTTCAATACAGATTGAAGGTTTATATTATTAGCTACTTAGTAGCAACGTAAAATAAATTTTATTACGTGCCAATAAAGCTGAAATTCAGTTAAACATGTTTAATGATTAAAGGAGCAAGAATCAGACGAGAGGAGAGGTGTGAAGATCTTTGAAATTGAGTGCGAATTTTTAGTTGTTTTAAAGTGCCGTGTAAATTATTCAATTTTCAAGTCTTAAGGTTTATTCCACTTTGTTCACCTGGGTGATATCACCTAGGTGAACAAAGTGGAATTGATTAGTCTACTTTGATCACCTCGGAAATAAATCACCTGGGTGATATCACCTAGGTGAACAAAGTGGAATTAATTTGAATCCGACTCGGATAGGTTAGGTTAGGCTATGGGTTTTTTATTTAAACACAAAAGAAATGAACAAAACTGACGTTTTAATGCGTCTTTGCACCCGAGTCGATACCTAGAAGTTACAACCTGTCCTTCGTGATGTGGTTAAAACAATGAATTTGAAATGTGTTGAGGGTTCAGCTTGGGGTTGAAGAAATGATGCGCAGACGACTGATTAATGCGTATAATAAATTTGTGAAAAATTACAGTTTTCCATGTACGTTATGGTAGGTAGTATATAGTTCGAATGAAGATAAAATTTGTACTGTCATTACGTATCGATGACGTCACGATGACGATGATTTTCGTTTGCGTTTGCGGGGACAGCTTAGGAACGCCTGAACATACCCCCGGCCTTGGAAGCACCTGCATCCAACTTCTCGACTTGGTCAAGGTCTTCGCTAAACAAAGGACATATCTTGGGAAATGCGCGACGAATGACGCCTGAGGCCACCTGGATATTGGCCACTCTGGAAATCCCATCTTTTCCTGGCATTGTGGACAGAATGCGTCCCAGTTTCCAATTAAGTGGTGAAGTGTTGTCTTCTTTGATGACCACGTGAGTATTGGGTTGTAAGCTGTCCTTATTCTCACGCCATTTATGACGAACTTGCATTTCAGAGACGTACTCTTTGCTCCACCTTGTCCAGAAGTGTTGTCGGAGCTGCTCGATTCGCTGGTAGCGGGTAAGTCGATGAACCGGAATGTCGGACAACTGTTCAGTCGCAGGCGCTGTTAGGAGACGACCAACCAGGAAGTGAGCAGGACTCAAGGGAAGGAAATCGTTAGGATCGGTAGACATAGGACTAATGGGACGTGAATTTAGGATGGCTTCGATCTGTGCCAATATCGTGCTAAATTCCTCGAAAGTCAAGTGCGCGTTACCTACTACTCTAACCAGATGATGCTTACAACTACGTACCCCAGACTCCCACACCCCACCAAAATGTGCCGCGCGAACAGGAATGAAAGAGAATTTGATATTTTGTCTAGTCGCATAACCAACTACATCGTCAGAACACTTCGACAAAAATTTTGAAAATTCGTTAGCAGCACCCACGAAGTTCTTACCGTTGTCTGAAAATATTTCAGCTGGCTGACCACGACGAGCAATAAATCGCTTGAGAGCCAATAGGTAGGCATCGGTAGTGAGGTCGCTGACGAGTTCTAAATGTACGGCGCGAGTCACGAAACATACAAATAAGCAAACGTAAGCCTTTGTTAGCTTCGAGCCTCTGCCTTTTCGACTCAATATGAACATTGGCCCAGCATAGTCAACACCACATCGAAAGAAAGGGTAGGTAGGTGTAATCCTCTCTTGCGGCAGATCTCCCATGATGGGAGTTAAGGATTTACCTCTCAATCGCGAACAAACTACACAGTTATGTACGGTACGTTTAGCTAAGTTTCTACCGCCTACCGGCCAATGTGTATCCCTAATACTGTACAATAATGCTTGCTGTGCCGCATGCTGTAGGCGCTTATGTTCATAAAGAAATAATAATATTGAAAACCAATGCTTCGACGATATTAAATATGGGTGTTTTTTATCAAAGTTATAAGGCAAATGTTTTATTCTGCCACCTACACGAATATTTTTGTCAGAATCAATAAATAACGCTAGACTAATTAAACTATGTTTGTTTTTTAAACTACGCTTATTAGTTAATAAATTATATTCTTCCGTGAAAGATTCCCTTTGACTTAACCTAACCAAAGTTACCTCTGCGTCCCTCAGTTCATCCACTGAAAGAGGTCCATGACGTCTAGTGCTGCTGTGGCGTGTGTTAAAAATGAAGCGTAACACATAAGCACAGGCGCGTTTCATACGATTATATTGTGAAAACCTTTCAAATGGAAATAAGGATGTGTCCGCAGTGACAACCAGTGAGTGAACTTCTAGTACATGCTTAGTTTCGGGTAAATCAACGACTGTCTCGTTAGTGGACCAGGTTGCTATAGATTGTTCACAGTCAAACTCAGGGTCACGGAGAAATGAAGGACCTTCCCACCATAAAGTGGACGCTTGTATGTCCTCCAGGCTTATACCACGAGACTCCAAGTCGGCCGGGTTGTCTGTACCCTTTACATGACACCATGGAAGGTCTCCGGTTATTTCGTGTATTTCTGCCGTTCGGTTTTGGACAAAGGTTTTTAATAAATTGGGAGACATTCGCAGCCAGCCCAACACGATTGTTGAGTCGCACCAGAATACTATGCGATCAAAACTGCAATGCAGGGATTCTCGAACCTTAGCGAAAAGCCTAGCACCTAATAGGGCTTCGCATAACTCCAACCGTGGTATACTTACAGGCTTTAAAGGCGAAACCTTTCCTTTGGAAATGTATAGCCTCACTCCAACGGACGAGTCGCGATTAATGGTACGCACATAGATGCAGGTTCCGTAGGCAGACTGCGAGGCATCCGTAAAGATGTGCAGCTCTAATCGCACAGGATCAGCGCCGATGACATGCCGTGGTACGCGTATATCGTTTAGTATGTGCAGGGAACTTGTGAATCGTTCCCAGGTGCGCATGACGTCACTAGGCGTCACTACGTCATCCCAACCTATTTTTAGAAGCCACAGGGATTGCAATAAGATTTTGACTGTGATTATAACAGGACTAAGAAGTCCCAGAGGATCGAAGATCTGGGCTATAGTGGACATTATATAACGCTTTGTAATATTTTTATTATCATTATAAAATTGTGTACTAAAATGAAATTCATCGCTTAAGTTATGCCACCCTAAGCCAAGAGTCTTAGAGTGTATGTTTTCACCTAAATTTAAATCCTTTAAAAACTCATGCGCATTATCATTTGAGATAGGATCTAATTGAAAATTAAATTTCCACTTGCGAAACCACCTGATTGAAGAACGTTGTCAACCCTACGGCAGATTTCTAACAATTCTTCTTTGTGGTTACAACCTGTAATCAAATCATCAACGAAAAAGTCTTCGTTGATAATTCTTGTGACGTCAGAATCTAAGCATTCGCTTGCGAGTTGTTTGAGGCATCTACAGCTTAAGAACGCTGATGCCGCGCACCCATAAGTAACGGTTTGTAGCTGATATACGCTTATTGGTGATTTGGGATCGTCGCGCCACAATATTAATTGGAGATCCCTTTGATCCTCACTTACCAGGCACTGGCGATACATCTTCTCCACATCTGCGCAAACTGTGTACCTATGCTGCCTAAAGCGTAGCAGGATAGCTAAAAGATCGCCTTGTATCGCAGGCCCAACCATTTGCAATTGATTCAAAGATATACCGTTACTAGATGGGGCACTTGCGTCGAATACAACTCGTAGCTTAGTGGTGGCGGCATGTTGTCGAAAGACGCCGTGATGCGGGAGAATATAATGGGGCACTCCGTAGGTGTCAACGCGCTTCATGTGACCTAAGCGAATATATTCGTGAATAAATTCGCTATAAAGCGCTTTATAGTCAGCATTACGAAGCAAACGTTTTTCAAGCGCTAAAAACCTTTGTTCGGCCAGTGAGTAAGTTTCACCCAACGTATCAGGGCTTTGCTTAAAAGGTATACGTACGCAAAATCTTCCGTCACTTAAACGCTTAGTGTGACTAAGAAAGTGTTGCTCGCAAGCACGCTCTTCGTCAGTGAGCGTACATCGCAGACCTTTGGGTACTTCTTCGAGCTCCCAGAACTGTCGTAGTTGCGCATCAATTGACTGTGAGAAACTACAGTGAATAGCCCTATCATAACGCGTAAGGGAACAAATAGTACCGGATATAATCCAGCCTAATTTAGTGTCCAATAAGAAAGGCCCACTAGGTAGTTTTATTTTATTGGTATTTAATAAATCCCAGAACTTATCTGCGCCTATTAAAATATCTATGTTCCGAGATTCATAATAACACGGATCCGCTAGTTGTATATGCGTTGGTATATCTAGTACGCATTGGGTCGACGTCGCAGGCAACGCCGATGTAATGTTCGGTAACACGAAACATTGTAATCGCGTGGAGTATGCGTTAGCGCGTGAATTTATATTTATGTTGCATATTTGTGAGGATGTCGTGATTGAGTTGCCTATATCTCTCATCTCTTGAGTGGACTGTATTAATGGAGTTTGTAGTAAATCGCATAAAGATTTCGTGATAAAACATCGCTCACTGCCGCTATCAAGTAATGCACGGGCTAAATGATACTTATTACAATGATCAGCCACTTCGATCAACGCAGTTGACAAAAGAACCGGTCTCGCTATGCCTACCTGAGTGCATTCAACACTAGTGCGTTTATTGTTAGTTTGAATTATAGGTATATCTACTGATAAGAGTGATGAAGATGCGACCGGCGACTGCGAGACGGGAAGGGATTCAGGCGTGTCGAGCGCAGTCATTGCATTTCTTTCGTTTTGAGTGCGCCGAGTAGATAGTGAAATAGGCTGATTATTATTGTGACAAATTACAGAATTATGTTGCTGGCTACATAAGCGACACGTCCCAAACCTGCAATCATTTACTGTGTGACCGGAACGTAAACAGTTTATACAAAGTTTCTTGTTGGTTATAAATTGTAATTTATTATCTAAAGTGTAATCAAGAAACTTTTGGCATGCATATAGTGGATGACTCGCATTACATAGCAAGCAAACCTTCTTGTAGTGATTTCGTAAATGACGTTCTTGTGACTTATTGGTGGAAACGTTACAGTGAATTTTAGAATGATTCGGTGTATTTTTTGTGTTATTATTTTTTGTGAAGTGACTAGCTTTGCTATGTGACACCTGTAACGTTTCCAACATATCGGCACGGTCTTTTAGGAACTTAATTAAATCACTAAGCCTAATTATTGCCTTAGGATCGCCACTCATGGAATATAATGTACCTTTGTGTTGCTCCCACTCGCGTTCCGTCGTGTTATCTAACTTAGATACCACTATGTAAATAACCAGCGTATCCCACGAGTCTGTGGGTTCACCTAATGTTTTTAAAGCCCGTAAGTTCTTAAGTACAGTGTCTATCAACTTTCTAATCAAATCTGAGGACTCTTTGTGAACATTGTGCATACTGAAAAGCGACTTAACGTGATTGTGCACCAATAGCCTACTGTTATTATAGTGATTGAGAAGTAACTCCCAGGCCACACAGTAATTATCACTAGATCGTTCCACCGAGTCTATTACGAGTGCTGCGCTTCCTTTGAGGGAAGTTTTAAGGTAATGATACTTTTCAATATCGCTAAGCTCTGTGGAATTGTGAACCAATGATAAAAACGTGTCCCTGTACTCCAGCCATTGTTCATATGAGCCGTCAAAGGTGGGCATAGAAATAGTTGGAAGCTTAACCGATTTTTTATGATGACCGCATTTATTAGAACTTTCAGCATCCTTATTCTTAAGAAGCAGGTATTCAGCCTTTGATAACACTGAATAGTAAGTATTTTCAAATGAATCACGCTGCGATAACTGTTCCTCGAAGTCCGAAACTGATTCCTCGATTTGGTTCTGTATTTGGTTAAATTCGCTAAACAAATCAGTAGCACCCTTAATGCGTAATTTTAAATCAATCAGTTTCTGACTAGACAAAATATCATCTTCTAGCGTAGAAAGGTAATTGGCGAATCTTGTGAATCTACCCTTAATAATACCACGTTTTTTAATCAGCTCACGCGTAAGTGCACTTTCACTGGTTTTGCAAGGGGATTTATCGCGTGATTTACCTAGATCTTTCGGTTCTTCGGTCATTCTGGCGGTAAGCATAGAAATATGGGGTACTTACAGTTTACGGTGATGCTGTGAAACCCAATGATGCGAATGGGGTAGCAAATACGTACACAGGTAATTAGGCGAACACTGTAATTAGTTAAATAGCACGATATTAGACACTAGAAAGGGAGATAAGCGGGAGATGGGCAGGATGGCTGGCCGTACCTATTGTGCGCGTATCAGGTGTGGAACCGGCTTTCGTCTGCTTACGCGTACACTCCTTTACTCCTGGCTTTCCTTGGTCTTGAATACTGCAAGGGCTGCTTATCGTCCGATACTTCAACTCCTTGGAACAGCTTTTCTTGAAGCGTAACGGCTGTTGCTGGTACCCCCAACGATCGATGCGCGCTGGTGTCGATATTTAGATCCGGTGCTGAAGGTCCATATGTTGAGGGTTCAGCTTGGGGTTGAAGAAATGATGCGCAGACGACTGATTAATGCGTATAATAAATTTGTGAAAAATTACAGTTTTCCATGTACGTTATGGTAGGTAGTATATAGTTCGAATGAAGATAAAATTTGTACTGTCATTACGTATCGATGACGTCACGATGACGATGATTTTCGTTTGCGTTTGCGGGGACAGCTTAGGAACGCCTGAACAAAATGATTTATTTCCGAGATGATCAAAGTAGTACAATCAATTCCACTTTGTTCACCTAGGTGATGTCACCCAGGTGATTTATTTCGGAGGTGATCAAAGTAGCCTAATCAATTCCACCTTGTTCACCTAGGACCTAGGTGATATCACCCAAGAGAACAATGTGGAATAATCCCCCGTAGGGTGTGCCTGTTGTTGAAAATAATAAAAAAACAAAACAAAGACACATAAGCCTTTGTTTTGCAGTAGTTTAAGGGCTTTTTAGGATTCCGTACGAGGGTAAACAATAGGACCCTATTCATAACACTTTGCCGTTTCGTCTGTCTGTCTGTCAGTTCGTCACGAGGCTGTATCTCGGGAACCGTAATAGTATTAAACTCTGGTATAGTTAGACAGCTGAAATTTTCACAAAATAATCTGCTATAGCGGCAACAGAAAAACAATTTTATTTTTGTTGCCGCTTTTTTTTTTTTTTTTTTTTTAACGTGAGGGAAAATCCTCGTAGGATGCTATGCCGGACTCTTACCGACTAAAAAACCTCACGTAACGCCCAACAGCCTATGGTTGAGAGCCCCGGGTAAGCCCTCAGGAAGGATGTCCCGTGACTCCCAACAGACCTACGGCCGCCAATGCGGCCTCGCCCAGGGGGTGGTTCGGGTGCAATCCCGCGTTTGTGGGGGGTTTCGGGTGTGACCCCGCTTCTAAGGGGGGGCGTGCGTGAGTGCTCACGTCACGCTGCCGTCATGGGCCTGCTTCTGTAAGGACGGTGAGCGGCCCTCTCACCGTCCTCAGACCCCCGGTCATGGAGGCCGATAGTCCTCGGCGAAGACACGTCGGCGACGCCCAGGGCGCCGACTGCGGAACTCAGGTGGGAGAGTTCTCTCCCGCACCCGGCCCGCCGCCTCCTTCGCGAGCATGACCTGCTCGCAAAAAGAGGCGGCGCAGTCCCACTTACTCCCGCTGGAGAGCATGGCTCGCACCTACGAGGACCTGTCGCTGTTGTGCCCACGCCGTGCACTCCACCAGCGTGTGGAGCGTCGTGTCATCGCTGCGGTCCTCGCAGTGCTGACACTCGGCCGTGGTTTCCCGGTGTTTTCGCCACAGATACCTACCGAAGCTACCGTGCCCGGCAAGCCAGATGCTTGCCCGGTAGGAGAGAGCACCGTGTCTTCTCTCCAGCCACTCGTCCATGACCGGTCTGACGGCCGCGATTGTGGCGAATCCCCCCTTTGGTTGCTCAAGTCGCACCTTTCATGTCTCCACGGTTTCCTGGTGGAGCAGGGTCCGCTGGGCCTCGATTTCTCGAGACGCAGGTCTTTGGCCCCGCTCCAGCGCCTCCTTGCGCCATCTGAACAGTGACGCAAGGGCTCTCGCTTCCAGGTCCCATGGAGGGGTCCCGGCTAGGAGACATGCCGCCTCACCAGAGATCGTGCGGTATCCTCTTATCACCCTGACGGCCATCACTCTCTGCGGGCTCAGCAGTCTAGCCTCATTGCTGGCCGTCAGGGTCTCCGCCCATACGGGAGCCCCGTACAGAGCCATGCTTCGCGCGATCCCCAGGTACAGCCTCCTGTAGGGAGCGTTGGGTCCCCTGATGTTGGGCATCAACCGCGCGAGTGCGGCCGATGCTCCCCTCAGTTTTTGTTGCCGCTATAGGAACCAATAGTAAAATCATACAACAAACATAATTTTTTTCGGTTTTCTCGGTACCCTCCGTGTGTTAGTCCGACTCGCACTTGGCTGGTTTTTCTTTATTTCTATCTCTTTGTGTAAATTTTACCGACTTAAACCACCCTATAATCACCACCCTCAGTGACAGAGTATTGCTCGGTTAGGCAAATATTACGGGTTCAAGTTTCGTCTGAGCAAAGTAGCCTTTTTTCCCTTTAAACATATTTACGTACCAAATATGTTATTTTCTCACAGCACGCTCCGCAATCCTTGTCGGTACATGCGGTAACAAAAGTATATCAACCTGTCAATTAGTGTTCAGACTGTACAGTGTATAAGTTTTGTCGAACGTTTGTGTAAGGCCCGATAGATGGCGTTGTACGGTCGACGTGAATCGCGATACAGTTTCGATTTCCATAAAGCGTATAAAAGTGTACTAGTTGATATTAAATGTGTCTCGCTCTGGAGGATTGTGTTTGTATTGCATACCTTGGGCTTTTGGGTACCTTTTCGGAGTGTGAACAAGGTCCTTATCGAGCCGATGAGCGTTTTTGGTGATACGTCACTATCAGTAAAATTTAATTGCAAAAAACTAAAAAGCAAGGCGTCAGCTGTACGAAGAAGACGGAAAATTTTGTACCAATAATAGAGGACAAGTGGGACCGAGCAAGTTGGTCTACAAGTTGGACGAGCAAGTTGGACAACAAGTGGCGTTACAGTAAACTGGATATTGGAAGTTAAGTGCTATCTGGACAAATTTTATATTGGACAAGGATATGAGACTATTGGACGAAGCCAAAAATCAGATAGTAAAAGGGTTTAAGAATTTTAAAAAATCCCCGAGTGATAGGATTACCGGGTATTACGTAGAAGCGCGTCTCGAGAATCTTGAAAAACAATTTTCGACGTTTTCAACGCTGCATGGAAAAATTGTTGGAGATCATGGAAGTGAGACGATAGCCGAATATTTTAAAGACAATGATTTTTACGAACACGTCCTTGAGTATTATTTAGATTATAAAGTAGAACTTAGAAAGTCTTTGTCTAATATTAAGTCAATCGATAAAGATGCTTGTAATGTTTCACCCGATATGACAGTAAAGTTGCCACGGATAGTGTTACCGACTTTTAGCGGCAAATACACGGAATGGACTTCTTTTAGAGATATGTTCTTGTCCTTAGTCCACAAAAATAAAAAATTAGACAATGTTCAACGTCTCCACTATTTAAAGACGCAATTATCGGGTGAGGCAGAACAATTAATACGGCATGTTCCTATTACAGATAGTAATTATTTAAAATGTTGGGAAGCGCTAGAAAATAGATATAACAATAAGAAGTTTATGTCCACTAATATTTTGAATCGTTTATTTAATCAACGAAGTATGACAGCTGAATCCTCTATAATGTTAAAGGAACTAAGGGACGTAACGTGTGGGTGTTTGCATGAGCTGTCCAATATGGGTATTGATGGTAGTACTTGGGATGTGATGATAATCTATCTCATAAGTTTGAAGTTGGACGCTGAAACGCGGAAGCAGTGGGAACTGCATGTCAATCAGTCATCCAAGGATTTGCCGTCCTTCAATCAATTTTGTGAATTCTTAGAGATACGTTTCAGAGCTCTCGAAAACATAGAGCCAAAGGGTAAGACTCCTAACAACACATATACCGGTAAATCTCATGCCAACGTGATGCATAGTGTAACAATATTATCATGTCCACATTGTTCTGAAAGTCATAAGTTATTTAACTGTAAAAAATTCGTTGAGGAAGATAGTGACACACGCCTTTGTATTGCCCAGTCTTTGAAAGTCTGTTATAATTGTTTAGGCACTAATCATATGTCAAAGGATTGTCGTGTTTTAACCAAATGTCGCATTTGCCAGCGTAAACATCACACATTAAGTCACACCAAAACCCCCAGCGTAATGGGAGCGACTGCATTATCCCCAGAAGCTTCAACATCCCATGACCATGTTACGAATTCTCATGAGCAGGAGATCAATAACATTGCAACCCATTTCGTTAATGCAAGAGGACACGTCCTGTTACCCACAGCTCTCATTAATGCTGAATCAGGAAATGGGTCTTATAAAGTATTGCGTGCCTTACTAGATCAAGGTTCACAGGCATCCTTCATAACCGAGTCAGCAGCGCAGTTACTTCAATTGAACAGGGTCGGCGCTAAAACTACAATAGCGGGTATAGGAGGGGGTCAACACTGTCTTGTTTCTAAGCAAGTAGTGAAACTCAATGTACGGTCAATGCATGATCCCTCTTTTACCATTGAAGTTACTGCTAATGTATTGAGCTCACTGACCTCGGTTATGCCAGCTGAAAGGATTAAGGTTCAGAATTGGTCAGATATACACGAAAAGAATCTAGCTGATTCTAATTATAATACCCCTAGTAAAATCGACATCCTACTAGGAGCTGAAGTGTATGCACACATTTTAAAGGAAGGCTTGCTCAAGAGTCCTAAAGGTTCCCCGGTAGCTCAGAACACCCACCTTGGTTGGATAGTGTCTGGGCATGTAGATAGCGAAGACAGTTTACACAATCAGTATAACGTTACCGCTATGCGTGCTAAATTATATACAAATGAAATGCTTACCAGATTGTGGAAACTGGATTCGGGTGCTACTGGTATTAAGAATGTTTCACCATCAGGGAAACAAACCTGTCAATGTTATTCTAAGGCAATGAAGCAACGAGATGAAAGTGGCCGCTACATTGTTAGGCTACCCTTTCGTTCCTAGGATTCATGGCAATAATAAAAGTATTATCGCGGCTCGCTAATCAAGCGTCCAACTTTAAAATTTTATGCTTGCTTCCCGTTACCCAAGAGAACGATTGAACATCGTTGTAATGTTAGTTATAAGTCTAATAGTAATTACAAATTTTATTATTTTTTGGTTAGTTTGTATGTTCCTAATCAAAACCATTTAATAAGATACTTATTGTAGATTTAATGTGTTCTTTTTCTTGTGTACTTTTAAGTAGTATGAACCTAGTTTATACCTAATGTTTTTAATAATTGTAATCTAAAACCTAAGGTTTAAGAGGTTATTAAGATTCGTAAGCATGTTCCATTTTGGTTGAAAATTGTTCTTGTCTGCATTGCATTTCTATCCGCATATTGCATTAACGCCATCCACCAATGATTTGTTATTTTAACTATACAGTCCATTGTTCTCTTTATGTATGTATTTTGCCGAGTTTAGGCATGGTGGGCGGCGCGAAAAGGAAATAATCCTTTTGGTGGGCGGAATGTTCAGACTGTACAGTGTATAAGTTTTGTCGAAAGTTTGTGTAAGGCCCGATAGATGGCGTTGTACGGTCGACGTGAATCGCGATACAGTTTCGATTTCCATAAAGCGTATAAAAGTGTACTAGTTGATATTAAATGTGTCTCGCTCTGGAGGATTGTGTTTGTATTGCATACCTTGGGCTTTTGGGTACCTTTTCGGAGTGTGAACAATTAGGGTTCCCCAACTCGGCAACACGATTATAATAAGCTCCCCATTAGTCCCCATGCATAATAATTTGATCTTATGTATGGCAAGGAGATTTTTGGGTGACGTATGGCAACTTTTTACTGCTGCTGTTTCATTCTTTTACACAAAATTTTTATGTGGAAATTCTCTACAGGTGTAATACCGCACTCTAACCGTTTGAAACCACACGATCTCTGATCTATCCGCCTATGTCCTGAGGCTTCGGGTAACTCCTTTCAAGGATCAAATTACTTAATAATCAAATCTGTACTAGGTATAGCAGTCCACTGCTGGACGTAGACTTCTCCCAGTTCACACCACAACAAACGGTGTTGCGCCTAGCGATTGCAATCCGGAAAACCAGATCCGCTAATCCGGCGGATCCGGCATCATTTTACGGCCGCTGGATCCAGCACCAATGCACCGGATCCGGCGCCAGGATCCGGTTTTTGCAATTTGCAATATTTTCCATAACTTTGATTAAATATATTTTTCCATATTCCCAACCGTCTTTGAACAACACTCTTCCGAAAGGTAGAAATGATAGTGATTCAGCGTGATGAACATAAGGAGAATTGTAATGGAATATAGGTATAGTATCAGGAAATCATTTTGATTGGGGGCTACTTTCACATTATGTAATACTGTAGACGGTGGTCCTCAAGTTGGCGCCAAATGCACCAAGTTTCTGCCCCTTTTCTAAGCAGCTAGTCTATCCAGCGGGTGGATGTTCTGCCCTACTTTTGCCAAGTTGGAGTCTCGGATAGATGTACCAGAATATTGTATAGAGAAATCTCCGTGAATTTCATGTCAACAAAATTGCCTATTACCACAGTCACTACGGACGCCCCTTCCAATGATCGCCATTTTTTTTACGCAATTTTTGAAGATGGGAGGGTGTTTCTTTTACCACGCTGGTCAGATTGGTTGGTACAGGGCTTTGTTTCGAGTTTACCTTCTCTTCACCATGACCTAGGCCGTTACAGAGCTGGTGCACCACTTGCAGGTGATGCTGACTTGGGATCTGGGTAGGGCTCCAATGCACTTTGAAGACAGGTACTATGTTATGATTCTTGGGACATCCTTACAATAGCTTACCCTGGGCTCCCAGCCGTAGGCAGTGGTGGGAACAGTGTGGTTCTAGTGGGCAAGAGTCCGGTATAGGATGGGATTTCATGAAAAAAAAAAGAAGTTAGTACATCCTCACAGATGATAGTCAAAAAGTATTTCTTAATCTAAAATCGGAAAATGTATTTCATCTAGAAACCAACGTAATTTGGAATGAACACAATCTTAGAACTGCTCTAAAGTCAAAGATTCAAACTTTCATCATGAATTATTAATTAGCACGAGTACTCATGCGTTTTCGCATAAATTTACCAGGTAGGAATCGTATTATTATGCCACTCGGATAACTTTACTTACGTCTCCGAGCGGTGGAATAGAATGAAAAGTTTAACGAATGTAGCTTGTCTAAGTTACAAAGTAATAGTACCTAAGTTATATTAGTTTTCTTTTGTATATACCTACTTAGGATTTTAAAAACAAAACAAAATATCACGCCTTTAATCCCCGAAGGGATAGGCAGATGTCCACATTTCACCTTTTTATTTATTTTGTCCCACCTAATAAGTGGTGAGCCGTATTGCTGTGTTCATATGGACAGGCGCAGGTTGTAACTGCCCGCTGTTGAAAATTTTAAAACCGCCCATAAAGGCCTTTAACTTGACTTAACAACTGCCATTTTACTGGTAACTAGAACTACCGGCTTAACGTGCCATCCGAAGCACGGAAACTCTCGCAAAAATGTCACAAAGTGAAGGAAGATTTTTTTTAGGTCGTCGGTCCATCTGACATAATTTCGTCCTATCATCGATATCGGTAAACTAGCAATTTAAAATTTACACCAAATTCGATTAATAATAGTCTAATTTTAGACATAAAAGAACAATATTGACATACTCAATATTAAAGGGTGGAAAGGTACTTAGAGTGACTGAAAGTGGTGTATTAGGGTAGTGAATAAAAAACTTGTAAAACAATGGCGTGTACCCTTGTCAGGTCGAAGCTTGGGGTGGTTGATATGTGGCGCAAGTTATAAAAGACCAGTTGAAAAAAAGGCTACACACCCGTTGGACTTCAAAGTTAAGACCCTATTTTAGAAATAACCGTTCGACCTCATTTTTAGGTCCCTTTGGACCCCAATTTTTTCAATTTTATTAATATTTTTTTCAATATTATGTACCCATTGGACCTCTTTTTTTGGGACCATTTGGACCTTCAATATATAGATATGATAATTTGTTATTCTTCCTTTATTCATAGGTACCGTTACGATGACAATTCCTAATAAATGTTCTGGTAAAACCCTCCAGCTAAGTACAACATTTTCTTCATTGGTACGGCCAGGTTCTTAAACGATGTATATGGCTGATGTGTTTTGGATGGGGGGAGGGGGAGACGTTACCGGTTTGAAATGTCTTAATGGGTACGCCCAGATTCTGTAACGGTGGCAGTGTCACGTGATATGGTGTAGGTGAGGGGTTGCTACGAAGCGTTGTAGAACAACTAGGACATAAACAAAACCTATCTCGTTTTTTTCTTCGAAATATTCGATATTTAACATATTGTCACTTTTGTGCATGATTCAGCTGTAACACACCACGATTTATAAATGAGGTTCAACGGAACTCGTTGTTTGATAGAGGGTCCAATGGAACCTCGACTATAGGAAATGGAACTTAAAAAATTTATAATCATACTTTGTAGAGATAAGAAACAGTCTTCTTCTCTCCTTTTATTCTACTTTCTGTTATTACTTTTAATTTTTATTACTTTTATTATGTTTTTTTAAGTGGAATAAAATAGCTTTTTCTTTCTTCACAAAAATGACTATGTACCAGTACAGTGTAAGTATGTATCCATGTCTTCCCGCCAACATACTTTTTTGTAATAATTAATTGTAATTTAAAACAATAAACCGATAAACTAAAACAACAAGCTAAGAAAATTGGTTAATATAAAAAGGTAAATTTTATTATAATAAGGCGGTAAATATATGTGTATTTGAATAAATTAACAAACTTTTCACCGCTTAAATACATCGCCTTGAAACTTGACTAATATACCTATCTACTTACCGTTAATGACTTTTTATGAACTTTCAAAAAACCTTTAAATTTAATTAGTTTTATAGATTTCTCTTCAATATTTTCAAAATCTAGCAATCGCCTATTTTTTGGACCATAACCGAAATGCGTGTGCGTGAATCGGACATTTTTCGTGAAATCGGAGCACGTGACGTTTGATACAGGGTGTGAACATTTCAGGAGCAGCTACTAAGGGTGAGGGGAAAAATGTAGCCGGAATTCTGCAAGTAGCTGATGAAATACATAACGAGGGGTCGAACCCATTAATCGTACAACGAGTTATTTCCTTTTCATTGGTTTTGTTTCATTGCGATTGGACAGTCCTCTTCGTCTTGAGACCCGAAACAGTGAATACGTGTTACTGGTGTTTTTGTTCTAAATTAAATAAGTACAAAAATAATTAAGTTGAAAGTTAGTCAAGAGACGTTTGGGATATATAAACGGGGACAGTGTAAATCGTTCTGACGTTACAAGTGAAGATCGCCCTTATCGGCGTAAATAACGAACTCCACCTGCAAGCGCCACGGCCTCAACGGGGCGCCGCACCCACCCGCTGGGTTTATGAGACAGGTGATATATTTTTCTCCTTGTTCCTCGACTGCAATCAAGTGCGCCTACGTCTATTAGGTATATGCCCGGACAATAGATAACGCACACGACTAACACGTTCTATGAATGGGTTTGTTACCTGTCTCGCTATAGATACGTGATTTTATAGATTTATCTGCACGTAATAATACAAAAACGAGCAGTAAGCGCTAACGGACGGAGTTTTGTTTTCGTGTATTGAAGTTGTTAAACAGCTTTATTTACTGGACATTGAGCGAAATGTCGGTGCGGCGATCACCCTTATCTACACCTACCCATTCTGTGGAGCACACACAATCGGAGACCGATTTAAATACCCTCCAATTATCGGATGTATCGTTTGTTAACGTAAACAGATACAAACGATGCCGTACTAGTCAGCCCGGCTCGCCCAGCACGGAACAAAATATGAGCTCAGATATAAAAGAAATGCTTTTTGCCTGGAAAAAAGAATTTTTATCTAAAATAGATGAGATGCATAAGAGCCAGAATGTACTTATTTCAAAGCTAACTTCAGATATTAGAGAACTAAAAGACCAAAATAGTAAAATTCAGAAATCAAACGATGACATGGTACAATCCATGGGATTTATTAATAAACAGTACGAAGAAATAAAAAATAGCCTAGATATTTTACAAAAAGACCGCAACGAACAAAGAAGGTGCATAGAAACCATTGAACGGAAGATACAAGATCTGCAACTTAAAACCAGGTCTTCCAGTGTCGAAATTCGAAACCTGCCCCAACATGAAAAAGAAACCCCTGCGGATTTAATAACTACAGTTTGCAAGATTGGCCAAGCTCTCGGGACGCCTATTTCCTCAACGGATTTTAGGGATATATATCGGCTCCCTGGCAGGCCGGGTACATTGAGGCCTATTGTAGCTGAGTTTAATACTGTACGAATGAAAGTGGACACATTATCGGCTGTGCGACATTTTAACAAGGATAAAAAAACAGAGGAGAAACTCAACACTGAAGTGATCAAATGCCCTGGTAAACGTTCGGCTGTATATGTATCAGATTATCTGCCCGCAGGTTCAAGGAAACTATTCCATCAGGCGCGCGAGTTTTCAAAACAGTACAGTTTTAAATACTGCTGGACTTTAAATGGTAACATTTTCTTGCGCAAAGCAGATGGAGAGAAGCAGCTACTCATATCCTCAGAAAAATCTTTGTTGGAATTGCGCAAGAGTATGTGACTATTGTCATCCTTTGCATATTTTATTTTAAGTGCTTACAGGCACTTTTTTATGTGTTATTTTTATTATTTAGCTACCTTACCTGAAAATAAAAATATTATTATCTCCATTATACCGTTAAACAAATACAATACAAACTCACACACAGACATACTAAATTACATAAGCAAACATTCACATATGTACTATCTCCATTACCTACTTACGAAACAACAAACACAATTACACGTACCTCCACAATCACTCACATATAATGCTAACACCAATATCCCTTACTACGAAATTCTAAAATATTCCCACTTCATACACAATATACCTTCCTATAGTCACTTAACCAGTTCAAAAACATCTTTCGAGCTTATAAACGATAATCAATGGCGAACATAAATGATATAAATACTGAATTAGACTTAGACCCATTTCGATCGTTTGTATGTCATCCGGAGGACTGTCGGATATATCTCCCCAATTGGAAATGTGCCCTTAAAGTTATCCATGTTAATATATGCAGCATCACTAAAAACTTTGACCAATTTTGTATAATGCTGTCGCAAACAAAGGTCACATTTGATTTAATTATATTTACCGAATGTTGGCTTAGTAAAGCTCGTGCTATACCAATGCTGGAGGGTTATGTTGCGCACCCGTCAAAAACTCTGTTGAACCAAAACGACGGAATTATTATATACACGAACAAACATCTTATATGTACAGTAAGTGAACCTTATTTTAGGGGCGCTAGTTGCATGATCTGCAAAATCGACAAAAACATAGGTGTTGTAGCAATTTACCGCTCACCGTCTCTTAAGACCACTGTAGATCATGACAACTTTATAGACAGTTTAAACAGTGTATATAGTACCTTAACCACACAGCACTCAATTGTAATAGGCGATATGAATATCAACATACGACCAAATAGCACTGATTCCCTGTATGAGGAGTATATGACATTCAATGCATTCCATGGTTTCCTCCCTACTCACACCCACCCTACTAGAAAAAGTCAAAGATGTGTAGATCATACCTTCCTTAAATCCAATCTCCCTTCTACGACGTTGATAATAGAATCCCATATAACTGACCACACACCAATAGCTTTAATTTTAGATCAAACTAAAGACTCCCACAATAAACAGCAGTGTTATGAAAGACCTCACATTGATTATATAAAAGCTAAAGCTGATATTGATAATACTGATTTCTCTGACATATTGAAACTGAACGAAGCAAATTCAGCTATTGATAGGCTCATTAGTAGGGTATCGAAGGTCATATCAACAAACACGACAACCACCAAAATCTCTAGACGAAACCGAATCCTAAAACCATGGATGACACCAGGGTTGATTAGATGCATAAGACACCGAGACAGATTACACATAAAAGCCAGACAGTCACCGGAAAACATGACACTCAAAATATCTTACTCGCGATACCGAAACTTTTGTAATCGCCTTCTTCGAGAGCTGAAACTAGCATACAACAAAAACCTTATACATAAAGCCGGTTCAAACCCGAAAGCCCTGTGGAAAGCAATAAAAACTGTCACTGATACCCAAAAAAGAAATGACAGTCCAACGGAGCTTTTGAGATGGCACGTGGATCCTAAGCAGTCTTTAAACCAGGTCTGCGATTTTTTCTCTACCATTGGTAAAAATTTGGCGGAAAATATTGCCCTTTCAAATCCAGGACGTGCATATGCTTCGTCTATTAAATCCAAAGTTTATTCAATGGTGTTGCTAGAAGTGACTGACTCTGAAATAGAGTCTATAATATTACAATTACGACGGGATTGCACCGTGGGGTGGGATGGCATATCATCTTATTTTCTACAACAGTCCTGCAAGGCACTTACTCCACCAATAGCCCACATATGTAATCTTGCCATAACTACCGGAGTTTTTCCAAATGCTTTAAAAAAAGCTATAATCCACCCAATCTACAAGACTGGGGACAGAGGCTGTGTCAGTAATTATCGACCAATCTCAATACTCACAGCTCTATCAAAGATTCTTGAGAGGGTACTAAATAATGCCCTGAGAGGATACCTCGACAAATTTAACATTCTTGCCGGAAATCAGTATGGTTTTCGGGCAGATCTTTCTACTGAAGATGCAGTTATTGACCTGGCAAATACTGTCACCAAAAATATAGACCAAAATAACAGGTGTCTGTGTATCTTTTTGGATCTCTCGAGGGCATTTGATACAGTCTCTGTTCCAATCTTGTTAGATAAAATGGAGAAGCTTGGCATACGAAGTACCACACACAACCTTTTTAAAGATTACCTTACAAATAGGAGGCAAATGGTTAAAATAGGTGAAAATATAAGTGATGAGGAAGAAGTGTCTTACGGCGTCCCACAAGGGAGTATTCTAGGCCCGACACTCTTCCAACTATACGTAAATGACCTCTGCAATCTATCTCTACCACACACTAACATCTTTGTTTACGCTGACGACACTGCGATTGTAGTAAAAGGTCCTAACTGGTCAGTGGTGAGGGAGAGAGCCGAATACTCCCTTAAACAAATCATGACCTGGCTCCGTAACAACCTACTCACGCTTAACCTTAGCAAGACGTCATACATTCCCTTTTCGCTATCTAAAATCAATACCCCTAGTCAGGATTTCTCTATAAAAGCCCACACATGCACCTCAAGAACTGACTGCAACTGTAAAGAAATAACTAGAGTTACCAGCACAAAGTATCTAGGAGTCCATATCGATAGTAAGCTTAAGTGGGATGTTCAGACGTCGGCGGTAAAAAGTAGAACCAGGAAGCTTATGCATGTTTTCAAATCCCTAACTAAAGCGACTACACAGATGCAAGTAAGAATGGTTTATTTGGCACTATGCCAATCAATTATTCAGTACTGCATACCGGTGTGGGGAGGGTCCGCTAAATCACAGATGCTCGAATTGGAAAGAGCACAAAGGGCTGTATTAAAGGTTATGGGCAAGCGCCCTATAAGATATCCCACTGCTCAGCTTTATGAGGAAAATATGCTCTTGACAGTGCGTCAGCTCTTTGTCCTCCGATCGCTGCTTAGAATGCATCAAGGCGTACCTTCTCCAAACCCTAATAAACGCAGTAGTCAACTCGCCTTTCCCATAGTGCGGTGCAGAACAGCTTTTGCCAAGAAACAGTGTCAGAGCTTAGGTTGTAAAATCTATAACACACTAAACAAAAAACTTAAAATCGTAAAAATGAAAAAAAATGAGGTAAAAAGAAAAGTAACTGCTTGGCTGCTCCAGCAGGATTATGAGGGTACTGAAAACTTACTTAAATTCATCGAATAAGTAATGATACGACACACACACACACACACACACACACACACACACTCACACACACACACACACACACTCACACACACGCACACACACACCACACATACAACACACACACAGACACAAACACGCACACGCACACAACACACACACAGACACACACACGCACACATCACTTTTCACATTTGTTAATGTAGCTTAACTTTATTATTTTTAATAAGAAAAATGGTTTGCAAACCGTAACTCACGATTCACCATGTATAATTACTTATAGTATACAAATGATACCGTTTGAGCACTGTCTCCCAAAATACAGGTTTTAGCCTAGTTTGGGAACCAGTAACCTGTACCAATATGTCACATTATTATAGGCATTAATTGTAAGATCATGTAATGTAAACCACAATTTTTGAAACAAATAAACTATTATTATTATTATTATTATAGTAACCTTATTACTATCAGACTATCATTCTTTGTGATATAGTGTGTTCTTGTTTTTTGAAGTGAAAACTATCTTTACGCGTTGGCATTTTGGAGATGGGTACTAATCATTACATGGGTATTTCTCATTAAATCTCAAAATTTGAATTATTATTTATTTATTTTTTTCTTATAAGCTTAGGTATTTTTTTTTGCAGAGATCACAAGTGTTGCTTTAACAGATCTATTTAGGAGTATTGGTCTTCCATATCTATACATATAATAAAATGATAGAAAAGTCAAAACTGTACATTGGAAATATTTAAAAAAAAATACTCGCTGGGTGTTCAACATAAGATACCGAAGCCGAAAATATAGTTAGAAAAATTTTTGTCTGTTTGTCTGTTTGTCTGTTTATCTGTTTGTCTGTTTGTCTGTTTGCTTTGCTTTGTCCGGAAGGATCTCGAAAAGTACCCAATAGATTTGATTCAAATTTTGCGCAAATATTACCTAGAGGTAGGGTGTTAAAATAGGCTATATATTATCACGCTTCATATCCTAGGGGCTAAGCAGAGAGCAATCAAATTGGCATTGTAACAATTTTCACGCGTACGAAGTCGCGGGCAACAGCTAGTTTTTTAATATAATCCATAAAAAAATAGGTTTTAAAAAATTAATAAATGAGGGAATGATTAACCGAGTGAGGGAATGATTTATTATGCGATTATAATAAAAAACATGTACAAATTAAGGAAATTATTTATTAAAATGAACAATGAAATATTATATTCTAAAGAAAATTACCTCAATACTTTGTACTTGTAGTTAGCAGAAATAGATATAAACACAAAAGATTACTTAATGAGGCAAGAAACGTTTTTATCCTCATACTCATTTCTATTTATTTTTAAACTTTGTACTTAGCACTTCTCCTAAACTTTAAACTTCTTCATATTTATTTATTAATCATTAATTATTATTAATATAAATCTTTAGTAGTCTTTTCTTGTAGTTTTTGGTTTGTGAGATCAATGAATTACTTAATCTCAATTTTAACATCACTTGTAGAGTCTATTTAACTCTGCAATAAGGTAATTCCCTCTCTTATCTAACTTTGGCGTCTTTATTTTCTGTATCACATCTTCCCACTTATATAATTGCTCATCTTTAATATTAGGCCATCTCCAAAACTTCAAACCTTGCTTCATGCACCTAACCATTAAACCATCTTCAAAAATAAATAAAACTTCTCCGGGATACTTTGCCGTGCCCCATTTCACCAGAACATAATCCCCAACGGCAGCAATATTACCACTGTCTGAGATAACAGTAGATCCCTCATCTTCTAAATCAATTGTATTTTCTATAAACAATTCAGTGTGATCTTGGATGTGCGAAGACGACGCTAAAGACAGTTGGTGATTATCCTTCATTATATTCAATTCCATTGACTTTTGAGGGGATTTGCTACGCTTCTTAGTAAATGTGTTACTTCGGTGTTGTTGAAAATATCCCAAATTATAGTGGGTACAATCTTCGTCGCAATCTATGCATGAAATGCTTCTGCATTGTAAGGTGTTGTTAAAAAGTACGAACTGACGTATTTTTTGTGTTCCCCGGAAAGTAGGAATAGTCCTGGACTGTTTTATAAGATCATCCATCAGCAAACTATCTATTGTGGTAACTTCAAACAATAAAATAGAAGGACACCTGGATTGAATAATAGGTTTCAATGAATTCAGGTCTACAATATCATGGCCTTCTGCAACAACTTTATCAGCTGTCCGTTTCAGGGTTCCACCGACACCGTCAGGCGCTCCCTTACCGTGACCGGGTTCAGAATAATGCCATGAAAAGTGTGTGATTTCTGGATAGATATCTTTTGGATGACGACACACCATTTCAAACATAAATTTATTTTTATATTGATTTACAGGTCCATCACTCAACATATGTAATCGGAAAATAGGTAAATTTTGTTTCTTTATCCACTCAAATATGAGTGTTAAGTGAGCCCAAACAGCCATTGTGTCATGTCTACTGTGACTACAAAGAGAACAAAAGGATACAGGTGTAACTGCATTATCCTCGCGCAAGTAAAGCACTCCTGTATGCATTGTTATCTGTTTCCTTCCTCCACCAAAGTGGACAGCTTGTATTTCCTCATTATATTTGCAGCAGTAGTTCTCGCTGTAATCTTTTTTTTCTGCGTCATTCCACTTCTTTTGTCGTGCCATTTTTCTTTTACATACATGTACCTATTTTAAATTAAATACCATGAAATACAAGTTGCAAGAAATAAATAAAAAATCTAAAAGAACCGTAGACTACCTTATAAATAATTCCCTCATACGTCCGCCATTCCCTCACTCCTAAATGCAGTGAGGGAATGGCTATGAGGGAATGACGAATTTGAACTAAAGATACAAAATCACCGGCACATAACCTCAATTTGCTTGTTTCATTTGGAATACGCATTTAACTCCCGAAACCGAATAAAATCAGCAAATTTTATTTATAGAAATTAAAATGCTTAGTACATTCATGTGACGTGAGGTAATGATCGTCATAAATTTAACTCCTAAAAAATTTTCAAATAATGTTTTTTTGCACAAAGTCACCTACAGTTCAGAAGAAATCGCCATATTGAATCATTTGAGAGTGTTGCCAGGTACTAAAAACTTAAGGTTGCGTTCCTGAATATCGTTGGACACGTTCAGAAATTGAATATTCGTAACAGGGCGAGGGAATGATTTTGTTTAGCGGGACATATTTAAAATCGAATTTTCGTTTTCATAAATTCGTTGTTGTAATATTGAAGCTTTTATAGACAATAACAAACATGTTTCAAAATATAAGCATGATTGTAATATTAAGAATATTAATACATTTTTGATAAATAGGCATTTTAGTAATGTTTTTGAACTAAGGGACAAGGTGAGGGAATGATTTTTAGGGTAAAAAAGTAGCCATATCTTTTTATTCTTTAGAAGTAATACGTTTTCTTTTTAAACAATAGTTGTATAGACAGCGTGCATTGAAATAAAAAAAAGACATAATGTAGTTGATGCATATGACTTGGAACTAATGACTCGGGAATCAAATTTTGAAATTTGATGAGAAATACCCACATATACGCCTGTTGCCCAATGGGGTAGGCAGAGACAATGGCCTTCCATTTGATACGATTCTTCCATATTGCTATCGCTTCTTCTACTTTAATGTGTTTTCGATAATAACAGTTAAGGATAAGCAAAACTAATTGTAAGCAAATTTGCTGGCATGCAGTTCTTAGGAGGAGGAGGATGAGGAACCCGTGTGGCGACAGGAAAGAGTACAAAATGTCGCCACCCTTATTCATGCCGAGGGTGTCGTATGAGGCGAGTATGGGAACACTCTCGCAAAACGATCCACTGCGTAGAAAGGGAAAACTCGAAATAAACCCGATTGTCAGCAAAATAATAATCGTTTAGTCAAGTTCAAAGCCTTATGGGCGGCTTGAAACATTTCATCTGCCTGTCGTCACGACCTGCGACTCTCTATTTCAACACGGCATAGACTCATCACCACGTGAACAATGAACAACGTGGGACAAAAAGCTATAACGTGAAATGTGGGTGTATACTATGCCTCTAATGATAATAAAAGGAGTGGGGGGGGAGAAGAACCCGCCTCACACCCTCGATTCGTCAATCCTAACCTACAACCGTTAAGGATAACCACAACTAATTGTGTAGCATTTATTTTCTGTAGATGCAGCATTGGGAGTGTAGAAGCACCCTAATCGATCTATCGTTTTTTAATCGGTTGTCTGTGGTGACATTTCTGCTGTCAGAATGACAGGATGTCATAAGTTCGGTGACGAATCGTTTTTGCATTAAAGGAAAACAGGTTTTAAGAGAATTCTGGACTATTCCACGTGAGAGGGGATATAAAAAGCCCTGCCTTGGTTCCAAGTGGTTTTATTTGGTTGGTACCATCCGCTAAGCAGGAGTGAATTTTGAAGCAACTCTGAGTAGCACACCTCAATTTCGATTTAGAGGTTGTAAGTTCTAACCTGAGGACTTGTTAAGGAGAATTTCCTGCGTTTCATCTATTCTTATCAGAAGGAAGTGGACTCTGTGACGACCAATACCCAGATTCTGGTAAGTTTCAATTAACTATTTGCAAAGCGGGCCGATTGTCGTCTGTCGCGCAGCCAAGATCTTAATTTGTCGTTTCTTTCATGACAGGGTTTTTTAGTACGGGGAAAAGTTGTACAGCCACACCCCAATCATACGTGGACTGCGCGAGCAGGTTGCATGTGAGAGAAGCTCGCCGTCTACACCTGGCATTACCACCAGCCACTGCCACTCTACGCTCACACTGCAGGCCAGTACTTTGTCAGCATACTTTTACATGTAAACTAGCCGCCTACGTTACTTCCTCACGCTGATTTAGTGTAGTGCTGTACTAATAATACCTAAACCTGTAATATTCTTATGTATGTCTGTGCTTTCTGTATCTATGTAATCTCATTGTCTCTGTAGTGTACTGTGTACTATATAAATATATGTGTGTACACCCTATTGGCTGTTTTCGTCAGAGCCCTGGCCTCCCTTGCGCACCCACTAGAAACTCTGTAACAAGGCGCCCTGGGAAAGAGTTCTCTGCATAGCTACCTCGCGCTAGTTGGTGAGTAACATCATTGAGTTATAAATTGGCTCCCAACGTAGTGGCAAGACTCTGAGAACTACTCTGCGGTAGTCTCAGTCTAGTGTGTGTGCATAGGTGGTTACCTCTGGCGAAACCATTCTGGAATCGTCCGAGACGCTCCAGGACGTTAATTGGTGGTGCTAGCAGCTAAGCACAAAACCTTCCCTTTCGTCTTCTTCCAGCTCCCTACATCTTTGGCTGGAAAAGACACAAAATTCTAAATTTAAAAAATTTAAAATTAGCTGTGATTTTGGAAAGATTTTTTGATTTTATTTGGCATACTCACTTCTTTTTCTTATTGTGTTTTTTCTTTTATGTGTTTCTTTTTTTCTTTTTTTTGTGGTGCACACACATGTATTTATTGTAATATTATATTTAGATTAATATATTACATACATTATTCTATAGCTTCACCTCTGTGTTAACTTAGTGAATTTCACTCTGTGTAATTATAAATTTTTTTTTGAAGGTATGTTGATACCTTGTAATTTTGAATGTTAACCTGAACAGTGTTATCAGAAAATTTAGAAACTTTTCTCTCTTAGTATACCCTTAATCTTTGTTAAATTCTAAAGGTCAATTTGAAACATAATTACCTAACTTAGTACACTTTGTTGTAACTCAATTTACATTTTTACTTTGTAATTGATCCCTATCTGTGCCATTTTATCTTTATAATTGTTGTAAGTAAATTTTTACATAATGGCACAGATGAAAAAATATATTAATTATTTAAGAAAGGATGAACTTGCTAACGAGCTGTCCCACATGGGAATTTCAGTGGAACCGGAAACGACAGTGTCTGGCCTTCGGAGTGAGCTAAGAACGGCACACCGACTCGTCCGTCGAGGTAGCATCAAAGCGAGTGCTCCGGTACCCGCTGATGCATCGGCTGAGCTCTCGATCTGCCTCCCAAAGGTCTCCGAGCTGGAGGAGGCTATTCAGTCAGGTGACATCTTCATTAATAAGGGTAGTCGTCTTAGGGTGTCTATCAGAGCCAACTACTTATTGAGTAGGTTAGCTCGTTGTGGTCTGGATTGCCCCGACCTGGTGGATATTCGTGGTAGGCTAGTGAAGATCATCGCTAGGGCTGAACCCAGTAGTGATTCTGAATCCGAAGGTTCGGATGATGATGGTGATGATCCTTCGGGTCGTGACCAGGTAGAATATACTTCACCAGTAGTGAGAGAGGACCGCTCGGTGCGAGCTAGTTCAAGTAGGAATAGTTCTACATGTAACATAGTGTATAAAGAACTTCCCCTTAACTTATGTTCATTTAATTTAAAATATGATGGTTCTACTTGTGTACGTGTGTTTTTAGAGAGATTAGAGGAACTTAGATGTGCTCGGGAGGTTACTAAGCCTAGACTCCTTATGGCTTTCTCCGACCTGTTGGATGGACCAGCTTTGTCTTGGTTCCGTACAAACAAAGCTAACTTCATCTCATATGAGGATCTTATTAGTGAGCTTAGAGATACCTTCGATATTCCTGATTATGATTATCGCCTCAGGAACGAGATAAGACAGCGTACACAAGCCCGCTCTGAGTCCTTGGTTAACTATATATGTACAATGCAAGCCATGTTTTCAAGGTTGTCATGTAAGATGCCCAGTGAGGAACAGCTGGACATTCTCATGCACAACATTAGACCTGACTACATGAAGGAACTGGCCTTGCATGATGTCAACTCTGTAGATGACTTGAGACGTTTGGGTAAGCGCTTGGAGCTTGCGCGTACTAGGGCAGACGCTTTCCATGAGCCTGCTCTTGACAAGTTTGAGATTTCATCTGACTTACACCAGCTTAAGAACAAAGGTGTACAAAAGCCCGCTAAGCAGGTGTCTGCAGTGGAGACGCCGGTTACCCCCCACGATCGCAAATGCTTTCGTTGCGGCGGGGGCGGTCACACTGCATACAGCTGCACACAGTCAAGGGAGCTGGTGTGTTTCCGGTGTGGTCTCAAAGGAGTCAAGACCCCAGACTGCTCACACTGTACTAGCAAGTCAAAAAACGCGTAGGCCAGGGCCTTATTAGGAACTCTGTGCATTACTCTGTATCTGAGTCTATTTCTGATAAGGTCCTGTTTCCTAAACGGGATAGTGACATTAGACCGTATCTAGTTGTTAAGGTTTTAAATTTAAATGTCTTAGGCCTTCTAGATTCCGGTGCCTCCTGCTCTATACTAGGTAAGGGAGCGCACCGCATCTTCTTGGAACTGGGTTTTGATCTTGTGAGTATCAATCCTACTTTTCGTATTACAACTGCAGACAGCACTCACTTGCAATGTCTGGGTTGTATCTCTTTGCCAATTGAGTACAATTCGGTTATCCGAGTTGTCAAGTTCTCTGTTGTCCCAGGTATAACCACCTCCATGATATTTGGAGTGGATTTCTGGCAACAATTTAAGTAGTAATTTTACAAAATATTAGTCTTGATAGCTTTAGTGATAATAATCCAATAGAGTCTGTGTCCCTTAACGGTGGCCTCGAGGATTACAACAACTTGACTGCTAAACAAAGGTGTGTAATCAACGGGGTCATTAAGAAATTTGACTCATTGAACACTGATAAGGTGGGCTTAGGTCGGACCTCACTTGTACATCATGTCATTGACACTGGTGACAGCAAGCCGATAAAGCAGCGTTATTATCCGCTCTCTCCCCTTAAACAGAAGGCCCTGGAAGCCGAGTTGGACCGAATGCTGGAGATGGGAGTAGTGTCCCCGTCTCAGTCCGCGTGGAACTCTCCAGTGGTAATGGTGGAGAAGGCAAACGGTGACCTCAGATTGTGCTTGGACTCTCGCAAGCTGAACTCTGTGTTAAAGAGTGACGCCTACCCCTTACCCTATATCAATCAAATCTTGGACCACCTTAATAACGCTAAGTATTTAACTTCTGTAGATTTGAGTGCGGCTTACTGGCAGATTCCATTTGACTCACCCCAGTCTGCTGAGAAGACTGCTTTTACGGTTCCCCGGAGAGGATTATTCCAATACAATTCGATGTGCTTCGGTCTTGTCGGGGCCAGTGCCACGATGCAACGCCTCATGGACCGTCTGTTTGGTCCCGAGTTCGACAACAAGGTATTTGCGTTTCAGGACGACATAGTCTGTGTGTCCAGCACCTTTGAGGAGCATGTAGAGCTCTTACATAGAGTCTATCAGCAACTCAAGGATGCTGGCCTAACTATTAACATGAAAAAATCCCACTTTTGTCGGAGTGAACTCAAATACCTGGGGTATTATGTGGACAAACATGGCCTACGGACAGACCCGGGTAAAGTTGAGGTTATCCTCAACTATCACACCCCTTCTAACCCTAAGGAGGTTAAGAGATTTCTGGGAATGGCCGGCTGGTATCGTCGCTTTGTTAACAACTTCTCGAAGATTAGTAAACCTCTGTGCAAACTGACTTCTACGAACCTTAAGTTCGAATGGACCCCTGAGGCTGAACAGTCCTTTAACCTGCTAAAGTCAGCCTTGGTTTCTGCCCCTATATTAAAAATGCCTAACTTTGAGATGCCCTTCCGCATTCTTAGTGACGCGTCAGCTTACTCAGTTGCTGCTGTACTGACACAAACTCACGATGGTGTTGAGCACCCTATCGCCTACTGTAGCCGTTCTCTTAACAAGAACGAGGTGAACTACAGCACAACTGAGCGAGAACTTTTGGCCGTGATTTTCGCCTTGGAACAATTTCGTCAATACGTCGAAGGCCAAAAGTGTACGGTCGTCACGGATCATTCATCTCTTCTGTGGTTCCATAAACTGAAAAATCCCACGGGTCGTCTAGCACGTTGGAGTATGAGGCTCAGTCAATTCGAATTTGACATAGAGCATCGAAAAGGTAAAGACCACGTTGTACCTGATGCTCTGTCTCGTATCAAAATTGATTCCCTCGATGCAGTACCCACTAAAGACCCGTGGTATGACCACACCATGAATAGTGTTCGGAAGAACCCTAGGAAGTCACCAAATTATGACATTCGTGACAACCTTCTATATAGGTTAACTAAAAATAAATATTCTTTGACTTCAGACTTTGACTGGAAGCTGGTGGTACCTCAGGAGGATCGCTTGCCCCTGCTCTCTAAGTACCACGATGACACACTTAGTGCCCATGGTGGCGTTTGGAAGACACATAAAAGGTTAGCCCTAAATTATTACTGGCCCAAGATGTACGAGGACGTCAAAGAATATGTTGGGAATTGCGAAACATGCAAGCAGTACAAACCCGTAAATACGTCTCGTCCCGGCCTAATGGGTAGCCCGAAGCGGGTTTCGAAGCCATTCGAAGCTATCTCTGTCGATCTGCTTGGTCCCTTTCCCACTTCGAGCAATAGAAACGTGTACCTGATCGTGGTCTCCGACTACTTTAGCAAATACGTCATGTTGTGCCCTGTTCGGGTTGCCACAGGCGCTGTAGTCGCGAGGTTCATAGAGAAGAGTGTGTTTCTCGTGCACGGAGTCTGCAAGACTATTTACATGGATAATGGCCCTCAGTTTGTGAGTAAGCCATTTAAAGATATGTTAGCTAAATACAATGTACCTAATATATATTATAACCCTAGGTATCATGCCCAAACTAATCAGGCGGAACGAGCTATTCGTAATGTTGTTCAAGCGATCTCATGCTATGTGAAGTCACAACACAAGTCATGGGATTCGTTCTTGGTTGAGATACAGTGCGCTTTAAACACTGCAGTTAACGAAGCAACTCGTTTCACCCCTTACTTCTTGGTACATGGTAGGGAGTTTATTGGAGATGGAGTGCTGTACAGGCAGACAGATATTGCGTGCCACCCTGCTTCAGTCTCTGTAGACGATCCATCAGCCTTCGGTGTCAAGCTGAGAGAAATACAACGCATATACGACCAGGTGAGGAAACATTTGAATGTTGCCCACCAGCGTAATGAAAAGTATTACAACCTTAGAAAAAGGCATGTAGAGCTGAAAGTGGGACAGATAGTTTACAAACGCACGTTCTACCTGTCAAACAAGGCCAAGAACTTTACTTCTAAGCTAGCCCCTAAGTTCCTTAAATGTGTGGTGACTGCTAAACGATCCCCTTTGGTATATAGGCTGTCGGATCTGGACGGTAGGGATCTTGGGGAGTACCATATCAAGGACATCCTGAAGTATCAGGAGGAGCCATCTCCAATACCCAACGTCAGCAATGCTGTAACTACATAGCACTGTTTCTCTAGTTTATTAAGCCAGTGCTATGTGATCATTATGTAAGACTATTTTAATCTTTTGTTTGTATTTCTATATGTGTACGTGACTTCAAATTGTCACGTTGTAGTTTCTTCTATGCACCGCACCGAGCGTTTTTCTCTCATTCGCTCCTCAGTACTCTACAATATATTGAGAGCTTGGGTAGTGTTGGGGTATCGTCAGCGAGTAAAGGGAGCATTCGTTTTCTATGAAGGGCATTAGACTCTAGTTACTTAGCCTATCCGGTACACGAGTCAGTGTCTAGTTAGGTGTATGGGAGGATCTCTCTTTGGTAGTGTAATGGTTGTAGTCAGCTGGTGTTTGATTTACCTGCTGGTTGACTCTTGCTCTGTTTTCTTTATTGTGTATTTCCAGCGTGTCGAATCCGCAGGAAATACTATTAAGGGGGGGGTGGTTGTAGCATTTATTTTCTGTAGATGCAGCATTGGGAGTGTAGAAGCACCCTAATCGATCTATCGTTTTTTAATCGGTTGTCTGCCTTGATTCCGGTGTTTTTTAGTGGAAATACTTGCACGGAGATCAATATTTAAAAGCACCGAAATCAATCAATAATTTATTTATTTGCATTTTTCAACTGCCTCGTTGGTCTGGAGGTAAAAATGTACGACTGCGAATAACGAGGTCTTGGGTTCGATTCCCACCAGAGTCAAATATCTGTGTGATCCATAATGATTTCTATCCATTTTGATTTCGGTGGACACCATTATAAAAAAGTGAAATCCCTTCATAACCATTCAGTCTATACAGTTCTCTCAACTACTGAAATGTTTTAAATTAACACTAGATTTGATATTTCATGTAAGTAAAACCTTAGTTGAAAAAAAAAATTGTACACCGAAGTCAACCAAATAATGAGCCGCCTGATAATGACCCAAATACAATTCAATATACTGTTTTATGGTATTTGCAGAACTATTTTACTGAACAGATCACTATTATCAAAATCGTAGATCTAAAAATTCTTTAGCTTAACAAATTTATTAAAACTTTTTTAAGGAAAACCATCGCCTAATTTACTTTTATGAACATCTTTTATTCTAATTAAAAACCCAATTTAATCAGTCATTTTTACAAAATTAAATTTTATTAATCAAAAAAATAAAAACTAACCTAACCTAACCTATTCAGTTTTAAGATTGTAAAATTTAGAGTGCAAGATAGTATTTTTGATAAGCAATTCGTGTTTTTGTTTAGTAAATCATATATCCGGTGTACGAACCACATTTTTGATTTATTAAACACACACACGTGACACACACACGCAAACTTCAACGATTCTGTATATACCGCTATCACATAATATATATAGGTGGTGATATCAACTATCTTCCCATCACGCCTATAGAACCAATCTTATCTTACTAATATTTCTAAATTTGAAAGTTTGTGAAGATGTTTGGATGTTTGTAACTCAATCACGCTCTAACGGCCGAATGGATCTGGTTGAAATTTGGTACACAGATTTGGAACTAATTTCACGCGGATGAAGCCGCGCGCATCAATAATAATTCTAGAATATAAGAGCATACCTATCTTCAAAATACATGTCATTTTTTCATCAGTAAGGTTGGTACTTAGAGTAAAACCAATTAGTACAAGGCGAGAGTAAGTACTTAAAACCTCGGAGACTTGATAAAATTCACTCGGCACCTGTAAAGACTACTGTCTGCCTTCTAACTTGCACCCTTATTGACAAATAAACACATATATATATATATATATATATGAAGGGAGAGAAGCGCTCGTGGTCCTACAGACTCAGTGTTTTTTTTAAAGTGGGTGTCAACTCGTTGACAGCGCCGACAACGATATAACCCGTTATCATGTTGTAGAAGAATAGCGCCATCTATTGGCCAACCTGTGTAATAGAGGGTTCACTGAACACTCTGCCCTTAGCGGCGCCGGCGGCGCAGCGGTGTCCGAGACACCCTGCCCCCCAGTGGCTATTATTAGAAAATGTTGTAGAATAGCGCCATCTATTGGCCAACCTGTGTAATAGAGGGTTCACTGAACACTCTGCCCTTAGCGGCGCCGACGGCGCAGCGGTGTCCGAGACACCCTGCCCCCCAGTGGCTATTATTAGAAAATACTATATACTATACTATATAATATAGATACTATTTTGTTATACTCGTTGCTCGCTGGGAGCATGTCAACTCGTTGACAGCGCCATCTAACAGCCTTTATCCGAACTACGTGGTATTGATCATTTAGTATTGAGTACACACTAAACCATATAGCCTAGGACCTACCTAGTACTCCCACGCGCCGTTAGATGGCGCTAATCAAATTGTATAAAAGCATCGATTCGCTGCATTTGTAACGGCACAATTAAATAAATATTCATTCGTACAACAAGAGGCTACTCAATCAGTTGAACCTGCTCCAACTCCCGTCACCAGTCCAGCCGAGGTACCAGATCCCACAGTGGGGGAAAATCCTTCATGGATCCTCGACACCTACCGACTAATAAACCTCACGTAACGCCCAACAGCCTACGGTTGGCAGCCCCGGGTAAGCCTTCGGAAGGATGTCCCACGACTCCCAACAGACCTACGGCTACTACTGCGGCCTCACCCAGGGTGTGGTTCGGGTGCTATCCCGCGTCTTTGGGGGGTTGTGGACTCAGTGTTCTGTAAACAATCACTGCAGCAAGCAACTTTCATTATGGCCAGTCCTAGGATGGGTGACCATACATATGACCACTTTGTGACATTTATTTGAGCGTTTCCGTGCTTCGGAAAGCACGTTAAGCTGTTGCCAGTAAAATGGCAGTCGTTAAGCCTTTTTAGGCCGCTTGAAAATATTCAACAGCAGGCAGTCACAACCTGCGCCTCTCCATCTCAGGACGGCATCCGGGACCAGCGAAACACAAATTAAATGTCATAAAATAGTCACACGTCTTCATAGCTATATGCCTCGAGGTGAATTACGCACGTCCCTTTTGCCAGTAGCTTTACTGGTCCCAGATAAAAGGGGTAAACCTATTGACGTCATCAAGGACTTTTACTTACAGGAGAGAAAATCTATAACCACTCTGTTATCTGAACCAAAATTCTAACAACCAGGACAGATGTTACACATTCACAAGTACAATCTCTGCACTCCGAGTTTCACACCGCCTATACACGTTATCCTACACAATCTTGGAATCGCAATTTCGTATCTATCGGGTCGTGTATTGAGATTCCGATGTCTTCTAGAATGTTCATTGGGAACTTTAGAAATAGTTGGGAATGGTTTGGGAGAAAAACAAATGGTATTGGATTTACTTTAACATTAGACGGAAAAAGTAGGGTGCTAATATTGACCTAATATTACAGAACAGTGAAAGAACATACATACATACATATAGTCACGCCTTTATCCCCAAAGGGGTAGGCAGAGGCATAGTATACGCCCACATTTCACCTTATAGTTTTATGTCCCACGTAATAGGTGGTGAGCCTATTGCAGACAGTGAAAGAAGTTGGAATATATATCAGCAGGGAGAAAATGGATGGATGAATTTGATTGAGACATTGTTATGAAAAATTGGGAGATACTTACGTTCATCAGGTTTTTTTTTAACGCAGGACTGCAGGTGAGGCACTTCGCCGTCTTGTTTCGGGGGAGCAATGCGACTTCGTGTGGGACTCACGTGACTCGTCTCTCCATGTGATCACTTTGTGACATTTATTTTAAGCGTTTCCGTGCTTCGGAACTTCCGACGGAAGGCACGTTCAGCCGTTGGTCCCGGTTGCCAGTAAAATGGCAGTCGTTAAGCTAAGTTGAAGGCTTTATTTCAACAGCAGGCAGTCACAACCTACGCCTGTCCATTTAAACACGGCAATACGGCTCACCACCTTTTACGTGGGACAAATTATACAAAGGTGAAATGTGGGCATATAATATGTCTCTGCCTACCCCTTCGGGGATAAAGGCCATTATGTATGTATGTATGTATGTGTCCTGCTAACAGCCTACGGTTGGGAGCCCCGGGTAAGCCCTCGGAAGCATACTCCAGGACAAATGATGATTGATAAAATATAGTTCAGAAACAGAGTATACTCTTTTAAGGTGACCTAGCGGCAGAAGTATCTTGACTCACCACTTACATGGGTTAAATGTATTACTAACAAAATGTGGTGCCTCTGCCTACCCCATAGCTGAATAAGTCCTTACTCTTTTGAAACCACTAAGGTGGCAGACAAGCTTACAGTAGTTGATGTAAAGTGTCAACGTAGCCTATGGCAACACCAGATGCGCTACACTAGCGCTGCTGAGCCTGCAAAACATTCTTTTATGACCCCTTTTCAAGAACCCCCTATACTGTAACTAGGGGTACGGGAAAACTAATAAAAATGCATGTGTGTGTCATAAAATGCACAATAAAGTCTTTGAAGTTTGAAGTTTGAAAATCCTCTAATATTGAAAGCCTTAAATCGATTACCATTCTGTCACCGCTAACAAACGATTTTTTGCACCGATTAAATAAATTTTCCGAGCGTTTTTCAAACGATTTGTCATTGTAAGTAATCGGGAGTGATATAAAAAGCGAAACAATATCGCTGCAGTAATTCATTTTGTTTAGAATCGTGTATGAAACATTGATACCAATAGAAAATACATCGGTATCACTTAATATCAATAATATGTAACAGAAGGGGCAATTAAACACTTCAGGACTCTGCTAATTACTTTATTCTCCGTATAGACACACAATAAATTGGGCAGAGCTTCGGCTAGTCTTAGTATACAGTACAGAATGACCCGACAAATGGCTCGCACTCTCTTATATACAGACACTGTCTATCATACACTCGGAAATTACGTCACTTCTTATGTCAACTGTCATAGTGATTTGAGGGCGGCGTAACACTCGGCCATCCTGTAAGCAGTTGCTCCTGCAATAGGAACTGGGCGTCTTGGCTGACTCGCTCAAACTCAAAAAAACATTTATTTCGCATAATCCTAATACGTAGGCACTTGCGACACGTCAATGAATACAAAGCAAAATAATAGTACCACCACTTGAGAAGAACTGGCAAGAAACTCGGCGGGCTATTCTTTTTGTGCACTACATATTTACAAAAGTACTAAAACCCTACCAGTAGAGCAAGCAGATCATTTCCAGGCTTCCTTATCAATCAAATAATCGTAACTGGCCTTACTCGCTGGCCTGACTCGCATGTCTGTCTCGCAGACCTGTCTCGCTGGCCTGTCTCGCTGACCTGTCTCGCTGACCTGTCTCGCTGGCCTGTCTCGCTGGCCTGTCTCGCAGACCTGTCTCGCTGGCCTGACTTGCTAGGCTGTCTCTCTGGCCTACTACTAGCTCATAGGATTAACTCGCAGGACAAGCTCGCAGGACTAGCTCGCAGGACTAGCTTACAGGACTAGCTCGCAGGACTAGCTTACAGGACTAGCTCACAGGACTAGCTTACAGGAATAGCTCGCAGGACTAGCTCGCAGGACTAGATTCCTAGCTGGTTTGTCGTGGCGTGGCGTGGCATAGCTTGGCTTTGCCCAGCCCGGCCCAAAGTAGCTTCATCATCATCACGGTAGATTGGCTTGCATTCTGCTTTACTATCTTTATCTGTAACAATCGTTCCCATAAAGGGAACGGTAGACTTGGTTAGTGGCTGGCCCGATAAACACACCAAGTAATAGACATAGCAATAATACTAGTTGGTCCCAAGATAGATTCATGAGTGGAATGTTCACGGCACTATCTACTATCTCCTGGGTGAGTTATCTGACGTTGAAATAAATAAACCACATGACAAATAGAAGCATCCGTTAATACGGGACCTACTTTTCGATGGGACCTTATAGTCATTGCGTATCAGGTCATTATAGATAGGTAGGTGCCTGCGTCTGCGAACTTATTACTTATACAAATGTACTCTGTGGTTTAGCCGATACTAGGAGCGAGTGCTTGGCACAACTACACTCGAGAGCAATGAATCCGGGTCACTTAAAGAATCCTAAAAATCTCGGAAACTAAAAATGCTAGGTTAATGCAATAAATTGTATTTAATAGACAATGTAATACTCCTTAAATGAAGGTATTAAAACTTCTTAGTTATTGTAAAGTTATATCATAAAAAAATCAAATTTGAAAAAGGTCCACTTTCGAAGATGGAACTACGAAATTACAGCATTTGGTGTTGCTTTTGTTTGTAATCTGTCATTTATGTGGGTACATAAACCATGTTGATAGTGCTCTATATTCATTAATCAAGCTGAAATTATGTCGCTTACGCCTGAAGAATGCACCAGAATACTTACAATGCTGGAAACCGGCCGGAGTCAGCGCGATACAGCCAGGACTGTCGGTGTGTCGCTGTCAACAGTACAAAGAGTTCTCCGACGTTACGAAGAAACTGGTTCTAACCTACGCAGACCAGGAACGGGCAGAACCAGGTGTACCACAGCACGAGAAGACCGATACTTGGTGAACACCATGCTTCGAAATCGCTTTCTCACAGGAACTGAACTCACCAATCAGTTTCGACGCCTCGGAGGAAGTAACCCAAGTGCATGGACAGTAAGACGTCGGCTTGCTGAATCTAACTTAAAACCCCTTAGACCTGCAAACGGCCCTAAACTGGAGCGTGGGCATCGTATTTCGAGACTAAGGTATGCCCAGAGCCACGTAAATTGGAGTATTGAAGATTGGTCAAAAGTTATGTTCTCCGACGAATCAAAATTTATGCTCTACAAGCACGATGGAAGACACAGAGTGTATCGAAGACCAGGGGAAAGATTCAAGCAAGCATGCATCGAAGAAAAAGTAGCCTACGGTGGTGGGTCTGTACTTGTGTGGGCCGGAATTTCTTCTGAAAGTCGCACAGAGCTGGTGATCATAGAAAACGGCTCTTTAACTAGCGTAAGATATGTGGAAGAAATCCTCAATGATCACGTTGGTCCATTTATGGTCAATTTAGGTGAGGATGCTATATTTATGCATGACAATGCCCGACCTCATACAGGTAGGATTGTGAATGACTACCTTCAAGAGATGAACATTACTCGTATGGAGTGGCCAGCGCGCAGCCCGGATATCAACCCGATCGAGCATGCTTGGGACGAGCTAGGCAGATGCGTAAAACAACGAAACCCTCCCCCAATCACGCTTCGTGAGCTCAAAATTGCTCTCACAGAGGAATGGGAGAATATTCCCCAAAATCGTATAAGGAACTTGGTGTACAGCATGCCAAACCGCGTAAACGCAGTAATGGAAGCACGAGGAGGCAATACGAAGTATTAAAATTCAAGAAAATCGTAATAAAGTTCAAAAATTTCATGTTTCCTATTTTTGTTTTAAGGAGAGATCGGCAGTTTTTTCTTTATGTAATTTTGTGTTAATAAAATGTATGGTGACTCATATTTTTTTTACTTTCATTTAAGGAGTATTACATTGTCTATTAAATACAATTTATTGCATTAACCTATCATTTTTAGTTTCCGAGATTTTTAACATTCTTTAAGTGACCCGGATTCATTGCTCTCGAGTGTATATAAATAACGCAACGTAAATAACTTGCAATATTATCAAAACTTCATATCATTCGCTTACTAACTTGTTTGATTCTATAATATCCTCAATTGTCACAAAGCGTACTTCTAGGTTAAATAAAACTAGGCTTACACATAGCTCTTTTAACTCATATCAATTTATATGATTTTGTTATCGCTTTTACATCCTATGCAAATGACTATTTACTGGCGTTGAAGTCTCAATGCCGACTCCCTGAACTTAGTCTCGCTATAACTTCTATCTTGTCAACTACATACACAATCACAATCTTAAATATTTTCTGCAAAATAACCAAATATAAACAAGCGGGTACCTCCAAAATCATACCACAAAAGTATTAAATGTAGTAAACACAATTCTACCGACATTGTGAAGCGGAAATACAGAGATGCTGTTGCTGGCTGCTGTATGCCAATTGATATGCTGAATGTAACAGTATAACATTTAGTGTTAGGTAGTTGGATGGATTTATGAACTTCTTACAGCTGGCACATTTATGTTAAGGGCTTGCTTTTTCGGCAGTCTGTCCTATTTTGGTAAAGAATAGAAATATCGCGCACGCAGGGCTATATCTCCTTATGAACATTGTCCTCACACGTAAATACGTCGTTTAATTACCGAAACCCGTTTTAACTCTTTTTTTTTTGGTGGCTTTAAACGATTAGCGTCTACTGTAATTAGGCACATTCTCAAAAAGAAATATCTACTAGTATCTTAGAGGAACGGTTTGTAATATAAATCCTAAGCTAATAAAACGACTTTTAACACTTCTTTGCCATTAGAATGACAAATAATTCTGGAATAACATAGCTATGCAGGTATCATGTTGCTACAACTCAAGGGAGCGGAATAGTTATAAGATAAGGTTTTAAAGGAATAGGTACAACAATATACTTTGATCGAAGAATGCGGCGTAGGTACCTACTTGCAATTAACACAGTAAACATGGACGAATTGTAACATGTGTCCTACAGGGTTTACAGTACGTCACAGGCAGAGTGGTAGGGCATAGCAGCGTTCAATTAACCAATCTTATGGGCAAAAGTTCACTATGAAAAGTAGGCGTTTACAGGTTAACTTATTCACGTTTCGCGTGGACTAGGCGTATCGTTGATGAATTTGTATCGTAGTAAACAAGTTGTTGTGGATTGTCTGAAGCTGCTCATCACTCAATCCATCCCAGTATGTTAATCGAGATAAGATCACTTAAGCAAATCTACAATTGCATCATTCTTGGTTCAAAACCTATTATTTGGAAAGATTCAGGCGATATTGTTTTGTATACTTAATTTATGCCATCTGCTTTAATGTAAAAAATCATGAAGTATGAGGCCTAATAACATCTAGAATATCGCACTGAGACAAATGCTCATTTTAAGATCCGTAGCGCTTTTGCCAAATACACTTTATATACGAATAGATACTTATTACATAAAATTTCTACTATGATGAATCAATTTTCGCTAATAAGTGCGGACCCGTATATATTAATACATAATAACTCTATAAGTTCAAGTACCTACCTACACCATTACACTTAGATGTTAAGCACATCCGATACCTTTATCACACGTTTAGCACGGTTAAAACACTACAATACCGAGCTACATACTATTCTATAAAATCGAGACACTATTTCAACGTATATCCGATTACTAACAATACGCACGTTTATTTAGATTCGAAACGAATGAATAAAAGTACTACCGCCAATTACGACTTATCGAAACCAAGCATGATATTATATTGTACCTACATTCAACGGGGCTAAACCACTTACCGACTGTTGGATTTGTTTCAGTATGCCTACCAAATAAGTAAATAGGTACCTATAGCCTGCAAATATCTGTATGATTCGATTATTCATCTACAGTTTTAGGATCGTAGATAATTGTCTAAATACGCATATTTTATTACCGTAAGGCTTTGTTTTATCGAAACAATATTGTTACGCCTCTTTCAAATAGTAAATTTTCGGGTTAACTGTGCGTTTCGATATTACCTAAAAAGTGCTTGTATCTACAAAAATGTTCTGAATGTTACTGAATCTAGATTTGACTGGTTAAGGGCTTTAGTAATTATACCAACAGGTATCGATCGTGAACTGCAACGACATCCAGTGCATAATAGTTATTCCATTTATTTTACCAGCATTCTAACACGAATAACGATTAATTTTAATATACTTTCCTTTTCTGGCTGTTTTACTGGTAATGACCAGAACTTATTTAAATAAAATAAAGAAATTCAGAGGTGTGGAGTACGACTATTTCGGCTAAGCAAAGGGCAATTAGTAGCCTAACAGGCAATGCAATTATTAGCCTAACTGGCAAGGAGCCTACACATAGTTCTTACTGGCAAGTAATGGCAATAGCTCAGTTCGTAGATGAATCAGATTTAGTGACAAAGAGCGGCTATTTCAAATAGGCGATAGGCAAATGGTAAATTGGTAGTCTACAGTAGTTGTTGTAACTGGCAATGGCTATTTCGCTACACGAATTAGAATTAGTGGCAAAGACTAGCTACATCGGATAGGAAAAAGGCAATTAGTGGCACCCACCTCAAATTATCTGTGCAGCTTTTAGCGTATCTGTGCCTTGTTGTTCATAGCTGACCCTCTCGGGCAGCATATGTCTCCATCAAGCGCCGCAGCACGCTGCTACCGCGCGCTGTAGTTTAAGTGTTCCACGATGAAAATCTTCACGACTGAAGCGCCGGCGTGCGGCGCCGTGACGTGCCTGTTGGCACTAATTCCACTGACTTCAGCTTGACAAAGCGGTTGATGCAGTCGGATTTTTGCAATGCGGTAGTCCGATTTTTGCAATGTGGTAGTTAGTCCGATTCTTGATATCGGGGCTTTTATACAGGTGTGCTTTGTACTGAAGGTATTTACATGGGTAGGTAGCAGGTTATTCAAGAAGAAAACTGGTTCATATTCATACGATAGGTTGTGTTCTCTGGAGGCATCTTGTAAAACATTTCATAAATACCCACATTGTTTTTGGATGTGCGCCGTGTAACTTTTGCTTCGATTGTCCACGTGGAATCGAGGTTTGCGAGGTAGAGGCACTATTGTTGTCGACAGGACCCTCGGCCTACTTCAAAGTGGATTTTCTTCTTTAAAACTGACAGTCTTCATGGTTTCTTCTTGAAGTATCCCACTTCTGATTGTAACAGAAGGGGCAATTAAACACTTGTGGACTCTGCTAATTACTTTATTCTCCGTATAGACACACAATAAATTGGGCAGAGCTTCGGCTAGTCTTAGTATACAGTACAGAATGACCCGACAAATGGCTCGCACTCTCTTATATACAGACACTGTCTATCATACACTCGGAAATTACGTCACTTCTTATGTCAACTGTCATAGTGATTTGAGGGCGGCGTAACAAATATCAACCTGTCATTGTCTGTCCATTTCAACACGGCAATAGTCTCACCACCAAACGTGGACGAAACTGAAAGGTGAAATATGTGCCTCCACCTTTAGAGCATAAAAGCGTGGCTTATTTATTTATTCATATAGAGTTGAAATCAAACAGTTTAAAGTTTTGGAATTATGGTTTCAAACATTAAAAACTAATTTCAAGTTGGGTTATAAAATATTCAAACCATAGTTTAAACTGGTCTCTGATATAACTTTCGACTGATAGCTAGTTTTCATTAATTTTAAATTACCATGACCTACAATCACGCGTATATTTCTGAAGAGCAAGCAGAGGGGAATCTAAAATAATACACCTTATATTGCCACCGTCGCGCCTGGCTCTATCTATAACGCCATATCCCCGGGTAGGCAGAGGCGTAGTACACACCCACAATTCTCCATGATTTTTGATCCCACATGCATGAAAAGAAAAATGAAAGTTGAAGAAGCAAGTGAGGTGTGTATGGATCGTGCCGTGTGGCGCTCGGTTCTTTCTGCCTACCCCGCAAGGGATTTGGCGTGAAGATAGTAGTAGTAGTAATAGGTGGTGAGCCTATAGCGTGGGACAGGTGCAGGGTGTGACTAACTCACATGAAATGATCACAAAGTGGTCATCCATCCGATCGCATTGCGAATGATGCTGACCGCAGTGATCGGTTACAGAACAGTGAGTGAGCGGTGCAACGAGCGCTTCCGGGAAAATTTACTGGGTACTATAAAAGCAGAAGATCTTTAAGATGATTTGAATCTAAAGATTGTGCTGATAGGATTTAAAAAAGCGGCCCCTGGGATCGAGATCGTAAATTGAACCAGAACTAGAGAACTAGTACTGATTATGACGATATTCTATTAATATTTTCTAGGAACGAACCTTTGTACCGATGATTGACTTCTGGGGTATCCTTCCGAGGGCTTATCTGGGGCTCCTAACCGTAGGCTATTGGACAGGATACATACATACATATGGTCACGCCTTTATCCCCGAAAAGGTAGGCAGAGGCATAGATATTATATGCGCAAATTTCGGTGGTGAGCTATATTGCCGTGTTGAGATGGACAGGCGCAGTTTGTGACTGCCTGCTGTGAAAGTTTTTCAAGCTGCCTAAAAAGGCGTTCAACTTGACTTAACGACTGCCATTTTACTGGCAACCGGGACCAACGGCTTAACGTGCCTTCCGAAGCACGGAAACGCTCAAATAAATGTTACAAAGTGGTCACATGGATGGTCACCCATTCAAGGACTACACATTGGGCTATAATAACCTCATGTATCCTATGAGGTTTTTTAGTCGGTACGAGTCCGGCATAACATCCATGTAGGATTTTCCCTCACGTAAAAAAAGCCGTAAATTGAAGCATAGGTATTGATTAAAGCATAAAATTTGACCTTTGCACGTAAAAGTTCTTTTTAACCTGACCCAGCCACAAATTTTTTTGGCAACAAGAGACAATATAAGTAGGTACTAAAAGTAAAAACAAAAAGTTTCCGCTGTTTTTACGAAATGTACAAACTTTTTTATTGTTTTCTATCAGTTTTCAATTCCGTTTTATCTGCCGGAATGCAATGTATATGTAGCGCTTGTAATGGAGCTTGGAGTTAGCTTACAAACTAAGTCATTTGGTAAATGAGATCTATAAAAAATAATCACATGGATAGTAACTTCTTTTATAATTTTTTACTTATTCAATAATCAACCATAGCAAAAAAAACAAAAAGATGAAAATTAAAATAAATTAAAACAAAATTGCAAGCCCGAAACTTATAGTTTTTCACGACAATTATTGCAATTATTGCAATTACCGACCTTGATGAGCAGTTGCACGGCACTGAAGGGGGGCGAGGAAAAGGTACAGGAACGGACGAGTTCGTAAACGAATCGGTCTCAGATATATTTACGTTTTAAATATCTGCTGGATCTGTGAGACGTATGGTAGGTGGTTAAGGGTTAAAACCACAGAGTGCCCTACCACTGCTTACGGCTGGGAGCTACAAAATAGCTAAATAGTGCTACTACGTCCGGGAGCGTCCGTTAGTGAAGAGAGAAAGATAGCAGTGGTTCAATGTAAAGTGTTGTTCCGTGTTTCCGAAGGCACTGTACACAGTTAGTCCCCATTGCTAATAGTTACGAAACATGTTCTAAAATATGAGGAAAATTTTATAGTATACCTCTGCCTAACCCTTAATCCCCGGGGATGAAGATGTGACTTTTTAAATATGGAAAAAGAATTGGTTTCGAGCAGGATTCGAACCTGCGTCTTCTTGCAAACCGTGCAGACGCCTTAACCATTGGGCCACCGAAACCTACTCGGAACCTACCGAATTTTCCACCTTACCGTCGCCACAAGACGTATGTAAGGTGGAAAATTTGGTTGGTTTTATATCAACGTAATGATTAGGTCATCAAACGTGACCATTTGCACTGAAGATGTCACCATGTTAGCCACACATGCACTATACGTGGTACGTGAGTAACGTATGTCGTGGACAAACCATTCCAATACGTGGATTCGAATACCGCATTAAAACAATTAAGCGCTCCAGTGAACAGGACACGTCTCAGCTTAGTTGATCTGGTATAAGATTATGGGGAGCTAACTCAGTCACCGTGAATCACGATAGGCGCTCGCAGAAACTTAAACTAGGCACTCAGTAATGCCAGTGAGCAGTTCTCCTGCAGTCTTTAGGACATTGGTCATGGGGGAAAAAATAGTTTAAGGCCGTAGACAGTAGTCAGGAATTGTGTACTTTTAGTCTGTAGGAGTCCGGCATAGCATGTAGGATTTCCACATTTAAAAATTTGGAATCGGAGACGCCCGTAGTCCTGGGTGACATAACTATAAAAAATATATATTTATTTACTAAATGTGCTTTCCGACTTTGCCCTTTACGTAATTATTTTTCCAAAACGTAGGCAAGTCGCAAGTGAAAGGCTATATTCCTGCCTACCCCGATAGAAGATAGGCATGATGATATGTATGTATGCATGCAAGTTGATCCGATTTATTGGCATAATACTACTACAAACGGCCAACCCTCTCAAGACTGACCGTAACGTAAAATGCTTACCTTAGTGATCCTTTACCGAGCACTGAGCTAGCCGGGCTATGAGCGCTTTAAAGGCAAATACACTCGAGAGCAATGAATCCGGGTCACTTAAAGAATGTTAAAAATCTCGGAAACTAAAAATGATAGGTTAATGCAATAAATTGTATTTAATAGACAATGTAATACTCCTTAAATGAAAGTAAAAAAAATATGAGTCACCATGCATTTTATTAACACAAAATTACATAAAGAAAAAACTGCTGATCTCTCCTTAAAACCAAAATAGGAAACATGAAATTTTTGAACTTTATTACGATTTTCTTGAATTTTAATACTTCGTATTGCCTCCTCGTGCTTCCATTACTGCGTTTACGCGGTTTGGCATGCTGTACACCAAGTTCCTTATACGATTTTGGGGAATATTCTCCCATTCCTCTGTGAGAGCAATTTTGAGCTCACGAAGCGTGATTGGGGGAGGGTTTCGTTGTTTTACGCATCTGCCTAGCTCGTCCCAAGCATGCTCGATCGGGTTGATATCCGGGCTGCGCGCTGGCCACTCCATACGAGTAATGTTCATCTCTTGAAGGTAGTCATTCACAATCCTACCTGTATGAGGTCGGGCATTGTCATGCATAAATATAGCATCCTCACCTAAATTGACCATAAATGGACCAACGTGATCATTGAGGATTTCTTCCACATATCTTACGCTAGTTAAAGAGCCGTTTTCTATGATCACCAGCTCTGTGCGACTTTCAGAAGAAATTCCGGCCCACACAAGTACAGACCCACCACCGTAGGCTACTTTTTCTTCGATGCATGCTTGCTTGAATCTTTCCCCTGGTCTTCGATACACTCTGTGTCTTCCATCGTGCTTGTAGAGCATAAATTTTGATTCGTCGGAGAACATAACTTTTGACCAATCTTCAATACTCCAATTTACGTGGCTCTGGGCATACCTTAGTCTCGAAATACGATGCCCACGCTCCAGTTTAGGGCCGTTTGCAGGTCTAAGGGGTTTTAAGTTAGATTCAGCAAGCCGACGTCTTACTGTCCATGCACTTGGGTTACTTCCTCCGAGGCGTCGAAACTGATTGGTGAGTTCAGTTCCTGTGAGAAAGCGATTTCGAAGCATGGTGTTCACCAAGTATCGGTCTTCTCGTGCTGTGGTACACCTGGTTCTGCCCGTTCCTGGTCTGCGTAGGTTAGAACCAGTTTCTTCGTAACGTCGGAGAACTCTTTGTACTGTTGACAGCGACACACCGACAGTCCTGGCTGTATCGCGCTGACTCCGGCCGGTTTCCAGCATTGTAAGTATTCTGGTGCATTCTTCAGGCGTAAGCGACATAATTTCAGCTTGATTAATGAATATAGAGCACTATCAACATGGTTTATGTACCCACATAAATGACAGATTACAAACAAAAGCAACACCAAATGCTGTAATTTCGTAGTTCCATCTTCGAAAGTGGCCCTTTTTCAATGATCAGATTTTTTTATGATATAACTTTACAATAACTAAGAAGTTTTAATACCTTCATTTAAGGAGTATTACATTGTCTATTAAATACAATTTATTGCATTAACCTAGCATTTTTAGTTTCCGAGATTTTTAGGATTCTTTAAGTGACCCGGATTCATTGCTCTCGAGTGTAATATCACAATCAATTACAGTAGTTATCGTCCTAAAATACGTGCGATGAAAATCGCTTGAAATTTTCGCCTAAAGGGAACATTTTTATCGATGAATGTGCAATAATATGATGTGGTAAAAATATAGTGTTAAACTGATGCCTTGGAAGAAATATCAGGTATGAATAACAGATCTGAGCATCGCGAATATTATTTAAATGGTAATTGTTGGGCACAATTCAGTATAATGGCGATAATGCTTTCGTCATATTGTAGAACAATGATGTGTGTTATTATTTTTATTCTCGGCAGAAAAGCGAAGGCTTCAATGTTTAGAAATCCTTTATGGATGCTGCTACCGGCATAAACCACACCATGCCTTAATATTGCCTATGGTTAGGAGTCCCGGGGAAGGATGTCCCAAAATTTCCTGTAGAAAAATCGAGGATTGTCATAAGTTTAACCTGTGTATCTGTCTTTGGCATCACATCTACCGAATTGGCGGAACATTTTTTCGTATAAAAACCTATGTGATCGAGATAGTTCTTAGCTACAAACATACAACAGCTTGGTAAAAAGGGTAGATTTGTAACTAATATTTTGCCTGTTGGCGATATTGTCAAAAACGAAATAAATAATTGTAGTTCTTTCTAACGGACCATACGTATGGCAACGCCATTCTAGGACAACCTTTCGAGGGCTTACCCAGGGTTCCTGGCCGTAGGCAGTGTGGTTTTAGCTGGTAAGAGTCATAGCATCCATGATGGAGTTTCACACATAAAAAAGAAATCAGCGGTGCCACCATTATTTTCTACTCAATATTTCTTTGCGAAGCTGTTCCAGTTCCAATAGTAATTTTTCTCGTAAAAGAAAACCTTAGTGTGAATATAAGATTCGTTACGACAACAAAATGCTATCTAATGTATGTAACGCTATATATATTAACACGTGCATTCTAACTCTTAGTATGAGACAAAAACAAATATTGAGAACGAGGGTAAGGACGAATTACGTAGGAGTTAATCAACAGAGTGTGGGGTCCAAGTAACGGAATACTGCGAGAGTAGTAAATTATATCGACTCAGTAAATATTCGCTCGTAACCCCGCTGATTCAGTAGGTTACAAACGACATTCTTTTAATGAAATTTTTATGGTCAACGTCATTAAAAAATATCAAAAAATGGTAGTCATAACCAGCTACATATTATTGTGCATTGCAAATATAGGGTCACCAAATGTATCGGGGGAGATATACTATTTATGAAAAGTGGGGCTCTAATATCGGATCGGCCCTTGGGATAATGTGTGAATCAGAAATATTTAACCGAGGAAAGAATAGAATTTCATTGAAATTAAATCGCTACTTCTTATAATTTAAGCCACAATCTTATTCATGTAAGCAATAATGCAGCGGCGGCGAATAGAACTAGTCAACAGAACAGGTGGGAGTAGAGGAATTTTAAGGCTTCTTTATTAAAATATATATGGGTGTGTGTGTGTTTGTGTGTGGGCGACGAAAAGCAACAGACTTGTAATATATTTGTTTCCAAGTAACGTTGTAATAAAGATTAAAAAAGACGTGTGGCACTCGGTGACTGCCGCGGTAAAGCTATTACATAGCATTTTTTATCAACTATGCTAGTATAATTATTTCTAAATAAGAATACTAGCTGATGCCCGCAGCTTCGCCCGCGTAAAATTATTCCCGGGATAAAAGGTAGCCTACCAGACTATAATGCATCTCTGTACCAAATTTCAGCCGGATCCGTTCAGCGGTTTGAGCGTGAAAGAGTAACAAACATCCACACTCACAAACTTTCGCATTTATAATATTACTAGCTGACCCGCGCAACTTCGTTTGCGCCACATAAGAGAGAGTATTACCTGTTCCCGCCGCATTTACTCCCGTCACGTTGCGTTTACTCCCGTAGCGTCTAGTCGTTAATATTCAATACTACGTGTGAGAGAGAGAGAGAGAGAGAGAGAGAGAGAGAGAGAAAGGTTTGTCGTCGCGTGTATTCCCGTCGCATTATTTTTAAGAACAATTTCGTTTACGAAAGAGGTATCTCGTGGCATTATTGTAGAAAAAATTGATTGCTATTAAAGTGGTTATTGTGCACCAACCCAAAGATAGACACATGCTATCGCGCAATTTTTTTAAGAACTTTTTTAAGAGAAACAATTTTGTGGTAGGTACATATTTTTTACATAGCTTATATATTACGCAGCACACGCGACGAAGTTATCAAAAGGAATAACTTTTCCAACGTTTTTGAAACATTTACTATTACTGCTCTGCTCCTATTCGTTGTAGCGTGATGCTATATAGCCTATGACACTGCACAATAACGTAGCTTTCTATTGGTGAAAGAATTTTTAAAATCGGTTCGGTAGATCCTAAGATTACCCCTTACAATTTATTTAAGAGATATACAAACACACAAACTTTACTTCTTAAAAAAATTACTTAGCACAAAGTTAGTATATTCTGATTTATCAGATATCATTGAATATAATACTGAAATCAGTGCCCAGTAAAACTATGTAGGCTTAGGTAGACATTATTAATCTCTCTCATAGTCATATTGGCACTGACTTCAGTATTATATTTAATGATATCTGATTAATCAGAATATACTAACTTTGTGCTAAGTAAATTTTATTTTTCAGTTTTTATAGTTTTGTCTGAAGTCAGTTTCCTTTTTGTTAAAATTTTTTTTTTCACCATTTTTAGTGTCGTGTGGACTGAAAATCTATCTATCTAGGTGTAAAGTTCTCGACAGTACAAATTAATCAAACCCAATCACAAAATAACTGCTGTATATCGTTAGGGAATTCTCTCTACTGTCTTTCGTCTCCATCATCAGATCGACTCCAGACCTTCAATAAGTTCTACTTTAAAACCCTTAATAAAAAATTCACAAACGCCCTAGATGCCCCTACAATTTTTAAAAGTTCCTTTCGATTTCTCCAGGATGCCATAATCAGATCCTGGCTTCCTTAAGATGGGACCACCTTGGGAGTATCTATTTTCGAACGAAAAAAAAAAAATTTCAAATCGGTCCATAAACGACGGAGTTCTGCGCGAACAAACATAAAAAAAAAATAAAAAAAAGCGGTTAAATTGAGTAACCTCCTCCTTGTTTGAAGTCGGTTAAATAATATTAGTCACGCAGCACACGCAACGAAGCTCTCAAAAGGAATAACTTTTCCCCCGTTTTTGAAACATTTACTATTACTGCTCCGCTCTTATTCGTTGTAGCGTGATGCTATATAGCCTATGACACTCCACATAACGTAGCTTTCTTTTGGTGAAAGAATTTTTAAAATCGGTTCATTAGATCTCGAGATTACCCCTTACAATTTAACAATTATACAAACACACAAACTTTACCTCTTTATAATATTAGTATAGATGATATCTGATAAATCAGAATATACTAACTTTGTGCTAAGTAAATTTTATTTTTCAGTTTTTAGTTTTGTTTGAAGTCGGTTTCTTTTTTGTTATTTTTTTTTTTACTATTTTTGGTGCCGTGTGGACTGAAAATCTATCTATCTAGGTGTAAAGTTCTCGACAGTACAAATTAATCAAACCCAATCACAAAGTAACTGCTGTATATCGTTAGGGAATTCTCTCTACTGTCTATCGTCTCCATCATCAGATCGACTCCAGACCTTCATTGATTAGTACTACTTTAAGGCCCTTAATAAAAAAAATTACAAACGCCCTAGATGCCTCTACAATTTTTAAAAGTTCCTTTCGATTTCTCCATGATGCCGTAATCAGATCCTGGCTTCCTTAAAATGGGACCACCTTGAGAGTATCTATTTTCGAACGAAAAAAAAAATTTCAAATCGGTCTATAAACGACGGAGTTCTGCGCGAACAAACAAATAACCAAATTTAAAAAAAAAACGGTTGAATTGAGTAACCTCCTCCTTTTTTGAAGTCGGTTAAATAATATTAGTCACGCAGCACACGCAACGAACCTCTCAAAAGGAATAACTTTTCCCCCGTTTTTGAAACATTTACTATTACTGCTCTGCTCCTATTCGTGGTAGCGTGATGCTATATAGCCTATGGACCTCCACAATAACGTAGCTTTCTATTGGTACAAGAATTTTTAAAATCGGTTCAGTAGATCCCGAGATTACCCCTTACAATTTAACAAATATACAAACACACAAACTTTACCTCTTTATAATATTAGTATAATATATTATATACTAGCTGACCCGCGCAACTTCGTTTGCGTGAGAGAGAGAGAGAGAGGTAGAGAGGTTTCCCGTGGTAGTTACTCGTTTTCTCGTCGAAATAATTAATTATAATTTAGAATTTTTCTTTTCTTATAAGATAATAAGACACTTGGTTGTTTTAACACAGATTTATTTTATACGCTCTACTTTATGAGAATATGAGAATTGATGTATACATATTATAAATTATTATGAAGAGGTTTTGCAATGAAAAAGTGGGTTTGGTTTCCATCAGCATAAACATGCAGATTTTCCGATTGTGAAACGCGTGAGCAGGCCACGTAGAGCTGACCGTGGGAAAAACATGGAGTGCCCAAATGTAGGCCTGCTATTTTTAAGGTTTTGCCTTGTGATTTGTTTATCGTCATTGCAAATCCATCCTTTAATGGGAACTGCAGCCGTTTAAAATGAAATGGTAAATTATTTGGTATGATTGGGATGCGTGGTATAAGCACATCGCTACCCTTGGCTTCTCCAGTTAGGATTGTAGCCTTCACAATATGCCTTCCTAGTTCAGTGACTCGCAACCGAGTACCGTTGCATAATCTTGGTGCGTCCAAGTTACGCATTAACAATACGGGTACGCCTACTTTTAATTCCAACTCGTGAGATGGCACTCCAGACAACTCCAAAGAATTTAAGTTATGTATATGTTATATTATGTGTATATATGTATATGTTATATTATGGTTCTTTCACACAGCCAATTTTCGTCTAGAATGTATTGCTGCAGATTCGGAAAAACTTGATCTATGAGTTCGTCCTCCGAATCAACAACATGACAAAATTGTGTGAAGAGAACCATACCTTCTTGGTCGGTTTTTAAGCGGCCTTCACCAATGTCTAGGAGATTTTGAGCATATGCTCCTGACTCAACATCGCTAAATAGTTCTCAACATCGCTAAATAGTTGACTCGCATGTTAGTGGTAAGATAAAGCTTTTCAACTTTAGTCCACAGATATGATGCTTTCAGACATGCGTTTATTTCGTCTGATGCAGTGCCTCTCTCGATAACTGGCAAGGTTTGTCTAAAATCCCCTGCTAATAACACCACAACACCACCCATCAACTTCTGGTTGCCTCGAATATCTTGTAGGCAGCGATCAAGCGCTTCGACGCCGCGTTATACATAGTGCATTCGTACCACACAATCAACTTACACTGTTGCAACATGGCGCTACGGGCACTGTTCTTACTGATATTGCAGGTTGGGGTTTCTTCGGTTGCCAGATTGAGAGGTAATTTAAAAACCGAGTGTGCCGTTCGTCCACCGGTCAGTAATGTAGCAGCGATTCCAAAGGAAGCCACAGCTAATGCAACTTTATGTTCCTTGCGAATTTTCGCTAGAAGCAAATTAAGCAAATAAGTTTTGCCTGTCCCGCCCGGGGCATCTAGAAAAAAGAGACCGCCTTTACAAAAGTCAACTCGTTGCAATATTTTGGTATAAATATCTTTTTGCTCTGGGAGCAGGTGTGGCTCAGATTCGGCGACCTGAGCATCTTATAAAGCGGTGTCGTAGCTTAACTCTTTGATCAACTCGGTCGACAGGTCTCCTCGACGATGTGGAGAATGACGATGAGAGCCAATTGTGTGGTATATTTGTCCTTGGATAGTAAAAGTCGGGCAGAATCCAGGCATTGAAACAATGTTTTCTGCCCCAAAAGATGTCATATGGAAGCATTAGTGTATTTTCGTATGTTTTTTAGGAAACGGCGTGACTCATCTGTTCCATAAGAAAAAAGTTCTTTAAGGGGTTTAACTGGCTCGTCTGTTGCAGGAAGACTTACTTTCCCTCCCGAACAACACATACCTGTAGCTTCCTCTTTTCATTTAAGCAATTTCCGCAAAATCTACATTCTTTGTTCATTGCTTCTATTATTATAAGCTTGTGGCTTTTGTAATCAAGAGTCTCGTCATATTCGAATGAAGCTTTCTCAAATACAGTCCACGTATTTCTTGTGAACGTTATACGTCGCTGTCGTGCTCTTTCTGCAACAGCGCGTCTGCGTGATTCAGCTTCCTCAACGTTTTCTGTAGCTCTTTGAGATGCCATGAAAGTTGCATGTTGAAGACGCCGAGCGTGGGTCTGTTCTAGTGTCTCATTAGCTCGTTGAGATGCCATATTTTCAGCATTCTGTTGACGGCGATCTTGGGACTGTTCAGTTGTTTCAGCAGCCCGTTGAGATGATAGATAATCAGCATGCTGTTGACGCCGCGCTTGAGACTGCTCTGGTGTATCAGCAGCTCTGTGAGCTGTTTCCCGCTCCACCTGTTGCAGCCTTGGCAATTCGGCTTGTGGAAACGTCTCATTAAGTCTGGCTAACTTCATAGTTCGAGCTGTATTTGAGCTTTGGGAAAGATTTGACTTGCGATTTCGTGGCATAATTCTTAGCATGAACGTATATGCTTTACGTACCGATCGATGCTGATGCTTTGTGTGCCAAACTGACATTTGTATTAATATCCATACACTATACATATAATAAAACTGTTGAGGGTTGAGTCTGTACTTGGAAGATATTTTGAAAATTTTAATTGTAGGGTGTTCTCTCATCGATACTGAAGCCGAAAATGTTATTTTAATTTTTCAAGTCTGTCTGTCTGCATCCCGAGTCAGTATCACGCCGAAACTACTGAATCGATTTGAATGAAACTTGGTACAATCTGAGCTAATGATCCGAGGAAGGTTCTAGGATACTTTTGATCCCGATATTTAGTACGGTTCCTTTAGGAGAGGGGATGAAAGTCAAAATGATTTTTTGTTGTAACTTCCCTATGCGAGGTACGATTTCAAAAATTATTTCAGTGTCATAAAGGGTGTATTTTAAAGATTGTTTCCAACTTTTTTCAATTTTGAGTGTTTTGTAGTCCACGCACGCCTTTGGCGCGGACTGAATTATTTTAGAATAGCCTTAATCATTAAGCTCTTTTTTAATTAAGCAAACAGGGCAGCTTCACACGCTGTATGATGAGTCTGATTAAGAAATACCTCAACTTTAATAGACCTTATGTGGCGTAAACGAAGATGCGAGGGTCAGCTAGTTAAAAGATAAAAGAGTACCTAGGTTTCTTCTTAACTACTTAAAAACTATTTTTACAATTTTTATGGTAATAAAAATAGGTAAAAAAACTTTTTAAGTTAAACGGTTTTATGTTAAACATACATTGCAATGTTTAAGATAAATGTACTAAAAACCAAAAAATAATAAAATAGATACAGTCGTGGGAATTATAAACATATGCATAGACTAGACTAAAATAAAACCGTGGGGCACGTCAATTGTCAACAAATTATCGACTTAATGTGCGATAGAAGAATCGTTTAATTCGTCGTTAGGCAGTTGGCCCGCAGACGGTGAGGAAATTACTCACTATTTTCTTGCTAATGAAAATTCCAATAGTTATACACTCCATGTAAATAAAAGAAATGTTTCAACTAGTTTATCGTTGGACATTCACACTGCTGGCTGGCGAGGAATCGTTTCACTGCTCGTAGTTTGTCTTTAATCTACAAAACATATGATAAAAGTACTACTCGCTCACCACTATGAAACCGCGAAAACTCGCTTATAATCGAGCTTGCTAGCTTGTTTCCACATTCTAGCCGTACTTATCACACGCCCATCGTTATCGGTTGAACAACTGCCTAATTATAGTGTAACATTACAAAATAAACATTTTAATCAACGATTGTAGACAATTGACGTGCCCCACGGTTTTATTTTAGTCTAGTCTATGCATATGTTTATAATTCCCACGACTGTATCTATTTTATTATTTTTTGGTTTTTAGTACATTTATCTTAAACATTGCAATGTATGTTTAACATAAAACCGTTTAACTTAAAAAGTTTTTTTACCTATTTTTATTTTCTAGTTTTTAGTTTTTATTTCGCATTCTGTTTAATTCATTTAGTGCTTCATTATTGCAAGGTTTCTTGCCCGTTAGTTTATTGCAGTCCAACTTCTCTATACGTAGTCCCTGCAAAGATCTTACTCTACTAAGAGCCACGTAGGCTTAACCTTCTTAAGTATACGACTGCGTGATCCACAGTGCTGCCCTGCATTTTATGTATTGTAGAAGCCCATGATAGTATTAAAGGCAACATTCTTCTTTCAGCCGTCCCGTAATTGTACTTAGCTGGAAACTGTATAGCTTTCGGGTGTATAAGATGTACTCCGTCTCTTGCGAAATCAATTCGGATGGAAGGTACATCTGTTGCATACATCTGAGTTCGACGAAATTGAGGCCAAACGATTTCGTTGATGTAGCCTATAGCGCCATTTACTAATCCCTTTGAAACGTCAATATTGGACCGTAGCATGACTTTTGCCCCCACAAATATTTCCAGTTCCGCTGGTAAACCCCCAGTTTTGTTGATATCAGCTGGTATTATAGTAGCTATATCCATATTGTCTGCATGTCGTGTAGCGTGTACTAGCTGATCCTGCGCTTTTATTTTGTAAATGCGAGCACCATTATTTCTGTACAAATTCAATACAGCGGAGTTGTGGTCGTTAACTTGTTGATTTGTGGGGTATACCCTTAACGCTTTGTCTATTGCAAACTCATCACTCGTGTCTTGAAGAAGTCTTCCCATTAAAATACTAAAATGTTGGGTTGTTAGCTCACCGACTCTCAAAGCATTCAAAATATCAATAAAAGTCTGGTCACCTTGCTGACGCATATTTTCAGTTAATTCACACAGCGTGAATAAACGCCAGAGATGTGTAGCTGGTTGAAGATGTTCTGGCTGTTTTAAAACATGTGTTCCTGATCGTTTTATAGGAGGCAGTTGTAAAAGATCACCGAAAAGTAATACGTTTACTCCTCCAAAAAACTCATTTTCACAGTTCTTAATTTGCCTTAACCCGGCGTCATGGGGGTTGGGTCTGTGAGACCCGTCACATTTTATTTCGCGTCTAGTTCGGTTAATATTCGAGCGACGTTGCCCTTCTTATCAATAGCTGGAGCTGTTGAGTGCTTCTATGCATCGCAAGTGACACATTAGTCGTAAAACAGCCGCAGCAGGAGTTACAGGTGCACAAAATTGAATAGGGTATGTGAGACCCATCCCCGCAGTCAGCGTAACAATTTTGCACCGTTTCGTGTAGATATTGTTTTAATTATTATCTGTGTTTTTATCATTTTATATTAGAGTTTTGTTGATATTTACCATTTTAGTTACTGATATAATAGTTTTATGTATTTTATTTGCATTTTTTGTAGGAGTTTAGTAAAAAACGGATCAAAATGAGGCAGAATGACAACATATTCTTGCAATTTTAGTAAAGTCGGACTCTGATTTTGAGTTACCAGAGTGTGAGTGTCGAAGAAGATCACTTGAGTGAGCATAGTAATCCACTAGGAATAAATACAATTTTTGTTCCACAAAACCGTACAGACAGATAAATCAAATCACATGAAACTGTGAGATATCTTGCTCTATGTCTAGTGACACAGAGCAAGATATCTCAGAGTCTGATTATGATGATATTCCATTGTCTGTTCGATTATGACTCGTTGAACATAGTTGTTCCATGCCCATATAATAAACAGAATAAATAATATTAGTTAAAACAAAACAAAGACAATTTATAAAAAAGCTAGTTCTCAGTCTTGTCATGGAACGCCTAAAACTTCGCTAAAATGTATCAGTGCTTCCATGTGGGAAAATTGGGAATTTTGTCGTTGGTGAATTTTCAGGGGAATCTCCGTCAATAAAGACTAATATTCGCATAAGGTGTCAAGTGTGTCCAGCCAAGAAAATCCGTAAGACAACTTGCACCTACAAGAGTTGTAACAAATATATTTGTGTAGAACATTTAGTAACTTTCTGTGCTGACTGTACCAAAAATAATGATTCGGAGTGATTAATTACTTTATTTTTCTTGAGTTAATTTTGTTTTCTACGAAAAATTCCAGTAAAACATTAAGGCTGATTGTTAATTTATAATAAAAGTACATTTAAGTAGAAGAGATTTTTTTTGTTGACATTTGTCGTTCCTTTTTTGTAGTTCTGTTAAATATAATTAAAACATAATATAGTATGACATTTGTGTTTGATTTCTATACGTAAATACCTAAAAACTAATTAAGAATAAACAATAACTTATTTTTTTATAAAATATTGAAATAATTTTGCCATTAATGAACGGGTCTGTGAGACCCACCCCAACGTCCGTGTAACACTTTTCCACCCCCATGACGCCGGGTTAATCGAGCGTCCATCATGCATAACATTTGATAAGACACCATGGAAATCTCGTCGACAATCAAAAATTCTGTCTGATGCCATTGTTGCCTCATTATTCGCAAATAGTTTCCGGACAGTGGTGACATACCTGTCATGCGACCGTCTTTCTGTACAACAAGATGCGCCTGAGTCTTGAGGGGAAAACGCTAACGACATATCATTTTTATCCACCCTAATGCCATACAGTTCTCGGCGCGTTTTAACCTTTCACCTTAACTTGGGTGGTGTACCGCTAACGACGTATCATTTTTAGCCACCCTAACGAAACACAGTCCTCAACACGATACAAAATCTTGACTTGGGTGGTGGATTCAGGCTGGATTAATCAGATACCTAAATTACAGATTCAATTTCTAAATTTAAATCTTATTATTATACGCCATTTAGTGGCTGCGCCCATCTTAAATATTGAGGTTGTATGGTGCATTGTATTCTTCTTGTCAAGCCCTTTTATTTGATACCCATATTGGTGGGATTGTTAAAAAAATGTTATCAGCCATTTGGTAGCGGCAGCCATCTTAGATTTCAATTTTGCATAGTAAATTGTATTCTACTTGTTGAGACCTTTCATTTGATACCCATGTTGATGGGATTGATAAAACCTAAGTTATCCGCCATTTTTTAGAGGCCGCCATCTTGGATTTCAATTTTTTAAAGTATATTGTATTCTGCTTGTTGAGACCTTTCATTTGATACCCATATTGATAAAACCTACGTTAGCCGCCATTTTGTAGCGGCCGCCATCTTGGATTTCAATTTTTTATAGTATATTGTATTCTGCTTGTTGAGCCCTTTCATTTGATACCCATATTGATGTGATTAATAATAAATAAATTATCCGCCATTTTGTAGCGGCGGCCATCTTGAATTTATAAAGATAATGAATAAACATAATTGTATTGTCATCAAAATCCAAAGTGTATACAATATTTCAGATTAATCGGTTGACAGGAAGAGGGTGAAATTTGAATTACTAAATTTGACCCAAGAATAAATAATAAAACAAACGGGGTGAGCTAAATAAAACCGTTTAATAATATACATTCTTTGAAATGTACATTTATGGTATTGTTGTGACGTTTATGACATGTTTTAAGTACATAGGTATGATTCAGAGATGGCGCTCGCGGCTACGTCAGCGTGAAATTTTATTTCCCACTTCCCATGGGAACTTTAAAAAGTAGCCTATGTGTTATTCCAGACTATAATGCATCCCTGTACCAAATTTCAGTCAGATCCGTTCAGCCGTTCGAACGTGAAAGAGTAACAAACATCCACACTCACAAACATTCACATTTATAATATTAGTAAGATGTATATGTACCCGAATTATACAAGGTTGGTTTAGTGGGATTGACTGCGCGAGTGTCACATATCTGATGTTGTAAATATACATAAACAGAATTTTAGTATTTTCTAGTATAATTTCATTTGAAAACGGGAACAGTCTAGAACCAAATTGTATTTTAAACTTTAATGGTTTGGATTGACATTCGTTTTTCCTTAACAGAGAAGATTAGCACAAATTTTGTTACTGCCCGTTCGCTCTAACCTTGCCGCTGGCGTGGAGGCGTATGCCCGGATTGTTGACTGGACGGAGTAGATTGGCGGTGACTAGTGTCACTTACCTCGTCCACAGTTTACTAAATAGTTACTACGTACCTCGTCTTAGAAAATACTCAACATTGTATGAGGGAGTGACATTGCTTGCTGTCGGTTTGCTTCGTCTGGTTAAAAATTCGATTTTGGTATGGAGCCGAGCGGCGGGGTTGGAGCGAGCGAGCAGTATATAAAAAGCAGTATATAAAATATAAAATGTATCCTAACGTGAAGCCTAGTAGATTAAAGACAATATTGTAGTAAAAAAAAAAAAAAAAAAAAAAAAAAAAAAATTATTCATATTGTAAATAGTTATTAATTTATTTTAAAATTAGTCTAATATTTTATTGAATAAATTTAATATATTTATTATACTATTAAACTAATTGTTGTCAAACTGATTATGATTAAACCTCTTTTTATACAACCGTTAAACAACACTATGCCAAAGACAAACAAGACTGAGAAAAAATAATTTAATGACAAGCAAGAATGACAGGTTTAAATTTTTATCATCGAAGTATTTTTCATGAAATTATTCTATATTCTAAAGGTAAATTAGTGTCGATATGGCCGCATAAATCTAACTATGGTTCCTTAAAACGAATATGATCAGGATTGATATTTAAATGTAAGTAATTATGGAGAGTCGAGATCCAATCTGTTTGTTTACTACATTGTTTGAAAGATACACGAACGTGCCTTTGCGCTCGGTAAGACTAATTCGCAGTACGCCTAACTCGCGTTATGACTAGTCAAAAGGAGAAGTAGGCATAACGCGAATTAGACCTACTGCGATGTAGGCCAACAGCTAAATAGGTCAAATAATAACTAGACTTACTGAGATTTAGTCTTAAGCCTCTAAAGTTGGGCTAAATATTTACATGTGACATCAAGGTCAGCCCACCTGATGGAAGGCGGTCACCGTATTCTAGGGACATTTGCAACGCCAGAGTGAGGTGACTTTTTACGGTTAATGTCCGCCGACGTAGGGGTGGGAGTGGGGATGAGCGAATGGATGTGAGGATGGGAAGGGTGGGAGCGACGCCCCAGGCACTGAGTTCCCCCCAGCGATGCATCCCATTGCCGGCGTCAGAGCGCCTACGCTCCTCTATGAAAATTACCCCGAATCCTAATTCGGGGTAATTTTTATAGAAGTTTTCTTCCTCGCAAATCTGTTGCCAGACGAGGTTACGGCTCGGCCGAACGATGGTCCCCTGGTACCGTGTACTTCGCCACTGATCGCACAGTGGCGAAGTACTCGTCGCCCTGAGAGTTCTCTGCTAAGTACGCACTGCATAACAGAGCGCATGCGGAGAACTACAAATCGGTCATAAAGGTCCCCCCTCCTTGGTGGACTACTGGCCATGGGCGACGACGAACGTGCGCCTCGCGCGAAGCCCACGTCGTCGTCCACGTTACCAGGATGCACCACGTGGAGGTTGTCCTACCCAGCACCCCTCCTTTTGAGGGCTTACCCGGGATTCACAACCATAGGCTGTTGGGCGTTACGTGAGCTTTTTTAGTCGGTAGGAGTCCAGCATAGCATCCATGATGGATTTTCTCTCACGTTTAAAAAAGTAGGTATAGATAACATGAAACTGATATTATTCATTAAAAAGTCAAAATATTCTTACAGCTGCATGACAACGATTTCATCTATGTACAAATTAAGAATTCAACTCAATTAATATTTTAGGCATAACGCGATGTAGACCAACTAAGATTTAGGTATATGCCGAAGTAGTCCATATACGAAATAGACCAACTGCTATATAGGCATACAGCTTATTAGGCTGAAAGCGAATTGTAAATGACATTCAGACGTAACGCGAGTTAGGCACACGACGAATTAGTCTTACCGAGCGCAAAGGCGCGATAGAAGCTATGCAATAGCTTAATAAACCTATTGTTTGAGATTTTGAGGTGGGTTTGCCTCGGATTTTGGTAACTTGAACTTAAACATCGCGGTGGTTATCGATATTTTATACTAATTTTGGCAAGTTTGAAGGCTATTATGGCACTTTGTCCTGTTGTTCCGTTCGTAGCTATTCTGAAGGAATAATTTGTATATGATTACGCCTTTTATCTCCGAAGGGGTAGGTGGAGGCGTATTATATGTCCAAATTTCACCTTTTAGATTTGTCCCACGTAATAGACGGTGACTGCCCGCTGTTAAACTATTTCAAGCCGCCAATGGAGGCCGTCAACTTGGCTGCCACTTTACTGGCACTGCCATTTTACTGGCAACCGCGACCAGCGTTTTAACGCGCCTTCCGAAGCACATATACTCGCAAATAAATGTCACAAAATGGTAAGCCATCCAAGGACCGGCCAAAGTAAATGTTGCTTACCGCAGTGATCGTTTACAGAACACTGAGTTTACTGTTTACAGGTGAGACTGAATTCAACAACTAAACTGTACCGCTTAAAAATAAACTCTCATCTTCAAATTCACGATACATTTATAAATTGTAAACTGCCAGGCACAGTATAAGGGTGATGTTAGTAAGTCAATGACGTCATACTAGGTTAATTGATATTTAAAATGAACGGTGTTGGGAAGTGACTCGTATAACGTCGCATTAGTAGTCGTAAAAGGAATAGGTAGTGATGTGGTTTTATGCGTAGGTTTCATTATGACGATGTTATAATGTAGGCGCTTATTAAGAAAGGGTGGAAATATGATGTAGGATATAATTATTTGATACAGGCACTACTACTGATTTCAGACACTGGGTCTATCGTTGTAGCAGGTAAAACTAAATATATATAAATATGCATGTTTGGGTCGCCTAGGCTCCAAACTCAAGAACAGCTAAACCCAAATTTATGAAAATTTGTGTATTTCCAGGGATGTAGTGACGTAGGAAAGTAACTGTTTTAATATCCTACGATTCCACGCAGGCGAAGCCTATAAGCACCTAGACGACGCTCGTAGCTTCGCCTGCGTGGAATTTGGTTCCCGTTCCCGCTTTCCATTGAAAATATTCCCGGATAAAATCCGGATCTGGATAAAAAACGATCTCTGTACCAAATTTCAGTCAGATCCGTTAGCTGTTAGAGCGTGATTGATTAACAAAAATACTAAAATCTTTTCAAACTTTCACATTTTGTTATTCCTAGTAGGTAGGACAGTAGGATATTTTTGTTGTTATTTCCATTATAATTTATAACTAACTTCAATACATTATTTCAACTCATAATATCAGTATTAATCTTTGCAAATTGCTTCAATACGTTCATATTTAACATAGACAAAGCTTATAACCACATCATGGAGTAAAAGGAGTTATCCTAAAAACCTCGGATTTTCACTCAGGGACCGTAAATGACAAAAAACCTTTTCGTTTATTGGCCCCCTGAGGGTCTGTAGGGATCCTCTCGTAAATAACAAACCCGTTATCAGGGTAGAAAGTATAGTTAAATGTTTCTAGGTTACTTTAGAGGTAAAATATTCAGATCTTGGTAGTTTGTATGCTGTACAAAATTATGTTAAAATTTATAGTTCTGAAGAAAGTTATTACTCAATCACTTTTAACCCCTTAATTATGATAGTTATTGGTAGAGAACTGACATTTTGTATTAACCCGGAAAAAAATTCCTTTGGAAAACGAGTGCACAAATTTTTATCACGCTGGTGAAGTCAATAATAATCTGAAACTATTGTATGTGTTAATGTCTATACCTTAAAACAAGACTGTTTTGAAAAGTCTTGTCTTATTGAGTCAAAGTCAACTTCATTTGCATATGATGCACCTGTTGACTAACGGATGAGCGTGACTGCAATGACTTCATGACGAAGAGAAGGATAACGGAACGGAGTTCTGTACCAACCTGTCTCGTCATCATGGTGCAGTAGCTTAAATAAATTAAGAGAATGACTTCTCTTAATTAATTGATTCTAGTTTCTTTTGTCTCTCTTACGAAGAAACCCGGTCTTTTGGAAGGTTTACTTAGAAATTCCAGATGGAATCCTGCCTTATATAGAAACACACCAGCAATGGGAGTTAAACTATGGTAACTGCTATCTACAAAATGGACAATCGAGTTCGGGATCAAATGGATATTGTCACTTAAAACATGAATGTGTGTTAACGCCTGCTTTAAAACTATCATATTTCAAACACAAGCAAATGGCTTATAACAATGTAAATTAAGACACAGTATAAATTTAATCAGTAGCACAATCCTACACCAAGCAAATTATTCAATCAATAAACAACAGTAATTGAGTATCTTGTTACGGTAACGACCAATCGCTGGACTAGTCTCTCCTTGATTGGATAATTTAATTTGTACGGTGAGCAAAGCAACAAATTTACTGTAGTTATTTCGAATCAATTAAAATCAGTGGCCTATAGTTTAGATTCATGTTTATTTTTCCGCGTCCGTTTCATCACTGCAATAGAGTCCGAAGCGTGAGTTTCATACTGCTGGTGTTGTAAACGTCCGTAGCCTACAGTAAACTTTTCGACCAGGTGACCTGTATGTTTGTTTACCACTTCAGTAAAATAAATGTGAATCGAAACGTCGGAGAAGTCTAATGAGTTTGTCTTTGTGACTGCTTTTATCCCGGGAATAAGTTACCATGTATCCCGGGAATAAGTTTCCATGGGAACGGGATATAAAATATCAGGCGGACGCGGACGGAGCGGAGACGTAAACGCCATTTATTAATATCCTATGTCGCGGATAAGAGTCGAGTCGAGAGAAAAATCCAATATCGATATTCAAATTATTGAAACTTACATTTTTGCCAACACTACTGTATCGTTGTTGTACAATATTTCATGTAGTAAACCATTTTATGAAGCCATCTGAGATATTTAACTATTTTATTAAGTAAAAGAAATTATTTTCTTTTGTAATATTTTATGAGAAGTTGAATATTGACTGCTTGATGCAATAGAGGTTTCCAACTCTCAAGGCATTAAGTCTCAGGTGCATGGGATTGCCTCTTTGAAAACGGTTGGAAATGGGATGGTAATAATTTTTAATGTAATTCTATAATAAATCTTTACAACTAATACTACTAACTAGCTATTGAGGGCCACCGTCCCAGTCTGTAAGACTATAGAAAGCAGCCCTCAACTTGGCGGCCCTATGATGTGCCTCTTCACGCTCCGCTTGAAGAACCCAGGATTGTAAGAAGAGGGAAACACGTGCGCTGGCAGATCGTTCCAGATTTTTATGGTTCGACAGAGAAACGATCTTTTGAATAGTTTAGTTCTAGCAAAGATTCTCTCCATTGTGTGAGAGTGGCACCTCTATCCAGCACGCGTTGTTCGGGATCGGAAAGGAGAGGGTGGGATTAGGGTGAAGAGTTCTTCAGAACACTCACCGTGATAGATACAGTAGAAAGCAGCCAAAGATGCAATAGTTCTTTGATGCGCCAATAGCTCCAGACTTTCCGTTACCTCAGGGCAGTTGATAATGCGAATAGCTCGCCGCTGCATAGAGTCCAGCGCGTCAATAAAGTACCTCGCGGAGTCGCGGAGTTCCTAGGAATTACTGAATGAGATTTTCTCATCTGGAAAAAGTTTCGTTACAATTTTGATGTTTTATATATATCAGATATAGAAACACAATATTTTGTACATTAGTATAATGAGGCCAAGTTTAAAATATGTTTTAATAAAATTTGCATAAATATCATAGAGAAGTTTGTCTAGTGACGTGCATCATCTGATAGTGAATGTCGACGTTATAACTGACTTCATTATTAGGTGCAATTACCGCAACGACTTATCGTTGGCGACATACTGTACTGACCACAGACTGTATCAATAATTATTATTTCCTGACAATGAGCTTACACTTAATGACTTCCTAGTACACCGATAGATTATACCTACATGGTGGAAAGTAAAGATTGTAGTTGGAGGAAAAGTACCCTTAATATTGATGATGGCAAGTTTTGCTGGAAGGTAACATTTCTTTATCTTCAAAATTAAGTAAATATGCATATTTTAAATCTCCTGCTTGTACCGGGAATCGAACCGGTGAGATGTGGAAAAAATTACCTGTATTTTATGATACTGACTGAAAGAGTATTTCATTAGAAACATTTTTTTAAACAACATAGGTAGTATATTAAATTAAAGAAACGCCTAGTATTTTCTTTTCTTATTGTAAAGGAAAGTCTACGAGTGAAACGTCATCTGTCTCAAATGTACGAACGGCAAAACATGAGACAGATAACGTTTAACCCGTAAGTTTCCGTCCACTATTTAACTTCATGTAAGCAAGTATCGGCTTTCTGGAATAACAAATAGCATACTTTTTATTCCTGGAATAATTTAGCTTAGTATGTGGGAATGGTAGGTAACAAAATTCCACGGTGAAGTCACAGGTGCCATCTAGTTTTTTGAGCCATTGCTTGAGACAAAAAGGCTACTGAGCAGTGACCATGTATTATTTTAAGACCTTATAATGCACACTTGGTTGGCAATAAAGATAATATCTTTATTGACAACCAAGTGTGCATTAAACTATGACTGTGAAATAATAATAACTGGCAAAATTTGGGCATATATTATAACTATTCCTACACCTTTGCAAAATAAGCGCAGGAAATCTGGTGTTGCAAACGTCCATAGGCTACGATAACCAACCTTCCGATGGGCTGAAAGCTTGTTTGTCACGTAAGTAGTGAAAAAAAAAGAAAACGCTCAGTGTGACATTAATTATGTACCTATATGTAATCTATCGCAATCGATCTTTTCCCATCCTTATTCGTCTAATAGTTAAAATGGTGAAATGCTAAATTATTTTAATTTGCAAATAACTGTTTCTTGCTAGCATCCTCTTTGAGTAATATTGCAATTTTGTAAGCTAGCACAGTACTCGCTTAAATGAATGCAAACAGTTTTAATGGAAAGCTTTCTGCAGTTAAAAAGGTATGTGAAACTGAATTTATATTTCATTTAGGTATTTCTTGTTCATAATTATTTGTTAACTCACTCTTTTGCATTTTCGAATCTAGGTAGGTATTATTATAATTATCTTTGTATGACTGCCTCGCTTATCTAGAGGTCGCAATGTGTGACTGCGAGTCACAAGGTCGTGGGTTCGATAATATTAGTAAAGTAAATGGTAAAACGCAAAAAATTTCATCAGTAAACATCATTATTATTATTTTTTTCTTTTCTATATTTTGTATTATCAATGCTTAGATGTAACACATCATACAATGACGTTAAGATGCCCATTATTGTTGAGGGGAACACACTGTCTCCTGCAACACAGTTTTTATTAACTAGCGCAGGAGTCAGGGTATCCAACTAGAATTATGTACCCTTATTATGTCAATAAAGATTATTGTATTGTATTGTATTCATTACGCTTTCAAGTCTACGTTTTAAGACGTTACGTTAAGTGCTACGAATCGTATTCGTAGCGATAGCTACGAAAACTATATAATTTTACCATAGTCGATGCGTTGTGTCTGTTTTATATTCAGTTACGATTACGATTCTTTTATAACACAATGAAAACAACAGCAGCGGGCCGACGAGGCAACATTGTATGTTTCATAACTATGATACATACAATTTATATAATTTTATATAGACTAGCTTTTGCCCGCATCTTCGTTCACGAGGTGATTTTAACTAAAAATCAATCGACTTTGACCTGTCCAATGTATAGGGCCTCTAGTAAAACATAAGTCAAGCTATATTATAATTTCCGCTGAACCGATTTTAATGAAACATACAGCGACATTTAAGTTGAAAAAATACCTACAAAATCCTAATAATTTTGCTCCAAACCCGAACAAATAAACAAACAAACAGACATGAAGAAAAACATTACAGATTTGGACTCAGAAGCTCTGTCCATTACAGTAATTTTTTTTAAAATTTCTAAATGTACCGTCACAGCTATTTTTACAATTTTATAGTAGTAGAGAAGAGATACAAAACATACAAATCATTATGTTTCTTAAGGCGAAGTGCAATTGTGTCTCAAGCGATTCGGAGGGGGTGAAGCAGACGCAAGATGTTCGGGACGCTACGTGCGTCGGAAACGTTTTCCCGCGTTAACCCGTTCACTACGCAATTGAAATCATTGACAGAAGTACAAGTGTACATAAAATTTTTTTTCGCCCTGTTTAGATAAACCTCTTTAGATCTTCTACTCGTGAGCAACTACGTAATTGATTTTGATGCAATTTTTATCACTAACATGTAATGAAATTCATTTTCATAATACGAATAGAACATAATATATTTAAGAAGTACTTCAATTTATTTTTTTACCTGTGACGATTTTTGCCAGGTTTATTGAAAAAGTAAGAATCTGCTGCCCCTATCCTTGGTTTATATTTTTTGGTACTTCCTTAAAAGGAAAAAGGAGGGTTCTGTACAAAAAAGGACTGAAAAATATACCTGTATGGGAGCCCTCCTTAATTTTTTTTTCTGTTCTTAGGATTCGTAAATTTCAAATGCCTAGCTATTGCAGTGGTGCATAAGATGACAGATAGATAGTCTCAGTAATAGGGTCGCGTTAATACAGATTATTTATACTGTTGGCACTTGGTGGAACCTGCAGCGCATATTGAATAACCACCACTTGTACTGTTTTACAGCATTTATTTACTCTACACCTGACCGCTTTTGCCTCTTAGCATTTTCAAAAGGCAATACTTTCTCCTCGTTCCATTTTTACCCTTTGGATACGGAACTGTAAAAACGGCCGAGGTTCAAGTTGGACTGGCACACTGATGAGGATTTCGTAACAAAAAAAAAACGCCAGAAGATTAGGTACGTTGTATGGGAGTAACCTTATTTTTAGGGTTTCGTAGCCAAATGGCAAAAACGGAACCCTTATAGATTCGTCATGTCTGTCTGTCTGTCTGTCTGTCTGTCCGTCCGTGTGTCACAGCCACTTTTCTCCGAAACTATGAAGCCTATGCTATTGAAACTTGGTAACTAGATGTATTCTGTGAACCGCATTAAGATTCTTATATAAAACTAGAAAAAAAGCAGTAAATTTTTGGGGTCCCCATACTCAGAACTTAACATTTAATTTCAAAACTTAAAATTTTTTTTTTCATCAAAACCATACATGTGGGGTTTCTATAGATAGGTCTTCAAAAATGCTATTGAGGTTCGTAACATTATTTTTTTCTAAAGTGAATAGTTTGCGCAAGAGACACTTCCAAAGTGGAAAAAAGTGTGTGTCCCCCCCCCCCCCTCTAACTTCTGAACTAAGAGAATCATAAGTCTAAAAAGAATATATGATGTACATTGCCATAAAAACTACCAACGAAAATTAATTTGAACAAGATAGAACTGGTAGTTTTTTTTAATACGTCATAAACTGCAATTTTCGGTTAGAAAAATCACTACCACTGCGAACGTGTTAAAACATCAATCAAAGTTTCAACGAACTATAAGAACTTTTATATTATGTTACTTGCTGCTACGAAACCCTTAATGGGCGAGCCCAACTCGCACTTGGCCGGTTTTTTTCTTTATCTAGTGTTACTATAGTTGTTACAGCGGTAGCAGAAACACATCTTTGAAATGTATTACTGCCTAGTTCATGAGATACAGATGAACAAACGGACTTCGAAGTCTCAGTAATAGGGTCCCGTTTGGCTAAGAAAACGAAGAATATACAAAAACGAATATTGCTATTTGCATATATGCAAGGGTGTAAAGGAATAAATTTCGATACTAGTTATTTAAACTAGACTAGGCTTTAGTCCTGTCCAAATGATTACCATTTCCTAAATTAAACATTCTACGTTTCACTTCGCATAGCTATTGCCCGCAGCTTCAGCTGTGTAGAATTCTGTTCGCGTTCCCTACTACCATTGGGTCATATCCAGGGATAAAATAGCCTTTATGCTATTTTCTAAATTATCTTACTTCTTACTTAATATTATAAATGCGAAAGTTTGTGAGTGTAGATGTTTGTTACTCTTTCACGCTCTAACAGCTAAACGGATCTAGCTGAAATTTAGTACAGGGGTAGCAGGCCTGGAATAACACATAGGCCACTTTCTATCCCGGCAATCAGTTCCCACGGAAAGCGGAAACGGGAACAAAACTAGACGCGGGCAGAGCTGCGGGCGTCAGCTAGTGTATAATATGTCCAGGAATACATTGCAGTCTGGAAAAGCATAAAATAATTATAATAGGCCACCAATTACAGCCAGATCTGCTCAACCGTTGAAACGTGATTTTGTCACTAACATCTTCACAGACTTTTATAATTATCATAATTAAATAATTCGTAAGTCATATTAAATCATCAGGTCTTTTCAGTATTATATATTCACAAAATCATCTTCTAGCGCTTAACATATAGGTACCACTATCCATTGAACATTGTATTACTATTTTACATTATGGCTTAAAAACAAAGTTAGGGTTGTATGGACTGTATCGGGTTGTATGTAAGCTGTTTATTTTCAGTTCACTGTTGGTTAAAATTCAAACTGAGGTGACGGGAGGCCTCGAACCGTTTTGACGCAGCGAAGAACCATAGCGTCCTTGGCTGCCTTCTATCGAATGTATCACGGCGAATGTTCTGAAGAGCTCTTCAACCTGATCCCACCCTCTTCTTTCCGATCCCGAACAAGACGTGCCGGGCAAAGATGACACTCACACACAGTGGAGAGAATCTTCGCCAGAACTGAACGTTTCAAAAGATCGTTCCTCTGTCGAACTATAAAAACATGGAACGACCTGCCCGCACACATGTTTCCCACATCTTACAATCCCGGGTTCTTTAAGAGGAGCGTGAAGAGGCACATCACAGGGCCGCCAACTTGAGGACCACTGTCAGAAGTGGCCCCCAATCGCTAGATGCACCACGGCTTTCCATCAGGCTGGTGGCGACGTCAATTTGGCGAGCTAAATATAAAAAAAAGAAACTCATACTCACAACTTCAAATTCAATACCTACCGACATCAACTACGACGTACGAGTAGTAAAGTAAGACTACGAGAATATCAACAATACGCAATACGTGCGGATAGAAGAATACCAATTTTTTGAGTTTAATTTATTATATACTCAATTAAGGTTTATTCCTACTGTTATATTGTAAATTTAGGAGAATTGGCCCACTGATTTATCAGTCATTAGTATTATACTCGTTATGACATTGATTTTACTTAAATATTAATTTAAATAATGTACATGTTATACGCTCGGTCAGGGCGTCACATACATGAGCGCATTTATAGGTGAATCTTCTGGACTTATCTATTATGTGGCTTCAGGCAAACTTTGTATTGGAAAGTATGAAAACGTTACTATAACTTATATAATACACCAAAGAAACTTCCCCAAACAGATGCGATATTTTTACGCTCTTGAGCTTAAGCCTTGAATACTTCCTTTTTTGTTTTTTTTTATTACCTATTTTCGTTACTACGGCAGCGAATTACGTCAACGGGCGTGACAAAGTTGTATACGGGTGTCCTCAACGAAGCCTGTCGGCTGACTGAGCGGGCTCTGTGAGGTGGCGGATAGCGGCAAAATGCACTCCCGCTCAACAAAACGTTTTTTTTAATAAAGCAATATGTTTTTAATTAATAAATAACTGCATAGGACCTCGAAGTAACTTATTAGGGACATGAAAATAAAAAAATAGTGTGGTACATTATATAACTACTGAATGAAATTGATTATAGTCAAGGCGGTCACAGGTAAATTTACAGATTCGAGGGAACTTTGGGATTATTTTCTATCGAGCCGAATTTCCTCAATCGTGTTTTGGAAAGCTGACATCCCTAGTCAATATACTTAATAATAATTATCCATTTAAAAAAATGTGAAATCTTTGTTAACACCGTTGCAAAATTGGTTCGAAATAAGTCAAAATTATGTATTTTGAGTCCCACCTTAATATGATACATTCATTGTTGCCTATTTAGGCCCGCAGACTGTGGCCGATTTTTGTTCACATTCGTACATCATTTAAACAAAATTTATTCAATTCGTTTTGACAGACAAAACTATGTACGGTTTTGTGGGACAATTATGTAATTGTTTGTTTTATAAATAAATAAATAGAATACAAAAAATATACAATGTTTTTATTTCGACATTCTTTTTAACACTAAACTATTATTCTACTGTGGATAATTATTTAATTTAGGAGACCTACATTGGCTAAATAGCATCTTGTTAAGACTTTTCGGGTTCACCCCTAGAAGCCTTACCAACAATGTTAGGGCTTAAGTCAGCCTCAACTAAATAACGGATCTGCTTACGATGCGGGCTGTTATACGATGCGGGCTGTTATTCAGCTCCTTAGGGAGTTCTGGGGGGGGGGGGGGGGGGCGCCCATCAGGCCCCCGTGGAGAGTCCTGTAAAAAGGGGGCGACCCTTTGCCGGGCCGTAGTGATTTATCCACTGGCCTATCCTGCGACCCGGTTAAGGTGAGGCGGCACACCGCGGGGTTTAGTGGGATGCTTCCAGAACCGTGAGTCCCACACGAAGTCGCCCCACTCCCCCGAAGTGGGGTGGCGAAGGGCCTAACCCCGCGTCAAAAAAAAAATAACGGATCTGCTAAATAACGGACGAGGCCATTATGGTACATATGCCAGAAAATTTCGAAATTACCAACCCGGCTAGCGTGGTACATACATAGGCCAAATCCAATAAAACCGGCGAAGTCCGTACCAAAAAAAACACCCATTTGGTGTATAGGAGCCCCCCTTACCCCCGTCCTCTTTTCTGATTTTAGAATTTTTTTTAACAGAAATACATCATCTGTGAAAATTTGAGCTATCTAGTTATCACGCTTTTTGAGATACAGTCTCGTGACAAATAGATAGAAAGATAGACAGACGGACGTTTTTACCCTTTTGGGTACGGACCCCTAAAAATGAATAAGCAAAAGACCTAATATCATATGTTTTCACGTAGTATGTACTATTAGTATTGTTCTGTGGCATTGTAGCGTAAATTAGAGAGTTCTACGTCCAGCAATGGACTGCCATACTGCCGTGCTAAGCGCAAAAGCGGTATCTAAAAAAAATCTAAATTTATTTTTTTATGGCACTGGAAAATTAAAAAATCCACATCTAATGAGCTAATCCAATTAAACGTATCTTAATTAAAACATTTTAAAAACCGTTCAGAAGTTTTTTCCTATCTCAATTTTACCTCAAAGTGCTAGGCGGCTAAGCGGTATTTGATTGATGAGGAAGCCTGGAAATGATCTGCTTGCTCTACTGGTGGAGTTTAATTTTATAGTACTTTTGTAAATAAATGTAGTGCATAAAAAGAATAGCCCGCCGATTTTCTTGCCAGTTCTTCTCAAGCTGGCCGCGTTCCGAACTGGTGGTACTGTTTGCTTTGTATTCATTGACGTGTCGCAAGTGCCTATGTATTAGGATTATGCGAAATAAATGTTTTTTTGAGTTTGAGTTTGAGTATATCAATATGACGAAGGCGAATAGCCGAATTTTTTAGATACCGCCCGTATTCCCAAAATACGATTACTATTTTGTAAAAATATTTGAAGCCAATAAGCGGCAAGTAAAGAGTTACCGCTTTGACGCATAATATGTTAATGTATTTGTGTGTTTTGACTAATGAAGATACGGCTGCAGATAGGGTTGCCAACCCTCCCGCTATACGCGGGATATCCCGTTTCTGAGACCCATAACAAGACGTCCCGCTCACACCCTGAGCGGGACGCGTGATATCCCGCTTTTCTTGATCTAGCAACAAACGTTTACGTTTACAGTATTTCTAGCGATGCATCAAATCACGGAAATGTGAAGTTATTTCCTATATGTAGTTGTAAGATTCTACTGTCCAGAGGAGGGTATTCGCACATATTGTTTGCTTGATTTCTTTGAAGACCCCAATAAGAAAGCGATAGATATATATACAATAACATTAAGGCCGTTCATAGGGCTAACGACCTTGACCATACAAAACACGCGTCCTTCAAGCTAGGAACTATTGTATTTTAGATCCTATTTTTGTTGTAATAAGCTAATACTCTTACTTATTCTTTTTCGTCATTTTCTAAACCAGGCCCCTTTTGATTTGTGAAACGCATCTGCGTATTCCGCTAATAATGCTAATGTTAATTTCGGGAGAAATAATTCCGTTTTTACACATTTACGGAACCAAAATGGCCACATGGATGCTTAGCACACATGTTGCATGATGCTGTTGCGCATGCTGGTGCAAAATGTGAATTTGATATGGAAACTTTGGTTTTAAAAGTATATGGTCAGGTCACCTGTCGTATCATGCACAGAGAGTTCAAACACTTAGAGATTTTTCGCTGATGCTAATCTAAAGTATACAAATACAATAGTGAGACATGTGATAACAAGTAACAAGATGGCTCTCATTACATCCTCCTGTCGAGAAAATTCTAAACGGGTTTTCTGCCTTAAAAAGTTATTTTTCGTTTCTTGGAGAAAACTTTCCAATCGCTTTGTAGAAATTTTTTGACGAGGATAAGTGTAAAAAGACCGAACGCTATCTTGGTTTTTTGACAGCTTTTAAAAAAAAATCAGTACAGTTACAGTATCATGCGTTTGGAGAAAGAAAATGCGTTGTCGTGTAAAACTTACAACATAGCAAAAAGCGTACGGAAATAATATTTAAACTAAATGATGCTCGCGGCTTCTCCCACGTGAAATTCAGTACCCGTTAAAGTTCACGTTTTTTAGTATTCTGAACAAAATTCGTAAGATCCCGCTTTTTAAATCGTTGTCCCGCATTTGAAATCAACATTTCCCGCAAATTCGCATTTTGAAGTTGGCAAGCCTAGCTGCAGATGAAGAACTAATTAATCCAATTTTGATTTTAAATTAGATTGTTGTTGTAAGATGTCTTCACCAGACTAGAAGATAATCCAGAAGCTGTTGCCACTGGACTTCAGATGCCATAACAACAGCATCGTAGATGCTACTGTACCGAAACGGATTCGATGAAGACGCTACTATTACTGCGAGTATGTATAATTTATTATGAATTCTTAAAAAGTCAAGTTATATCCACACCAATGAAAAAAACCCATCTACAAAGCATTTCCAAAGACAAAAGCAGATAATATTTTTTCATCGAAATCGTTTCTTTTTGAAATATTTATTTATGTGGGAGTAAATAAGTATAATAGAAGATTTCAAAAATATTTCTTGATAGTTAAGAAATCATATTATTTTGTCTGGGAAAATGTACTAAGTACAAGCGCTAACTAAAAAGCAGTATCTCAATTTTTTCTTCTAATACTAAGCGGAATGACATTATCTCATGAAAATAGGCATTACATAAACTTTTTTGATATTTTGGCCAAACTACAAAATAAAGTGACCAGTTTAATATAATGCCAAACAATAAGTAAAAATATCGATCGGGAAAGTTATGAGAAAACGCTCTTTACAAAATCTCAACTTACTCAAAAGTAGCTTTTCTTGAGATAACGCTTTTGCGCTTAGCACAGCAGCATAGGCTGAGTTGATTGATTGAGAACTTTAAGGTGCAGAGCTGTGGCCATTGAAGTCACGGACTAGTACTGAAATAAGAACAACTGAAATTATAATTGATGAAACCGGAACTTGTACAATGATAAACAGGAGACATATTAAGGTGTTTTATGAGCCCATTTATAACCACCAAGTTGGGCAAACAAACTTTAATCCCTCAAACATGTGGCTTTTACGACGCGATATTTTTACATCTTATTGCTTTTTAGTATAAACGACAACGATATCGGTACGATATTATGAACACAAAAATGTTTTTCTAATGGTTATGTTTATTTTTCGAATTCAACTGATCCTATGTGAATTTCTCTCATAGGTAATATTTTGCGATGAATAGCCGGTTCTGATGACGTCATAAATTAGGTACCTACGGACCGGACGTAGAAGGAAAGTATCTAAATAAAAAATGCAATTTTACGCTTGAAAATTTCCAAGAGGTGAGCTTTTGGATTACCCCTTTTCCACAGTAACTTGTTTTTTAGGAAGTACGTCTTTGTCCATTCCCAAGCCCTATTCTATATTATTTCTGTACCAAATTACATCAGGTCATGACAGGTTTAGGCGTGAAAGCGTAATTGAGCGTGGTACAGTTGGCTAAACAGACAGTATATGATTTATAATATTAGTAGAGATTCAACGCGATCAAATACACGCCATGAATTTCTTATTTATATATTAAAAAAATCAAGAGGAAGACTCGCTGCTTTTTTTTTACATACAAATGTAGGTATTTCCCTATTTTAATTTCTAATAATGCCTCTAGAAGAATCTGTGTTTAATCATAAAATGAAAAGGAACATGGACATACTCTTTCTCTAAAAATAATGTCAAAAATATTTATTTTGGTTCAGTTTTCGTATAGAAAACAGGGGAATACGAATCATCGATTTCCTCCAAATAAAATCGGTATGAACTAAAGCTATCCTTTTCCCACTGTATGGAAGTTGACCAGGTGTAGTGCGATGGCAATAAATAAATTTGAATACTTATTTTGCAATTTTCTCGCAGAGATACCTATTACTCTCAGAATATAAAAGCAAAACGTTATGTCGTGTCGTTACCGTGTCGTGAATCCTATAAATCTACCTCGTGACACCAATACTTGTCTTTTCTCTAAGAGCGGTTCGGGTGGCAATTGATATTCTACATGAAACAGCCTTTGGCCCAAAATTTTTAAAAGACATTTACGTGATCTGCTGGTTAAGCGCGTCAAAGGAGTATTTATTAAATTTTTTGCCTGCTTTCAGTACATACTTATAGAGTTTTAAAACAACTTTGGTGATGAATGAATACGTTTAGCGTGAATGATAACTATCGCGTTTTATCTTGTTATTTTTGTGCGAAAATTATGATGAGATAGTGTTTCATTGTTATATGTATTTAATAAATTTTAACTGACCTAATTTTCAATTACTTTAAGTACCTATATTTTTATATAACGACCAAAACCATAATGAACTTAACCTATATTAAGCTTAAACTATGGGATCTAGATTACTGATAGTTTTGAACTGTCACAGACTTAATTTTATCAATTTGGAGTCTTGAAGGAAGCTTTGATTTTGATAGTAATTTAACAGCGCTTAAACAAAAAAAAATTTGTTCCGCTTAAAATCGTTTTACAAAGTATTTTTGTAAGCCATTTCTACTAACACAAATCTTTACACTTAAATCGCAAACCAACAACAAAATACCTATTTACGTCCGAAGGTGGCCACGGATTATCACTGACTTATTGGTTTCCTGTCATGGCGGATCAACGTTAGGAACCCGACTGGACACGCCGATTCCAGTTCAGTGAATTTGCGGATCTGAGTGCGGATCCTATAAGGCTCTTTACACTATGCGGTAATACTCAAGTTATGAGTTCATCTTACTGCTTTTATAAAAACGCATCCCTATTACTGAGACTACGCTGTCCGTCTGTCTGTATGTCCGTTACGAAGGATGGCTAGAAAGCTTCACAGAAAAGCGTACAGTTGATTGACTAAATTTAAATTCTTCTACCTTTAATACACCTCCCAAATTACTACCCATCTTAATCTCTGACAATTATCTCCATACAAAGGTTGCCTGGTAGAAATCGCACTTAGCGATAAGGCCGTTCATGTACATTACAAGACCTTGTATTCCTTAACAATGTAAATATTTTTTTGGTGTACAATAAAGAATATTTCTATTTCTATTTCTTGGGACTATTGGTGACCTTACGGGATGGCAGTTTTATCTCTTAGCGAATAGGCATTGCTATTCATAGGGGGAATGCTGCTGCACTAGTGTGTTGGGCACAATGCCACGGGGGCCTTATTTACGTTTAGTTTGAATACTAATAATGTAAATAATTATGTTTTTCACTTTCACACTCTCGCCGAGTGTGCGACGTGGAATGAGACGCGTATCGCCCTCTCGGGCAGTATCGGTAGGGACCTGTCGTTACCGGCCGTAATCGGCAGTCAATATCGTGCTGGGTCGCCGTCGCCTCGTTTGCAAGCGAGGTGATGGTGGCGAAACGAGAGGAGTTGCGGGTGCGGGAGCCTGCTGTTCAGACACTCCCGCCGCGTCCGCTGTTCCGTTCGGGGACAGCGGGTGCCTTTAGCTCCCACCCGCTCTGCCGCTCTCTAACTCCTCTGCTTACAGAGGGGCATCCGAGAGCGGTACGAAGCAATTTAGTACTTTCAAGTCGTTTAGGAGTTCAGGGAGGGGGCAGCCCACGAAGCCCCCCCGTGGAGAGTCCTGATGTAACGGGGTGAACCTTTGCCGGGTCGCAGTGATTTTTCCACCGGCAAATCCTGCGTGCCGGATAAGGCGAGGCGGAACACCGCGGGGTTAAGTGGGTAGGACGGTCCCTCATGCCGGGCCGTGAGTCCTACACAAAGCCGCCTTGCTCCCTCGAAACAAGGCGGCGAAGTGCCTAACCTGCAGTCGCTTTAAAAAAACCCATTTGAAAAATTCTTACACTGTAATAATGCTAACTCTATTCCCGTGTGACATAGTCTTTATTTTATTTCCGTTTTCCCACGGGAGCGGGAGTTACGCGGGTGAAACCACGTGATATCCGCTAGTCGTCATTATAGTGACCATGCGTAAGGATTACAGTGGACTGAAATTATAATGAAATTCCCTTCGATAATTTATTATGTGCGGTTTGAAATGACATGTGAAATTAATTTAACAATTGCGGCGATAATTTATTGGATCACATTACTTTTTATAATAGTTTTTGGACATGACAGTTTATAATTACTTAATTTAATTGAAGTAAAGCGTAGTATTTTGATCGGTATGAATGTTTATTTGACCCTTAGAACAGCATTCAAAAAGGTTGTATACAAATACGACCAAGGCTATCCAAAATTATTTGGACTTAATTCTACCCCGTGTGGCGACGAGGCCCCATGTGCTAACAAGAAAGAGCACAAAATGTCGTCAGACTCGCGCCTGTCCATTTCAACACGGCAATAGGCTCACCATCTATTACATGGGTCATAAAACTAAAAGGTGAAATGTGAGCGTAAACTATGCCTCTGCCTACCCCTTCGGGAATAAAGGCGTGTCTATATGTGTGTATGTATTTAGACCAAATTCTAACCATTTGCAGTACGGCTGACTTATAATAAGATTTCAAACATTCCCTTTTATTGCATTTCGGTTTCAAATTATATACAAGATTAGTTCTTGTTCTTATTTACCAACCAAACAAGGGGTAGCGGAAACAATTACGCCTACCCTTACGGCTATTTACGAATATAAATGAAATGCCAAGGGGATGCGAATCATTTCCATTTATTCGCATCATTTATTCGTCATGACAGATGCGAATGGAATGTCCACAATATTGTGAAACATCATAGTCATAGCAAACTTTATTATATTGGGCTTGCCGAAAAACACTGCTTGCTTGATGGAAATTCATGGTGAAATCTAGCGACTGGGCAACTATTTACTCATTAATGTGGCAGATCTAAAATGACAAAAGTAATATTTTTCAATGAAATTTGCTCTCTGTTACAGGTGTATACTATACTATACTATCTTCACGCAAAATTCCTTGCGGGGTAGGCAGAAAGAATCGAGCGCCACACGGCACGGTCCATACACAACTCACTTGCTTCTTCAACTTTTATTTCCTAACAGATGTAATTGCTCCAAAATTAAATAAAATAATAATAATAGATTTAGTCTGATGAGTAATGAGATAAATTATTTGTTTGAAGTATTTATAGAACTAGTCTTTCAGTCATTTCGTTATTTACTCAGGTACAAAGCATAAAAGTTTACAAAAACAAATTGCTTTTAGAAATTTCGTATGAAATTTGTAAATTCTAACAATAAATCTCTGAACTGTACAGAAATAAATTAAATTATTTGAAGTGGATAATATATTAATTGTAAGACCAAAACGGGCTAGTTTAATTACTTTTGGAATTTATTTCTGATAAAATTTTGATACTTTTGCTTTCTTAGGTAAGTTAGGATAACAATAACAAAGTTATTGTTATCCTAACTTACCTTAATTTATTGTTACCCTGATTTTCTTTGTAACCAGATATTATTTTATGACGTCATTATGTTATGATACCTACATTTAATACTAGCCGATGCCACGCGGTTTTACCCGCGCAGTTCCCGTGAGTATACGTGGTTAAAATATACCCTATGTTACTAAGTGTTAACTTTCTAATGGAGAACGATTTTTTAAATTAGCCCTTAGTATTTGAGTTTATTCGTTACATATAAAATACCAAGCCAACTTAAAGATTTTATGGGCGGCAGTAGACTCACCACCTATTGTAAGACCAAAAAGAAATTGTGAAATGTGGGCGTACACTTAAATATAGGTACCTCTGCCTACCCTACTAATGCCAAATAGTACTACATAGTAACAACATTACATTTTCATAGACAAATTGCTAACATTTTCAAGCCGCTTAATGTTGCCATTACAGATCTAAATTAGGTCAGGTGTTGCCAGTGTACCACTGAATATTAACCCATTACTGCATAAAGTTCGTTTCTGCACTTATTATGGTTTTAATGTATTTTAGGGACTAATTGGGGGTTAATTGAAAGGCTTTTTTTTTTTTTTTTTTTTTTTTTGTTTAACGTGAGGGAAAATCCTCATGGATGCTATGCCGGACTCCTACCGACTAAAAAACCTCACGTCACGCCCAACAGCCTGTGGTTGGGAGCCCCGGGGAAGCCCTCTGAAGGATGTCCCAGAACTCCCAACAGTAATTGAAAGGCTTAATCAATAATAACACGACATATATATGCGAGTATAATTTTATGGCCCGTCCGATATATCGGACGCTATGCACTATGGAACCTGCAGTTCCTTGGATGTAGCATACACTTTAAAGAATAAGACAGTTAAGTATTTAGAATTATTAGTTCGTAAAATAAAAAAATGAATGTAATAATAATTTTATGGGCTCTGGAGACGGTCAACGCGACTTGACAAGTACCTATCATGTGTACATACACGTTGATGCACATAGGTACACATGCAATTAATTTTTCATTTATATTTTAGCAGACCTGTCAAATCACATTGACCGTCTCTGAAGCCCATTACAGTAAATAATGTTTTAGGTACATGGTAGGTAATCCAAAAAACATTTCGGGTGAGGCCCACATCGCATTTGAAGCATTTGTACTTTGATTTTCCTTCACATTGATAAGCGACTGATAGGTACCACCTAGTGGTATTTGCCATCATACCGTGTATTTGACAGTGGTTTATCTGGTTTTTGACCTTGATGCGGTGAAGTACGTCTCATGTAGGACAAGTAACATGTCTTCTGAATGCAATCAACGATGTACTCTCATTATCGCAGCCATTTTTTCATCCTAACAAGTAACCAGCTGTTCACCAGCAGACATCCCTGAAGTAGGCAAAAATCAGCCACCACCATATCCTTATTCGCATTTTAGCGAAGATTCTCTACCTACAGCTTGATCGTATTTATCAACCCTATTCATATGCTCGTTGTAGCTCGTAATCAGTGAGGGCAACGCGATAGAAACTTTTGCTTTCTTGTTGTTAGACCAACGAGTAGCAGATGCTAAGATTCAGTTTTAAAAACTAGTTGCCACAAATAGCGACCACATTGCTGTCATACCAGCAACACACAAAAACATAATCAGATATTCTGTAATCAAAGCCATAACAGAATGTCTGTTGTGTGATGTGGCTTTCTTCGCGCTTGAACTGGATTTCTGTAAGCGGACAGTTCTCAACAAGGTTGGCCCGAACTGCACTAGCCGCTTATATCCCAATTCTCAGAAGTCTGATCAATGCTAAAGACGTTGCCTGCCGACTTTCTTCCATAGGCGGTTCAAAATAAATAATAATATGCTTAGTCTCCTCATTATCAACACCAAATTCCAAAACTGGCAAAGCACTAAGAAACAGTAACTGTAGAGCCCGCCATGCATAGCGTCCGATATATCGTACACCATCAAAAACACACGCCTGAGAAAAAAAATAAAGACTTTGACATGAAATAAAGCATATTCCTAGATAGATAGACAATATTTCAACCGACTGAACATACTATTTATTACTTTTACTGTAACAATTTAAAAATATGCAAAATAAACTTTACATTGGTATCAAATTTGCCTGACCGCGACCCGCCCTTATCAATAAATGACATAAATAGCCTGACATATTATGTCAGGCTATTTATGATACTAAAGTCTATTCTATGGGGTTACTCGTATAGAAACACTGTTTATTATTCGTTCAAAACCAAAACATACCAATTACTTTAATAATTTCTCCGTTTTTTTTAAATATTTTAGCGTCCGATTTATCGGACGTTATGCTGTAATGGGTTAATACAGGTGGTACAAAATTAGCACTTGTATGTTGGGTTATTGAACGCGAGACCGCAAGTGGTACAATTGTTCTGCTAACTAGACAGTTGGGTGTTGTTGGTTCAAATGACGACAATTATTGAGAGGACAGTTTGCAAAAAAAATACTATAAAAAAATATTATTTTATTTTTACACTAGCGGATGTCACGCGATTTTACCTGCGTAGTTTCCGTTCCCTTGGGAATACGGATTGAAATATAGCCTATGTTCACCGCAAAGAGTGTAGCTTCCCAACAGTGAAAGAATTTTTCTAATCGGTCCAGTAGTTCCGGAGCCTATTCGTTACAAACAAACAAACAAAAAACAAATCTTTTCTCTTTATAATATTATATATTTACATTACGTGGATAAACCTTCACTTTGGTCTGTCTTTGGATAGGTGACCATCACTTGACCACTTTGTCATATTTGTTTGCGAGTGTGTTTTCGTGCTTCGAATGGCTTTCTTCCATAGGCGGTTCAAAATAAACGCACAACGTCGCAGTCGTTACTCTTTAATTTAAAGATCTTGAGCAGATTGAAATATTTTAACTGTGTGCCGACATTTGTGTTGACCAAGCATCCGATAAGACGTATGTTTGTCTGCAACCCTATTAGTATAAAATAAGCAGATTTTTTATAGGTATCATGCGATTTTCCGTACCTATATGCAACGTAAGAGACAAATAATACAATCGCGGCGAAATCATCGCCGTGCTGCGTATTTCTATGCACTTTCTGTGAACATTTCTACTCAACCATTTCCAATCATTTTTAGTACCAATAGTTCTGGTTACCTTCAAAAGATATTCACAATGCAAAGAAATGAAAAAGAGAATGCTTGTTGTTTCTGCAATCAGTACGTATGGTGTCTGCCTGATCAGCCAATAGGTATGTGTTGATTGATCGCGGTATTACGTAATTTATAAAACAACTGCACTTCTGAGACTTGGCACTTTTGTGGTTTTGTTTTTACTTGATATTTATTTACAGAATACTAGCTATTGCCTGCGGGTTGACTCGCAACTCTGTGGTGACTCTGGAACAATTCTACTAATACACAGAAAAAAAAACTCTGTCTGTCTGTTAGTTATTCACACCTGAACCACTGAACCTGAAGAAATTTGGTACAGTAATATAATAGAGGTTTTTAAAGGACATTGACTATTTTTATTCCGAAACGGGCACATGAGAATTCACATCTTTAATTTTTTTTTTAAACAGTGGGCATAGCATTTTTTGTCGTTAGATCCAGTCCTACATTTCTTTCTATACCTGGAAAGTCCGATTCGTCCGTCCTCCATTTTGACTACTGTGGCTAAGAATTGGGCATGCAATCGTTTTACCTCCGTTATCTCGTCATCGTGCTACAATAAATTTCCTCCATGTAAGGTAACGCCTAATTCTATTAATTCATACTTTTGGTAAGTACACTTTTGTTAACACCTGTATACCGTTTAGCACAAAAGACATTTTTCAATTATTCATTGAAGTTAAAAATCATTTTGTGATGTTGCTTAAATTACAAAAGTTTTCAACATTATGGTTAAGCTAGAAGGGGGGGTTCCAATACTGATGATTTAAAAACGTATAAAGTGATTTACTAGCGAAAAATCTTATCCCAAACCAAAATGGTTGAGAATACTTAACTAGAAAACGATCAAACAGTAATGTTGTAATCAAAAGTCTAAATTTCTCTTTTCGTTGCAAAATGATTAACCTTTTTCTGCAAAAAAGAATATTACAATATAATTTTAATTGAAAAATGTGCGCATACCGTATTGTACACAAAAAAACATGAACAACCATTTTATAACGTTAACAACTTCGTATAACTTTGGCAAACATAACAAATTACTTTTTATTATTCTGTCGGTACACTGAACCTCGCGTTTTTATTGTTCCGCCGCAACAATCACAGCGTGATATATCAAAGACATTTTAGGGCCTAAATCGCTCATTTTTATGGCCACACCCAAAATTGAGTAGACTCGCTATCAGTTTGCCTTAAAAACGGGAATTGAATTTCTGCTTTTGGGAAAAAGAATGAAAGATACACGTAAGTCACGCCTTTATTCCCGAAGGGGTAAGCAGAGGCATATTACAGTGCATGGCATCTAACTTGGCAAGGTTTTGGACTGAGCGGAGCACTTTTCGGAGTGATCGGAGCACTTCATTTGCCTCTTAGTATACAATGCGCAAAGTTCACCAACTACTCCAAACACTATAGAAGAACTAAACTTGACTATGTACTTATTTGCATACCATAACAGGTGGAAGATGGAGGAACTCAACCATACTTGTAACATCTCTGTATTTTTGTATGTACCTATTTTCGCTTTCGTAGAAGAACTACATACATATATGGTCACGCCTTTATCCCCGAAGGGGTAGGCAGAGGCATATTATATGCCCACATTTCACCTTTGTATAATTTGTCCCACGTAATAGGTGGTGAGCCGTATTGCCGTGTTTAAATGGACAGGCACAGGTTGTGACTGCCTGCTGTTGAAATAAAGCCTTCAACTTAGCTTAACGACTGCCATTTTACTGGCAACCGGGACCAACGGCTTAACGTGCCTTCCGAAGCACGGAAACGCTCAAATAAATGTCACAAAGTGATCACATGGATAGTCACCCATCCATGGACCGGCCACAGTGAAAGTTGCTTACTGCAATGATCGTTTACAGAACACTGATTCCGCGGGGCCACGAGCGCTTCTAGTCAAGAACTGAAGAAAAATATACAATTATTTATCTACTACTAAGATGGCAGACAACTTTGTGATCAATCTGATGGTTCGTTACTGTCCGTTACTGTAACCTATGGACATTTGCAACACCAAGGACGCTACACACGCGCCATCGACCACACAACGTTCACAACCTGGAACGACCTGCCCGCACAATTGTGTTTCCCTCATCTTACAATCCCGGGTTCTTCAAGCTTAGCGTGAAGAGACACACCGCAGGGCCGCCAACTTGAGGACCACTATCAGAAGTCTTGCGGACTTTGAGAGTGGCCCCCAATCGCTAGATGCGCCACGCCACGGCTTTCCATCAGTCAGGAGACGTCCATTTGGCGTGGTAAATATTTAAAAAAAATAGCTTTACGTAGCCCGTCTCTTCGTTTTTATACGGTAACTGTAAACATAGGCTTCAGTCACTACTATTAATCAGATGGGCTGCATGTTAATCTGTCACCCTAATAGTAGAAAAAATAAACCAATCAACCGATAACTATCGATAGAAAATAAGACAATCAGATAAAATAACCCGCATTTCACGTACCCAATAAATCCTTTTTAAAAAAAAAACCTGTTCATATTTTTGCATAAATCTCAGTACGATAGTGTTTGTTCAATTTAATTCGCAATTCTGTTTTTTGGGTAGCCATATATTCGTTAAGAGTAGGACGCTTCTCATAATTATCCTTTCTGTCAAATGAAAGATATTGCCAAAATCAATAGGTAATTTTACAATCCAATTATACCAGCTCGTGATAACTTTAAAACTTTGGCAGAGGTGATTAACACATCGACATTTTGCCAGTTAACTTAGCTTTGTATGTGACGGCATTAGGCTTGCTTAGGTTTATTAAACTAAGCAAACTTCATGGCTCCACTGGGCAGTATACTCGTACCTATACCTATATGATGCAAAATGAAAAAAATAAAACTTTGAAAAGTGGCACAGTCACGCTGTGCCGATATTTCAAGGTTGTTACTTGAGTTCCACTGTTTCTAATAATAATATATTATGTGTTTGTAGTAGAACTGAATAGCTGTGACCACTACTTGTCATTAGGTCTACCGTCATTTTACGAACTACATAAAATAACAATATTCTGTTTTGAATGTATTCACACAAAATCGTGGTCACCCTACCCAAAACAGTTGCGGGAAGCCGATCAAGGGGTTATAATGTTTGTTTGTCACGAGAAATTGATTATTGACGTGTGTAATGTTAACCCTCTATCGCTTGTATCGGTAATTACATGCTTGAAGTGTTTGAGTACATTGCGAGGGTTAAGAGGTTAAATTTTGGGCCCAAAAATCAGTTGGGTGTAAAATGTTAAACTAACAACATCTTAAGTTGTTGCCGCAACTATTTAGGAGCCTGATCCCAATCGCTCGAAAATAGATAGCACTATAATACATTCCAGCGAACAAAATGAGATAAATAAGTTAGATTTTTTGCGTATTCAACGAAATAAATCTTATATGTGTTGGTAAGCGCATAACTTCAGAACGGGTGGACCGATTTCACTAATTTTTTTTTGTTGTGTCAGGTATTGTCAGGAGAAGGTTCTTATGGAAGAAAAAATATTGTATTCCCACGGGAACGGGAACCACGCGGGTGAAACCGCGTGGCGTCCTCTAGTTAACTATAAAAGAACAATAATCTTTACAAGAACAGGGGCAATAAATGAAGATTTCACTATTGCCTTTTTCGTCAATTAAAAATATTATTAAACTTCAAACTTAGGAGATCCAACTTAAAGTTACACGAAATCGAAGTTCTGTCAACAAAAGTGCTAGATCAAGTATTTCATCAGTTATCGTGTTTTTGGTTTCGAGCATTTTGGTTTATGAAGTTGTGCTTATAAACTTCACGAACGCTCCTCACGAGTCCTCAAATCTAGATCACGATAATAGTTAATTCAGCGGAAACGACCATAAGAGGTTAAATATTGGGTCCAAAAGTCAGTTGGGTGTAAAACATTAAACTAATAACATCGTACTAGTAACCACAACTATTTAAGCTTTAATTCAGCTACAAGCGGGGCGGCGCGGCGGCGACGGTGACAGCGGTGCGATATCCGAACTCGATCTCAGCGGTCAGATCCCTGGTGTCCTGGACACCAAGTGTTAAATTGTGCGTTACTTTTTATTATATTTTAGGAACTACTATTTAAGTTTTAAGAGGACTTCAGCAGTTTATTTTCATCATCATTTTAATAAATAAAACGTAGTGACTTATAAATTTTATTACTTTCGTATAAGGGGTATTGTATTGTCTATTAAACACCGTTTATTTAATTTTTTCTTAGTTTCCAAGATTTATAGGTTTCTTTAAGTGACCCGGATTCATTGCTCTCAAGTGTATCAAGTCCGTTTTAGAACCCAACTACAAATACGAAGTATTTTTTTTCTAAAAATTCTAAATACAAGGACGAATGGTACTACGCCAACTCTTATCACGAGACTGTTGTTCATCGCTCTTCGTTCGGATGCAACTGCTTGTGTCGCCGTCGCGCCGGCTGTCATCCAGTTTAATTTGAATCAGACCGCTCAGCGCTCTTGCTGCTGACGCCGTCTCGCTCCGCTCGTCACTGACACCCAGTTTGAGTCCTAATCTGCTTCTAGTGTCGGGGTTGGGTCCCTATGGGCAACTTATTCAGTGTAGTTAACAAATAGGTGTGATTCCTATCTTATATTCGATAAAGGTTTGTGGTATGGGTCTAATTGCTATGTGTAGCGATTAGGGATTTAATGCGGTATAACAAAATGATATTCAAATACTCGAGCAATGCTTGAGGTTAATTTTCTAGAGGAAAGATTTTTGTATATTTTTGTGTGTTATCGATAAACTGAAAACTACTAGATGGATTTCGAATAAGTATTCTTTCATCATTTGATTGCGTATTCCCACGGGAACAGAAAGTATGCGGGTGAAACCGCGTGAAATGCACTTTTCGCCTTATAAAACTACACAGAGTTCAGATAGATATTCTGTAAATACTACCCTTACGTCTCTCTTCAGCAGTCTGTCAATTAATCATATCAGTCTACTGCAGTTCATTGCAGGACGCAGGCCTTTCAGTCACAATCACGTTGGACAGGTGATACTACAAAGTGCATTTTTTTGTAATATTGTTTGTCTTAAGATTGACGGCGAATTCTTCATCATCGTAGATGGATAGGTCTGTAGTTAAAAGAGCTATAGGTTTATCGTCGTGTCGATGAAACACTTAGTAGCTGAAAAGGGCTGTCGTCGAAAGTGACGCATATGAAAGGTTCTGTCGGCGAAATGTCCACAGGTGAAAGAGCCTGCTGGGGAAACGGACATAAATGAATCATCCTGTCGACGAATAGTCCAACGGCGAATCGGTCGTAGGAGAACGGTTGCCGAATCTTGTGTGACACAGAGACCTGTATATTTGAATTAGTATGTACTATGGTACAACCAGTTGGACTGTGTAGTGTAGTTCCTCCACGGGCACCAAAGGCTTCTTCCGAGTATACCACTGGCCAAACTTGTTGGTACAGGGTTTTGTTCCGAGTCTTTCTACTTGTCATAAGCTCGTTCATTAGCCATCAGGTGCACCCACTTGTAGATGAGGCTGGCTTGGGCCCCGGTGTTCGGCGTTCCGTTCAATAAAACGCCAAAAAACACGTTTTTTGTATGCGAGCCTCCCTAACTTTTTTCTGTTTCTAGTATTTATTGCTATAGTGGCAACAAAAACACATCATCTGTATAATTTCAACTGTCTAACTATCCCGGTTCAAGAGTATCAGCCTGGTGGCAGATAACCGCTGTCCGACTAGTCCCAGTAATAGGCTCCCGTTTTTATCCTTTCGGTACGGAACCCCAAAAATCAGGCAAATTACTTGATTACTTTAGTAGCCAGCTGAATTTTGAAGCACTCTACGTTCAGAACCGGGAACAAAACTTTGCATGCAGCTTGCAAATTGTACGATTTTGCTTAAGCTGTATTGTAAAATATTCGATAATTGATACACTTATCGTAAGCATTCGATATTAAATTGCCACCATTTGTTTCCCAAACAACTTTATTACGCTTCGACAACATAATATAACGCGGCGATCCCTTTAAATCTGTATCGATTACAGGTAGTTGCGAGTTGTAAATGAATACGAGCTTAAATAAATAAGTGCTGATCGAGTTTTGGTCGTAAATTCACGTCGATTTTAATGGTATTTGTTACTACTGGTAATCATGAACGCTTCAAGAATAACCTGCTTTTATATTTTAGGTTTAGCTTCAGGCCTTTTTATTGACTTGTCTTAGGACCGAGTATACTTTCGCTACAAAGTCCTTAGTAGTGACCAATCCTCATGGATGCTGTGTCAGACTCCTACCGATTAAAACCACATGTTGCCATCTACCTGCGATCGGAAGTCCAGGGTACGCCCTCGGAAGGATACCTCCAAACCCAAAGGTTAACCCTGACAACTTTCAAACCTATCCCATCTTTGTCAAATTAAAGAAACTTGAGACAGTCTGCGAGTGTTTCTCTCCTCTTAAAACCTCAGGTTTTCCAAGCTGAACGATAAGAGGGAAACCATTGTGCCGCCAACTTGAAGACCACAGACTTTGTCTTTTAAAATGTGAGAGTGACCTCTTCAAGATGGTAGCCATCGTCTTTCATCAGGTGAGTGGGCCTCATTTTGACGAGAAAGGTAAAAAAGGATCCACCTGTACCTATTTTGTAGGCGTCTATTTTAAGTCAATTTCAGTGAACAACTCCAGATGAACCTTCTATAATTAACTTGCTCTGTAACTAATTAAGTTTAGCACTTTACGCGTGCTCGAGTTACTTATTAAGGTCAGAATACATTATAGTAAGTAATTTCATTACAACTAGATTTTAATTCGATTTCAGTAGTCTCGTCCCTTTCTGTTGCTTTTGTGTTGTTAGTTAGTTTCAATAAATTTGCTGACTTCATCCGTGTTATATGGAACATTTAAATGGAAGCTACTGTATTAACCAAAGATAAATTTTAAAAGGCTCGTTTAAAGTTTTCGTGATTTATTGACGAAGGGTCGAAAATTTTTGAAGTAAAATTCTTTAGGCGCGACTGGGGTGTAACTCAGATTTTTTTTCTGACGGAAGTAGGTAACGCTTACTATACGAATTTTGAATAGCGGTAACGTAGTTTCCGCTATTCAAAATTCGAATTAATGATAGTAATATAAATCATTTCAGTGTTATATGCCGTCAATGGCAAAGAAATTCTACTTCAATCGCGCGTAAAGGTTACACGCACACACTATTATTTTTTATAAATAATGTTCGAGGTGAGATTTTTTAAAATCATACTTTTAATGAAAGCTGTAACAGATCTGTGGGTGCAAATGCATCATCAAGTCTACAGAATATCTCGCTCATCAGAAAATTAGACGATGCTAGTGGCTTCGCAATGAAATTCGGTACCCGTTTCCGCTTCCCATGGGAACATATTCCTTGGATGAAAAGCTAGCTTATGTGTTACTTCAGACTGTAAGCTATCTCTGTACCGAATTTCAGCGCAATCCGTTTCGCCGTTAGAGCGTGATTGAGTAACAAACATCCAAACATCTTCACTAATGTTAAATTCTTGTATACTTGTATACCTTACTTTGCTTATTGTAACAAACTTTCTTGTGTTCGAGTGTACTTGAGATACTTCAACTCATGTTATTTGCAACATTCTTGCACAGAGTTCAATCAAGTTAGAATCAACCTGAGCAAGACAAAACACAATTTCACTACCAGAGAGAGAGAGAGAGAGAGGGATAGTGAATTCATTCCATCTTCAGAGGGTCGATTGTATAGACTTAACCTTACTTAGAGGGTAAAAGTTTTAATGAGTAAGACGAATGATGATACAAAGAGGTATACGGCAAACTTTGGTGACATGACTGTGAATAAGTTATTTTCATTACTTTCAAGAAAAGATGACTGGTCCTTAATTCAGGCTAGCGTGTTCTTGGTAAGTAATAGGGCACCAATAATTATCAGTCACTCTACTTAAAAGTATTGATAGAATTTGTTAGTGAAATATCATTTGTATTTTGAAAACGGCGAAACAAAAGCCAAGAAAGATTTCACCAGTTTCTTCTTCGCTTTTCAGTCGTACCATCCAGATTCGGCGCATTGAACCAATGAACTGTTTTTTATTTTTTATTTTAAATTGGAAATTTTCCCTTCCACGTCGTAGGTGGTGGCGTTGAGCCCATTGCCATGTTCAAAATGGACAGTCGCAAATTATGACGATCCAATGCTGAAATGTTTCAAGCCGATTAGGCCTTCAACTTGGCTGAACTGTCATGCTACTGACAATCGGGACCCAGCGGCTTAACGTGCCTTCCGAAGCACAAAAACGCTCGCAAATAAATGTCAGAAGTGGTCACGCGGTGGTCACCCATCTAAGGACCTTGACTGCAGTGACCGTTTACAGATCACTGAGTCAGCGGGGCTACAAGAACTTCGGAAAAGAATATAGGCTACTTTTTATCCCGGGAATAATTCCCGAGGGAATCGGATCCGGAAAACCATTCGCTTGTATTAATAAAGTCTGTTCAATATTGATTTTGAATAAAATTCCACGACTGGAACAAAATTGGAAAAAATGTTGTTGTAGCTGCGAAAGTTTAAAAACTTTTGGTTAAAATATCAAATAAAATTGTATTGTTATGGAAGGAGTTCCGCAGGTGTACGAAGTTTCCGAATGATTTTTGAAGTTTTGTTTGGTTTGTCTGTGAAGGTTTTTTCGACTTCCAAAATTTTATCAAATTGCGATCGAATTGGCCTGCAAAATATTGTTCACTAGCTGATGCCCGCAGCTTCGCCCGCGTAAAATTTGTTCCCGTTCCCGATTCCCGTATTTTATCCCCTTGGGGGTACAATTTATGAAAATCCTTTCTTAGCGGATGCCTACGTCATAACATCTACCTGCATGCCAAATTTAAGCCCGATCCGTCCAGTGGTTTTGGCTGTGCGTTGATAGATCACTATGTCAGTCAGTCAGTCACCTTTGAGTTATATATGTTTAGATTCAGTTATATTACAAACCAGTTTTCTATACTTGATAATGGTCGTAGCCTTTAGTTCTCGTTCCTGCTTCCTACGGAAACACATTCCGAGATAAAAAGCAGGCTATACTTTTCCCAAGCTCTATTCTATCTCTGCATCAAAATTTATCAGAATCAGTTCAGCAAATTTATAAATATATGAAATTTCGTGAAGATGTTTTGACGTTTGTTTTAACGCTCTAACGGCTGAACGGATCTGATTGAAATTTTGTAGGAACAAGATATTAAAAGTCTGGAATAACTCATAGATTTTTATCCTTAGAATGTAGTCCAATGGATTGCAGGAACGGTAATACCTACCCCACGCAGGCAGAGTTTCTTCACCCTCTGATTTAGGTTAACAAACATTCCAACATTATTACTAACTTTCACATTTATAACATTAGTAGGATTTTTATTTACGTGAAGGAAAATCCATCATTGATGCTATGCCGGACTCCTACCGACTAAAAAAACCTCACGTAACGCCCAACAGCCTATGGTTGGGAGCCCCGGGTGAGCCCTCGGAAGGATGTCCCAGCACTCCCAACAGACCCACGGCTGCCTCTGCGGCCTCGCCTAAGGGGTGGTTCGGGTGCTATCCTGCGTCTTTGGGGGGTTTCGGGTGTGATCCCGCTTCTAAGGGGGGCGTGCGTGAATTACTCAGAATGTAGTCCAATGGATTGCAGGAACGGTAATACCTACCCCACGCAGGCAGAGTTTCTTCACCCTCTGATTTAGGTTAACAAACATTCCAACATTATTACTAACTTTCACATTTATAACATTAGTAGGATTTTTATTAACGTGAAGGAAAATCCATCATTGATGCTATGCCGGACTCCTACCGACTAAAAAAACCTCACGTAACGCCCAACAGCCTATGGTTGGGAGCCCCGGGTGAGCCCTCGGAAGGATGTCCCAGAACTCCCAACAGACCCACGGCCTCGCCTAAGGGGTGGTTAGGGTGCTATCCCGCGTCTTTGGGGGGTTTGGGTGTGATCCCGCTTCTAAGGGGGGCGTGCGTGAAATCCTCACGTCACGCTGCCGTCATGACATTAATAGGATTGCATGAAAATATACATAAAAAAGGTGATTTAGTTAAACAAACATTCAAACATCTTCACTAACTTTCATATTTATAACATTAGTAGGATTTCATGAAAAAAATACACATGCTATAAAAAGATATAGCATATATATACTTAAGTGTTTTCCCTCAATACACTTAGATTCTCGTTGTACCAGCCGCGGAATAAACTTTCATTACGTAAGACAATACATTTCGCGGTCGTATAATCGTAAATTTGTAGCCAGCCTAATACACTAGAAGGCCTTTAACCAGATTTTACGGCTTCTTGCCTCTTAAATGTAAAACATGAAACGATAAAGAGAAAATAAACAAAATATAAAGTAAATTATCCCTACTAATATTGTAAATGCTAAAGTACAGTTACTTTCATATGCATCGCACGCATAGGGTATGTCTGTGTGTCTATATATCTGTCTGTCTGTCTGTTACGCTTTCACGCCTAAGCGGCTGAAGCGATTGAGATAACATTTAGTAAAGAGTTATATAGTTCGAGGCCCTAGGAAGGACATAGGCTACTTTTTAACCGACTTTTTGTAGGTAAATGCCGGAGTACCACAGGGATCGGTATTGTCTCCAACTCTCTTTCTTCTGCATATCAATGACATGCTGTCCCTTGGGTGCATTCATTTTTATGCGGATGATAGTACTCTGCATAGACTAGCTATTCTGGCCGTCCAGTGGATGGGCGACACGGCGTGGAGGAGAAGAGACGGCAATTCGTGGCGGATCTCGACCGGGACCTGAATCACATTGCCCAATGGGGTTCAGATAACCTGGTCGAGTTCAATGCTGGGAAAACACAGGCGTGTGCGTTTACAGCTAAGAAGTCGCCATTCCTACCCCTACCCACTCTTCAGAGCATTACGGTCCACTAAAGGGCAACCTGGAGATCCCCGGTGTTGACGTCCAGCGTGAGCTAAAAACTACATAGAGAGTTGTATTGGGCTGGCCTCGCGGAAACTAGGAGTCCTACATAAGGTGAGACGGTACTTCACACCGCACCAGAGATGTTTGCTGTACAAGACGCAGATTCAGCCCTGCGTCGAATACTGTTCTCACCTTTGGGATGACTCCGCAAGGTACTTGCTGGACGCGCTTGACGCTATGCAGAGACGTGCTATCCGAATAATTGGTTGTCCTGAGGTGACGGGCGGGAGGCCTCGAACCGTTGGCGCAGCGAAGAACCATAGCGTCATTAGCTGCCTTCTACCGAATGTATCACGGTGAATGTTCTGAAGAGCTCTTCAACCTGATCCCATCGTCTCCTTTCCGATCCCGAACAACGCGTGCCGGCCAGAGATGCTACTCACACACATTGGAGAGAATCTTCGCTAGAACTTAGCGTTTCAAAAGATCGTTCCTCTTTCGAACTATAAAAACCTGGAACGACTTGCCCGCAAAGGTGTTTCCCTCATCTTACAATCCCGGGTTCTTTAAGAGGGAGGAGCGTGAAGAGGCCACATCACAAGGCCAATCGCTAAATGCGCCACGACTTTCCATTAGGCTGGTGGCGACGTGAATTTGGCGAGATAAATATAAAAAACAACGTGTTTTAGTGTAGGTACGTAACAGAAATGAAAACAAATCATTTGTATGGAGGTTCCGCCCTGTGCTATAACGTAGGTACGTTAAAACATTTCAATAAACCAATAATTGTGTCTGCTAAATGAACCTAATTTTGCAAATTGGCTTCGTTAATCCAAAATACAGCGTTGAATAAATTAGGAATTACGTTATAGGTTAACAACTTACCGCTGCTGGCGGGATGTTCTCAATAGAAGGGAATTAGCCCTTCAGAGCATAATGACCAAAAAGCAAAATGAGCACTACAATCAAAATGTTCAAAATGCAAAATGTTCAGAACGCAAAATGTGCAAAACGCAAAATGTTCAATATGCAAAATGTGCAAAACGCAAAATGTGCACCACAAGCAAAATGTGCAGAACGCAAAAAGAGCATCAAAGGCTTTAATGATGAATGGACGAGGCGAGTAATTTAGTGTAATTCACGGATTGCCTGAATTTGTGCCATCTTACTTCTTACTATCTTACTTTTTCTTACTAATATTTATTATAAAGGTAAGTTTGTGAGTGTGGATGTTTGTTACTCTTTCACGCTCTAACGACTAAACGGATCTGGCTGAAACTTGGCACAGGGATGGATTATGATCTGGAATAACACATAGGCCACTTTTTATCCCGGTAATAAGTTCCCGCGGGAACGGGAATAACTTTTACGCGGGAGAAGCTGCGGGCATCAGCCAGTTTTAGATAACTCTAACGTTGAAAACTGTTATAATATATTTTGGACGATTACAATGCTCACCCAACATGTAGATTTTTGTCACCGTCAGAATGGCAGGTTGCTGTTACAAACGAGTCCCAAAGTATAAGGGAAACTGGGGACACTTGATCCCCCCTTTTGTTTTTTATTCCTAATTTCTATATTGAGTATCCGTATAAAAAACCGTTGGTACTAAAATACGTGAAATTTATTTGCTTATAATTGCTGTAAGAGCCAAAGATATGAATATCTAAATTTAGTAGTTATTTGACTAAAATCAATAATAAGGAATCGTACCATGTGTCCCCTATATACGTAAGACTTGATCCCCCCGGTCTGGATGACTTGATCCTGGGAGAACAAGTCTCCCATATTTAGGGTCACATGATACCTTTACTAAGGAGTTAAATAAAAAATGTCTTGTCTGTTTATCCATTTTCGAAATCACATATTTCTTCATATATCTATATCACAGTTTATTGGTAGCGCTCGTGGCCCCGCGGTTTCAGTGTTCTGTAAACGATCACTGCAGTAGCGACTTTCACTAAGAGCCAGTCCTTGGATGGGTGACCATCCATGTGATCACTTTGTGACATTTATTTGAGCGTTTCCGTGTGGCGCTCGGTTCTTTCTGCCTACCCCGCAAGGGATTTGGCGTGAAGATAGTATAGTATAGTATAGTTTCCGTGCTTCGGAAGGCACGTTAAGCAGTTGATCCCGGTTGCCAATAAAATGGCAGTCGTTAAGCCAAGTTGAAAGTCTTTTTAGGCGGCTTGAAAATTTTAACAGCACAAATCGTTTGCTCCACCGACCATCGGTTCTCAGTCTTCAGTGGCCAGCCCACTGCCATTCCAAGACGCATGCTTCTGCGAGCTTTGTCGACCACTCTAGTTCTCTAACGGAGAACATCGTTCCAGATTTTATCCCTCAGAGACATCCATAGCACAGCTCGTTCAATTGCTGGCTGTGCGACTTTAAGGGCATGGACTAGCTTTATTTTCGTTCCCTGGCACCATTTTTCGGGCACCTTCTCTGGTTTTGTAGGCTCTTGGCATATTGTTCTGCATTGAATTGATAAAAAAAGGTAGGGGACACTTGAGCCAGGTGGATCAAATCTCCCATAATAAAGTGTACCAAGTATACCCTGAGCTATTTGAGGTTATAAACAAAAATATTTTGAAATGTATATAATATTACCACTTTATTACGTAAAGAATTGCTAATAATATAGATTTATACACACTTAAAAGTCCTATTTTAAATAAATGTTTAGTCACAATAAAAACTAATCAAAATTTTCTTTCCGCCGCAACAATTACTTACTCGCCCGCCATTTGCCAAAGTGTCAAATATGATAGGTTTACCATCTTTAGAAAGTTATCGTGTACCATATACAATCGATATTGCCACTATAAAACTAAATACGGCTTATACAGGTTCTGTAAATCTTGTGTACCTAGTCTCCCGTAAGGATCAAGTATCCCGAGTTTCCCCTACTCAAAATTGCTACATGATTGCTTATTTGTCACCGTCAGAATGGCAGGTTGCCTGTTACAAACGAGTCCCAAAGTATACTCAAAAATTGCTACATGATTGCTTATATTTGCTACATGTCTCCAAGAATTGCTACATATAATACATTTTGAGAAACAAGAACATTTTTTTGACCAGCGATCCTGACGTTTGGATCGCTTGTTGCCTTCGCTGGTTGCCTGCGGCGCTGGAGGTCGTGGTTTCGATTCCCACCGGAGACAAATATTTGTGTGACCCATAAGTGTTTGTCTCAAGAGTCTGGGTGTTTCTATGTATAATATGTATATATTTAATAGTATATAAGTAAGTAATATCCGTGGTCTGATCCCATAACACAAGCAGGTTATTCCTAGCTTACTTTGGGATCAGATAGCGTTGTGTGAAATGTCCGTGAATATTAAGCTATTGCATAGCTTCTATTGCGGGCCCTGAGCGTGGAGACCGAATCCAGAAATTCCGTCACGAAAAAACCTAACACACTCGGCTATTCTCGGCCACGCTCGCTCACGCTCGTACATCTCGCACTTCATATTTTTTTTTATTTACGTCAATTATGCACTCTGCAGTCGTTATATATTAATAATTAATACCTCAATAGTCCAATATTGGACAATTGACCAAATTAAAAAAATAATAATTTATAAATGTTGTGAACATGTCCAAAGTATCGGTTGTACATTTTGCGTTCTGCACATTTTGCTTGTGGTGCACATTTTGCGTTTTGCACATTTTGCATATTGAACATTTTGCGTTTTGCACATTTTGCGTTCTGAACATTTTGCATTTTGAACATTTTGATTGTAGTGCTCATTTTGCTTTTTGGTCATTATGCTCTGAAGGGGAAATTAGGTACAAATTTATTCAACGGTATTGCTGTTTTAGGTACGAGTATTTCTATATGTATGGATAAGCGAAGGTTGTGACTACCTGCTATAGAAATTTTGAAGATGACCATTAGGACATCAATTTGGCTTAATGATTGCCAAGTTACTGGCAACCGGTAAAATTCTTTATGCGGTAAAAACAGCTTCAGGCTGCAATGTTCGACCTTGACAAACCCTAAGGAAATTCGAACGATCGCAGCGTACGCTTTTGTCCGGTTTCATTCAAATCTAATACATTATATTACTGCTATAAAATCTGAGGGGTTTTAAGAAAAAATGTTCTAAAGACCTATATCTATTTTATGACAAGTTTCTATGAGAATTAAACTCATTTATTTAGATAAAAAAAGTATGGATAAGATTTTTGCAATATTTCTATTTTTCGAGAGCGATTTCAATCGAACAAAGTATTCCTAATCGTGTTTTGATACGTTAAAAAAGCAAGAGTATCAAATAAATTACAATAATATAATTTTATCAGATCAAATAGAAGAATTTTTCCCAGTATAAAGTTCGAACATACAAGCCTTAACATGTCGCATTAAAAAATAACAATAGAATTATAAAATCTCTAAAATACAATTTTTTCTAAAATCGTAGCAGCCATTGTTCTTAACTTATTTTAGCTCTCAATAAGTAGTCCAATTTAAATTCTAAACGTTAACCCTGCACTGCTGCTAGTGATTTCAACTTCCAATAGTCATTAATCGTCCACTTCGCGATAACATTATTACCTACTACTACGACAGAAATAGAAAAGCGAATAACTGAGAATTCTCATTTCTATCAATTTCAAACCCAATTTATTCCAAGACAAGTTCAAGTAAAATTTATTTTCACAAATTATTTTTCTCAGTCTATTTTTGACGGTAAGAGGACTGGATGAAGGCTACAATTAAGAAAAGGTAAAAATATTTAAAAACAATCTGACGCCTAAGGCTGTGATATAATTAAGAGGTAATTTGAAGGCCCTATTTTTTTAATAATGTAGTACTTGAAGGGCTTGTGGGAGGAAAAAAACATTTTTCAAATATTGTGGGACTTTTTTTTACATATAATGACATGTAGCCCAAATTAAGTTTTTTATATGGTATCTAGACGAAGTTTGTGAAGATGTTTGTTTTTTAATCATGCTCTAACGGTTTAACGGATCCGGCAAAATATTTTACAGGGATAGAATAATGCTGTAAAGAATTTTAGCCAGATCCGTTCAATATATTTTCCATTAAATATATTAATAATAATAATTATTATAGTCTAGAATAACAGTTAACTTTACGTTATATAACATTGAGTTTACGTAGTAATATTAGTTTAATGTTAGTTACCTATTTTTTATCCCGAGAGTAAGTTCTCTTCCCACACGAGCTGAGCCGCCATTTTTAGTGTTTGATATTCAGACTTTAGTTAGACAAAGACTCCTATAGACGACTTGAAATTCTTTATGACCAATGTTTTAATCTTAATTTATTGTATAATTTGAATTTATGACATCAAGAGATTGAGTCATTCAAATTCATTTTCAGTAAATTAAGAGAAATGATGGGTAATCAGGTTGAGTCCGCTTACAAATATTTCATGCACAGTCCCTGGCAAATGTGAAAATCAAACCGTATCTCATTTAGTTTAGATTATTTCAGAATGACCACTGTCGTGTACTTTATTTTCATTCCATTGATTGTGCCATTCAGTTCGCGATTAATAAATATTTTCTGGATTAAATTTGAACAATATGGTCGCTTCTTTTAAAATTTCAAATGGACGCCATCTGTCATCAATTAAGGCTTAACGATTGTCATTTTACTGACAACCGAGTTTCGAGTTTTCCTTTTCTCCGCAATGGATCGATTTGTTTTTGATTGTGTTCCCCTGGTCGCCTCTTACGACACCCTCGGGATGAATCAAGGTGGCAACATTGTTGTACTCTTTCTCGTCATCACACGGGTCCCCGTCGCTACACGGGCCAATACATTTATTAGAAACATTAATTAGTAAGGATTTTTTTTATTAAGTTCACTAAACTGGACAAAACATTACGGTAACATGCTCATATTTGTCATTCATAAGGTGCTAAATTTTAGTGCCTGCTCTTCTTGTAGTGAACACAGCATCCTACAAAAAAAGAGCGCCGGTTGAAATAATCGGCTTTAAATGGGCACACTACTGTCTAAGTCTACCATGTAAGTCAATAATAAGTCACAACTGTGGATTTAAATACAATTTCAACGATCGAATAAAGGTATGGTAATATCAATTTCATTACAAACAATATTGTAGGCAGAACTCATACGGTACAACGGTTGGAGTGCTGGGTATAATTAGTCCGACAGAAGGGCAAGCTGCTTCAAAGCATTCAGATTTATAACTACTTATGTTTTTGGACAGTGCTGTTAGATGTTTATACATCAATGCTCCAATAGGATGCTAAAAACAATACCTAGCTTATTTTTACGCCACCGCATATAAACAAAATACTTACTCCAAGTCCTTACTTTACTTAATCAGATTCGATTCGTTCGAGCACTTGACCCAGTACTTTATAACTCTTTCACCAGAATCATCTAACTCTGGAAGCTCTCAACGTGTTGGCACAGCGCCAGAATAATATCTTGAAGGTCATCCACATTGCTTTGGGAATCTTAATCCTTATCTTGGTAATTATAAATGCGAAAGTTTGTGAGTGTGGATGTGTATGTTTGTTACTCTTTCACGCTTTAATGACTGAACGGATCTAGCCGTTACATGAAACGATTATTGAGATTTATGGGATCTAGACGACTGACAGACAAACATATATATTTCTAAATACATACATATTATACATAGAAAACACACAAACTCCGAAACAAACATTTGTGGATCACACAAATATTTGAACCGGGAATCGAACCTGGGACCTCAGCGCGGATGGTGGTTATAATACCGAATGCACCACCGAGGCAGTTGAAATCAAGTCAGCCTATGGCAGTCTACTGCTGGAAGTAGGCGTCTCCCATTATACATATATTATTTGGGAGGTTATTTGACCTTACGACCACGTAGCCAAACGAGTTGGTTCAAGCATTTGTTCTGATTTATTTTTCTTATTGCCATGAGCTTACCAGTCAGTCTGCAGGAGCACCACTTTATGGAGGATAGTTTGGGATTGAAAGATCTAGGTCCAGCCTAGTACAGGTGGCAGACAAGCTTACGGCCCACCGAAAGGTTGGTTACCGTAGCCTATGGACTTTTGCAACACCAGAGGCGCTACACACACGTTGCCGACCCGGGCGCAGGTTGTGACACACAGTTGAAAATTTTCAAGCCGCCCAGGCTTTCAACGACTGTCATTTTACTGATAACCAGAACCAACTGCTTAACATGCCTTCCGCAACACGGAAACGCTTATAAATAAATGTCACAAAGTATTCACGTGGTGGTCACCCATCCATAACTGCTAACTGTCCATAGTAAATGTGGCTTACTACTACAGTGATCGTTTCTAGAGCACTGAGTCCACGGAGCCACTAGCGCTTTTTCGCACTTTTAAATCTCAATTGCTTTTAGCCCCTCTTTATTAAATAGAGTTCAGAGGGGCTTCTGTCGAGACTTTGTCTGTAGTCTGTGACTCTGTCGCATTAAACTACGTCACTAGGTCACGTGAATCATCTGTTTAAAGCTTGAAATAAAACAAAATTGACAACGTCAATCGGATTGAACTTTCACAATGAACGACTGCCCCTCTCTAACAGAGAGGGGCAGTCCGGTGAGAACGATCTCACGGCTTTCTTGTTAATACTTCATACAGTTTTTCTAAAGACTGACCTATTTGATTTATAATGTCCGGTACACACTAGCAGACCGATTCGTCTTATATCGAACATTCTAGTTCACAAGACGTCTTTCAATGTTTTTACTTTTTAGAGTACATTCTGATTTACTTTACGCAACAGACCGGTATAGGGGGCGTAGTATACGCCCACATTTCACCTTATATTTTGTTTTTAATAGCCTGTAATTATATTGGTGTTCTAATAACAGCAGTTTTGTGAAAAAAAAAAAAGGTTGAAAATGGTGAGTACCGAGCCTAAGAAAACTTCTAGGTCATCCTGACTGACCACACACATTCATCCAGCTTCGCGTCATTAATTTTCTTAAGCTAGGCTTGTCCCATTCATCGTAGACGTCTTGCCATATTTCTTTGATCTTTGTCAGTGGAAGTGTATGAATAAGAGTCTATACCTATACTCATTTTATACATAGTCAGGTCTTAAAACGCGAAGGGGATTAGCAGAAGTATATTAAATGTCTACATTTCTAACTCTGTCTGAAATAACACATGGCTAAATTTCACCATTTGTTTTTGTCCCAATCAGGTAAATAAATAAATATTCACGGACATCTCACACAACGCTATCTGATCCCAAAGTAAGCTAGAAATAACCTACTTGTGTCATGGGTCTCAGACCACGGATATTAATTCTTATATACTTTTAAATACATACATATTATACATAGAAACACCCAGACTCTTGAGACAAACATTTATGGGTCACACAAATATTTGTCTCCGGTGGGAATCGAACCCACGACCTCCAGCGCCGCAGGCGGTATCACTACCGACTACGCCACAGAGGCAAGTAGTGACCTTATTGACGTGTTGTAATGTACAGGCACAGACTGTGACTACCAGCGAATGAAAAACTTCAAGTCGTTTATGAAGCCTTCAACTTGGCTAATCGACTGCCGTATTACTGGCATCCGGGATTAACGGCTTAGCATGCCTTTAGAAGCTCGGAGACCCTGGCAAATGGAAATGTTACAAAGTGGTCACCATTTGAGGACCAGCAAATCGTTTAACGCATCTGATTTTTTAAAATTAAATTCTATAACAACAAGATATACAGATATGTAGCTAAAACTATTCAGTAAAATGTTTCTAAACGCATGCGGAACCAAATCTAGGTTACATGAATAGTTAAGCTCACATGACGAAGTTTGGCATATCCTGATATCGAATATCGACATATTAAAACTTGGAATAGATGGATAGGATTAGTATGAGAATTGATTAAAGAGATTTGTAGTAATGTTAGGTTAATCAATTTGCCTGCTCAGAGGATCCACCATTCGTGTTTACTGCAAAATATAATGTGAAAAAAATATCGGCCTCGAGCAGGACTCGAAGCTGTGTCTTCTAGCTTGCCAGGATATATGCGGTATCCACTGCACCACAGAGTTCTACTTGGGTGTCCTGGGGTCGTCATTCCGAGGGCTTGCCCAACTGAAGGCAGTAGGCAGAGAACTTGTTGGTTTTTAGTCGGTAAGAGTTTATATCTATAGCATCAATGACGGATTTTCCACAGGTAAAAAAAGAAAAAAGTGCGTATTAGGTGTTAATCGTCGCCTATTTTTCAGAAATTATCTGGATAAACAATTTCGTACTACATCATTCTTACGTAACGTTAACCATTTACGCATCACACGCAACAGAAGTTCTCATAAAGAATAATTTCTCCCTGTTTTTAAAACATTTATAATTGATGCTCCGCTCCTATTCGTTGTAACGTGATATTGTATACCTTATAGCCATCCTCTATAAATGTACTAGCGAACTACGATAGAATTTTTAAATTACAACTAGCAGTTTTTGAGTTCTTAGCGTTTAAACTAACTCTTCAGTTTTATAGTATTGATAGTAAAATTCAGCTCTGGTATTGACCGTTTTTATTTTAATTTGAACGCTTACATTGAGACCCAACCATTATCAAAGCATTGTAGTAAAGTTTGCCCAAGTTCAAACTATATTTTATTTTAACAGTATTTATGGCCAGACTAAGTAGATAGTAAAATTCAGCTCGGATATGAACGTTTTTATTTTACTTCGATCGCTTACATTGAGGTCAAACCTTTATCGAAGCTTTGTATTAAAGTTTGGCCGAGTACGAACTTTCCATGTTAAAGCTGATAGCATGCTTTTATGCTTCGTCAGATTTGTGCGTACCTAACGAAGTTTATCTCGCAAATGAGATGTTTGATTTCGGTTAGGATTATGCGTTTGGAAGTTGGATTAATTCTATTAGGAGTCGGACTATTAAGTAATCAACATCATTGAAAGCTTTGGTCCCAGTTTTGTGTAGTGATATAGTCCTTGTAGAGGTTTTAGTTCGCATCAATATGAGATTTGCGAATGTTTACTTCGGTATTGGGGTGTTCTGTACTCATAATAATGTTTTTATAGTTACCCATTTTCTTAGTTGTGTGATATCTACAGTATCAGACTTCTTTGGAAACTGATTGACTATTTAAATTTTGAGATATATCGTACATGTCATCGCGAGTATTACCTTCTTATTCATATCTCCAAAAAGCTACTACCAAAAAGTCTTGTGGATCCCTCTCTCGTAAGCGAAACACGTGTTGATTTAATGTCACGTTATAAACTGAACCACCCCATGGGCAACGGGAAAGAGTACAAAATGACACGTTATAAATAATTTAATGGCACGTTATAAACTGAACCACCCCATGGGCAACGGGAAAGAGTACAAAATGACACGTTATAAATAATTTAATGGCACGTTATAAACTGAACCACCCCATGGGCAACGGGAAAGAGTACAAAATGACACGTTATAAATAATTTAATGGCACGTTATAAACTGAACTACCCCATGGGCAACGGAAAAGAGTACAAAATAATTTAATGGCACGTTATAATAATTTAATGTCACGTTATAAACTGAACCACCCCATGGGCAACGGGAAAGAGTACAAAATGACACGTTATAAATAATTTAATGGCACGTTATAAACTGAACCACCCCATGGGCAACGGGAAAGAGTACAAAATGACACGTTATAAATAATTTAATGGCACGTTATAAACTGAACCACCCCATGGGCAACGGGAAAGAGTACAAAATGACACGTTATAAATAATTTAATGGCACGTTATAAACTGAACCACCCCATGGGCAACGGGAAAGAGTACAAAATGACACGTTATAAATAATTTAATGGCACGTTATAAACTGAACCACCCCATGGGCAACGGGAAAGAGTACAAAATGACACGTTATAAATAATTTAATGGCACGTTATAAACTGAACTACCCCATGGGCAACGGAAAAGAGTACAAAATAATTTAATGGCACGTTATAATAATTTAATGTCACGTTATACACTGGACCACCCCATGGGCAACGGGAAAGAGTACAAAATAATTTAATGGCACGTTATAATAATTTAATGTCACGTTATAAACTGAACCACCCCATGGGCAACGGGAAAGAGTACAAAATAATTTAATGGCACGTTATAATAATTTAATGGCACGTTATAAACTGAACCACCCCATGGGCAACGGGAAAGAGTACAAAATAATTTAATGGCACGTTATAATAATTTAATGTCACGTTATAAACTGAACCACCCCATGGACAACGGGAAAGAGTACAAAATAATTTAATGGCACGTTATAATAATTTAATGGCACGTTATAAACTGAACCACCCCATGGGCAACGGGAAAGAGTACAAAATAATTTAATGGCACGTTATAATAATTTAATGTCACGTTATAAACTGAACCACCCCATGGACAACGGGAAAGAGTACAAAATAATTTAATAGCACGTTATAAACTGAACCACCCCATGGGCAACGGGAAAGAGTACAAAATAATTTAATGGCACGTTATAATAATTTAATGTCACGTTATAAACTGAACCACCCTATGGACAACGGGAAAGAGTACAAAATAATTTAATGGCACGTTATAATAATTTAATGTCACGTTATAAACTGAACCATCCCATGGACAACGGGAAAGAGTACAAAATAATTTAATGGCACGTTATAATAATTTAATGTCACGTTATAAACTGAACCACCCCATGGACAACGGGAAAGAGTACAAAATAATTTAATGGCACGTTATAATAATTTAATGTCACGTTATAAACTGAACCACCCCATGGACAACGGGAAAGAGTACAAAATAATTTAATAGCACGTTATAAACTGAACCACCCCATGGGCAACGGGAAAGAGTACAAAATAATTTAATGGCACGTTATAATAATTTAATGTCACGTTATAAACTGAACCACCCTATGGACAACGGGAAAGAGTACAAAATAATTTAATGGCACGTTATAATAATTTAATGTCACGTTATAAACTGAACCATCCCATGGACAACGGGAAAGAGTACAAAATAATTTAATGGCACGTTATAATAATTTAATGTCACGTTATAAACTGAACCACCCATGGGCAACGGGAAAGAGTACAAAATAATTTAATGGCACGTTATAATAATTTAATGTCACGTTATAAACTGAACCACCCCATGGACAACGGGAAAGAGTACAAAATAATTTAATAGCACGTTATAAACTGAACCACCCCATGGGCAACGGGAAAGAGTACAAAATAATTTAATGGCACGTTATAATAATTTAATGTCACGTTATAAACTGAACCACCCTATGGACAACGGGAAAGAGTACAAAATAATTTAATGGCACGTTATAATAATTTAATGTCACGTTATAAACTGAACCATCCCATGGACAACGGGAAAGAGTACAAAATAATTTAATGGCACGTTATAATAATTTAATGTCACGTTATAAACTGAACCACCCTATGGACAACGGGAAAGAGTACAAAATAATTTAATGGCACGTTATAATAATTTAATGTCACGTTATAAACTGAACCATCCCATGGACAACGGGAAAGAGTACAAAATAATTTAATGGCACGTTATAATAATTTAATGTCACGTTATAAACTGAACCACCCTATGGACAACGGGAAAGAGTACAAAATAATTTAATGGCACGTTATAATAATTTAATGTCACGTTATAAACTGAACCATCCCATGGACAACGGGAAAGAGTACAAAATAATTTAATGGCACGTTATAATAATTTAATGTCACGTTATAAACTGAACCACCCATGGGCAACGGGAAAGAGTACAAAATGTCACCACCGCAATTCTTCCCGAGAGTGTCGTAAGAGGCAACTAAGGGAACACAACTGCAAAACAATCTATTGCCTAGGGAAGGAAAACTCGAAATGAAACCCGGCTGACAGCAAAATAACAATCGTTAAGCCATGAGAATCAGACCACGGCCGAATGTCAGCACTGCGAGGACCGCAGCGATGACACGGCGCTCCACACGCTGGTGGAGTGCACGGCGTGGGCACAACAGCGACAGGTCCTCGTAGTGGGTCTGGGCGTGGACACTCTCTCGCTCGAGGCCATGGTGCGAGCCATGCTCTCCAGCGGGAGTAAGTGGGACTGCGCCGCCTCTTTCTGCGAGCAGGTCATGCTTGCGAAGGAGGCGGGGGGCCGGGTGCGGGAGAGAACTCTCCCACCCGAGTTCCGCAGTCGGCGCCCTGGGCGCCGCCGACGTGTCTTCGCCGAGGACTATCGGCCTCCATGACCGGGGGTCTGAGGACGGTGAGAGGGCCGCTCACCGTCCTTACAGAAGCAGGCCCATGACGGCAGCGTGACGTGAGCACTCACGCACGCCCCCCCTTAGAAGCGGGGTCACACCCGAAATCCCCCATAGACGCGGGATTGCACCCGAACCACCCCCTGGGCGAGGCCGCATTAGGGGCCGTAAGTCTGTTGGGAGTCACGGGACATCCTTCCTGAGGGCTTACCCGGGGCTCTCAACCATAGGCTGTTGGGCGTTACGTGAGGTTTTTTAGTCGGTAAGAGTCCGGCATAGCATCCTACGAGGATTTTCCCTCACGTTAAAAAAAAAAAAAAAAAAAAAAAGCCATGAGAATCAGAATTCGAATCAGAATCTTTATTTGTTAAACATAGGTAATAAGAAGGCATTATGGGCGGCTCCGAAGTTTCAACTGCGGTTCGTCCCGCGCCTGTCCATTTCAACATGGCAATAGGCTCACCACCTATTACGTGGGACATAAAACTATAAGGTGAAATGTGGGCGTATACTATGCCTCTGCCTACCCCTTCGGGGATAAAGGCGTGATTAATAATCTGGAGAGTAAAGGTCTGTCTTGTATCTCTTTCTGAAGGGTAAGGGCACCTGTCCTGCATCCTTTTCCTTGAGAAGTTCGATTCGTCATTCCTACGTTACAATTAAAAAAAATATAATTACATGCAGTTTTTACACATCGCCACCTGATCCCAAAGTAAGCTAGGATTAACCTGCTTGTTATGAGTATACAAAGGATATTAATACTTATTATTGTAAATACATACTTATAATACATAGAAACACCCAAACTCTCAAGACAAATATTTGTAAATCGCGGTGGGAATTGAGCCCACGACCGCGACATAGTAAATCGCTATCGCGAGAGAAGGACCTCTAGACTATCGTAACGTATTGACAAACCAAAGTTCTAAGGGGGAAAGTCCAGCTCCCTTTCTCCCTCCCTTCTCTAACTATCACTCCATTCCAAAAAAACCTGTATCAATTTTTAAGCGCTCGTGATCTCGCGGACTCAGTGTTCTGTAAACGATCACTACAGTAAACAACATTTACTGTGGCCGGCTAAGGATATGACGTGAACACCACGTGACCACTTTGTGACATTTATTTACGAGCGTTTCTGTGCTTTGGAAGGCATGTTAAGCAGTTGGTCCCGGTCAGTAAAATGACAGTCGTAAAGCCAAGTTGAAGGCCTTATGAGCGGTTTAAAAATGTTTATTAACTGTCAGTTGTTGCAACCTGCGCCCGGGTCTGTAGCACCTCTGGTGTTGCAAACGTCCATAAGCTAAGGTAACCAACCTTCCGGTGGGCCGTAAACTTGTTTGCCACCTAATTAGGATTAAAAATGCCGTATCACGTGTTACCCATAGTATCTACATGAATATTTTCTAGCTAAAAGAAGAAAACGTTTCTTCTAGGTTCAAAAATATGACTTTCATTTAACTGAAGGAAAAAAATACAGAACAAAATATTGAGTTACTTTATTATCTTTGCCTTGGCACACAACTTACAGTGGTTTTATTAAATAACTTATTTATGCGTAGAGCTAAAACGTTTTACATAAATTTCAAAATGTTAAGACTAACATTTTGAAATTTGGTCTTTTGGATTTGAGAAAAGGGGTAAAAGTTTTAACCCTTTCGTTGAAATTTCTTTTGTAGTAACATGCAGACAACATACAGATCGGCAATTCCTTCTCGCGCCACAGTTGTCAGTAGAGTTGACGTACGTGTTGACGGGAGATTTACTTAGAATTATTGGTCACAAGCACACATTCAAGCTGGAGTTTCCGCCCTGTGGTAACAGTAAGAAAATGAAAATCTTTGTGAAAGTAAGTAATTGTTTTTTTTTTCTAAACGAAAAGTCAATACAATTCACTGTTATTACATCTGCATAAATAGCGACAAAAGCGATCGTGGCCCCGCTAGCTCTGCCGGGAGTCCGGACATCCTTCCGAGGACATACCCGAGGCTCCGAGTACAGATGGAAATCTCTTGTAGGAACTTTTTTTTCACACCTGCCCTCTGCTACGCACACTCGCGCAGAAACAAGTTTTCACAGACTGTCGCACAGGAGGTCCTGTGCGACAGTCTGTAACCTCAGCGAATTTAGTATGTAGGTTTCCTTCTGTACTATCTAATTTTTGTATGTAAGGTGTGTTTCACCGTTTTGTTTCCGGAGGAGTCCGGCATAGCATCCACGAGGATTTTCATACATACATACATATAATCACGCCTTTATCCCCGAAGGGGTAGGCAGAGGCATAGTATACGCCCACATTTCACCTTATAGTTTTATGTCCCACGTAATAGGTGGTGAGCCTATTGCCGTGTTGAAATGGACAGGCGCAGGTCGCCGCGACCCGCAGTTGAAATTTTTCAAGCCGCCCATAAGGCCCTCAACTTGGCTTAACGATTGTCATTTTACTAACAACCGGGTTTCATTTCGAGTTTTCCTTCTCTACGCAATGGATCTTTTTGCGAAAGTGTTCCCTTAGTCGCCTCTTACGACACCCTCGGGATGTATTGGGGTGGCGACATTTTGTACTCTTACCGGTTGCAACACGGGACCCCGTCGCCACACGGCGAGGATTTTCACTCGTAAAAAAAGCCGCCATCTGAGTGCTCTGTAAACAATCGCTATGTCAAGCATCTTACTGTACGGTGGGTCCTTAGGAAGGTATAGCAGTACCTAAAGTTCGACAATTTCCAAGGTGTTTACTTCTTACGTAGACCCTTCATCATGTCAGGATGCCGTAAGACGATACCGGTCAGGTTTATATAGATATACTTTGTGGAATAATACAGCAGTGTTGTTTTAAATATTTTACATATACCCTGTTGCATTTAATGAGTCTCGATAAGATACTGCGAATTCGGGTTTCAAATTATTATGCAGCATCAATTTAATTGATAACGTCACCAACAGAAATATTGGCACACAGGGAATCATTATGCGACACAATTCACACAATATTGTAAACTACAGTATAAAGGACGGTTTCCACCGTGAACTGAGCGGTATAAGTGAATTCATTAATGGGACCCATTAATGAATTTACTTATACCGCTACTGCATAGAAAACGGCGCGAGAAACGGATTCAGTTAATAGGGCTGAACATACAAAACACGCATCATTCAAGCTAAGAAATGTAACTATTTTATACCTATAGCTTAATTTAGCTGTTGTAATTAGTTAATACTCATACTCATTCAAAATGGAAAAAAAAACTAATTATATTCAAATCAATTCAATTTATTTCATTTTGCTGAATATGGGTACAAAGGATGTTACAGTTAGTAGATGTTAAGTTTCACCATACCAGGCTTTACAGCCATGCAAAGGATTATATAAAACAACAATTATATGACTACTTACACAATAATTTGACAATAGGTACTAAATTTTGTGGATATTGCTACAATTCAAGGTCAAAATATTAATATAGGTGTATGTTTTCTTCATACGAGTTTAATGGCATATTTTCTGCTTTCGCATAATTAAAAGTTGGAATCATAAAATGCATTCTTCTAAATATTTGGGGCTGATTCTAAGATCATTATACACATTATGTATAATATAATTAATATACAATTTATAACAAAAGTGTATTTTGACACCCATCATGCAGATTAAACTTCACCTTTGACGTTCATTTTGCGTCTACAAAAAATTATTTCATTTGCACCTTTTTCGTCATTTTCTAAAACAGGCCCCTTAAAGGCCTCGCTCCGCTCATGGTGGAAACGGCCTTAATGTAACCGGTCGCAGTGCGATATTTAGTCACCTGCATTCGGCATTCGCTTTGCACTATACGAGCATTAAACTTTTATACATATGTATATTTATGACTGATAAATGTGTCCATGTTACACGGAGCACTTTTTCGAATATCGCCATATTGATTGTGAATCTGACTCAGTATTCCGTAGGCGATCACTGGAGTAAGCAACTTACGCTGTGGCTGGTCCCTGGATGGGTGACCACCTCGTGATTATTTAATGACATTTAATTTGCTAGCGTTTCTGTGCTTCATATGACACATAAATCCTGGATTGTCATGGCAGTCTAAAAATATTTTTCGCCAAATACACCAAAAATCGCTATTTGAGTTGCTCTCAAAAATACACAATGCATAAACAGCTTACATATTCTAAAAACTTTTACCAAATTATTTCGTACCAACAACAATACGATTCTGTACTCACTATCCAATCGACCTCCTTACAAAAATATACTATCTAAAACATGCAGAAATTTTTTAACAATTTTCATAGAAACTACACGAAAAATCACTCTTCAAGTAATGGACTACTATTTTTCACCCGAACTGTCGTATATTGGGGTCGTCAAATGACAGCCTTTGACAGGTAACCGCTGGAGAAACGTAAGGTTATTGATTTATGGGTATCTGTAGCATAGAGTAGCGCGACCTTTTGCTATGACTTTGATCGGGTGGGGAGGCCCCATACGGAGACTTTCCCCTCTGTCAATACATACTTCTAATGATTTATCATATATATGCGTGTGTCTGAAATTAAAAGTGTATTGCTTTTGTGTAAGTTCCATAGTGACAGCTGATTGCTTGTGTATTCGTGTATATGAATAAGATTTCCACCCGCAACATATGACAGACCGATTATAATAATGAATAGAGCAAACAAGCTATGTCTACTCCCCCTGTACTGGTCGCGTTGCTCTATATAACACACAGATATGTATAGAGCAAACAAGCTATGTCTACTCCCCCTGTACTGGTCGCGTTGCTCTATATAACACACAGATATGTATAGAGCAAACAAGCTGTGTCTACTCCCCCTGTACTGGTCGCGTTGCTCTATATAACACACAGATATGTATAGAGCAAACAAGCTATGTCTTCTCCCCCTGTACTGGTCGCGTTGCTCTATATAACACACAGATATGTATAGAGCAAACAAGCTATGTCTACTCCCCCTGTACTGGTCGCGTTGCTCTTTGCACACAGATATGTATAGAGCAAACAAGCTATGTCTACTCCCCCTGTACTGGTCGCGTTGTTCTATATAACACACAGATATGTATAGAGCAAACAAGCTATGTCTACTCCCCCTGTACTGGTCGCGTTGCTCTTTGTAACACACAGATATGTATAGAGCAAACAAGCTATGTCTACTCCCCCTGTACTGGTCGCGTTGCTCTTTATAACACACAGATATGTATAGAGCAAACAAGCTATGTCTACTCCCCCTGTACTGGTCGCGTTGCTCTTTATAACACACAGATATGTATAGAGCAAACAAGCTATGTCTACTCCCCCTGTACTGGTCGCGTTGCTCTATATAACACACAGATATGTATAGAGCAAACAAGCTATGTCTACTCCCCCTGTACTGGTCGCGTTGCTCTATGATCTGTAAATATTCACTTTCAACACGCCTCTGCGTGTCCTCAAAGGAATACATAGATGCATTATATACGTACTTTCTTATCTACATACGGATATTATAAAGCCGAAAGTTTTCTTTGTTTGTTTGAACGAGATAATCTCTGGAATTACAGGTAGGAATTTTAAAATTATTTTAGAGATCGATAGCCCATTTATTGAGGAAGACTTTATGCAATATAACATTATAATATAATATATAATATAATATCTTCGGATTATGCATCTTAATCATCGGAACAAGAGCGGAGCAGCAATATATTTTGCAAAATATTTTACAAAAACGGGATATGTGCCACTTTTGATATTCTTTCCAGCTGTCTATGACAAGTCGTTACTCATAAAAAGCTCTAAGTTTGAAATATTATAAATCTTTTTACTTATAAAAAAAAATATTACGCAGGCATAACCGCGAGCGACAGCTAGTATAACATTATACGACTAATGGGCACGTCTTTTGCATATATTTTTCCCATAATTACGACTCAAGTATTACACTCGAATGCCTTTTTAGACATTTAAGGTTTTTATTTACTTCAAAAGACGGAGTTAAATATTACTCTCTGTAGTCTTGAATGGCAATAGATTGTATTACACTTATGCCACATAGGAATGGTAATTTAAATACAAAAAAACCGGCCAAGTCTGACTCGAGGCTTCCGTACAAAAAAACGACAAAAAATTACTTGTGTTGTGTGGGAGCCCACCTTAAGGTGTTATAGAGGCAACATCATCTGGGAAAATTTAAAAGCTCTCTAGCTATCACGGCGAAGTCTCATGGTCGGCAGCGCGAGTGTGGCACCTCTGGTGTTGCAAACGTTCATAGGCTGCGGTGACCACCGGTCCTTCTGGTGGGCCGTATGCTTGTCTGCCACCTTAGTGGTATAAAAAAAAAAAAAAAAAAAAAAATGAATTTGGCCCCGATTGACCGGGGGCCTGAGGACGGTGAGATGGGTGCACACCATCCTTACAGAAGCAGGCCCTAGAGGCCGCAGTGGTAGACGTGGGCCTGTTGAGAGTCCTGAGACATCCTTCCGAGGACTTACCCGGGGCTCCCAACCGTAGGTTGTTGGGCGTTTTGTGAGGTTTTTTAGTCGGTAGGATTGGTTTTTTAGTCCGGCATAGCATCTATGAAGGATTTTTCCTCACGTTAAAAAAAACAAAAAAGAATTGAGACCCGTTTTTACTATTTAGGTACGGAACCCTAAAAGTAACATGCAATATATACTTATGGGAAAAATAAAATCAGGTTTAAAGCCCCATACAGATTCACGGTGAGAACCCCCGTGCACACCCGAGCAGCGAGAAATGTAAACTGTTGTTTACCCGTCTCGCGAGAGCGAGATAGCGTCTCGCGAGACGCGAGAGCGCTCGCCTGCTCTTGACGAGAAGTCTCGGCGAGACGTCTCGCCGTGAATCTGTATGGGGCTTTAGAAATAAAAATAATGTTGGGGACTTATACTCAAATAATGTAGACTATTGACTTTCTGAAAATACTCCTATTGTAGAGGAATTTCGATAAATTTTATGAACCCTAAGTATTTATGAAGGATCCGTGTGGGCTGGGCAGCGTTCAGCAAGCTAGGTTGGGTTTTCAATGCACGTATACCGCAGTGCCTAAAGACGAAAGTCTACAACCAGTGCGTCCTACCAGTTATGACATACGGCGCCGAGACGTGGGCACTAACAGTGGGGCTAGTTCATACCCTCAAAGTTGCACAGCGAGCTATGGAACGAGCCATGCTTGGAGTATCTCTGAGGGATAAACTCCGAAATGAGCTTATTCGGCGGAGAACCAGAGTAGTCGACATAGCTCTCAGAATAAGCACATTAAAGTGGCAATGAGCTGGCCACATCTGTAGAAGAACCGACGGCCGATGGAGCGGACGAGTTGTAGAGCGGAGACCGCGACTCCAGATGGTCCGACGACCTGGTAAAGCTCGCAGGCTGGGACTGGATGCGAAAGGCACAGGACCGCGTACTGTGGCGTGAACTGGGAGAGGCCTACGTCCAGCATTGGACTGTTATAGGCTGAGTTGATTGATTGCTTGAAGTATTTATAAATATTTAAGTATATTTATCAGCTTCCTTAATCTTATAGTACCAGCTTAAATTAGCTAAATTTGCAAAAGCATATTTTCAAAAATAATGCTGTGTGATTTTTTTGTAAAAGAAAACATTCACGCAATATTATCTATAATCTGTTCCACATAATAATTATACATAATCTAACCCCTCTGGCATAGTTATTGCATTTCCAATGCTTAACAATATCACAAAAATTGTAGTAATTTTCTGCTTAGTCACACTGAAATGGAAATAGGCCAATTCGGGTCGCAATTTATTTATCTGGTATCGCGTCCTTTGTTGTTGCAGGCCGTAGCTTTCAGGCGAGCCTCATTGACTTCTATTCAACGGAGTCAATAATTTTATGGTACATTGGTGGGAAAGAGAACTGTTTGTTTATTTGTTACTTCATTACAAAATGAAAGCTTAAGCTGCTTCATTAAATTTGTGAAACCATCTGTTTTAGCTGTTGAAATTTTGATTATGATTACAGAACGGTTATAACGCACTGGTCTTGCCACCTTTACACAATTACTCGGGACCAAAACAACTACAGACAAAGTGTGGGTATGAATTTTGCCTCTGCCTCTCTCGAGGTATAGTTATGTGCTCTTTACATGAGTGGAATCAAACAGCGGAAAGGGGTTTCGTGGTTTTTTTTAATGACATGAGGATTGTAACTTTTCAAGTTTATATCTTCCAGGCCAGGCTTGCCTTCAGGTGGTCGTGCAAGTAATGGGTAGGGAGTTAGAAAGTACGTATTGAAAACGACACTTTTTATGTTCCACAATATTATAATTATAAACCTGACCGGTTTCGCTTCACAGCATTTTCAAAGGTCTAGATGGAAGGACAAGGTATTACTACCTTTGTGGAACAGAACAAGTGTCGTTTTCAATATGTGCAGTGCAGCAAGTTCCACCAAGTGCCGTCAATCAACAGTATAAATAATCAGTTAGAAAGTAGTCACTCCCAAGTAGTCACACAAATGTTGAAAATTAAAGACTCATTTTTAGATTATTTATTTGTTTATTTAAAAGACTATGAAACTGGAAGAAAAATAAGATACGAAAAAGAATTTAAAATTCTTGATCGGCCAAGTTAAATGTAAGATTTGGTTTGTTTTTGGCAGTTTTTAACACATTGTCAAGTCAAAGCGGAGATCGGATTTTTGAAAATCTATATGAGTTTTAGGCAGACTTTAAACCAGTGTACATCTAGTATTTTGATAATAATAATAAATGTAGTGGATAACTGGTTTTAGAAGAAGTATATATTCATACCCTGCTTTTCCGATCTTGGTCTAATTTGATAGAACTCTCAAGAGCAATTACAAAGTAACTGCAAGCAAATGAAGTTGTTTGTATCTGACATAAATTATCTTCAACCCTTTTCATAAGACTTAAGTTACATAATATAATAGTTCCATGTTTTTTAAGTAATAAATAGTTTGACAAAAGTTTGAAGAAAAACTCGTTCGTGCGACTTAAACTTCGTGGGAACTGAAGGGTGGAATGTTAATCAAATTTGCGAGTCTTTTATACTTGGTGACAGTTTATGTGGGAAAATTTTGTGAACCGGGAAAATATATTCTGTTGGTATGTTTCTTATAAATGTATATTTCTTGGAAATCATAAGGTTTTGGTAAGTTCAAAGATGTGAGATAAAAGAAGATAAACATATTTAGATATCTTTTTAGGATTTCGTAGCCAAAGTGTAAAAATGGGACCCTTTTTTTTAAGTGAGGGAAAATCCTCATGGATGTTATGACGGACTCCTACCGACTAAAAACCCTCACGTAACGCCCAACAGCCTATGGTTGTGAGCCCCGGGTAAGCCCTCGGAAGGAAGTCACAACAGACCTACGGCCGCCACGGCGGCCTCGCCCAAGGGGTGGTTTGGGTGCTATCCTGCGTCTTTGGGGGGTTTCGGGTGTGATCCCGCTTCTAAGGGGGGGCGTGCGTAAGTTCCTCACGTCACGCTTTCGTCACGGGCCTGCTTCTGTAAGGACGGTGAGCGACCCTCTCACAGTCCTCAGACCCCCGGTCATGGAGGCCGATAGTCAAAATGGGACCCTTTTCAGGAGACTTCACCGTCCGCCTGTCTGTTTGTACGTCAGTTACAAATCTGTATCTCAGGAATCGTTATTGCTGAAATTATCACAGATGATGTATTTCTGTTGCCGCTGTAACAAAAAAATATTGTCTGTCCGTCACGAGCCTGATTCTCAGGAACCGTTAAAGCTAGAGAGCTGAATTTTTTACAGATTATGTATTTCTGTTGCCGCTATATCAAAATAAACTCAGTTTAAAAGGGAGCCTCCTCTTTAAATGAGTTTATTTTGATACAATAAATGTGATTGTTTGGCGTTTTTGTGGTACGGAACCCTCTGTGCGCGGATGTTACCTTCACTTGGCCGGTATTTTCTGGATAAAAAGTAGCCTATGATATACTCCTGACTTTCATCTTTCTGCATTTATCATCGAATTACGGCAATCCATTTATACCTTACGACGGGAAAAATGAGCAAACATACAATCATTATATCCTTTATATAATACTAGCTGTGCTTTACGAAATACAACGAATCGCGTAGCAACCTTTGCACTTACTTACTCATATTTACATTAATTTCATGGTGGGAATCGAACCCACGACCTCGTGATGCGCAGTCTCACGATACTCTGTATATTGTACTACCAATGTAATAAATTAATTAATTCCGTATATTGACTTCAGTTACTTGAATTGAGTGGAGAGAAACCTTAGCAATCCAATATATTCAATATAGCTGTAGCCCGCGACTTCGTCCGCTGCATTATCTTTAGATTGACATAACTTTTTTATTTATGAACCGATTGACATGAAACAAACACTAAATGTTAAGAGGAGTAAACCGCAACTTAATAAAGAACCGCATCGCAATCGGTTAAGCGGTTGCTGAGATTAGCGTGCACAAACGTACAGACAAACAGACAAAAATTCTAAAAACCATTGTTTTGGATTCTATTGCGTCCATAAAGCACCCCTATAAACTTTTTTCTTATACATCTTTAATGTACAGACAGCGACCTGTTAGGATTTTATTATATGTACTGATATTGATAACCGGTGGCATGTGGCAACGGGGTCCCGTGATACGACGGGTAAGAGTACAAAATGTCGCCACCCCTATACATCCCGAGGGTGTTGTAAGAGGCGACTAAGGGAACACTTTCGCAAAAAGATCCATTGCGTAGAGGAGGAAATCTCGAAATGAAACCCGGTTTTTCAAATCAACTGCCGGTCGCGGGGACCGTCTTTCTATTTCAACACGACAATAGGCTCACCACCTATTACGTGGGACATAAAACTATAAGGTGAATGTGGGCGTATATATGCCTCTGTCTACCCATTCGGGGATAAAGGTGTGATTATATGTATGTATGTAACCGGTGTGAGCGGTTCCGCCCCTGGGATAGTTTGTTCCCGTTCCCGCTTCCCATGGGAACTTATTTGCGGCATAAAATTAGCCTTTTTGTTATTCCTCACTATGATCTATACCAAATTATATGATACAAAATTTCAGTCGGATACGATCAGCTGTTAGACCGGACTGAGTTTCTTGGGGTGTTCTTCTCAGTCTGTAGCATTTCCGAACCCCCGGTAGAGTCACAAAAAATTTGACAAACATAAATAATTTTTTAAAAATTTCAAAGGGAATAAATTTTATTTTATTTTATTTTATTTTTTATTTTGCGTAAAAGAGTAACAAATTTGCACACTAACAAACTTTTACATCCCTACTCCCTACTAATATTATAAATGCGAAAGTAACTCTGTCTGTCTGTCTGTTACGATTTCACGCCTAAACGGCTAGAGCGATTGTAAAGAAATTTGGTATAGGGATAGTTCGACGTCCTGCGAAGGACATAGGCTACTTTTTAACCGACTGTGCACAGGAAGGGTTATGATTTTACGATATAACGACTCTTACGCGATAACGACTTCTACGCGGTCGAAGCCGCAAGGAACAGCTTTTACAAAATATTAGTAAGAGGGGATTGCGTAGAGAAGGAAAACTCGAAACGAAACTCGGTTGTCAGTAAAATGATAATCGTTTAGCGAAGTTGAAGGCCTTATGGGCGGATTGAAAATTTCAACTACGGGTCGCGGCGACCTGCGCTTGTCCATTTCAACACGGAAATAGGCTCACCACCTATTACGTGGGACGTAAAACTACAAGGTGAAATCGCCCTCCCCGGCGAATAGTATGGTATTGTGGTATAACGACAGTTTAGGTTTTATTGCATTTTCGGTTTTTAGAGCATCGAATACACATTGTAAATTTTTTTTGGAATTTTTCAGTGGATATTTTTGAAAATACAATAATTCCCATAGGTCCATAATGAACATAACAATTTTATTCAGTTAAATTAGTAATACGATTTGCACATGAATAATACCGTAAACGATAATGCAAAGTTATTTTGTCCCGTTAGTATCCGTAATGCCCTTTTACAATAAATTACAGATCTTAATAAAAAGGTAATGTTTCTTACCGTATCATATAGATATAATTCTAACAGTAAGGGGTTTTAAATTGAAATATTGCAATTATGTTGGAAGGCAATGCAATAACAAACTACTATTTTCGGTAGTATTAGCGGTGCAAAAGTGCTCGCGTATTTTGTTCGCTTATTTATAGTGACCAACCGAAGTTACGGTTTCGGTTTCGGCCAAAATAGGTCGAAACACAGGTTTGTAAATTTTGAGACGATCGCTCTGCTTAATTAGCCTGTGACGGTTGTGTTTGTCTGTCAGCAAGCTGTACCTATCACAAACACCGTGATAGTTAAACAGTTAAAAGTTTCACACAACGAATAATGAGAAACAGACAAAATAACAATATTAAAGGGGCCTCTTATACAATTAAACGTGACGTTCTTGTTCGAAACTCCACGTGCGCGAGTCAAAACCTTATTTGTCCATTCAAAGGTTGCTGCTGAAAGAAATTGCTTTGAGCGATAAGGCCGCCATTTGTACATTTTCATTTTACTTTAGATTTATTTGTCAAATCTTACTGGTGTGTCTACAATGAAGTTTTACTTACTTAAAACCGGCCAAGAGCGTTTTGACGTTTTTTTTAAATATTTCTAAGCCCATCTTCGATTCGCCTGATGCAGTAATAAGAGGGTATAGTATTGTCTCCGTTGAGCAGCATATCTCCTTTTAGGGACCACTCAATGGAAAATACATAGCCTAATGAAATTTAAAAAATGGAAGCGAGAGCCCTTGCGACGTTATTTAAAAGGCTTTGGAGTAAGGCCATAGGTCAGCGCCCAGCGAAATCGAGACTTACCGGTCCCCGGTCTACCAGGAAGTCATGGACACTTGGAACGGATGCGATTTCAGCAACCAAGGCGGGGAAATGCTATAATCGAGGCATACAATCTCATACCGCTAGTGACAGATAATATCGGGCACGAATAATTCGCTAAATATCTGTGGCAATACACCCGCAGACCACAGCGGAGTACCAGTAAGGTGAAGAAGCAGCTAGGACACAGAATTCCACTCATTGGTAGAGTGCTCAGCGTGGGATCAGCGACCTGGCAAGTCCTGAGGCGGACATTCTCTCACTGAAGATCATAAAATAAAGTAAAATAAAATAAAATAAAATTTATTACCTTTGAAATTTAAAAAAAAAATATTTAGGTTTGTCAATTTTTTTGTGACTCTACTGGGGGTTCGGAAATGCTACAGACTGAGAAGAACACCCCAAGAAACTCAGTCCGGTCCCTCACAAAATTCATCTTATTATCTAATACAGTTTATTTTAATATGTAGAAAGGAGCAATTCGTGTCACTGCCAGGGAGCCTTGTATTCTAAAAAGTCTTTAATGCTATAATAAGCTTTCTGGCACAATTTAAATTTTACAATTTTTTTAATTTATTAACTGACAAACCTGTTAAGGCTGTCGGCAATGTATTGTACATTCGAATACAATTGCCCGCGAAGAATTGCTTATTTTATTAAGCCTAAATCTAGGTACAGCCAATTTATTCTTATTTCTTAAGTTTAGGTTATGGATATCACTATTTTTAATAAATTTACTGTTATTTTTATGAGTATTTATTAAGTTTTCATATATGTACTGTGAATACACAGTAAGGATGTTGATATCCCTAAACTTTTCTCTTAATGACTCCCGAAACCCCATACTATAGATAGCTCGGACAGCCCTTTTCTGCAACACAAAGATACATTCGATGTCGGCAGCGTTACCCCATAATAGTATGCCATAGGTCATGACACTGTGGAAATAACTAAAGTAGACAAGACGGAAGAGAAATACCGAGTTCCATAGTCTAGAGCGCAGGCGCTGCATGATTGTCATCTATCAGGACTATAGGTCTCCATGACCGGGGCCAGAGGACGGCGGAATAGTCGCTCGCCATCCTTACAGAAGCCGGCTCAAGACGGTGGCATGACGTAAGAGTTTCATGCACGCCTCACGCCCCAAATAACGGGATAACACCGAAATCAACGCTTAAGACGCGGGATAGAAACCTTATTCGAAACGGCAGTGCTAGCCAAGGTCTGTCGGGATGCGATGCGATATGAACACGCCTTCATCTCCGAAGGGGTAGGTAGAGGCATATTGTAGGCCCACATTTCACCTTTTTTTAAATTTATCCCACGTACTAGGTGGTGAGCCGTATTGCCGTGTTGAAATGGACAAGCAAAGGTTGTGCCTGCCTGCTGTTGAAATTTTTAAAGCCGCCTAAAAAGGCCTTTATCTTGGCTCAACGACTGCCATTTTACTGGCAACCGGGACCAACGAATTAAAGTGTCTTCCGAAGCAGGGAAACGCTCAAATAAATGTCACCAAGTGGTCACATAGATAGCCACCTATCCAGGGACTAGCCACAGTGAAAGTAGCTTACTGTAGTGATCGTTTACAAAACACTGAGTTAGCGGGACCACGATCGCTTTAAGTGCGGTTGGAAATCATGAGATATCCTTCCGAGGACTTACCAGGGACACCCTTCGTAGGCAGTAGCAGGGCAAAGTGTGGTTTTAATAAGTAAGAGCTTGCAATAGCATCCTTGAGTAATTTAACACGTAATAGAGAGAAAAAATAGAAATATCTCCACCTAAAGAAGTTAGGTGGAGATATTTCTATCAAATCCATGATAGATAGAGATCTAAATTTTTCACAAGTGATGTATGTCTGTGTTTGTATGTATGTACCAACTAAAAGCAGAAAAAAGAATCCCCACACAATAAACTGGGACCACTGGGGCCGAAAGTTCAGTTTCGGTTTCGGCTTAAAAACCAGTTTCGTTCGGACTCTATTTTTAACAAAGAAATCTGCAGTTTTATTTATTTATTTTATTTGAACAGAAAGAAACAGTCACTTATAACTATATTAACACAGAAACCCTTATTGAATAATAGACCTACAGTTTCCTAAATTTTTAACATCGTGAATAGGTACAGTATTCAAATTTAATGCATTGTATTTCTTAAATATTATTTATGATTATTATTTAAATAAAACATGTAGTACGAATATCAACTGCCTCTAATATTGCATATTATATGTAATTTTATTAATTAGTACTGTATTATTTGATGAAATATTATATTTGCAATATAGTATTACTAATAATCAGTTGACACTATATATTGATGAATAGTTTGCAAAGTAATATTACCGTTGACACTATCACATGCATTTCCCCGAATAATATGGTAAAGTTCACGTGCCGTAAACGTTTTTAGCTCCATATTTACATGAACAATACTGTAATGCATTATTACTGACCACGACAACAATGGGAATAACACGCGAATAATATGGTAATGATACATTGCGTACTATACTTTTTATCTACAATTTCAGTAAAATGTTTTTCTTAAATTACTTTATTCCAATATCCTTTTAAAATAAAATTAACAAAGAAACTAGTCTGTACAAAAATTAGCTTTCTTTTGACATATAAATTATTGCCATACAATCTACCTGCACTGAGATATAAGCACAAAACAGTTATTTCCTTCTCCTGTAAAATTTAGAATTTACGATTACCATATTATTCGCCGGGGAGGGCGAAATGTGGGCGTATACTATGCCTCTGCCTACCCCTTCGAGGATAAAGGCATGTACACTAAATGTATGTATGTTTTCCCGGGGATAGTGTAGCTTCCCAACAGTGAAATAAATTTTTGAATCGGTTCAGCAGTTTCGGAACCTAATCAACTGCAATCAAACAAACGATCAAATCTTTCCTCTTCATAATATTAGTCTATATTAGTAAGGACTAGCTGAGCCCGCAACTTCGTTTACGTCAAATAAGGTGTATGAAAGGAGAGGTATTTCTTCATCAGACTCATCAAGCAGCGTGTGAAACGGCCCTGTTTGCTTAATCATAAAAGAGCTTAAAGATTAAGTCTATTGTTGGTTAGTCTATGAATTGTTTTAGATTTTTAGCCTTAATTGTTTTGTTTTAGCCTTAATCATTAAGCTCTTTTATGATTAAGCCAACACGCCAGTTTAGATTACCCATTTTTGGATTCATAAGTCTACGTATGATTCTTTAAAGTGATATAACTTTTCTATTTATAAACCGATTGATATGAAATAAATACTAAATGTTAAGCGAAGCAAACCTTAACACAATAAAGAAAACCGCATTGCAATCGGTTAAGCGGTTGCTGAGATTAGCGTGCACAAACGTACAGACAAACAGACATACAGACAAACAGACATACAGACAAACAGACAAACAGACAAAAATTCTATAAATCATTGTTTTGGGTTCTATTGCGTTCATAAAGCATGTACAGACAGCGACCTGTTACGATTTTATTATATGTATATTGATTGATTGATTGATAATTACTGGTTATACTTACCTACTTATAAAATTCGTTTGTTATGCCTTGTTTACAAACTTAAATCTACGAAGATCAAACAAAATAATGTCTTTCCTAGACAAAATATATTTCATCTTGTATTATATCTGAGCCTTGGCCGCTATTTGTCAGCCAAGCACGTTTTGAGGCTGAAAATAAGATATATTATTTGATTTTTTCCATCTAAAGGCTATTATAGGATCGGGGAACGTGACCTACTGTTATTTTCATTGAGGTCTTGCGTGACTCTATGATTTTCAGAATAGTCTTTAAATAGATAGATTTTCAATCTTTATACAAACGAAATTGGACGGACCCTTCGTTCGTCAGTGGACTGGAATAGACTGATTTGGTTGAGATAAATGCGATACGTGCAGAGTTTTAGGCGGAACTCCTCATGGATGCTAAGCTGGAAACCTACCGAAGACCATACGGTGCCTTGCCATCTTCCTATGGCTGGGACCCTACGATGAATCCCCGGAACGATAACACCTGTACTCCTGACCCTTACTATATGCGCAATCGCTGTTTCGCCTGTTAGGGTACTGTTTTGTCTTGCTTTTGGGGGGTTTCGGGCTTTAAATCACTTCTTTGATGGAGGGTGAAGGTCGTTGGTGCGAAGTACAGAGTTCTAAACATTAGAGCCAATTTGAGGTGACTTCATTTAGGGTGTATAGGAGCCGTATCAAGAACTACGGGACCAATTAAGACGGGAATGGGATAAGTGAACCTGCAGAGACAAAAATGAGGTTATGACACTGACGCCTTTGAGGTTGTCAGAAAACAATCGCTTCTGTAGCGTCTCAAAACAAAGAGCAGTTGATCAACTGGGCAAATATGCCCACATTTCACCTTATAGTTCTATGTCCCACTTCCACGTAATAGGTGGTAAGCCCATTGCCGTGCTGAAAAGGACAGGCGCAGGTCGCGCGACCCGCTATTTTTCCTCCACTAACGATTATCATTTTACTGACAATCGGGTTTCATTTCGATTTTCCTTCTCTACGCAATGGATCTTTTTGCAAAGGTATTCCCTTAGTCGCCTTTACGACACCCTCGGGATGTGTTGGGATAGCGACATTTTGTACTCTTACCCGTCGCAACACGGGACACGGTCGCCACACGGGGCAGTGATGCTGGCTATATAATCAGCACCGGAGAAGATATGAAATTACATCGCCTAATAACCGACAAGAGATGCTATGCTTGCTGTCTCAAAGCAAAGAAATCTTATCTATACTAATATTATAAACAGGAAAGATTTGTTTTTTTGTTTGTTTGTTTGTAACGAATAGGCTCCGGAACTATTAGACCGATTTGAAAAATTCTATCACAGTTGTAAAGCTACACTCTTTGCGGTGTTCCCATATTCCCACGGGAACGGGAACTACGCGGGTGAAACCGCATGACGTACTATATACATATATTATATTATGACATGCTTGCCGGGCACGGTAGCTTCGGTAGGTATCTGTGGCGAAAACACCGGGAAACCACGGCCAAGTGTCAGCACTGCGAGAACCGCAGCGATGACACGGCGTTCCACACGCTGGTGAAGTGCACGGCGAGGGCGCAACAGCGCCAGGTCCTCGTAGTGTGTCTGGACGTGGACACTCTCTCGCTCGAGACCATGGTGCGAGCCATGCTCTCCAGCGGGAGTAAGTGGGACTGCGCCGCCTCCTTCTGCGAGCAGGTCATGCTCGTAAAGGAGGCGGCGGGACGGGTACGGGAGAGAACTGCAGTCGGCGGCCTGGGCGCCGCCGACGTGTCTTCGCCGAGGACTATCGGCCACCATGACCGGGGGCCTGAGGACGGTGAGAGGGCGGCTCACCGTCCTTACAGAAGCAGGCCCATGACGGCAGCGTGACGTGAGAAATTCACGCACGCCCCCCCCTTAGAAGCGGGATCACACCCGAAACCACCCAAAGACGCGGGATAGCACCCGAACCACCCCCTAGGCGAGGCCGCAGTGGCGGCCGTGGGTCTGTTGGGAGTTCTGGGACATCTTTCCGAGGGCTTCCCTGGGGCTCCCAACCACAGGCTGTTGGGCGTGACGTGAGGTTTTTTAGTCGGTAGGAGTCCGGCATAACATCCATGAGGATATATATATATATATATATATATATATATATATATATATATATATATATATATATATATATATATATATATATATTTATATATATATATATATATACTATAATATTATAAAGCTGAAGAGTTTGTTTGTTTGTTTGAACGCTAGGATCTCAGGAACTACTGGCTGGATTTCGAAAATTATTTTACAGTTTGATAGTCCATCTATTGAGAATGGCTATAGGCTATATAACATCACGCCAAGGCGAATAGGAGCGAAGCAGCAATCAAGAATGTTTCGAAAACGGGGAATATTTTTTATCGTCTGACAGCTTCCGAAGCGTACGCTGCATAAATGTGTAGGGACCGCGGCACTAGTCCGCCATCTTGTAGCTAGTCGCATTTGGGTTGCACTAGCGAATAGACGTGTGTGACAATAAACGTACTTAGACATCTCTAATCGTTTGACTTAGCACCTCGCCAGTGTGTCCCCTAAACTGGTGACCCGCGACTCACGAACACGCAACAACATATTTAGGAGTGCTGAACAATTTAGTCGTGAAAAATAAAAGTAACTGTGATAAGTGAAAATGACCACGCAACAAATTACGCCCGCCAGCGTCACGCCCGCCTACGCAGCGAAAAACGAGGACGGCTTAGCTACAATCTCCATAGCGGCACGAATCCCACAGTTCTGGTCAGAACTACCCAGGCTGTGGTTTGCCCAATTCGAGGCGACGATAGCCCCTCAGAAGCAAGGCGAGGACTGCAAATTCCAGCTAGTGATTTCGAAACTCGGCCGGGACGCGCTCCAACAGGTGTCGGACATAGTTTACACCCCACCTGAAAACAACAAATACACAACCCTCAAGGCCAGACTTCTTGAGGTATTCGAGGAATCCCCTGAACGACAGTTCCACAAATTGGTAAGCGAACTAGATTTGGGGTCACAAAAGCCGTCGCAGCTACTAAGGAAAATGAAAGAATTGGCTCGCAATTGCCAAGCTAGCGACGAAACGGTGCAAAATATATGGACCTCACGATTGCCCCCAAGCGTTCGGGCAGTACTTGCGGCCAGTCAGGATCAAAAGTTAGCAAACCTGGCACCCATAGCTGACAAAGTCATGGAGAGCATCCAGCATAGCCCCTTGACAACCGAGGCAGCGGCCGTAAGTACCACACAATCTAGCAGCAATCCAGATATATGCTCACAGATGCAAAGTCTACTAACAGAGATAGCAGAATTACGCAAAGAAGTACGTAGTCGACCTAGAGACAAACCCTACGACAATGGGTACAGGTCCAGAGACAATTCCAGTAGCAGGGATAGGCGTAACAGCAAGCAATGGATACCGCCTCAACAAGGCACATTATGCTTCTCCCATTATCGTTTTGGACCAGCGGCAAAGAATTGTAAACAACCGTGCAAATGGAACCAGAACCAGGGAAACGAGTAACGGCGGGTTGCGAAGAGACACGCCAACCTGCGAATTATCGTCTCAGCGTACTAGACAGTAAGAATGCTTTACACTTTTTAATAGATACCGGAGCCAATATCTCCGTTGTTCCTATCTCTAAAGTACATAGTAGTTATAGAAAAAACAAAGTTGATTATAAATTATACGCCGCTAATGGCTCAAACATCCAAACATTTGGTGTTATTAATTTAGAATTAAATTTAAACCTAAGAAGAGCTTTTAAGTGGGACTTCATAATAGCGGATGTGAGTCAACCTATCATAGGTGCTGATTTCCTAAACCACTATAAATTAATTGTAGATGTAAGCTCTCAAAAATTGTTAGATAAGGTAACCAATCTTAAGGTTAATGGATATTTAGTAAACGGCATAGAATCTACACTAAGTACATTTGATACTAAAATTGATTGCTGTAACATTCTCTCTAAATATCCTAACATAACAAAACCATTTAATTTTAAGGCCAGTCCTAAACATAATGTGTACCATTATATAGAAACTACGGGCCCACCGGTCCACGCCAAAGCCCGGCCATTACCTGCTCACCTGTACAACAAGGTAAAACAGGAATTTAAGTGCATGCAGGAAGCCGGCATCTGCAGTCCCTCAAGCAGCGAGTGGGCAAGCCCCCTCCACGTCGTGCCCAAGAAAGACGGAAACATTCGTCCGTGCGGCGACTACAGGAGGCTAAACGCAATAACTAAGCCTGACAGGTACCCGATTCCTAGAATACAGGACTTCACGTTCGGCCTTGCAGGTAAGTCTATTTTTAGCAGAGTAGATGTAAATCGTGCCTTCCACAACATACCCATTCATCCTGACGATGTGGACAAAACAGCCATAATTACCCCATTCGGTTTATGGTCGTTCTCCAGGATGACCTTCGGACTCTGTGGGGCCCCACAGACGTATCAAAGGTTCATGGACAACGTGGTACTAAAAGGCATAGAGCAATTATCATATACTATAAATAATAAGTTAGAAACTTCTCAAATATTTTGTTACCTAGATGACGTAATCATAGCGAGCACATGCTCAGAAATTAATTATAAGCACTTAGAATTATTATTTCAGCGTTTTGACGAGTTCGGATTAACAATTAATCTAGCAAAATGCGAGTTTGGGCAGCCTAAAACCGAGTACCTAGGCTATGAGGTCACCGACAAGGGCATAAAACCTTTAGCCGACAAGGTCAAAGCCATTATGGACTTCCCACGTCCCAAAACTTTGGAGCAACTGCGGAGGTTCATAGGGATGGTGAATTTTTATAGGTTACACATACCTCACGCCATCGAACAACAAAAGGAGCTCAATAAATACCTCGCTAAAGCTAAGAAAAAAGATAAGTCTGAGGTCCCATGGACCGACGTAGGGATTGCAGCCTTCGAAAAATGCAAGGAAAGTCTCAAGGACGCAGCAACCCTAGCATATCCACTACCAGACGCGCCCTTAAGCCTCATGACGGACGCATCGGACTCGTGCGTTGGAGCCGTTCTTCAACAATTTACAAATAATTCTTGGATACCATTAGGTTTTTATTCCAAACACTTATCATGTACCCAAGTAAAATATAGTACCTACGACAGGGAACTTTTAGCAATCTACTTGGCCGTGCAACACTTTAGAAATCACATAGAAGGTCGTCCTTTAACTATTTTTACTGACCATAAGCCGTTGACATTCGCATTCAGTAAAAATAATAGTGACAAAGAAATCCCTAGAAGAGTTAGACAGCTTTCGTATATAAGCGAATACTCGACAAACATACAACATATAACAGGATGCAACAATGTTGTAGCCGACACGCTATCGCGAGTCGAAACAGTAGCCAGTCCTACGACGTTCGATTTCGCAGAAATAAGTGACGCGCAGGAACATGATACCTACATAGCAACTGTGTTGTCGGGACAAAGCGATAACAAGCTAAGTAATGTAACGCTAAAACGATGCGTAATACCGAACTCAAGTAAAACAATTTACTGTGAGGTATCTACTGCCAACATAAGGCCTTATTTACCCGAAAAATTTAGGAAACAGGCATTTGAGGCAATTCACAATATTAGCCATCCCGGAGTCCGACTATCGCGCCAGCTTGTCGCCCAAAAATATTTTTGGCCAAGCATTAACAAGGACGTAGGACAATGGGCAAAAACGTGCATTAACTGTCAGCGATCAAAGATATCGCGACATACTAATTCAGAACTAGGCATTTTTCAACCAAGCGAACGTTTCGATCACGTTCACATTGACATAGTAGGACCTCTGCCTACCACCCAACAAGGGTATAGATATCTCATAACTATAATCGATAGGTTTACAAAATGGCCTGAAGCATTTCCGGTGTGTAACATTACAGCGGAAGTAGTCTCAAAAGTGATCTATGAAGGGTGGATCTGCCGCTTTGGCACCCCAAAAAAAATCACTACAGACCAGGGCCGTCAATTTGAAAGTGATTTATTTAAGCATTTAATGACTTTATTAGGCATTAAGAAAACTAGAACCACGCCATACCATCCGCAATGTAATGGCATGATAGAGCGATGGCATCGTAGCATGAAGGCATCCCTCATGGCAAGGTTAAACCATAGTGAGTGGTCAGAGGAGCTACATTCAGTTCTCTTAGGGCTTCGAGCAGCTATCCGCAGCGACACAGGTATCAGCGCAGCACAATTGGTGTATGGCCAAGGTATCCGCCTCCCGGGAGATTTCTATACAGACTCACCAGAGGTAAGCACCAACACGCATATTTACCTACAGCAACTACAGCGGGTGATCAAACAGCTACGGCCCACAACTAAGAGCCATTCGAATACTAGGTCAATATTCGTGCATCCTGACCTGGCCAAGTGCTCCCACGTATTCGTAAGAAACGATATGGTAAGCAGACCCCTCACGCCTCCGTACGAAGGGCCTTACAAAGTCGTTAGTAAGGACGATAAATGGTTTACAGTACAGTTACCTAACAGGCAAAGTCAAATCTCTATAGATAGATTAAAACCTGCATACTTAATGAATAGCACAGAACCCACTGTGCCACCAGTCATGCCAGCACCAACGCCGCCGACGTCGGTTAGCACAAGCCAACCGGAAGATATCAATAACTCTTCCTCACAGAACACGGCGCCAGTTCCAAAGTTCTCCCGTGCTGGCAGACAAGTCAAACTTCCCGTCAGATTTAGGTAAGTTATAAAAAACACAATTCATACTTACTTACTCACCTACTCAACTATGTACACACCTCGGTAATTTGATCCCCGTCAGCAACTCGCATCCGGTACCCAGTACAATGCGCAATGTTTTAATATACTACAAATTCGTAAGTAATGATAGGGTGACCATGAGTCAACACGCTCAAATCAGTACAATCTTGGTTACACAAGTAACAATGTTTGATGGACTCACATCCGACTATTCATGAACAATACTTACATTATGCATTATTTAACTGAAACATTGTACTAATTATTATACAAGTATGAAAGGGCCATGCGAGTAGCGATTTAAGAATGAAAGGGATATCCGGCGCCGTCATGGCGACGCTGCCGATCACTACGGTGTTGTTGAATTAATTATTGCAGAGCGGGCGTCATGGCGGTCACCATTAATTACATAGTATGAATGAGTATAGGTTAAGTAAAATGTCCCTACTTGTCCACGCAACGTGGACACCGTATTATTGTGCAATCATGTTGCATTAAGTATTTTATAGAATAATGATTATTAGCTATTATTTGTCAGTGTATACAAGCGCTACAGCCACATAATGGGCAAAAATCAAAGCAAATCGCAAGATATTATTATCGCACAAAACGGAGCGAACTCTGCGACCACTAAAGAGATTGCCACAGAGCAAAGATTGGATTATTTAAATATGCTCTCAATCATAATCATTGTAAGTGTGGTACTATTATATTCATATATTTTATACCAGCATTATAAGAAACATACTCAGAAAGTATTTCAAAAACAATTGGACACTACCGCAGCAGCGTTAAGCCAAGCTGCAAACAGTACCAATCAACGCCAATTTATGCAACAAGTGTAATAGAAATAAGGAAATTGTTTTTCGGTATAAAGAAAACACTGTATGTATATTATACAAATTTTATTTTTTTCTTTCAAATGTACCACTAGTTTAAGACTGTTAATTTTGTAACATTGTATAACCTTCTTTTTTTACCATTTTAAATGTATCAAAATTATTAAAAGAGGGGGGGATGAGTGTAGGGACCGCGGCACTAGTCCGCCATCTTGTAGCTAGTCGCATTTGGGTTGCACTAGCGAATAGACGTGTGTGACAATAAACGTACTTAGACATCTCTAATCGTTTGACTTAGCACCTCGCCAGTGTGTCCCCTAAAAATGGTTAAAGTTACGTAAAAATTGTGTAATACAAAAATGTTTTTCTTAAAAAGTTCTAAAAAAAAACCGCAACAGCATAATGTCTATCTTTTAAGGTTCGCTCACAATAACCTAATTTGTCGATCTCTTAAGCTCCGCTCACAATATTTTAAAACTGAAGAGTTTGTTTGTGCTAAGATCTCAGAAACTACTGGTTGCATTTCAAAAATAATTTTACAGTTTAATAGTCATTTTATTGGGGATGGCTAATGACAATATACCATCACGCTAAGACGAATAGCGGCGGAGCAGCTGTGAATAATGTTTTGAGAACGGGGAAAATACACGTACACTGCGTAAATAGTTAAAGTTACGTAAAAATAGTGTATTATAAAATTGCAGCATATGCTTATCTTTTACGGTTCGCTTACAATAACCCTCTTAATAAGTTTTAAAATATGGGCGAGGCCACGACGGCAATAATCGTGGTCTGCAGTAGTAGCCAGTCAGATGAACGATAAAAACCGGTCAAGTGCGAGTCGGATCCGTACCAAAAAAGGACGGGCGGAAGTAAATGCTACAGGAAACATTATATCACTAAATATTTATACCACACTTCTCTCTTTCTCACTCCCATGTGACGCAAACGAAGTTGCGCGGGTCAGCTAGTATATAATAAAATGATAGTAAAGTCAAAACTGTTCGTTGGAAATATTTAAAGAAAAATACTCGCTGGGTGTTCAACATAAGATACCGAAGTCGAAAATATAGTTAGAAAATTTTTTGCTCTATTTTATTCCCGTATTCCCACGGGAACGGAAACTACGCGGGTGAAACCGCGTGACGTCCGCTAGTTAAAAATAAACTCCACTCCTGTTCGTTAGCAAAACCCCCTGAAAACAACTGGTGTTGTTAGATTCAGAAAAGACGATACTTGGATGAAAAATATTCAGTAAATATACTTACAAGAATGAATACTCCGTAATATATTATTTAGATGCATTCTCGAGAGACGCAGGTCATAAATAACGTGAGGTGTATTAGGTACGGCGTCGCCCAGAGGGCGCGCTGGAGGTACAATCTCAAAAAATATGATCATGTCTCACATCTTCGCCAGAAACTCAAGTGGCTCCCTATCCGCCTTCGCCGGAACACTCGTATACTCTGTCTCCTCTATAATAGCCTGTACAACCCCAATTCACCTTCCTATCTAAGGGATCGATTCTCCTTCATGCGAGATCCAGATCTTCCGTGTAGATCGCATCTACGCTTCATTCTTAATATACCCAGACACAAATCAGACTGCTTCACAAACTCCTTTACAGTTCATGCGGTTAGGCTGTGGAATTCCCTTCCGCCTAACATACAAGAGTCTAAATCACTTTCTATCTTTAAAAGGAAAGTTCGTTTACACTACCTCTCCTCCATTATGTTAACTTTTCTTTCATTCCGATGTAAATGTTTTGGTCATTTCGAACTAACTTCCTCTTGTATTTATTGTTTTAGTATAGGTTTGTTATGTATATGTATTTACATATATATGCTTATAATATGTATTTATTAATATTGTATATATCTTGAGTAGGTATTTATGTATACAGTATCTATTATATTGGTTTGTGTATGTTTACTTTATTTTGAACTGAGTTTACTAACACACTTCTACCTTTAACATACTTCTTTCTTCAAGCTATCCTTTCGCCGGACTGCTGGAAGAAATTTCTTTTTTTTTAGAAATAAGCAGTACCATTGTACTTATTTAACTTTTTCGTATTTACCTGTGAAAACATAGTGTGTACATAAATGTTAAATAAATAAGTACATTAGCTGTCGATGTAGCGTCATGAAATAGCGTGCGAGTTGTTGATGGAAAAATAAGTAATGCACGCTGACTTTTTATTCTAATAAGGCTCGATATTATAATCGACTAGCTGATGCCCGCAGCTTCGTCGCGTAAAATTTGTTCCCGTCCCCGCTTCCCGTATTTTATCCCCTTGGGGGTAGAATTTTTAAAATCCTTTCTTAGCGGATGCCTACGTCATAACATCTACTTGCATGCCAAATTTCAGCCCAATCCGTCCAGTGGTTTGTGCTGGGTTGATAGATCACTATGTCAGTCAGTCAGTCACCTTTCAGTTATATATATTTAGATATAGTTTATCCAAAGGGATAGACAGAGCCATACATACTCTATACGCCCACGTTTTACTTGTTGTATTTTGTCGAATGAAATGTAAAATTTTCAAAATTAAGTTCGCTAGTTGCGTACATTTCAACCAGAGGCATTTAACAACCCATCCTCCTGCGGCTTAATATATCCTCCCGAGAGTGCACCCGGGAACGACACCGTGTGTTTAGAAACGGTAGGATTCTGGCAAAATAGGCATAAGAATCTCAAAATAAAAAAAAATCACTCAAAAGCCCAATAGTGACCTAAGAACCAGTAATATACCGTTATAATGTCGGCACCCACTAAGAGGTTTTCCAAATACTATTCTGAGGGAATAAAATGGTAAATTATTAAATTACTTGGAATTAATTAACGCAAACTACTGAAGTACAAACTAAGTACTCCTACTAATTCGATTCAATCTCAAATGTGGGTACTTTCATTTCATTATACCATTCATAGACGTCTCGTCCTTGGAACTGTGCCCAAAAGCCTATCATAAGTTTATCTTTATTAATGGAAGAATGTAAATACTGCCTAGCTGGTGAAATAGGCGTGTATTGAATAGCTGCGAACTACGAGCTAATCCTACTAATCCTACTATACTATTAATATTTTAAATGTGAAAGTTTGTGAAGATGGTTGGATGTTTATTACTTAATCACACTCTAACGGCTAACCGGATTGGGCTGAAATTTCGTACAGAGATAGCTTATAGTCTGGAATAACACATAAGCTACTTTTAACGTTAATCCCGGTTATTTATTCTCACGAGAAGCGGGAACGGGTTCCGAATTTCACGCGGGCGAAGCCATCTAGTATACATTAATAGGACTATGTCATTCCAAACCTAACCCGACTAGCTATGTCTCTTGGCTTTGCCCTTGATATAATTATATTGATAACCTTTATTTAATCTCTTATTACCCTCTAAGAGGAAGAAATTCAGGGTGGGCGCCTCGCTGGGGACCATGGTGCGAGCCATGATCTCCAGCAGGACTAAGTAGGACTCTGCTGCCTCTTTCTGTGAGCAGGTCATGCTCATGAAAGAGACGGCGGAGAGGAAGCGGGAGAGTCCCATCCGAGTTCGCCTAAGACTATCAGCTTCCATGAACGGGGGCCTGAGGACGGTAAACGAGCTGATCACTCACAGAAGCAGGCCCTAGACGACAACGTGACGTGAGGCAAACATGGAATTTTATGTATGCGGTGAAACGTCATCTATCTTATGTTTAACCGTTCCAAAATATGAAGAAGACGACGTTTCTTCCGTAAATTTCTGTTCACGCATTCATTCATGTCTTATTAATACTGAATCGGCGCCCTATCGGTCAAATTCCTTCCCACAAACACTACAACACAAGAAGTATTTAAGGTGCTCCCAAAGACAAGAGGTATTTTTGTACGATCACGGTCTGAAATAACCACAGACAGTATAGAATAGCGCATAGACTGTAATACGTCCCCATAGAATGTTAAATTCCACATGGGCGGAGCCAAGGACTCTAGGTGATGGTCTACTTAAATATAAGTTATAACAGTATAACTATTTACTTGAGCAAAACTTAACTAAAACATCTATTTTGCGTACATTAGCTAAAACTACGAGTAAGTTCTACTCGCAAGTAGGTAGACTAAGTAAGGAATATTACACGTTTAATTTGCATAAAGCCTAACGTAACACTTCAGTTATTTGTTAGAGAAAATTAGGTAAGTATTGTGCGTACTACCCGTTCGCTCTAACTTTGCCGCTGGCGTAGAGGCGTATACCCGAATTGTTAATTATACGAAGTAAATTAACAGTAGCTAATGTCACTTCGTCATAGAAAATATGCAACACTACAAGAAGAAGTGACATTAGTTGCTGTCAATTTACTTCGTCTAATCAAAAAATCGACTTTAGTGTAAAGCCGAACCGCAAAGTTAGAGCGAACGAGCTATACCTAAAGTTATAATCTACGTGCCTACTTGAATAATAGTAGCCTTTTTACCAGAAGGGTAGACAGAAGCTCACATTAACATTACTTGTATTTTATTCGAAATAATCCTTCTATAGTTTGACTTATTTAATGTGCGAACGTAATCAAGAATAATAGGCGGTAATATTACTGTCGTGAATTCTAGGACATCCTTCGATGTGTAAACCGTGTAGTTTTTAATCGGTGAAAGTCTGGTAGAATAAAATATACCTATAGTAATTTTTAGTTTCTATTTATTTATTTAAATAGAAACCACGCCAGTCATTAGGGTCGAATTGTCTCCAAAACTTCATAGTTCATTAAAGTAAAAAATTGTTTCAAAGTTTGGAAGCAAATTAAATAACATAATATAAAGGAAAATATCATGTTGTATAACATCTCTTTAAGATTTAATTTTCAAACTGTCATAAACGGAAATTGAACACAGGTTGTTTCCTTTAATACAAGTATGTTATGTGTCAAGTCATGTGCGTATAATTAATCTTAAATTTTTGTACAGGAAGTCGATTATGATCCGCCGATCTGTGGCTGAGATAATTTTAGTATTTCTTTTTCCTAAATTATTATTTAAAAAATGCGAATCTTTGTGAGTGTATATGTCTGCGTGTTAGGAACCTAGTCTGGATGTTTGAAAGGCGATCTAGAAAACTGAAACATCTACATACCTATGTATTTAATAACATAACTAGGTACATAGTTATACATAAAAACATCTGAACTCCATAACTCACATTTGCGGGTCACACATTATTTTGTTTCAAATCGAACCGGCATTCGAATCTAAGATAATAGCTAGGCAAGTTAGCTGCATTATGTTCATTACTTCTGCGACACCGAAGCAGTTATTTAATAAAATATTTTGCTATTTGACTGCCTTTGTGGCGTAGTCAGTAGAGATACCGCCTGCGGCGCTGGAGGTCCTGGGTTCGATTCCAGGGTCGGTCCAAATATTTGTGTGATCCACAAATGTTTGTTTCGGAGTTTGGGTGTTGTCTATCTGTAATGTGTATGTATTTAGTAATTTATAAGTATGTATATCAGTCGTCTAGATCCCATAGCACAAGCTTATATTAGCTTAATTTGGGCTAGATGATATTGTGTGTGCATGTCCACAAATATTTTATTTATTCATTATTAAAACAAAAATAGTTACATTATGCCAAAATAAATGCATTCTTTCTCAAGTAAACACCATAATTAAAACGAAACAAAACTTATATTCTTGACCTGCTTCCCTTAATCCAGCCCATTTTAGTTCAGGAGATCACTGTTATTTAATAATCCAATTTAAGTGAAACTCTTTCATGTCGGAAACAGGAAAAGTTTAACCATATTTTAATAACGATGAACGAAAAATGTTAAAGAATATTGGGGACACGGTTGTTTTTAAAATGAAACTACTTTCACGGTGGACACAGATTTTTGTCACGCAGTGTAATTATTTGTTTTGAAACTATAATACTTTCAAACTCAGATTGAAGAACTAAAGGTACAACACTTGCCGAACAAGAAAGAGAGGCCAAGAAAGCAAATACTAAAACGAAAGGTGAGTACTGTAACGCGGCTGTGCTAAACTGTTCACACGTAATGAGCGATTTCTCATTTATCGTGAATAATGCCATCATTATGACGGCATTATTTATGTATTCACTTCTAAAGAGTCTACCTATACAGTACTCACTTGACTTCAGTATTTCTTGTTTGGTGCCTAAGCGTCATCGCCTTTGTTTCTACATAATTTATAATATGTGCTGTAAATTAATTCATAAAGTCATGTAGTTCAATACAAATAATTAATTTTAATATTTTTGGCCCCCAACCCGTAGACTAAATACTTAACGTTGAAGTTAATTCCAGGTTACCATGATGTGGAAATACCTACCATCAAAGTAGCAGTGGTTGTACCTACAAATTTCACATGAAACGGGACTGTGGAATTTAGTGAGATCCCTTCATCAACTAGAAAGTAAGCTGATGATATTGAAAAATAAGTTAACTTAGAAAAATGCTACAACGCGCAGACGTTCTCTAGTATTAGACATATCCATAGCTGGTACTTTTTTTTCAGGACTATTGGCAGACTTACCATCGCACCATTGACTTCCTGATTTATAAATAAGTACTTAAAACTCTATCGAACTTTAGGAATTGACTAGATTCGGTAACGCAAAAAGTTGTAACAAAGTTGTAAGGCCCCAAACTGGATGTCAGCGGCCAGCAGGGCGACAGCGATTGTGGCGAGAGCGCGGCGCCAGAGTACAAGAGAGGAATAATAATAAATAATAAATATTTGTGGACGTTCCCACACAACATCATGTAGCCCAAATTAAGCTAATTATAAGCTTGTGCTATGGGATCTAGACGACTGATAAACATATCTACTTATATATTTCTTTATACTTATAAATTTCACCCAGACACAGAACAAATCAATGTGCTCATCTCATCACACAAAGAGATATGTCCTAGGTGGAAATCGAACACACGACCTCTGAATCCGTAGTCAGGCGCACTAACCACTGGATCACGAGGCCAGTCGAGTCAGACAGGAAGGCGGGACTGCGCTCGCACACATGCAAACCGCACTCAGTGCATTTGATTCGAAGTTGCCTACTCTCTCTCTTGTACACTGGCGCCACGCTCTCGCCGTCACTCACCGCCCCGCTTGCCGCTGACATCTAGTTTCTCGCCTTACGTTAAGCTCGTTTGGATGCAGGGCCGTACTCAAAATTAAATCAAGAAGATACTTTCGATGGTAAGGAATTTAATCGTTTGAAACAATAGGAAAGGTAGAAAGGAAGTTCCTGTTTATTGCTAGCTTGTTTTCTTCTATCTCGCACTCTCGTTTTCTTTAAAAAATTTGACTTTTGACATTTTTGGTACGGAATACTGTGTGAGTGCGAATTCTACTCCCTCTTTTATCTCGTAGCGTCCCAAAATGCCTCGCCGTGCAATAACTTTGATTCAACATCCCACTTAAAGCTGTGAACTCATGTTTTTACATATTATGCACAAATAGTCGTATTTGTTCTGGCACGGCACCAAACTTTGGTCAGCAAGACCTTAAATCGTGTCTAATTTATATGATGCATTGGGCCTGAGCAGAGTTTTCAATGAAAAGAAGAGATTCTGGAGGAGGAAGCATCCATGAGGATTTACCCTCACGTTAAAAAAAAATCAAAAACAAGATTTTTATAACAACTAGCTGCGTCCCACGGTTTCAGTTGAGATACACTACGAGGCCCATAGCACCCCTTCCCTTTTCGGTGAGAGAATTATTCATGGATGCTATGCCGGACTCTTACCGACTAAAACCACATGGTGCTCTACCACTACCTTTTAACCCATACCACAGGGCGGAAACTCCAGCTTGAATGTGTGCGTGTGACCAATAATGCTAAGCAGATGTTCTGTCAACACGTCCGTCAACTATAGTGACGGCTGCTGTGGCGTGGCAGGAAGTTGCCGATCTGTATGTAATACTATTATATTATCTTTGCCCATACGTAATGTGTGCCAGATTTGTTGACTAAATGAGACGGATTGATTGTTAAAACTTAACATTTCTACCATAAAGCCGAACGAGTATGCTGAATATTTTTAATAGGCGCCAGTGGCACCCGCGGTGGTGACCATATCGCAAGAACTCTGAATTTGGGAATTGAGATTTTAGACTGTGGATTTTGGCATTTGGATTTTAGATTTCGGTTTTCTGGTGCAGCTAGTAATAATTGCAACTTACATCCTTAGAAGAGATTGCAGGTTAGACACAACTAAAATGTCAAATTATTCTAGCAACTTTATGCAGAAATTGCACTAAAAGTCTTCATATACTTGTTTGTAAAGCCAACTACAATGAGCCATTTTTCACCCACGTTTGTAAAGCTTTTACACAAACGCGAGCTTACAAAGCTTGGGAGTGTGTTTGCATCCTTTTATCAAAAGCTTACCGCCTTTTTCATGGTAACAATGTGTTTAATTTTTAAAGACACGCCCAAGGTGTTTTTTAAATTAATGTTTTGTGTTAAATTATTACTCGTAAATTAAAAATTACTCAAACACACAAAATACCTATCTGCAGCCTGTCATAATTTACTTCTTAACTACAAATGAGTTAGGCGGGAATTCAATAACTTTATAAGAAGTAAGTAATCCGCTACAAACGAAGACGACCTTTTTAGGGTTCCATAGCCAAATGGCAAAAACGGAACCCTTATAGATTCGTCATGTCTGTCCGTCCGTATGTCACAGCGACTTTTCTTCGGAACTATAAAGCGAACTACGCGGTTGAAACAGCGTGACATGAGCTAGTTTTCAATAATTTCTCGCGTCTCTAGTAATTTAAAACGTACCAATAATTTGCCAACTCGCCCGTAAAGTCTCTTGATTGAAGTTTTAACGAGCGAAGGTAATTAAGCCATCATGGCGTTATACGGTTAATTACAATGTGTTCGATGGTCTTTAATTTATTTTATTTTACAAGTACTTCTTATTTAAAGCGCTCGTGACCCCGCATACTCGGCTCTGAAACATACCTCCGACAGACGTTTTTCTGCCGGATGAGCTGCCGACAGAACGTTTCGATTATGAGTTGTTCACCGACAGAACCTTTCAACTAGCATCGTTTCGCCGACAGAACGTTTAATTCAACCAAAATCAGTGAATGGTAAACACCTAAACACCCCGACTCGAATAGGTTAGGTTAGAAGGCTAAGTTAGCCTTCGTGGTAATTGTTTTTTTGTTTTGTCGACAAACTCTTATTTGGTGAACGATTCTGTCGTCGATTCACTCATGAATTAATCAATCTGTCGGCGAAACGTTCGTAGTTGAAAGGTTCTGTCGGTGAACAACTCATAATCGAAACGTTCTTTTCCGGCAGAGAAACGTCTGTCGGAGGTATGTTACAGAATCGCAGACTCAGTGTTCAGTAAACGATCACTGCAGTAAGCAACATTTACTATGGCCGGTTATGGATAGGTGACCACCACTTTGTGACATTTATTTACGAGGGTTTCCGTGCTTCAGAAGGCACGTTAAGCAGTTGGTCCCGGTTGTCAGGTAAATGACAGTCGTTTAGCCATGTTGAAGGCATTGTGGGTGGCTTGAAATATTTCAACTGTAGGTTGTCACAACCTGAGCCCGGGTCGGCAGCACATGTGTAGCGCCTCTGGTGTTGTAAATGTTCATAGGTTACGATAACCAACCTACCGATGGGCCGTACGCTTGTCTACCAGTAAGCTTGTTTGCAACTTACGCTTTGATCGATTTTGCTTACGAAATACAAAATCACCATTAATAGTAAAAGTTAAGGAATCCTAAACAGGCCACAGGCTTAGCCGTTTGTGTTACAACCTAATATTTTTGTTTTTCCAGTGTGTAAATGTAAAACTTAGTTTCGCAATTTATATTCTAAGGCCTACTGTGCATTGCGACGTAGCTAAACATAAAGTTAGATTCGACTTATTAAATGTCATACTAGGTACGTTTTCAAACATTTTGTAACATACTGTACAGCTAGGGTAGGTTTGTGTCAGCACGGGGCGGTGAAATTTACGCGTGAAATTCACAATAGAAATTACTGAGACGGCCCGCGCATTGGCGGCATGCGTCATAGGCACTATTGGATACAAGTATGTTTGTGGTAAGTATCTTCATGGAAGTTATGCCGAACTCTTACGGACTAAAACCACACGATGCTACTACCTATGGTCGGGAGCGCTGAATAAGGCCTCGAAAGGATGCCCCACCAAGGCCTCTCCTAGAGGTTCGGGTACTATCCCACGTCGTAGGAGATTGAGTGTCATCCCACTTTTTGGGGCGTAAGGCGTGCGTGAAACTCTCACAAAGCGAACATTATGTTTAAAAATGGCGAACAGCTGCGCCGTATTAGGTAGTAGGCCTTAGACGAAAGTCTGGTAAGTACCTACTTAATATTGAACCGAAGAATAATATTAGAATTTTATGCTTATTAAAATAGGTTCAAAGTACTTACATTATTTTGGTACGTGCTTCGCAATATTGGCTTACCGATACTCTAATAAGATTTTATTAACTACAGGATATAAAAAGGGTTAGGATCGAAATTAGGGCATTATTTAGTCTGGTACTACAAAGCTGCTTTGTTTGAATAATTCCATTTCCTAATTTTGTCGAAAATAATTTATTCTTGTACTACTGTGTACGAACTGATTGGAAGTGGTTATGGTCGTGTTATAACGGAGAGTGACGGCTTCTGGCTATTCGCTGTTGAAAATTTTCTAGCTTGTTAGCTGCCCATTAAATCTTCAACTTAAAGTATTTAATAAAATGCAGTAATATTGCGAATTGACGCAGTAGGTGGGTCTGAGCAATAACCGCGTAAGTCATATATCATATTAGCGTAAGTCGTAGTGGTGTTACTTTCAATTTTGCATTATTACCCATAAATGCATACAAAACATGTTTAAACCGGTCGAGAGACGTTTGTATGTACCTTTACTTGATGAAATATATTCAAAAGTAAACTGAAATTAGACATTTCAATTTCTAATTTATCGCAATTCATTAGCCTATCAATGATGGGGGTGGAGAAAAACCGCGTATGTTGGACATACGCGGTTTATCACCACGCATCTTTTGCGTAAAACGAGGCAGCGCAAATCTGGCCATTTCTGTATTTAATCAGTACAATAAATACCTAATTATAAATTAATAATCACGGACAACCTTATTTGTTCCCAAAGTAAGCTAAGAATAACCTGCTTTTGTCATGGGTTTCAGACCACGGATATAATCATACATAGAAACACCCACACTCTCGAGACAATTATCCAGTGGGAATCGAACCCACGACCTCGTGACCCGCAGTCACACATTTCGACCTCTAGAACAACGAGGCCGTCAGTATAAATCTACTAACTAAACTAAATCTAAACTGGGCCCTTGTGGCATTGTACCCAAAAGACTGGCAGCATTCCCACTTTGAATAGCATTCTAGAAAATTAATATTCAAACAACAAAACTAACTGGTGTAGCTAACTATTCACAGTCTACCTCCATCCTTCTAAAATTCTACAGCTCTCATTTTAGTTAGTAGTTATTACATTGACATTCCCTTTCCTTTAATTTTCATAAATTTTGTAGTTCAAGGGGTTAAAGGTTGTATGATTCTTGAGTGCGGTACGTAATTGTTTTTATTTATCACATCTATGGCGGGTAAAGTCTGTTTAAAAACATAATTGGCCGATTTTGACATGTTGCATTTCTGGTCGCGTGAAAAGTCTGTTCTTGATACCGCATTCCATTGGAACGTTTTCCCGAGATAAAGTGGCTTATGCGTTACTCTAGTATCAAATAGAGATCAAGCGTTCTGCAGTTAGCGCGTGAAAAAGTAATAATCATCTCCACATCCATACTTACAAACTTTCGCGTTTATAATAAGAGTAGATAATTATATCATATTTCGAGATGAAAGTATATTAAATTTAAACCAAAGAAACTCGTTAGAGCGATAATCACATCTCTAGTGAGAAAATCCGAGGGCTAATATTATAAAAGAAAATTAAGTTTCTTTTACGAACTAGAGCACTCTAAATAAGTTCATTAAGTTCACAGCTTGACGTGAAAAAGGCGTGCACAATACTATTAAACTTGGAAACTTAATTTGTACTTATTTTTGTAATTCTATTAAGTGGTCACTCTTTTATTTATAAGTAGCGAATGTCACACGGTTTCCCCGTGTAGTTCCCGTGGGAATACGGGGCTTCCCAACAGTGAAAAAATCCTTCAAATCGGTTCAATATTTTCGGAGCGTATTCAATGGAAACAAACATTCAAATCATTCCTCTTTATAATATTAGTAAGATAAGATAAGATAACTTTTGGAGTAAATCCATGGCAAGCAGCTTTCCATAATGTTTTTACATATATACATAATAGTCACGCCTATATCCTCGAAGGGGTAGGCAGAGGCATAGTAGGTATACGCTCACCTTATAGTTCATACCGCTTCACCTTATAGTTTAAAGTCCCACGCAATAGGCGTTGAGCCTATTGCCGTGTAGAAAGGACAGGCGCAGGTCGTGCGAACCGCGGATAAAATTTTTCAAGCCGCCCATCATAATGCCTTCAATTTGGCTTTACGATTGTCATTTTACTGAAAACCGGTTTTTATTTCGAGTTTTCCTTATCTACGCAATGAATCATTTTGTGAAAGTTCCCTTAAAATTTTTAACTTACCGTCAAATCTTAATGCCGTAACCATAGTCAGTTGATTGTTGATTTTTAGAGTTTTGTACCTAAATGGTAAGAACAAGACCCAATAATTGAGACTCCGCTGCCCGTCAGTCTGTCTATCGCCACTCTTTATTTTATGAATAAAAAATTAAAACTTTTATTGTTGTATAATTTCACATGTCGTTCTTGAATTAATGGTACCTTATGCGCCCTGTATGCAGCTCTCGAGACGCTAGGAGCCGTGTAGTGCACTCCACACGCCCCGACGACGTCGTTAGTAGCGCTTGTGTGTGGACCTGGTGTGGCGTAAAACATGGATTTGCTATATTAGTTTATTAGGCGCTATTAAGCGTAGGTATATCTGGGTATACTTAGGTCGGTATAATGGGCGTATCCTAATTAGTGTCAATGAGAAGGGTAGCTACCTTGGAAGGGATGGGTCGCTATACCTATATATAAGCGTGCGCAATCAGGAACTAACTAAAATTATTTTGCGGATATATACTGTCGAAGAAATATTACATTAAAGTAATTTTATTCATTAAACTAGCTGACCCGCGCAACTTCGTTTGCGCCACATAAGAGAGAGTATTACCTGTTCCCGCCGCATTTACTCCCGTCACGTTGCGTTTACTCCCGTAGCGTCTCGTCGTTAATATTCAATACTACGTGAGAGAGAGAGAGAATGAGAGAGAGAGAAAGGTTTGTCGTCGCGTGTATTCCCGTCGCATTATTTTTAAGAACAATTTCGTTTACGAAAGAGGTATCTCGTGGCATTATTGTAGAAAAAATTGATTGCTATTAAAATGGTTATTGTGCACCAACCCAAAGATAGACACATGCTTTTTGAGTTGCTTGTTAAATTGAGTAACCTCCTCCTTGTTTGAAGTCGGTTAAATAATATTAGTCACGCAGCACACGCAACGAAGCTCTCAAAAGGAAAAACTTTTCCCCCGTTTTTGAAACATTTACTATTACTGCTCCGCTCTTATTCGTTGTAGCGTGATGCTATATAGCCTATGACTATATTCATTACGTCGTTGTGAGTTAACGCGTTTGCGTGACGGCCCGTGTGTACCTAAAGATAAAGTTTCGCAACTACCTTAAAGATGGCAAAATGTACTCGTTGCAATAAAAACATCACCAAGAAGACTCCAGGACTGGAGTGCAACAAATGTAGCAGTGTCATACATGCAAGCACCATCTGCACCAAGCTCACTGCCAAACAGCTAGGTCTGCTGCAAGCAGCCGAAAACCTAGAGTGGACTTGCCATGAGTGCGCAGCTAAATCACCAAAACGAAACTCGTTTGTAATTCCGGACTACGGAGAAGATGATGAGGATGATGATCCACAGGGAGAAGGAGCTATATACCCAATCGACACTAAGAAGCTCGTTGCTGACATTACTAAGCATATGGATAAAGTCTTCAAACGGGACCTGAAAGACATACAGCAGGCAGTGCAGTTTACGAGTGATAAAATGGATGAATGTTTGGAAAGCATAGAAGCATTCAAGGAAAAGATTAAAGAGCTAGATAAGAAAAATACTGACCTTTTAAATCGCAATAAACACCTTGAAAGAAGATTGGAAGCACAAGAACAACGTTTGACTGAATACGAACAACGGGAACTTAAAAAAGTGGTAGAAGTGCAAGGAATTCCTATTCAAAATAAAGAGAACCTAAGAGTTCTTGCCGGAGGACTCGCGAGCAAACTGCAAAGGAGTACGGAGGAGGTGAAAGAGGTAAAACGATTGCCTACAAAGGAAGGTAAACCCGGTATTCTTCACATCAAGCTGCGTAACGAAGAAATGAAGATGGGGTGGATAGACGCAGCGCGAGAAGTATCGGTACAGGTCTCCGATGTAGTTCCTGGTTGTGACACAATAATTAAGAAAAATAAAATATTTGTAAGGCAAGCCATAACCCCGTATGTGAAAAATCTACTTTGGAAAGCCAAGCAAGAGCTAAAAGAGACCTACAAATATATTTGGTGTAAAGAAGGTAGGGTACTTTTACGTAAATCTGATAACGCGAAGGTTACGATCATTCGTTCAGAGAGTGACATAAAAGATCTTACTAAATTGTAATAATGTTCTAAGCCTATCTCATGATGTTATTCTCTAACAAAAAATAAGCTTTACCAATGCATGACATCCGAGATAATATTACTGAGATACGTGACTGTCCAACGATCTCATTTTATCTCAAACAGCTACCTAACCTTTGTAAAAAGTCTGGCTACTTTACTTACCTGCATGTTAACATTCGCTCAATAATTAAAAACTTCTCTAAACTGGAATTATTGATAAGTAATCTAAACAGTAATGTTGATGTTATTGTGCTGACCGAAGTAGGTATATCTGAACGTATCAGCTGTTTATACCACATACCTAACTATAGTATGCACACAGAGCTACGGAACAAGCGGAAAGGCGGTGGTATTATAGTTTATGTACACAAAAATCACAAATTTACGCCGTATAATACCACCACTATTCATACAGAGTGTATAGCTGGCAAAATTATTACACAATCCAACGTGACCGTGGTTCTGTTTGCACTTTATAGACCACCAGCACTGAGCAAGACTCGTTTTCTTGTTGAACTAGGAAATATTCTCAGGAACTATCATACGCAGGATATCATACTTATTGGAGACATAAATATAGATCTTAAATGCAAGACCTCTATAGCACAATTGTATCTTGATTTAATGTACGAACACGGTCTTGTGTGCGGGATCAAGGACTACACAAGAATTGAATTTAAAAATGATATTTTGACAAAAACATGTATCGATCACATATTTGTGAGATCCCGCGCGCAAGATGTGTATTGTGCGGCACTTGGAACAGTACTAGCGGACCACCGCGTCACTGTTGCCTCGTTCACATGTACTGCGCGTATACAGGATGATTTTAAATATGTTCTTCGATATAACAAATCCATTCTCGAGAAAGAGCTAAACAATATCGTATGGAAAAATATAGAGAATATCACATGTCCTAATAAAATATACAGTATGATTAAAGCGAGTATAGATCAGTGCTACGAAAAATCTAAATATCTTACAAAGTTAAGCTCAAATGAGAGAAATAAAAAGAAATGGGTAAATAGTAAAGTAATTAAAATTTGTAAATTAAAAGATGAAAAACTAATAGAATTAAAAAAAGATACAACAAATAAAATACTGAAATTAGAGTATACAAAACTACGAAATAAATGTAACAAAACTATTGAGAACACTAGAAACTTATATTATAAAAAGGAAATCAATATTAATAGGGGTAATCCAAAAAAACTGTGGGATATATTAAATGGAATGACAGGGCGAATGAAGCCGTCCTTGGATAGTATAATTTTAAAAGCATTTAATCAACAAAATGTTTGTAGTAAAACTATAGCCAATAATTTTGCTACTAAATTCAAAAACTCTGTAAAAGACATAGTACCTAAATGTAAAACCCTTCTACTCGACCCTAGTACCTATATCAGAGACACAAACGTTTCCATGTTTTTAAAAACCCCTACGCAAAAAGACGTTCTTAAAATTATAAACAACCTTAAAACAAATAAATCCCCAGGAATAGACAGAATAAAACCTATAGACATTAAAATAATTTCAGAAAAACTATCCTTTGCAATTACAAAATTAATTAAAGTAAGCCTACGTAAGAGTTCGTACCCTAATGAACTTAAGGCAGGAATAGTTAGACCAATCTTTAAAAAAGGCCCAACTGATGAATACCTTAACTACAGACCCATCACTATACTACCTGTAGTTAACAAAGTGGTAGAGAAATATATGTGCAATGAAATTCATAACTTTTATAGACAGCACCAAATTATATCTGAAAACCAGTTTGGTTTCCAGCCTAAAAAGAGCACAACACAGCTGCTCTCCAGTTTTACAGATTATGTAAATAGCAGACTTGATAAAAAAGAACATGTTATCATGGTCTTTGTAGATTACAGCAAAGCATTCGACACGCTGAGGCATGATATTTTAATACAGAAACTGGAACACAGTAGCATACGTGGTCCTACTCTGGCGTGGTGTGTAGACTACTTAAAAAACCGATCCTACCATGTAAAGATAGATAGTGAATTAAGTGATCAGGTTCAAACTGTGGAGGGTACAGCGCAGGGATCCGTATTAGGCCCACTGCATTACCTTGCCTACGTAAATGATATGAATAACATCATAAAAACATGTGTCGTCTATCAATATGCTGATGATACATGTCTCATTGCAGCCGATCGTGATATGGTAGTAGCAATAAATCAACTACAAACGGACTTCACTCTGTTAACAAAGTGGTCGCACGATGTAGGGCTAGTTATGAATGCGCAGAAAACTAAAATGCTGCATGTGTCATCGGCTTATAATAAAAAAAACAATGATATTGACATCCAATTGGTTGCCCATGATCACGACTGCTTGCATGGTAGAAAAAGTAATTGTAATTGTGTATATATTAATAAAGTATCTCAAATCACATACTTAGGAGTAACCATTGATGAAAGATTCAATTGGTCAGCTCATGTGGATACGGTGTGTGATAAACTTCGCGCCATTTTGGCAAAATTTTGTTTACTTAAATATAAAATACCTTTCCCTATTTTACTCGACATGTATACCGCCCTAGCGGAGAGTATTGTTCTATATGGGCTTAGAGTTATGGGCGAACATTTCCGTCTTATTTGCATAAAATATATTCATTACAACTTCGTTTATTGAAATCCATTGTACCTAAAAATGTTCGAATCCAACTCAATAATGATGATGAAAAGCTATTCAAATTTTGTAACGTATTGCCCATTCAGAAGAAACTAAAAATGGTGCTTATAATAGAGAACTATTTTAAATACAATAATAATTTAATTAATCACCCAATAATGACACGTAAAATTGTAAATAAAAAGTTAATTACTGAAACAGCAAAAAACTTTTACGGTACACGAACTACTAATTACCTTGTACCTAGGCTTATAAATGAGCTTCCATTAGAAACAAGAAGTAAAATAAATTCACAGAACATAAAACGAATAATTAAGAACATATATCTACCTCAAATAAATAAAACAAATAATTTAGCATGAAATAATAGTAAATATTTAAATAAATATCTTGCTTAAAAAAAAGGGAAAAAAGAAGAAAAAAAATGGGAATAACTTATGTAATGATTTGTATTACATATATGTAATGTAGTTTTATTTCTAAAAAAAAAATAGCAAATAAGAAATCAATACCTCATTTAAAAAATATATATTAATGTATATAATATTGTTTGTATTTACTTATCTATTAAGCAATCAAAATGTAAATATAAAGAAAAAATAACTTTTTCTTTTAAAATTATATAATATAAATCTACCAATAATCCTAATGTTGTCATCAACCTGTATAGCGAAAAAAATGACACTCCACAATAACGTAGCATTCTATTGGTGAAAGAATTTTTTAAATCGGTTCAGTAGATCCCGAGATTACCCCTTACAATTTAACAAATATACAAACACACTAACTTTACCTCTTTATAATATTAGTATAGATGATATCTGATAAATCAGAATATACTAACTTTGTGCTAAGTAAATTTTATTTTTCAGTTTTTAGTTTTGTTTAAAGACGGTTTCTTTTTTTAAATTTTTTTTTCACTATTTTTAGTGTTGTGTGGACTGAAAATCTATCTATATAGGTGTAAAGTTCTCGACAGTACAAATTAATCAAACCGAAACACAAAGTAACTGCTGTATATCGTTAGGGAATTCTCTCTACTGTCTTTCGTCTCCTTCATCAGATCAACTTCAGACCTTCATTAAGTTTTACTACTTTAAAACCCTTAATAAAAAAAATACAAACGCCCAAGATGCCCCTACAATTTTTAAAAGTTCCTTTGGATTCTCCAGGATGCCATAATCAGATCCTGGCTTACTTAAAATGGGACCACCTTGGGAGTATCTATTTTCGAACGAAAAAAAAAATTTTCAAATCTAAATATATATGACTCAAAGGTGACTGACTGACTGACATAGTGATCTATCAACGCACAGCCCAAACCACAGGACGGATCGGGCTGAAATTTGGCATGCAGGTAGATGTTATGACGTAGGCATCCGCTAAGAAAGGATTTTGATAAATAGTACCCTCAAGGGGATAAAATACCTACGGGAACGGGAACCAATTTTATGCAGGCGAAGCTGCGGGCATCAGCTAGTCGGTCTATAAACGACAGAGTTCTGCGCGAAAAAACATAATTTTTATTTTAAGAACACGGTTGAATTGAGTAACCTCCTCCTTGTTTGAAGTCGGTTAAATAATATTAGTCACGCAGCACACGCAACGAACCTCTCAAAAGGAATAACTTTTCCCCCGTTTTTGAAACATTTACTATTACTGCTCCGCTCCTATTCGTTGTAGCGTGATGCTATATAGCCTATGACACTCCACATAACGTAGCTTTCTATTGGTGAAAGAATTTTTAAAATCGGTTCATTAGATCTCGAGATTACCCCTTACAATTTAACAAATATACAAACACACAAACTTTACCTCTTTATAATATTAGTATTGAAACATTTACTATTACTGCTCCGCTCCTATTCGCTGTAGCGTGATGCTATTTAGCCTATGACACTCCACATAACGTAGCTTTCTTTTGGTGAAAGAATTTTTAAAATAAGTTCATTAGATCTCGAGATTACCCCTTACAATTTAACAATTATACAAACACACAAACTTTACCTCTTTATAATATTAGTATAGATGATATCTGATAAATCAGAATATACTAACTTTGTGCTAAGTAAATTTTATTTTTCAGTTTTTAGTTTTGTTTGAAGTCGGTCTCTTTTTTGTTATTTTCTTTTTCACTATTTTTGGTGCCGTGTGGACTGAAAATCTATCTATCTAGGTGTAAAGTTCTCGACAGTACAAATTAATCAAACCCAAACACAAAGTAACTGCTGTATATCGTTAGGGAATTCTCTCTACTGTCTATCGTCTCCATCATCAGATCGACTCCAGACCTTCATTGATTTGTACTACTTTAAGGCCCTTAATAAAAAAAAATTACAAACGCCGTAGATGCCTCTACAATTTTTAAAAGTTCCTTTCGATTTCTCCATGATGCCGTAATCAGATCCTGGCTTCCTTAAAATGGGACCACCTTGGGAGTATCTATTTTCGAACGAAAAAAAAAAATTTCAAATCGGTCTATAAACGACGGAGTTCTGCGCGAAAAAACAAATAAAAAAAATTTAAAAAAAACGGTTGAATTGAGTAACCTCCTCCTTTTTTGAAGTCGGTTAAATAAGAAAGTATAGTGGATAGTGCAAAAGAAGCATGTGGGAGTGCAAAGAGACATGAACATTCGAAAGGTGATGCCTGGTGGGATGCAGAGGTACAATCCTGCGTAGCAAGAAAGAAGAAAGCGTGGTTGGATTATGTCTCATCTTTGCAACTGAATGACAGTATGAAAGACACGAAGAAAGAAATTTACCGCCTCTGCAAGAATGAAGCTAAAGCTTTAGTGAAAGAGAAGCGTGAAAGAATAAATTTGATTGCGGAAGAGAAGCTGACGAGGAACTTCGAGACAAATACCAAACTCTTTTGGAGGGAGGTCAAGAAGTCTCGGAGCTGTTCGTCAGTTTCCAGAATGGATAAGATAAAGAGTAAAGCTGGGGACATTCTTGCGGACCCATTAGAGGTGTTAGAGCGGTGGAATGAGTACTTTGGAGAAATGTATGAATATCTCCCGGATGCGTGCACTGCGAGGGAGTCGATGACTGATCTTGCGGTGCAAGCATCAAGCGGAGATATTACTTTGGAAGAGATTGAATGGTCGATACGAAGCTTGAAAAATGGAAAGTCTGCGGGAATTGATAGGATATCTGCTGAAATGATCAAATTAGGTGGTCCTTGCGTCCGAGACGCCTTCTGGTCATTGAGCAATCTATGCTGGAAGACTGGAAGGGTCCCAATGGACTGGAGGCGTGCTATCATCGTGCCCTTGTATAAAGGCAAGGGCTCACGTATGGAGTGCGCCAACTATAGGGCCATCAGTTTGATCAGTATAGCAGCTAAAGTGTATGGCAAAATTATTGAAAGGAGAATGAGGGTGGAATCTGACGGATTACTGTGGGAGGCGCAGGGTGGTTTCCGAAATGGAAGGGGATGTATGGACCAAGTTTTCTCTCTCCGCAACATCGTAGAGAAGCAGCTGGCTGTAGGCCGGAAGGTTTTCTGCGGTTTTGTGGACATGGAGAAAGCATTTGACAGAGTTGTACGGAAGGATCTCTGGGATATATTGCCAGGATACGGGATTGATGGTGCGCTGCTTCGTGCTGTGCAGTCTACATATGTGGGATGTACGGCATGTGTGCGGGTGGGCGGCAGCCTGTCTCCCTGGTTTGACGTCAACATTGGCGTCAGACAGGGCTGCGTGCTGTCGGCTCTGCTGTTTGTCCTGTACCTGGACGATTGTCTTAAGAGAGTAAGATCGATGAATGTTGGATTGCGAATGGGTGACTTACTTGTGAACTGTTTGCTGTATGCAGATGATGCCGTGCTTATAGCCGAATCGCCATCAGAACTACAGTCACTAATCACAACGATGAAAGATGATTGTCTAATGAGAGGCTTACATTTGAACGCGACTAAAACGAAAGTGATGGTATTCGAAAGAGAAGAGGACAGAACGAATGCCAGGATAACTGTAAATGATGTAGTGCTGGAACAGGTGGATGAGTTTGTATATCTTGGATGTGCATTTAGCAGGGATGGACGGTACACCGCTGATGTAGAAAAGAGGGTAACTGCGGGCAATAGTGTGAATGGAGCGTTAGGCAAACTTTTAGGTACCAAGGGCTTAAGTCAAAAGGCCCAGCTCGCAGTACACAATGCGGTGCTGATACCTACGCTAACGTATGGAAGCGAGAGTTGGGTATGGCAGGAAACGCATGAAAGTAGAATAAACGCGGTCGAGATGCGCGCGCTACGCAAAATCTGCGGAGTAACGCTCGCAGATCGCGTTCGGAATGAAGATGTAAGAAAGAGAGTTGGTCTGAAAGAGAGTGTCGGTGTTAAAGTAAGGAAGGGCATGCTACGATGGTTCGGGCATGTGGAACGAATGGGAGATGAAAGAATGACAAAACAGATATACAACGCGAAAGTGGATGGACGTAGGAGTCGGGGAAGGCCACGACACACCTACCACGACCAAATTAATCGTGTGTTAGTTGAAGGTGGTGTCAAGAGCCGTAGGAACCGACGTGCATGCATGAAAAGAAAAATGAAAGTTGAAGAAGCAAGTGAGGTGTGTATGGACCGTGCCGTGTGGCGCTCGGTTCTTTCTGCCTACCCCGCAAGGGATTTGGCGTGAAGATAGTTATAGTTATAGTTATGGTTAAATAATATTAGTCACGCAGCACACGCAACGAACCTCTCAAAAGGAATAACTTTTCCCCCGTTTTTTGAAACATTTACTATTACTGCTCTGCTCCTATTCGTTGTAGCGTGATGCTATATAGCCTATGACACTCCACAATAACGTAGCTTTCTATTGGTACAAGAATTTTTAAAATCGGTTCAGTAGATCCCGAGATTACCCCTTACAATTTAACAAATATACAAACACACAAACTTTACCTCTTTATAATATTAGTGTAGATGTAGATTATTCCCACTGAAATAACAGTGAGTGGCGTACATAGCCCAAGTACACATATATTTTTTTACATTCATATATTTGAAAACAGAAGCTCTGGTAAGCATCAATTGCGTAAATTTTATTTAGTAATTTAAGTGTGGGTAATTTTCATGTAAAAAAAGTATATTTTAAGTAAATTTATTTTTATCAGGCAGGCGTTTGTGGTAAGATCCGGATTCAGGGATGGGACTTCCTTTTTCTCCGGGATACGCACAGTAAGGCTCTATGCCTATATTTTCAGCAATTATATTGCTTACGGGTATAAGCAAGGTTTTTTTTAAATCTTAACTTGGAAGCTCATTCTGAAAAGAACAAACAATATATTTTATATACACCCTCTTCAACCATAGATATCCCTAAACTTTCCCTTGTTACTAATTTTTACTACCCATTTTAAAACATTTAATACACCAAAGAACATTAACCCCCTTTTCTAAATTTCACAAACCCGCTAGCAGGTAGCCTCCCCCGAAATTCGTGCTACTTCAAGGATTAGACGCCCTTGGCCTATGCTAGTCTGGATGCCCGAAATTTGAACATTTTTTGCATTAACATAATTTTTTGGCTAAACGGGTATTCCGAAATTTGAAAATTTTCTTACACAACATTATTTTATTAACGTAGCTTGTCCCCAAATTTAATAACAGTTTACTTTTATTTGAAACTGTAATAGTAAAATATCTTTTATTATATAATTGTTGACTTATAGTCATATTCATATTTTGTATTGTTCATCGTAAGGAAAAAATTCTACCCTCATTGTTTTTGATAATTACTTGTAGTAACTTTAACGCAAAAAATATACCCACATTAGATAATTGTTACGAACCTTCTTGTTAGAAGTAAAATTGTTGTTAATGTTTTAAAGATATATGAATGCAAACCAGTCACGGTAGGTTTTGTTTTATATAATTTGTGTATTGTTTCAGGAAAATCTGAATGATATTGTAGTTCTATGTGAATAGAGAAAGTGACTTGTGTCTTAAAAATTGTGAGTGATTCGGTGCTTACCAGAACCGTTTAGCAATGGATAGTAATAAAATTAGATATTTCTTGCTCAGTAAAAATCAATTAACTTGTGAAGTAGTTATTCGCGGTTATGAGCCGGTTTCTACAGTAATAGTATGGGGTTCTTTAAAAAGGGTCGTAAGAGGGTTTTACAGGGTCGGCAGCATGAGTTTGTCGCCTATGGTGAGGCAAATGTTCATAGGCTGCGGTAACCGCCAGTCCTTCTGGTGGGCCGTATGTTTGTCTGCCACCTTCATAAAGTTTGTCATAAAATTATGTCTTTTCTATATCGATAGCCACCTTAGTAATATAAAAAAAATTTGGGGTAGGTAACAAATATTCGTCATTAAAATCATTCCAATAATGCTGTATAGTAGTTAGCAATACGAATATGTATACTAAATAATTACAAAGTATAAGTAATTATAATCTTCATAAAATAATTCAATAATTTAACCTTGTAGCTAAAAATAGTCAAAGTAAATCGTAGTATCATTTTATTTTTCTCCTAAGTATGGGTAGTTGTGAATATCATTTGAATATCGTTTAGGCTGCTTACAGACTGCATTTTATCACATAATTCCATAAGCGTAAGGACAGGATACGGTTTTAATGAATAATGTTGAGATTTAGTGTAAAATTTAAGCTAAATTCTCTTGTATATAAGAATTGCGTCATCATGTGATTGTATTGATGACACAACTGTGCATGAGTGTTTTATGAGCGTGAAATGTATGAGTATGTATGAATATATGAAAGGGATGAATATGAGGTATGAAAGGCACATTATTCAAAGGAATGGTTGAGTCCGGTGAGTTATGAAAGTTGAAATAGTCAGTAGGTACTTTGCATATATAAAAAAAAAAATTCTCTCCCCTATTCTAAAACAAAATTAACGTCATTTTATTTTTAGATTTTATCAAGTTAAATTAAAGTAAGTAAGACAAGAAAAGCAATGTCAGGTCAATTATTTAAAAATGAGTGTTGATTTTCTTTTGGATGTTGTCGCGGACAGTCAAACATACACGAGAAATTTAAGTCAGTGTGTAAGAGACCTTATGAATAATTGTGAAAATTTATGAGGGTACCTCAAAATATTGTTAAGCTTGAGGTCACATTGTGAAATCATTGTCATGATATGTTAAAGTTGTGTACGTGCCGTGAGTTTGGTAAAATTACGAAGTATTAAGAATTAGGAAGTTATGAAAGTTTTATGCACATGCAGTATGTTAATAGTGATGCATACGTTTTGAAAACGTTAATACATATGATTATCGGATATCAGTGAAATGTTAAGGTTAGTACATGTGATTGTTTCTTTTCTGCGTTGTTTTGATATTTTTTTTTGGGGTTGGAATGCTGGTAGGATGATTCTGTCGGTGTATTCAGTGCTATATTTCTGTTTCTTGGTTTTTTTTGTAGTAAATACTGCCACTCGGAAGCGGTGAGCTTGCCCTCGCAGATTTACGTAGTACTATAGGAAGCTCTTAAAGGCTTGCTTATCATATGCAAATATATTGCATTCAGTTATATAGGTTGTTTTATAAATTTTCTTCTCTGAGACGGTTATAGAAATCTCAGTCTTCAATTCAAGCCATATTCTATATTACATTCAGGCGGTTCGTATTACCTGAATCTCTTAATATTAAGCCTTAAATACGTCTTTTTTCTATCTATCTTGTGAACACCATCAGAATTACTCTATGGAGATATTTAAATGGAAATATTATCTACTAATTCAGTTATTAGAGAATTATATTATATAACTATAGTTCAATCTTGTTAAATTGAATTATTGGTCTTAAATTTTGTCTATAGGGACAAAATTTTCTCTTGGGGAGGGGATATTGTGGCGTAAAACATAGATTTGCTATATTAGTTTATTAGGCGCTATTAAGCGTAGGTATATCTGGGTATACTTAGGTCGGTATAATGGGCGTATCCTAATTAGTGTCAATGAGAAGGGCAGCTACCTTGGAAGGGATGGGTCGCTATACCTATATATAAGCGTGCGCAATAAGTAGAAAGAAAAAAGATCAGGAACTAACTAAAATTATTTTGCGGATATATACTGTCGAAGAAATATTACATAAAAGTAATTTTATTCGTTAAATTATTTCCACTGAAATAACAGTGAGTGGCGTACATAGCCCAAGTATTTAAATACATTCATATATTTGAAAACGGAAGCTCTGGTAAGCATCAATTGCGTAAATTTTATTTAGTAATTTAAGTGTGGGTAATTTTCATGTAAAAAAAGTATATTTTAAGTAAATTTATTTTTATCAGGCAGGCGTTTGTGAAATTTAGAAAAGGGGGTAATGTTCTTTTGTATATTAAATGTTTTAAAATGGGGAGTAAAAATTAGTAATAAGGGAAAGTTTAGGGATATTGTTTGTTCTTTTCAGAATGAGCTTCCAAGTTAAGATTTAAAAAAAACCTTGCTTATACCCGCAATATAATTGCTGAAAATATAGGCATAGAGCCTTACTGTGCGTATCCCGGAGAAAAAGGAAGTCCCATCCCTGAATTCGGATGAGTACCTAGTCATAAGTTAGATATAAGTTTTATTGGTGAATTGTAATAAAAGTATTATTACTCTGAATTCTTGCATTTATTGACTCCAGGACAAATTACCTTACCTAAACTACTGAACCGCCTGGGAACTCCTGGGAACACTACGGACTTCCCAGAAGCGTGTCACTGGTGTAATATTTTATGTGGTATCTAGTCGAAGTAATGTATTACACATACATATTGCTACGCTTTTATGCCAGAGAGGCAACACCGAGGCATACTTATACCCTACAAGTCACCGTTTCTTTTTATCCCACGTAGAATTCGGTAGTCGCGCGTCGTTCCCAAATCCCACGCGATCGCATTCTGGTGTTAAAAAGTAACCTATGTGTAATTAAACAAGATCCATCTTTGAATCAAATTTGTGCCAGATTCGTTGAGCCTTTAGAACACGAAAGAGTCCAGACATACCCACATACTCACAAACTTTCGTTTCTATAAAATTATCAATAAGAAGAAACCTTTACAGTAACTTTCTACACGGTTTTCTTGAATTAGTGGTACCTTATGCGCCCTGTATTCAGCTCTCGAGACGCTAGGAGCCGTGTAGTATTTCTACAGAAACAAAAAGTACGCGAGAAAAACCGCGTGTGAAACCGTGTAGGAGCCATTTAAAATTTTCTGTTGCCATTAGAAAGCTACATTATCACCGATTAACATAGGCTATATTTTATCCCCGTATTCCCATGGGAACGAAAACTACGCGGGTGAAACCGCTATCATCACCTAGTCTTCTAAAAACGTCTGCATCAGTAATGAAAAGTGACGACGTAATGTACAAACCTCTCATTCCCATGATGTGCTAATCAACTTCACAAATGGATGCAATTTACTTGCAACAATCCCTCCGGACACGGCCGGCGATATATTATTTTTTGTCGGAGTTCGTTAATCTAGCAGTATCCAATTATGTCACGAAAAACCGGACAAGAGCGAGTCGGACTCACTCACCCAGGGTGACTTTCAAAATTTTCAAGTATATGTAGTTTAGGAATCGAGTCTCGCAGTTGATTTTTATGATTCAACTAGCTGATGCCCGCAGCTTCGCCTGCGTGAAATTTTGTTCCTAGACATATCTCTGTAGGCACCAAATTTCAGCCCGATCCGTTCAGCCGTTACAGCGTAAAAAAGTAACAAACATCCACACTCACAAACATTCGCATTTATAGTAATACCTAGTTAGATAGATTTCTTATTAACAAATTCATAATGCATAATATATGAGCCAAGTAAATTTATTTATTAAATACATTTCTTTCAATGGCTAAACTACTACTTGACACAACTTCTCTTCTAAGCAATTGACATCGTAACTTAGTTTCTTCTTCAGGTAGTACCAGCCTACGACGTTTGGACAAACCGAACTACTGTAAGCTTTGTCCTCCTAATGCAGATTTTCCAATCAAGACCTGGTAACGTAATAACAATGTAAATTTCATCAGCTGAGCGTTCATGTTCATTGTAATGGCTCTTTTCAGTCCTGTCGAATGTAGTCTTTGTAGAGGCCATTCCCGTATTTTACAAAGACTTAGTGAGTCTGTTTCCTGACAGAATGTAGTCAGCACTATATAGAATAAAGTTCATGCCTTCCATGATCAGTCTGCTAACAACCTTTGTCGTAAGGATTGAGCGTAGATGGTAACATGCGGTGTTATTTTATTGACCAGTGCAGACTACCTGAAGCGTGGTCTATCATTTTTTCTGGCTGGCCATCTTAGAATTTTCTTCTTCTTTTCACAAATGTATTTTTGTCACACAAAATTTGAACAAATTACCAATTATACTTCCGTATAGCATATTTGGTTAATATTATACCAAAATAGCGCTTTTAATTTAACTTTATGACTTTGTAGTAAAATCATCACTTTGAAGTCTGAAGTAAAACCATAACATATATGACAACGCTTTCACAAATTATGTGTCAAAATAAAAGTAATTTAAGTATAAAATAAGAGTATTTAAGGAGTATTGATATCAACTCCGCAGAAAATCAGCCCCAAAATAATTTACATTCCCTTTTTAGCTCGTTATAGTATAAAATTCAATAAAATCCGAAACACGTCTTCCATCAATTATGTTAATAATGCTATATCCCAAATTTTAAGTAGATCGGACCAAGGAATCACGTTGTCCCATACAAACTTTACCCTCCTTTTTTATACCTTTGGAGGTGGAATTTACAAAAATGTTAAAATTACTTTTTTCATATTGTAACAAACAACACTCACGCTTAGTTTCATCATCGTACCGTTAACCGTTTAAGCAATAATTGATAATAACTTTGGGTCTAGGGATCGAACGGCAAAATTAAGTTTGGTTTGAATTCTATATACTTTTCCGGGATAAAAAGTACCCAGTGTGGTGCCCAGGCTAGTAAAGAATAATTATACCAGGTTTCATCGTAATCGAACCGGTAGTTTTTGCGTGATGCCTGAACAAACAGACAGACAGACAGACAGACAGACAGACAAAAATTTTTTAAATCACATTTTTGGGTTCGGTGTCGGTCTAGTAACACCCCCTGCTATTTATTTTTTTGATATTTTGAATGAACAGAATTTTCACTTCTACAGATTTATTATAAGTATGTGTGTTACTTTAGTATCAAAATCCAGCCAGATCCGTTCAGCAGTTAACGCGTGAAAGAGTAACAATTATCTCTTCATCCATACTTACAAACTTTCGCGTTTATAATAAGAGTAGAGATATACTATTTCGAGATGAAAGTATATTAAATTTAAACCAAAGAAACTCGTTAGAGCGATAGTCACATCTCTAGTGAGAAAATATGAGGGCTAATATTATAACATAAAATGAAGTTTCTTTTACGAACTAGAGCACTCTAAATAAGTTCATTAAGTTCACAGCTTGACGTAAAAAGGCGTGCACAATACTATGAAACTTGGAAACTTAATTTGTACTTATTTTTGTAATTCTAATACGTGGGTACAACACTCTTTTATTTATAAGTAGCGAATGTCACGCGGTTTCCCCGTGTAGTTCCCGTGGGAATACGGGGCTTCCGAACAGTGAAAAAATTCTTCAAATCGGTTCAGTATTTTCGGAGCGTATTCAATGGAAACAAACATTCAAATCATTCCTCTTTATAATATTAGTAAGATAAGATAACTTTTGGAATAAATCCATGGAAAGCAGCTGTCCATAATTTTTTACATACATACATATGGTCATACCTATATCCCCGAAGGGGTAGGCAGAGGCATAGTATACGCTCACATTTCACCTATAGTTTTATGTCCCACGTAATAGGCGTTGAGCCCATTGCCGTGTAGAAAGGACTGGCACAGGTCGCGCATGACCCGCGTATTAAAATTTTTCAAGCCGCACATAAGGCCTTCAACTTGGCTTAACAATTGTCATTTTACTTAAAATCAGATTTCATTTCGAGTTTTCCTTATCTATGCAATGAATCGTTTTGTGAAAGTTCCCTTAAAATTTTTAACTTACCGTCAAATCTTAATGCCGTAACCATAGTCAGTTGATTGTTGATTTTTAGAGTTCTGTACCTAAATGGTAAGAACAATACCCCATTACTAAGACTCCACTCCCTGTCCATCACCACTCTTTATTTTTTTAATAAAAAATAAAAACTTTTATTAAAGTAAAATTTCATAAAACTATCTATGTAGAACTTTACAGTCAGTTTCTTTACACGTTTTTTTTGAATTAGTGGTACCTCATGCGCCCTGTATGCAGCTCTCGAGACGCTAGGAGCCGTGTAGTGCACTCCTCGCGCCCCGACGACGTCCTTAGTAGCGCTTGTGTGTGGACCTGGTGTAACATTTTATGTGGCATCTAGCCGAAGTAATGTATTACACATACATATATATATGCTTTTATGCCCGAAGGGTTAGGCAGAGGCATACTAATATGCCCATATTTCTATTTCATAAGACCATACGAACGTATTCTGCGGTTAAAAAGTAGTCTAAGTGTATTTCCACAAGATTCATCTTAGACCCAATTTTCAGCTAGATTCGTTCAGTCGTCAGCCGTTCCATACACGTTGTTAAAATTAGTGTTATCTTATGCGCCCTAAATGCAGCTCTCGAGACTCTAGGAACGGTGTAGTGCACTCCACAAGTCCTGACGACGTCGTTAGTAGCGCTTGTGACCTGGCGTAACATGGTGTATGGATGGATATAAACTCAAAAAAATCTGCTCAATCTATAGCTCCAATAATACAATACATAATTATGCAACCCGGTTCAAAGAAAATTTATTTATTTAAGGTTATTACTGAGGTCCAGAGCAGTTACTGTGGGAAACGAGTAGGTACGAAAAAACAGAAACGGAGACACAGTTATCAGCTAATTCACAATACCACAACGACCATAGGCTACGGTTACCAACCTTTCCGTAGGCCGTAAGCTTGTTTGCCACCTAAGTATTTTAAAAAAATATTATATAGAGGAAAGATATGTATTGTTATAAAAGGTAATAAACTCAAAACCCACTGAACCTAATGAATTTTTTTTGAGTAACATAGGCTATAATATTTTTACCCGTATTCCCACGGGAACGAGAACAATGCGGGTGAAACCGCTATCAACACCTAGTCTTCTAAAACCGTGTGCATCAGTAATGAAAAGTGACGACGTAATGTCCAAACTCTCATTCCCGTGATGTGCTAATCAACTTCACAAATGGAAGCAATTTACTTGCAACAATCCCTCCGGACACGGCCGGCGATATATTATTTTTTGTCGGAGTTCGTTAATCTAGCAGTATCCAATTATGTCACGGAAAAACCGGACAAGAGCGAGTCGGACCCACCCAGGGTGACTTTCAAATTCAAAGTCACCCTGGTTTAGGAATCGAGTCTCACAGTTGATTTTTATGATTCAATATCAGTTTTTAGCCTTCTTCAAATAATAGTCATTTAAGACTATTTTACTTGCAAAATTTCATAGTTCTGGGGCAACGGGACGTAGATACTTTATACATTCTGATTCCCTTAAAAGTGTTGTATGGATTTTGCAACTTAAACGGTCAAACGAACCATTACCTTCTCAAATATAATGGGTCAAAAGGTGACCCATTATACTTGAGAAGGTAATGGTTTTAATTTCCACTCGATAGGTACCTTCAAGAATTCTCTGAAGAACTCCTGAAGTTGTCGAGTCGAAATTATTGGGTCTTCACTCTTGACAGACAGACAGACGTACAGGTTTCGTTTTTTCGTTTTGAGGTACGGAACCCTAAAGGAATATGATGCATACACTAGTGCAGTTGAAAGGAAAAATTACGCCACCCCCGGAAATGAATCGGGTGAAATTTTGAAAACCCATTTCTCACGATAAGGTACCCACTAAGACATCGGTTTTCAAATTTTTTAATTAGAATAAATCTATACATACACTCGTAATAAAATGATAGAAAAGTCAAAACTGTACCTACATTGGAAAAACTAAAAAAAATACCCGTTGTGTGTTCAACATAAGATACCGAAGCCGAAAATATAGTTAAAAAATGTTTTATCTGTCTGTTTGTCTGTTTGCTTTGCTTCGTCCGGAAGGATCTCGAAAAGTACCTACTCTATAGATTTGATTCAATTTTGCACAAATTTTAACTAGGAGTAGGGTCTTCAAATAGGCTTTATATCATCACGCTACATATCCTATGGGCTAAGCAGAGGGCAATGAAATTGGCATTAAACGTAATTTTCACGCGTATGAAGTCGCGGGCAACAGCTAGTTAAAATAATTAATGTACGGAATGTACAATTTCGCAACATCTAATTACACGTTTTTTTTTTAAGCTATTGCATAGCTTCTATCGCGGGCCTTGCGTGGAGACCGAATCCAGAAATTGTGTCACGAAAACGAGTCACACTCTCGGCTACCTTCGGCCACGTTCGTGTATCTCGTCTCGCACTTCATAAATTTTTTGTTTACGTCAATTATGAACTCTGCAGTCGTTATATATTATTATATTGTGTCAAATAATCCAAAAATTGATGCTTGTACCCAGAATCGATCTTGCGCCTTCTGCGTACCGATCCGCGTCTTAACCACTCGACCAAAGTTGAATTAAGAATGCTGGTCGAATTTAGAGTTCATAATGTGAAATGACAATTTCGATGCTGTCAATTACATTAGTTGCTGTCAATTTACTTCGTCTAAATAAAAATTCGACTATAGGTGTATAGGTATTCATCATCTATGTACAACAGTGAACTGTACTCGTATAATTTGTGTAAAAAGTGTTTTAAATATGAATAAACAAAGTGCAGTTATTAATGAAGAAAGTCACGAAAAATAGTGAAAGAAAATGAGTGAGTACCATGGAGCAAATATAAGAGGTGAGTACTCTATATACATACATTTTATTATTATTATCACCAATGCAGTATTATTTTTTGTTTTGTTAATTTATATATGATACTGCTATAAAGATAACCAAACCCGGGAGTACGTTCCCATGGGAAGCGGGAAGAAAATTTCACGCTGACGTAGCCGCGAGCGCCATCTATCTCATACCTATGTACTTTAAACGTGTCATAAAAGTCACAACAATACCATACATGCATATTTCAAAGAATGTCTATTATTACCATAAAATTTGTAAAAATAGTTTTTAAGAAGAAACCTATTGTTTTATCTTTTAACTAGCTGACCCTCGCAACTTTGTTTACGTCACACAAGGTCTATGAAATTAGAGGTATTTATTAATCATACTCATCAAGTAGCGTGTGAATCTGCTCTGTTTTCTTAATCAAAATAGAGCTTAATGGTTAAAGCTATTCCTCAGTATAGAATTTTCCTCAGTATAAACAATTTACATACAAACACCGGCGTGTTAGAATTTTATTACATGTATCAATGTAGTAGACGTAACGTGTATAAAATGACATCAATCAAATGTCATCAATATTCTGAAAAAGAAATTAAAAATAGAGTTCACAAACTCTTTTGAAAATACGTACTGTACCTACCTTAGAGGATCGATAGGAAGATAACAGGATAGTTAACAACCATCCATAGAAAATAGATGGTATAATGCTGAATACAGCAAAGAACAATCGGCGCGGCATAGAATGGGGCCTATACTGGAGGATTTAAATGATGCCGATGTCCTGTGCCTGCTGAGGCACACACACGCCGTCATGCATGTCTGCAGGACAACGTGCAGGACAACGAGCAGGATGAGGCAGCGAATGGCTGGACTGAAATTAAAATCGACAGACGCAAGAGATGTGGTGGAGGCACTAATTCACGTACCTCGGGAGTGTCGTGTCAGAAACTGATGGGATAGAAGAGTACCTTACATCATTTCGAGTCTCGCCAAGGCCAGAACAACCTTTACACAGCCGCGCCCCGTGGGCAGTTGCGAAAATGGACACGAAGAGTGAAACTCAAAACAAAGTAAACGTTAAAACTGTACTGCTAACTGCTATACGGATGCGAGACATGGAAGGTCACTAAAGACATTTCGCACCGGCTACCAGCTATAAGTCTTCGTCAAACGCTGCCTCCAATGAATCCTCGGTACATACGGGCCCGAGAACATCACGAACGTAAGACTATTGGAACGCTGCAGTGAGACCAACAGATCAAACGTCGGAAGTGTAGCTGCTGCGCTAGATTGGACACACGCTGCAAAGGGACCACGATCACATCATACCAAGGCAAGTCTTACTGAAACTACTGGTAGGGTTTCAAAAACTGTTCGATAGTAAGTAGGTACATTAATTGATAGTGGCTATAGGCTACATAACATAATGCTAAGATTCCTGCCTTTTGGCCTTTTGGACTTTAGTCCAAAAGTCCAAAAGTCCAAAAGACACGAAGAGTGAAACTCAAAACAAAGTAAACGTTAAAACTGTACTGCTAACTGCTGTACGGATGCGAGACATGGAAGGTCACTAAAGACATTTCGCACCAGCTACCAGCTATAAGTCTTCGTCAAACGCTGCCTCCAATGGATCCTCGGTACATACGGGCCCGAGAACATCACGAACGTAAGACTATTGGAACGCTGCAGTGAGACCCCTATCCACCAACAGATCAAACGTCGGAAGTGTAGCTGCTGCGCTAGATTGGACACACGCTGCAAAGGGACCACGATCACATCATACCAAGACAAGTCTTACTGAAACTACTGGTAGGGTTTCAAAAACTGTTCGATAGTAAGTAGGTACATTAATTGATAGTGGCTATAGGCCACATAACATAATGCTAAGATTCCTGCCTTTTGGCCTTTTGGACTTTAGTCCAAAAGTCCAAAAGTCCAAAAGTCCAAAAGTCCAAAAGTCCAAAAGTCCAAAAGTCCAAAAGTCCAAAGTCCAAAAGTCCAAAAGTCCAAAAGTCCAAAAGTCCAAAAGTCCAAAAGTCCAAAAGTCCAAAAGTCCAAAAGTCCAAAAGTCCAAAAGTCCAAAAGTCCAAAAGTCCAAAAGTCCAAAAGTCCAAAAGTCCAAAAGTCCAAAAGTCCAAAACTCCAAAAGTCCAAAAGTCCAAAAGTCCAAAAGTCCAAAAGTCCAAAAGTCCAATAGTACAAAAGTCCAATAGTACAAAAGTCCAAAAGGCCAAAAGTCCAAAAGTCCAAAAGTCCAAAAGTCCAAAAGGCCAATAGGCCAAAAGTCCAAAAGCCCAAATGTCCACAGTCAAGTAGGTACTTGGTACTTTACTTTGTTGAACATAGGCCTTAAATTTCTTACTAATATTATAAATGCGAATGTTTGTGAGTGTGGATGTTTGTTACTCTTTCACGCTCAAACCGCTGAACGGATCGGGCTGAAATTTGGTAACAGAGATACATTATAGTCTGGAATAACACATAGGCTACCTTTTATCCCGGGAATAACTTCCCGCGGTAACAAATTTTACGCGGGCGAAGCTGCGGGCATCAGCAAGTATTCTTATATAGAAATAATTATACTAGCATAGTCGGTAAAAAATGCTATGTAATAGCTTTACCGCGGCAGTCCCCGAGTGCCACACGTCTTTTTTTTTATACTACTTAGGTGGCAGACAAGCTTACGGCCCACCGGAAGGTTGGTAACCGTAGCCTATAGACGTTTGCAACACCAGAGGCGCTACACACGCGCTGCCGACCCGGGCGCAGGTTGTGACGACCCACAGTTGAAATTTTTCAAGCCGCCCATAAGGCCTTCAACTTGGCTTAACGACTGTCATTTTACTGACAACCGGGACCAACGGCTTATCGTGCCTTCCGAAGCACGGAAACGCTCGTAAATAAAATGTCACAAAGTGGTCCACGTGGTGGTCACCCATCCATATCCGGCCATAGTAAATGTTGCTTACTGCAGTGATCGTTTACAGAACACTGAGTCCGCGGGGCCACGAGCGCTTCAAAAAAACACTTCAGTAATATCAATCTTCAGTACAGATACAAAAAACGATATTCTATTTCACGCATTCATTCGAATGAAAGTATTTTTAGCGAGAAACGGAAATTGCAGCACTAGTAAAACACAATGGAGATAGTTTTTTGAATTTAGAATTTCCTGTACAGTTGTTGAATATCGTCTGTATTCAGAACTGCACTGTTGTTGAAATTCGATCATTTTGTGAAAATTTTAGCTTTCTATCTAGGTATAATAGGTTCATGAGATACAGCTTAGTGGCGGACGGACTGCGAAGCCTTATTAACAGAGATACGTCGTGTACCCTTTGGGTACGGGATCCTAGAAATAGTTTTATGTACTTTCAGCACCATAAAATCTTTAAAGGTACCTTCCCACACGTTAGAATTTCGCAGGACCGACAATCGGATCGCTCGCATCTTCAACTCTTATTTTTTTTTTTAACCGACTTCCAAAAAAGGAGGAGGTTCTCAATTCGTCTGTATTTTTTCTGTCAGACTTTATGTAGAATGTGTTTGTTGCGCAATTCATACGTTCTTTAGTTTTAATTGGCGTCTAGTATAATCGGACGTGACCGCGCAACATAAAGTGTTTCAAATTTACCGTTTATCTCAGATAAAAAAGGCATACGTAACAAGATTTCACATTTTCACGCAACGATATGTGATCCTAAAGTAAGCTAGGAATAACCTGCTCGTGTTATGGGTATCAGACCACGGATATTGTTAATTATATGACTTTTTAAATACAAAGAGAAACACCCAGACTCACGAGACAATAAAATATTTAAGAATACATTACTGGTATATAAATGTATATGCTACGGTGAACACTTTCCATCATGTGGACCGTTATGCTTGTCTGCCACCTCAGTACCGAACAAATGTGGTTCTCTTTTGCCAAGTAAAGAAAAATAAATTTAGAACACGTGAATTTCGAGGCTAATACCACGGGTACCCAACTCACACAGATTATCTTTAATAAACAGAAAATATCAAAAGATGGCACTAGTAGTTTCATATTCCGGAATTCAAATTTCAAAATATCTTATTTAGATATATAATGCATGGCAAATTATTTTAAAAATTAAATCATGATATTGGCTGCTATAGTAGCACATCAAACTCGTTGATTATAGAATAAACGTAGATTGTGTAAAAATTATCTCTCGATAGCGTTTGAATAAGATAAAAGATGGCGCTCATGTTAATCAAACATGAGCGCCATCTTTTATCGATGTTAAGGAAATTATTATTTCATTAGTTTTTACGAACGGCCAGTTTACGTTATCGAAACAAGCAAGCGGAATATGAAGCGGTATTTGGCCGATCCTCTCAGTGGCACGTTAGCTCAGCGGGTACGTAAGCTGCTTTGGGCGTATATTTGAGTTAATAGGCTTGTGTCCTAAATTTCAAAAAGCATTTAATTTTGTAGCTTTATATCTATATGATCACAAAAATGTAATATTTTGATTTAAAACAATCATTTACATAGTTTATTTTGTGATTTAAAAAATGAATTTCAATTTGTATCGAAAACGCTCATGGCTCCTCGTGTGACGTCACTTGATGCCAAACAAACCAAAAAGAAAATGTGTATTTTTTATGAGTCCTTTCAATGATTTCTTTTTAAAAGTTTTAGTACAAAAAGAAACGTTTAGGGGTTTTAATCAATATTTAGGGGAATCTGGGGAATTTGAAGTTGGGTTTTAGAGGAACATTCCGTAGGATTTGGCATCACTTTGGCATAAGGTCTGAGTAACCAAAGCCAGTTTAAATTAATTGAAAAAAAATTGCCACTGGCATCACTGTTTGACAGGTGTTTGACAATGTTATGTTAGCGTTCGTCTGCTTTCCATATTAATTTAAAATGAATCCGTCGTATTACAAGTGTTGTGTAGTGCCTGAATGAAATGAAATCTATTGTATTTTATGAAAATGTACGAGAATCTAAATAATAATACACAAGATGACACGACTTGTGACACAAGATGTCAAGACTCGAGACTGCCAGAGTGCGTCAAACGTAAAAAAGCAAACTGTGACGTCACACTATCTGGTAGAGGTGTTTGATGTCACGTGACTGATTGCTTATTTTTTCCAATCTTATTTTCTAAAAATAATAGTAATCCTTAATTTGTGTACCAATTTATATTACTTTTTGTTATTTATATATTGGACATAGTCGTCAGAAACACACATCAATTAGATTTATTCTTAGTGGACACAAGCCTATTCTAGTTCGAACCCCACTGACAGCATTACTTTTTTTATTTTTCCTATTTTTTTTTACTTTTTTACTTAATCTAACATGGATTATTAAATAGTCCTACTTATTTCTCGAACTTCATAATCCTTTTTTTTTCTTTAAGAATTGTTTCACGTTATTGTTATAAAAAATTAAAGCTGTAATCTATGTGACAATTGTAAGAGAAATATGTTCCAGCGAGATTATGTACCAGCTTTTATTAGGGTTCCAAAGGGTAAAAACGGGACCCTATTGATGAGACTTCGCACTCTGTCTGTCTGTCTGTCTGTCCGCCATGACGCTGTATCTCAGGAACCGTTATGGCCAGAGAGCTGAAATTTTCACAGATGATGTAGGTATTTAGGGTTGCCAACAGTACTTTATAATAAAGTATTGTACTTTATTTCGGGTATTTGTACTGTATACTTTATGAGAACAACAAAGTACGCGAAAATACTTTATTTCGCATGATTTGATTTTTCTGGGATTTCGACAAGTTTTCTCTGAATATTTTTTCGTATAACGGAATGGGCCAAGATCCCCGGCCGTGGAGCCAGACTTAAGTAATTATAGGAAATAGGTATGAATCTTTTCTCCTGATCTAAGTAAGTACATAAGTTTAGAGTTTACCTGTATGGACTTACAATCTATACTGACATTATATAGAGAAAAGATTTGATTGTTTGTTTGTTTGTTTGCATCGAATAAGCTCAGGAACTACTGCGCCGATTTAAAAAATCTTTAACTGATGGGAAGCTACACTCTTTGCGGTGAACATAGGCTATATTTCATTCCCGTATTCCCACGGGAATGGGAACTACGCGGGTGAAACCGCGTGACGTCCGCTAGTTTATACTAATATTATAAAGAGGAAAGATTTGATTGTTTGTTTGTTTTTTTTGCATCGAATAGTCTCCGAAACTGTTGGACCGATTTGAAAAATTCTTTCACTGTTGGGAAGTTACACTCTTTGGTGAACATAGGCTATATTTTATCCCCGTACCTATTCCCACGGAAACAGGAATTACGCGGGTGAAACCGCGTGATGTCTGCTAGCTATCTATAAAGAGAAAAGATTTGATTGTTTGTTTGCATCGAATAGGCTCCGGAACTACTGAACCGATATCAAAAATTCTTTTACTGTTAGGATCACAGATATCAGAATTCCCACGGTTCCCGAATTCCCACGGGAACGGAACTGCGTGACTTCCGCTTGTTATTTATTAAGAGGAAAGATTTGATTGTTTGTTTGTTCGCATCGAATAGGCTCCGATACTACAGAACCGATTTCTAAAACTCTTTCACTGCTGGGAAGCTAATCTCTTTGCGATGAACCTAGTCTATATTTTATTCCCGAATTCCCACGGGAACGGGAATTACGCGGGAGAAACCACGTAACGTCCGATAGTTTTAAAAATAATAAAAAGCACTTGTGTACTGCCAAGGTTCTAAAAAAGTACTATTTTAAAATTGTAAATAAAATGTACTCTTCTTTGTAAGTGTGTACTTTTTTTTACCCCATTGAAATCAGATATACTCTCTTTCTTCTAAAAAAAGTGGGCAACCCTAGATGTATTCCTGTTGCCGCTGCGCTATAACAACAAATACTAAAATCAGAAAAAAAAGGAAATATTCAGGGGAATCTCATTCAAAAATCGTGACTTTTTGCCGTTTTTTGGTACGGATCCCTGTGTGCGAGTCCGACTCGCACTTGGCCTGTTTTTTTAATATAATTCCGCCTGCCGCCCGCTGTAAAAATAAGTATCTACCAAGATAAAATATTTATTTTTTAGTACATATGCCAACTTTTCCATAGTGAGTATTTATTTTTATTGTAAAATAAAAAAAAGACAAGTCCTGTGTGAGCTTATTGTCATTTTCACTTCATAATAAAAATATTAAGTAAAAAAAGAAAACAAAAAGAACCGTGAGCTGGATTTGAACTGGGTCATCTCATATCAGGCACCACCCGCCTACCCGCTGAGCCAACTGTGCGACTGATGCATAGAGTGAAATACTTAGTCATATCAGAACAGTAGAAACGAATTCAACTGTTCTCATATCATTATATATGAGAACAGTTGATGATTGATTTAAATTTTAAATAGATCAATTGCAAAAATAAATACTCAATACAAAGATAACATGCTGATTTAAAGCAATTAGTATGTCAACTTTTTCATAATATTTTTCTTATACATATAATAAAAAATTACAAAGTCCCGTGTGAGTAAGTAGTCTTTTTTCACTTAATAAAAATATTGAGTAGTATAAAATGTGGGTACGTTCAAAAAGTAAAACTCAAAAAGATAAAAAGAATCTTGTGAAAAGTGGGAATCGAACTGGGGTTGCATGCACCGCATACCGCCCGCTTATCCGTCTGTGCTAATTGAGTGACTGCGTCACGATCGAAATAACTAAATACTTTATCAAAACAGTTGAAACGAAATCAAATTTGACCTTGAAATCTAGTTGAACATTTTGCTAAAAATATCGTCGCCATCTAGTTACATTTGAGGATTCCCACACTGACAGGTAGGCGGCCAGGTCTGTGGAGCGAGTTACGAGTGTAACCGATTTTTGTTCCTGTTCGTGCATCTGTATAGAATATATTATATAATCTGTGCTAATACTTACTTTTAACACCAGATCAAGCCATTAAAGTCGTGTAAAGAAACTCAATTTCGCGCCAATTTAAACTTCTGTCCGCCATTTTTATGGCGTCAGAGTTCTCTTTTAATCCAATTTGCTGACAAGGCGCGTGTAACTTCGTACACTTTGATCTTTGAACTATGACAGAACAGCCCCAAAGTGCCACTCTTTCAACAATTTACAAAAGTCTGATTTAGTTTTAAAACTTTTATTTACATTTTACAACTTAAATCTTTCGTTCCTTTGTGCAGTTGCCAGCTAATTTAGGACATTATTCGCTTCGCTCCGGCTTGCGAGTGAAAATCTTACTAATATTATAAATGTGAAGATGTTTCGATGTTTATTACTGTATCACAACAGACCTGGCAGAAATTTGATACAGAAATAGATTATAGTCTGTAATGAAACATAGACTACTAATATTAGACATAACGGGATATTAACCATTAATCACGGCATATCGACGCTGTTGCAAGTCTAAACAGAAATAATACAATACAAAACTTCACAGATTACTTTCAGTTAGGAGGACCGTGTGTTTGTCTGCCATCTTCGTAATATATATCCTGGGGTCATCCTTCTGAGGGCTTACCCGGGGCTCACAACCGTAGGCCGTGTGGTTTTTGTAGGTAGGAGTCCGACATATCATTCATGTTGTATTTTTTTCACGTTAAAAAACCAAAGTTTCTAAAAGAAAAAATCTAAAAGCATTATCAAACTATTCAACATAATTCATTACTTTAATATCATAACTAGCAATGCTTAATTTCATCAGGAGATTATGTCCAATATCTATACAAAATTTATCAGTTCACCTCAAAATTTATGATCAAGCTTATACAATATTCTTACCAAATACCATTACTGTTTATGGCAAACGACTTTATTAAGTGTGACCTCCATCAATAAGACCCCTTATTTCATTGACTTGTATCTCAATTTCGAACCTCAGATAATATCCTCTTTGTCCCTAATAAAGATAATCTTAATTACACATAACATCCAACAACACAAGACCCTTACTTGAAAACAAGTGATTCGTAAACATGACATGGTGTAGTAAAGTGACAGGTCATGTTATACTAGTCAAGTTATACTATCAGACTCGTAACAGATGCTATGAAAATGATATTCGTTCTGTTAATAAATATAATGATAGATACTGTATCATACCGATATTGGATACTAATATTACTATTAGTCGATTCACTTTAGTCGAAGGTAACACATGTTACTACTAATTGAATTTGTTAGAACCAACACAGCGTGTTTTAAGTTGCATGAAAGTGAGCTTACAAAAGAACATTTCGTTATGAAAGTATCAGTTTTCAGAAAGTCTAGGTGCTTGCTTTATAATTATACATGCTGACTGACGAAATTTGATTTTAATTCATTGAAGTGCGATTCGAATTCGCTCACGGAGAATTCCATGTCAAAAAACCCCAGAATAAGAAATTATGTATGTTGTATGGGAACCGTATTTATTCCCGTATTTCCACGGGAACGGGAATTACGCGGGTGGAACCGCGCGACGTCCGCTAGTTTATAATAATTAGAAGTCAACGGCTACACTAGATTAAAATTTGAATATCCCACAACGATTTCCCGGTAGATTAAAATGTATTTTCGAAATAATATAAGAAGTCATAGCCTCGTCTATTAATCAACAGATGCAAAGCTTGCAAATGAGGATGGCTTAGGTCCTGGAGATATCAGTGTCTCAATGCTCCACTAAATTTCAAAGGGGTGTACCCTGAAGAAGGCCCAAAATGTCAGCATGGCGTGAGAGCTACACGTACGCTTCACACCCCTAAAAGCGGAATAACATCCGAACCAACCCCTAAAGATGTGAAATAGATTACATGAGGCCGCGTTGGTATCTAAATCCGTCGGGAATCCAGAGACATCATTCCCAGGGCTTACCTGGGGTTCCCGGTCGTGTGGTGTTGGTTTTAGTTGGTAGAAGACCAGCATAGCATCCATCGGAATTTCCAGTCAAAAAAAACATAACTACGTTCCGAATACTTTTTATGTATTACCAAAAAATATCCTAAACACAAAAGAAGGAATGATAAATGCCCAACGTTCATGCATTATTTATCCCTCGATTGCCCAATTACGCTCCAATTCACGCTGAAAGGAAACGCTCTCAAATGGTCAGAGAAATAAGCGGACATTGGTCTGAACTAAATGAGCAATACTAGCTCAATCATCCACGAAATTAGCTCATTATTTCCATATCCTGTAAGTAACTAAGGCAATCTTCAAACTATCAAGAAATATTGACAAAGATTTTTTTTGATGGATTTAGTTCACTGAGAACAGTATTAACTTTTTGATTTTCAAGCGCTCGTAGCCCCGTTTGTTCTACAAAGGAAGGCCAATTCAGGGATAGGTGAGCGTGCATTTAAGAATGTTTCCGTAGTTCGAAAGTCATGTGAAACCATAGATCAATTTCAGCTGTGTCATAGTAGTAGTCGGGATAAAAAGCGGTTTGAACTTTTCTATAACAGTTAGCCACAGCATATCCTTGTTTGTTTTAATTCGGCAATAAAGTCGAAAGCGCGAATTTGGTTGTTTATTCCATAAACTACAGGAAACACTTTCAAATCAGCTGACCGTTAGCTTGTCTACCGCCTCATTAGTATAGGAAAATTTCTATGTTTTCCAAATGAGTTAAGTACTTACATCGGTTTTTCCTTCTCATAAGATGTTTTACATTACCAGGCTCCAGGCTGCTTTCTTGTGTATATTGTATTCTTTTCCGTTAATAAAAATAACACTGCAAATTTTTATTGCAGTGTATTTTAAGTGAAAAATTGTTGGATGATGTTTGCTTGACCCAACGAACGGTTTCGGTTCTTCATAATAATGGCAGCCTCGCTGAGCAAACGAGATAACACGTGATATTATGATACTACATTCAACCAGTGAGGTAGCATTACTATGCTTTAATATAGGAAAGCCGTTTTCAATATGAGCTATTTCAAAATGAATATAATTCTACTATTACTAGAAATGTGATAGTTTTTAAAGATATTTGTTACTCAATCACACTCTAGCAGCTGAACCTGTCTGGCTGAAATAGTCTGGAATAATACAGAGGTTTTATCCCGAGGCTATTTTTAGGGTTCCGTAGCCAAATGGCAAAAAAGTGTCTGTCCGTCCATGTGTCACAGCCATTTTTCTCCGAAACTGTAAGGCCTATGCTGTTGAAACTTGGTAAGTAGATGTATTCTGTGAACCGCATTAAACATTTCACAGAAAAATAGAAAAATAACAGTAAATTTAGGGGGGGGGGGGCTCCCTCCCATACTCAGAACTGAAACTCAATTTTTTTTTCACCTATACGTGTGTGGTATCAATTGATAGGTCTTCAAAACTGCTATTGAGGTTCTCAACATAATTTTTTTCTAAGCTGAATAGTTTGCACTAGAGACCACACAATAAATGTATTTTTTTATTACGGAACCCCTCCGTGCTCGAGTCCGACTTATACTTAACCGGTTCTTTGTTAAATAGTTATTTCTGCCAAGTATAATAAAACACGTGTACCCCCGTCCCCCCACCTTAGCGGTTTCACAGTTAATCCTTAATTAGAGGTAGTATAGGTAGACTATGAAATTCCAAGACGGGAATAAGTCTCAATATCTAACGGTTTCAATACCGTAACCAGAAGTAAATAAAAACCGTTTGTAAACTGACCTAAAAAGCCCACCAGGTATTATACTGATCGAGAACATGGTTTGTCCGGTTCGTGCGGATATTAACATGGGCGGATACAGAATATACACACACATACGTTGTGTACAGCATTACGTTGAGAGCAAAAGTCGTCTACGAATACATTTACGTATGGAAATTACTCATGGATGCTATGCCGGTCTCTTACCGACTAAAACCACGTGTTTCGTGCGACTACTTACGGTTGGAAGCCCCGGGTAAGCCCTCGGAAGGATGACTCCTGGGTCATTAATGCTTAGGACTTGAATTTAAATGCTTCATACTTGATAGTTTGCACCCAGCCTAAACACAAGGCTTGGTAAAATAGTAATCAATCAACACAACAACTTTTATTCTTTCTTCAAGTAACATTATTATCTATTAAGGATACCTATTTATTAATCACAGGATGGTATGTTGCTTTTTGATCTGTGAATCAAAGATCTTTGACTCCCAAGTCAACCGTTCTTTTGAACTGGTGAGCAGTTAGATGGTGGTCGGTTTTAAATCGGCCCAAACAACTTGCTTTCTACATCTATATGGGACTGCCTCATTGGTCTAGAGGTCGGAAAGTGCGACTGCGGAACACTAGGTCGTGTATTCGACTCCCACCGAAGAAATAATAATTATGTTATCTTCAAAGGTTTATTTCGAGAGTCTGGGTGTTTATGTATGATAAGTATGTATTTACAAGAAATAAAGTAGATAAGTATAAATATCCGTAGTCATCATAACATTAACGGGTTTAACCGAGCTTACTTTGCGTCGTGTAAAAATGTCCGTGAATTTTTAGTTTTTGACGTTTCATACCGGGCTAAAAGAATATCAATAAATCATTGAAATTTGCTCCAATATCTAACTTAGGTATTCAAAATTACCCAAAAGTACATCTTAATTAATTAATTTAATGATAAAATTACGTCGAAACCATCGTCATTGTCACAAAAGGCTCCTTTAGATTATTATAGAAGTACTTTCCTTTGTAAACAAGACTTAATAACCCTTACCTTTTAGTAGTAAAAGTCATTTAATGTCGACCCCCATGAGGGGTGCCCAAACGTCTGTATTTGAACGGACAAGTTTTGATTTATGTATTTATCCTTGCTCTATGGTCATTTCTTCCTTGCACAGAATGATTTGATTATTTTTTGTATTTTCTGATCAATCTTTATCTCAATTTCGCCAAATTTGATAATATTTTTGAAATATAACTACTTAACAGAAAAAAAAACTTTGTTTAATCTCATAATAACCAGTTCTCTCGTAAGCTGTTTTTTTTTGACATGACATGTCTTTACACAAAACAGTTAGTAACATTTCTAAGTGAAGTTAATATCTGAAGTGAGGTAACACGAGATTATCTATACCAATTAAAAACAGGAAAGATTATTTTTTTCCTTTGTATAATTCTCGAAACTACTTTTTAAACGATTTTAAAAATCTTTTAATTAATTTACAGCCACATTATTAGCGAGTAACTCTACATTTCACTCCCGTATTCCCACGAAATCTAAATGAAAAAGCTTTGTATATTTAACGTTTCTGGTATTACTTTTCCCTTCAATTCCAAAAGTTGGTGACCCTACACACCGGTTCCTGATTAATACGATCTGAGTGCCAGTAACGACGTGCGCTCGGGTTCCGCATAATTATGTAAAAAGAGCCCTTAAAAGTTGTCGCAGGTAAAGTCTGTTAGATTAATTCATGATTTTTGGAACTCAGGTTAGGTTTTTAATAAAAGCCTCTCAAGTATTCGTATTGCGTTTTTAGCGCATTTTGTTTAAATACCTTTATATTTTAGTCCCAACATGAAATTGTATTTCCGTTTCCGCTTCCCGTGGGGACATATATTAAGTAACACATAGGCTACTTTTTATCTCTGGAAAACCTATGTATTTTTCGAATTCCTAATATGAATAGAAAGTAGGCTTTACAGACAAACTGAATGATATCGAACATAATACAAATAATTGTGTTGATAACTGTGACTAACTTTACTTTCATCTTAAAACAATAATATCTTCGAACTCAACAAAGAGCTTATTCAATAGACATTTAATTATAATGGATGATAGTCTATTTGCTACCGAGTTTCAGAATTGACTTTTTTAATTACAATAAATCAACCTTTTATGTCTATTCCAGTCCATTTCTGGATGTATGTGTCTCTAATTTCATTATCTGCTGCGGGGAGGTATTTTTCCATACAGTGCCATGCTTTATTGGACCGAAGACGTTAGTAGGACCTCATTGAATGCAATTTAAATTGTAATAAGAGTGTTTTCACATAACCCGATACAATATCGGACGAGTAAAAGGAATGAAATATACGCCTATCTCTATATGCGCAAATAAGACAGTCGATGATGGTCAGCTATCGTGTCAACCGATACTGGATCAGATAATGTAAAAACGCTCTAAGCCTGTTAAACACGATGCTTACCTTTCGTTGAGCGTTTTAAGCCAAGCGTTTTTTTTACTCACTAAATTATTGAATCAATGCACAGTTCTTCTCAAGCGGGCCGTGTTCCGAACTGGTGGTACTAACTTTGATATGTATTTATGACGTGTCGCAAGTGCCTTTGTATTATGTGAAACAAATGTTTTTTATTGAGTTTGACTGTTCTTATTAATCAAATTCAGAAGGAAAGCAGTAATAATCTTTTCGTTTTGGTGTTGTGCTGTGTCACAAATTACTTACATATTTCTGCCGCATGGTGAGTTTTTTATTCCAAATTTCACAGGAGTAGTCCTAAAGATAAATAAGTAAACACGTGTTTCAGGTTTTTTGAAAATTCAACCCCTAAGAGGGGAAAAGACCCCAATGGGGTTGATATCTCAAAATATAAATATGGGTAGCTTAACCCAAAAAATGTGCGACAGGAAACATTATATTACTTAAAATTATATACATTTATTGTTAAAAATTACAGAGAAACATAATTATTACATATCTATATTTACATTATTACTATCTAAACTAAACCTAAATAAGGCCCCCGTGGCATTGTGCCCAAAAGACAAGCAGCATTCCCCCTTTGAATAGCAATACCAATTCGTTGAGCGAGAAAACTGCCAGCCCTTGGGTCACCTGTTGACTCCACAAGGCGCTTTTTCAAATTCTTGAAAAATTTAATGCCACTGCTCTCTCTTTGTTTCTCTCATGTAACGCAAACGAAGTTGTAGATATAAGAGTTCAGTTTATAAATATAAATATAAATATTCACGGACATTTTTACACAACGCTATCTGATCCCAAAGTAAGCTAGGAATAACCTGCTAGTGTTATGGATATCAGACATAAAGTTTTAAATACATACTTATCAAACATTTCTATGTATGATAAGTATTTATTTAAACTTTATAACAACACCATTTGAGACAAACATTTATGGGTCACACAAATTTTTGTCTCTGGGCGCCGATTCTCGACCACACGACGTGAATGCGTGGACGCAAATTTTCGGGTGAAACGTCGTCCGTCTCATGTTCGCCGTTCCTAAATATGAGACAGGCGACGCGACGCGTCACCCGCCGATTTCCGTCCACGCATTCATGTCGTGTGAAGCGAGAATCGGTGCCCTGGTGGGAATCGAAACCACGACCTCGTGATCCGCAGTCGCACATTTCGACCTCTAGACCAACGAGGCAATCTATAGTCTCGTCTAGTTTATAGATAACAGAGCTAGATAGATTTGTGCATGGAATATCAAGCAGTATTAAATATTAACAAAAAGGGTATGTAACGATCGTTATTTTACTATGATTTATTGTAACACTTGTAATAGCTTATCCGTGACAGTGTAATTTAAATTTTATGGGTATTCTTCATGTACAGTCACCTCCGATATTGCGTAGGCCCCTTAAGATCTATAATCCCATGCACATTTGAGTCCAAATTCACAAAAACTCCACTAGATGGCGCAACTTTACTCGAATATAATATTGCATAGACACCTTAGAATCACAAAAAATGTACTATAGATGGCATATTTACATTACTCAAAAGATTAATGAGTTGCTATTTGACAATAATCGCGTTCCTGTGTGAGGTATTAAAAAAAAACGCACGCTAGATACTTGACTTCCAATGTTATCCGAGAGATGGAGACAATTCTCCGCGCAAAGCAATTGTTTCGGATTGACCATGCATTTCCAAATTCGTCTGTACAATTTTTGTCGTTTGTGCCACAAAATTTTGTTTTTCTATACACATATAATTAGGTATATACTTAACCCGACTGGCTGACTGACTGATTCATCATCGCCGAGCCTAAACCGCTGGACCTACAAACTTGAAAATTTGACAGTAGATGCATTTTTTCTGATGTAAGCATCCACCAAAAAAGAATTTTTGGAAATTCTGCTACAAAGGGGGTAAAATAAGGGATAGAAGTTTGTATGCAAGTCCGTTATTTTCAGAGCTAGGTGCACAAAAATTTGAAACCTGTGTCTTTTAAGAAATAAATGAAAACATATGTCAGCATTTTTATTTTTTTTCTACTGAGAGGGTAAAATAAGTGATAAACGTTTGTATGGAATATTCGTCACTTTCAAAGTTAGAGGCATGAATCTTCGTGCACCTGCATTTTTTTAGAAATTAATGATGATGAATGATTGTATCAGCGCGTTTTTTTAAATTTTAATGAATTTTACTACTAAGCGGGTAAAATAGGCGCCGAACGGTTGTATGGTAAAGTTCGTCATTTACAGTCAGAAGCATGAGATTTCGGGTACATTGTATCTTTTTAGAATTGAATAAATATGTGTATCAGCGTTTTTTTAAACTTTACTGCTTCTTAAATATAATGCGACGGGAATACACGCTAAAATAAACCTCTATATTTCTCTCTCTCTCTCTCTCATCATCATGAACGACGCGACACTACGGGAGTAAACGCAACGCGACGGTAGTAAATGCGACGGGAACGGCTGATAAACCCTCTTTTATGCGACGCTAACGAAGTTGCGTGGGTCAGCTAGATATACTATAAATTCTATTCTTAGAATACATTATGATATCGAAAACCTTGAATAATTGTGTCCATATTGTGTCCCGAAAACATGTTTATGTGTAAAACGAAAAAAAATCCACTTGGATGGAGCCACGGGCCCTAGGTAGTGAATTATAAAACTGTGTGTACTAAAAGACATTGTAATCTCTGAATTTAAACCGATTACAATCTGGTTGATGTGATCAGGCTAAATTACTCAGCATATGTTCATTGCTTTCTTTACCTTCGACAAGACATCATAATAGCCGTCACTGTAATAGTAACTACAATGCTTTATCATAATACGAGTATCATTGATAGATACTACCTATAATCTGTACTATTATAAAATTGTAAAAATAGATGTGAAGGTACATTCAAGATAAATTTGAAAAAATAACTGTAATCGAATAATTTAGGGCTTATGATTCCAAATATATTTTTTCTTTCTTCGTGTCTGTTTGTTTATTTGTTTGGAGTTGGAGCTAAATGCAGTGCCTTGATCATAATTGTACTTTTAGAATTATTTAGGTATTTTTTCAACTTAAATATTGCTGTATGTTTCATCAAAACCGGTTCAGCGGAAATAAGTGTGAAGCGAGAATCGGTGCCCTGGTGGGAATCGAAACCACGACCTCGTGATCCGCAGTCGCACATTTCGACCTCTAGACCAACGAGGCAATCTATAGTCTCGTCTAGTTTATAGATAACAGAGCTAGATAGATTTGTGCATGGAATATCAAGCAGTATTAAATATTAACAAAAAGGGTATGTAACGATCGTTATTTTACTATGATTTATTGTAACACTTGTAATAGCTTATCCGTGACAGTGTAATTTAAATTTTATGGGTATTCTTCATGTACAGTCACCTCCGATATTGCGTAGGCCCCTTAAGATCTATAATCCCATGCACATTTGAGTCCAAATTCACAAAAACTCCACTAGATGGCGCAACTTTACTCGAATATAATATTGCATAGACACCTTAGAATCACAAAAAATGTACTATAGATGGCATATTTACATTACTCAAAAGATTAATGAGTTGCTATTTGACAATAATCGCGTTCCTGTGTGAGGTATTAAAAAAAAACGCACGCTAGATACTTGACTTCCAATGTTATCCGAGAGATGGAGACAATTCTCCGCGCAAAGCAATTGTTTCGGATTGACCATGCATTTCCAAATTCGTCTGTACAATTTTTGTCGTTTGTGCCACAAAATTTTGTTTTTCTATACACATATAATTAGGTATATACTTAACCCGACTGGCTGACTGACTGATTCATCATCGCCGAGCCTAAACCGCTGGACCTACAAACTTGAAAATTTGACAGTAGATGCATTTTTTCTGATGTAAGCATCCACCAAAAAAGAATTTTTGGAAATTCTGCTACAAAGGGGGTAAAATAAGGGATAGAAGTTTGTATGCAAGTCCGTTATTTTCAGAGCTAGGTGCACAAAAATTTGAAACCTGTGTCTTTTAAGAAATAAATGAAAACATATGTCAGCATTTTTATTTTTTTTCTACTGAGAGGGTAAAATAAGTGATAAACGTTTGTATGGAATATTCGTCACTTTCAAAGTTAGAGGCATGAATCTTCGTGCACCTGCATTTTTTTAGAAATTAATGATGATGAATGATTGTATCAGCGCGTTTTTTTAAATTTTAATGAATTTTACTACTAAGCGGGTAAAATAGGCGCCGAACGGTTGTATGGTAAAGTTCGTCATTTACAGTCAGAAGCATGAGATTTCGGGTACATTGTATCTTTTTAGAATTGAATAAATATGTGTATCAGCGTTTTTTTAAACTTTACTGCTTCTTAAATATAATGCGACGGGAATACACGCTAAAATAAACCTCTATATTACTCTCTCTCTCTCTCTCATCATCATGAACGACGCGACACTACGGGAGTAAACGCAACGCGACGGTAGTAAATGCGACGGGAACGGCTGATAAACCCTCTTTTATGCGACGCTAACGAAGTTGCGTGGGTCAGCTAGATATACTATAAATTCTATTCTTAGAATACATTATGATATCGAAAACCTTGAATAATTGTGTCCATATTGTGTCCCGAAAACATGTTTATGTGTAAAACGAAAAAAAATCCACTTGGATGGAGCCACGGGCCCTAGGTAGTGAATTATAAAACTGTGTGTACTAAAAGACATTGTAATCTCTGAATTTAAACCGATTACAATCTGGTTGATGTGATCAGGCTAAATTACTAAGCATATGTTCATTGCTTTCTTTACCTTCGACAAGACATCATAATAGCCGTCACTGTAATAGTAACTACAATGCTTTATCATAATACGAGTATCATTGATAGATACTACCTATAATCTGTACTATTATAAAATTGTAAAAATAGATGTGAAGGTACATTCAAGATAAATTTGAAAAAATAACTGTAATCGAATAATTTAGGGCTTATGATTCCAAATATATTTTTTCTTTCTTCGTGTCTGTTTGTTTATTTGTTTGGAGTTGGAGCTAAATGCAGTGCCTTGATCATAATTGTACTTTTAGAATTATTTAGGTATTTTTTCAACTTAAATATTGCTGTATGTTTCATCAAAACCGGTTCAGCGGAAATAATAATATAGCTTGACCTATGTTTTACTAGAAGCCATATGCGTTGGACAGGTCAAAGTCGATCGGTTAATAATAAATCACCTCGCAAACGAAGTTGCGGGCTAAATATCATTGCTACTAAGTATTATTGATTATATCAGGCATAATTCAGCTGATTGGGACTAACAATAACAATAGATATTTTTTCATATCACAGTTATTTTATTACCGAACAGATAACGCTAAAAATGATTAAACTTATTAGTAGGTAAATATTGAGTGTTAGAGAGGACAACTTTAAACGTCGTCGAATTACCGAAATGGAAGCTGAAGATGAAGACAAGAGAAAAATAGACCTGGACACAATCCTTGTGGAAGAAATTGGTGAATTTGGTAAATTTCAGCTAAGAACTTGCATTTTGGCTGCGATCGTTGGTATTTTTGTGGGTGTTAGTACCACTGGGTTTGTGTTTACCACTGGAAGGATAAATAGCAGGTGAGATATTTTTGTTGTGATTATTTTAACCAACGCTAAGATTATTTTTGAAAAGAAATTAGTATGCTAACTGATCATAAATTTTAAATAGGTATGGAAAAAGAATTGATTTCGAGCAGTATTCGAACCTGCATCTTCTCGCATTCCATGCAAGATGCTTAACCACTTAGCCACCTAAACCTACTCGGAACCAACCAAATTTTCCACCTTATATACGTCCGTTGTAACTTTCTTAAATAAATATCCAGAGGTTTATAATTATTTACCTAGAATATATCTGAGTAATGAAGCAACTGAAAAATTACGATTACATAAATTGGTACATCGTGGTCTTATTTTTTAAACTTACTAAATTGCAATAGGAATGATACCAAGACAAAACAAAACAAGCAAACAAGTACCGAACACACGCAGAAAGATGTATAGTGTTATATAGAGACAAGGACGTCGGGAATGCGACCAGCTCATACTTATAGAATTCGGGACTTCACGCGAAACACATTTACTTACATTTTCACACCGACGTTTCGAGCACGTTGCAGCGCCCGTGGTCGCGGTTGGACTCAGGCGAGAATCGACGAAAACCATGAACCGAACGAAATGCGACCAGCTCCCCCAATCACTGGCTTACTGGATAAAACCGGACCACCATAACAACAAGTACCGATTACTGTAATGAATTTTACAAAATATGACTATGACTATTGTATCAGGTGACCATCCTTAAAACAAGAGACTTTAATGTTGAAGACAAAGGATACAACCAACAGTAAGTCTTAAATCAAGATGACAAGTTACTGTCTGCAGACACTAAGAGTGCCGGTAGTCAACAGGTGGCAGTGTAAGTCTTTTAACAGTTTCTTTATCTTTTATAGATGTTTTATTCCTGAATGTGATTATAAAGAACCAGAATGGATTCCAAAATGGTTGCAAAACGCAATCCCAACCACAGATTCCGGTTCGTTTGACAATTGCCACCGTTTTGGCAATGTAACAGTATTGCCCATGGTAGTTGAAAGCGAGACGTGTCCCAGTTCACTATTTGCAAGAAACACTCTACTGGAGTGTGATACTTATGTTTATGAAAATCGAAATACCATTACTTACGAGGTACGTACCTATGATCTTTTATTACCATCTTACTTTGGGCTTGAATATCTCATTAGTACCCACCTGCATCTCTGAAATGTTACGCCAATTTTTTAATTATTTGATTAAACTAGTAGAGATGCCACAATTATAACAGTTATAAATTTGACATCCCAGCTCGCACACGTGTTTCCCTCATCTTACAATACCGAGTTCTTCAAGCGGAGTGTGAAAAGCACATCACAGGGCCGCCAACTTGAAGACCACTGTCAGAAGTCTTATGACTGTGAGAGTGGCCCCAATCACTAGATGCGCCGTGACTTTCCATCAGGCTGGCGACGTCAATTTGGCGAACGTAATATAAAAAAAAACTTCATATTTGAATATAGTTTTTTTAAATATCATTTACGTTTTCATCTAATTTCTCTTTTCTTCAGTTTGACCTAGCATGCAATGAATGGGCTCGATCCCTAGTTGGTACAATCCGTTCTGTGGGATCACTATTAGCATTACCTATCGTCGGGTACATTTCAGACCGATGGGGTCGTCGCGTAGCGCTTTGTATTACATCCTTCAACACTGCCTGGATTGGCCTTGTCAGATACTGGGCAAATTCATACACAAGCTTCGTTGTATTGGAGTATAAGGAAGATCTACTTGGGTCTGGAAATTTTACCAGCGCCTACATTTTGAGTAAGTGCAATAGCGCTATTTTTGCCAAAGAAGTCAAAGTGCCTCGTATGCAATTTCAATAGAATTGTAAATAGTTAACCAAAAAACAGAAGATTGTCACTATACAAAGACAGAGAAAGGGATGCTCAGATGGTCCGGACATGAGTCTGTTTCCATTCTCTCCACAATGTGGAGAGAATGGATGGAAATAGACTGACAGAACAGGCCTGGTCAAGAGTATCCTTAACCGAAGAGCATGTGTGAAGACACTAATGAAGGTTGAAGAAGCGAAAGTTGTATGCAAAGATCGTAGCGAGTGCAAAGTCATAGTCTCTGCTCACCCCGTTTGGAGAGAGGCGTAATGTTATGTGTGTATGTATGTTAACTAAAAACACAAAAGAAATATACAGAACTGATTATTAGATTTTAATCATAAATGATTATTATAAAGTTGTAAATTTAGAAGTCACAGATATTGAGATAAGTTTTATAAAAATTATCAGACTAGGTACCTTTATGGTACACCATCACAATACCAGAAGTCATAATGCCTTTCCTTAAAATATTAGCCCAAAATACCGTAAAACTTAATATTCAAAATACCTTAATCCAATACATCTTAATTAACGTACAATGCTTAAATTTAAAATTAGTAGTTTATGTTGTATTAATACCGAGTTATGTACAGTGTCATACACTACTTTATCTACTCTCATACTATAATACCTGATTTCATTTTGTTGTGATATATAGTTGCTCCTTGATTTCGCCGGTAACAGGTTCATGGCCATGTTTGACGCAGTTTCCAGAATGTCTGGTGGTGTACAATTACCACCATCCTCGCTTTAAGACATGTTTTTACACAAAAACTAATTTATTTTACAAAAAAAACCAAACTTTGTTTAATTTAAATGTAAAATGTTGGCGCCAAGGCGCAAACATCGATTGCGCATGCGTGTTTCTTTTTTTTTTTAGGCTGCGGAGACCATAGATTTAGGATTATTCGCTAATCTGGACACACAATTTTTTTTTAAAGTAGAGGTTTAAACTTCTTTTTCAGCTGGAGATTGTTTATGGTGTATCGTAATGATTAAAAAGTTTTATTATGATATAGGTGTCCATACAAGACCTGTATCGTAATAAAACTTTTTTTTTTGGCCTGTGCGTAATGTTTGTCATAATAGTATTGATTTCAATTTTATAATCTTTGTATTATAGTATCAGAGTAGATAAACATAATTATTATATTATGTCAGATTTTAAAATTCAAATCATCAATTATTCATAAGCAATTTAAGGATTTTTATAGTAGTTTATGACACTGTTGCATAATAAGGGTTCTTATAACACGAGTGTGTTTTGAAAAAACGTGCCGTAGGCGAGTTTTTTTATAGTATCACACGAGTGTTATAAGACCAAGTTATGTACAGTGTCTTACACTACTTTATCTACTCTCATACTATAATACCTGATTTCATTTTGTGATATATAAGTAGTTGCTCCTTGATTTCGCCGGTAACAGGTTCATGGTCATGTTTGACGCAGTTTCCAGAATGTCTGGTGGTGTACAATTACCACCATCCTCGCTTAAAGACATGTTTTTACACAAAAACTAATTTATTTTACAAACAAAACCAAACTTTGTTTAATTTAAATGTAAAATGTTGGCGCCAAGGCGCAAACATCGATTGCGAATGCGTGTTTCTTTTTTTTTTTCAGGCTGCGGAGAAACAATTTTTTTTAAAGTAGAGGTTCAAACTTCTTTTTCCAGCTGGAGATTGTTTATGGTGTATCGTAATGATTAAAAAGTTTTATTATGATACAGGTGTCCATACAAAACCTGTATCGTAATAAAACTTTTTTTTTGGCCTGTGCGTAATGTTTGACATAAGAGTATTGATTTCAATTTTATAATCTTTGTATTATAGTATCAGAGTAGATAAAAAAAATTATTGCCATGATGATACCTTGTGTTTACACACTTCGATTATATTATGTAGAAACAAAAAAAAGTCATAACCTGCTTGTACTAACCAGTCGGTTATGGTTTTTTACCTTTATGTTTTACCCGGGGCTCTCAACCGAAGGCTGTTAGGTCGGGTACGTGTGGTTCTTAATCGTTAGGAGTTCGGCATAGCATCCATGTAGGATTTACCTCACGTTAAGAAAAAAGTAGTTTGAGTACATATTTAGTATTTGGGTTTCGTTTATCTACCACCGTAAGGTATTTTAAATTATTAATATTATTAATACTTGGCCTTTGAATGTTGGTATTTCAATTTTGGGTATTTTAGGCTAATGCATTTTAAGTAAAAACATTCTGATTTCTGGTATTGTGATATATGTATAACCTACCTTTATAACTAGTCAATGTGGAATAAATTTTTCTAATAACACGTTTTTAGAACTTCGGCTGTTTATTTTCTGTTGCTTAGATTCAAATCCATTTCATTACAAACTATGTACTTTGGTATCAACACAGTTTACGATATCAGTAAGCTTACATTGTGTTGATTATGGTCGGTCCAGATATGACCGTTTTTGTCATTTTCATTTATGAGCGTCTGCGTGCTTTCAATATGGTACAGCTTGGCAAAAAAGAGAAGAAAACAATGGAGGAGCCACTGTGCTGTTCATATGGCAAGCCGTTAAAAAGAACCACCAATCAGTATCCAGTTGTCAACAACCGTCAATAAAACCCACCAATCAAACTATAATACCGTCATTGACTGACTGACATATGTGACGTTATTGTCAGCTTTTTGACAATGTAGCCAGTTAACAAAATATTAGCTCCGTTTCTAGACTTTTTTGCCAAGCTATACATCAATCCATTGGTCCCGGTGGTCAGCAACATAGTAGTCACTACCTGCTGTCGAAAACTTTCAACAGCAGTTTGCTACAATCTCTTGACCGTTTCAAAAGCCTGCTACAGGTGGCGCGAGTGTTACACCAATGGTATTGTCAACTTCCATAAGTTACTTTAGGTACCTACTTTATATCCAGGAACGCCATAAGCTTCATAGGTCATTGAAATACTCATATCAATATTATTTACATAAGTATAACAAAATTAAGTATGACCATACGTGTAATTTACATAATTTTTATTACAGTGATGGAACTTCTTGGTCCAAAATTCCGGATAGGAGCCGCCGCAGCTATGAGTTCTTTCTTCTCACTGGGAGTAATACTGATGAGCTTAACAGCATGGGCACTACAGTACTGGAGACATCTCATTCTCGCCCTTTACATACCACAGCTTTTCACAATATTCTACTATTTCTTGTTATCCGAGTCTGTTCGATGGTATATCAGCAAAGGCCGATTTGTAGAATCTGAAGCGTTACTAAAAAAGGCGGCAAAAGTTAATGGAAGACAGTTGTCAGAAAAATCTCTGGAAGGTTTACGTCATCATGCGATAGAAGAAGCTAGAGTCAAAGCTTTAGAGCAGGAGGCTATAAAAGGAGAATGGTTGATAGTGATACTATTTAAGCACAAGCGAATACTGTTGTACTGTGTAGTATCATCTGTCTGGTTTATTACCACTTCCTTTGTATTCTACGGCTTAGCCATAAATGCTGTCAACATGTCTGGTAACCAGTATCTAAACTTTATGGCTGTGGCTGCGGCAGAAATTCCTGGACACTGGTTTTCAGTATTCCTATTGACTAAAATGGGAAGAAAACCTGTACTGCTTTTAGCTTTTTCGTGCTGCTCGGCTTCTCAACTTGCTTACGTATTCATGCCTGAAGGTATGTCTCATTTTTAAACGGTTATTGGATACTAGCTGTGCTTAGAACCTCACCTGTGACGCACTACGAACCTGCAATCATATTTACAACTAGCGGACTCGCGGTTTCACCCGTGTAGCTCCCGTTCCCGTGGGAATATGGGAATAAAATATAGCCTATGTTCACTGGGGATAGTGTAACTTCCCAACAGTTAAAGAATTTTTCTAATCGGTTCAGTAGTTTGGGAGCCTATTCGATGCAAACTAACAAACAAACCATCAAAACTTTACTTTTTAGAATATTTTTAGATGATGTATGGAGAAACATGACGGTTATACTGGTTGAATTTATAGTCGTTCTGGAACGGAAAGGTTTAGGTACAGTTTTGATAATAGAACCGATCGGTAGTGTCAATTTGAAAATCATCAAAAAAAAATTACTAAGAAGTCATATTCTAAATCGTTTGCCGAAATCCAAATGAGAACTCGTGGTTATTCCTTTAAATTTCGTGGAATACGCTTACTACGATTTTATACTACAATTTTTCATTTAATGTTTAACGTTCCAATCACTAAAGGCCGCTTCCCACGGTCCGCGATTCTGTGGATCATCACGCACAGCCGACGATCACGGACGGCAACGCACGGAGACAGGGCTCTTCCAACGGTGCGTGTCGGTCTGTGTCGATCTTTTGATAACTTCATTCCAAGTGCAAAGTGAAAGAGAACGTGTCGCCGCAGCCGCGGCTGTGGTATTAATTAACAATTACCAAATGATGCGATGTAGTAAAAGTAAAAAGAAAGCACGTCCCTGGTGGATATCAGCATACAACAAAAGTCGTTCAACGTAAGAGTGCATAAACATACATCAAATTTTATTTATTTTCTGTTTTGTCACCCATAACAGTGAATCACGGTAGATTTTTTTCAAAAATAAGATCGTTTGTCCACTCCATTTCTCCGCAACCAACTACACACAAACAACACCACTACTCGTGTCAGCGGACAACCAGGTTCTGATTTGTCTTCGTCTGTGCTACCACAGACGCGCCCGGACCGCGGCGGATCGCGCCGCACCGCACCTTTGAAGTTACCGCCTCGCGACGGATACCGGCGCACCGGCACAGACGTCCTTTGCTACCACGGACGAGACCCTTCCCACGGTGTGTCGTGCGAGCTGGTCCGCGTCCGTCCGCGATATTGCAGACCGTGGGAAGCTGCTTAAGACAAGCCGCCGGACCGGGAAAATTTGACCAATCACAACGCATGAACGCACCAGTCCACGTGGACTCGTTGCCAAGTAACGTGGGTAGGTACTCGACTACTTACGCTCGGCCGACAGCTGACAGCCGGCGGGTGGCGCGGGTGGCGCGCAGTGCGACTGTGACCCGCGCGCAGTATTGTCGTCACGAATTGCAAAATGATTCGTCAGTACGAATATTCAAACGTGGAGTATTTAGCAATGGTGCAGTTGTATGCCGTTGCTAAATACTTTATCACTAATATTTTGTACTTACCTGTATTTCTGTCTTAAAGCGAATCTGTCGTCAACAGAATCAGTCGTAAGCAGAATCTGTCTTAAACAGAATCTGACTTAAACCGAATAAACCCTAAATACAACCTCGAAGAGGCTAGGCGGTTGTATTCCAGGCCGGAGAGCTTGAACGGGCTACGGCTGTCCTGCTCATTATTTCAAAGTCAGTTAGAAAATCGTCGATGCTTTCGAACTCAGCCTGTTTACGTGTAAAAATAGATAACGGCACATGGTTATGCTTTCCCATGGCTTAAAATAATTTTAAATATGGACTTTACTGCTTCTAGGGTTCCAGAATCAATCGGAATATTGTATTTATTGAAGATCTTCACACCTTTTTTACACATGTGGTGTTATAAAATTGCAATCTTACGTTCTTCTGAACATTTGTCGAGGCCCGTGGCCAATAGATATAGGTCAAGTTGCTGGGACCACTTCCTCTATTTAACGCACGCTGTTGGTTAAATCATCCGACGTGATTTTCAATTTTTTTCATTCGTGCACTTTGGACACCATGCTATGTGGGTTCTTATAATAAAAGATCTTGTTGGTACTGACTATTAATTGTATTCTAATCGACATTACACAGTACTGCATAATATATTAATATTGGGTGGCTTGTCCATGCCACCGACAGTTGACAAGTGACGTAAGTACTTCCACCATAGTGGTGGGACATAACTACTTAAATAGAGATGTAACACTGTACTACTTGAGAACAGTTTGGCTTCCTAAAGTCTCGAAAGAATAGAAATTTCTGACCGCGGTGAAATTAGTCGCAAACAACCGCCCCCAGGTGGAAAAATAACCCATCCAATTTCCGTACTTAACGGACAATTTTTAGTCATTCTCAGTTTATAAAAGTGAAGTGAGAGCGCCTCTACTTCGCACTCTGAATCTCGTCATTGCATATTACAAGTGGATAGATTGTTAATCTGCAGTCTGTATACATGTTAAAATATTTTATTTTTTTATTCTCGGTAACGCTATGACTACTTTCTAATGAAATCCTTATGCCCTTGAAAATGTTCAACAACAGGTTACTGCACACAGATACAACCTGCGCCTATCCATCTGAATACGGCAATCAGCAGATCACCTATTACGTGGAACTAAACAAATGGTCAAATAATCTATATTAATATTATAAAGAGGAAAGATTTGTTTTTTTGTTTGTTTGTTTGTAACAAACAGGCTCCGGAACTACAAAACCGATTTGAAAAATTCTTTCACTGTTGGGAAGCTACACTCTTTGTGGTGCGGGACACTCACTCTTTGTGGCGTACCCGGGAACAGGAACTACGCGGGTGAAACCGCGTGACGTCCGCTATTATCTTATACTTTTGGTCTCTGTCCTACGGGGAAAAAGGCGAGACTATAAAAGTATGTTTGTTATAAAGGGGTTCGAACATTTTTGTATGGGAGCTGGCATACCGACTCGCGGCCATTTTGATTTTTTTTGAAAGTTTCCGCGCACTGAATAATTAGTAAATATGGATAGAGGACATTAAAACAAACAAAAAATGTCAAGTAATTGGTACCCTAAAGTGTCACGTTCCCGAGATATTTGGATGTAAAAATCACCATTTTAAAATTAATTGTAATGATATTAAGTTGTTAAGAATATTAAGAATAATGACTATTAATTAAAAATGCAACGATTACGTGTTTGTATGCATTCCACTGTATTCAATTAGTAGCTTCCAGGTTGATTTAACTATTAATTAGAAGGTGTAGGTACATCAAGTAGCACGAGAAAACCACTTTGACCAATGACTTACCTACTACGTATACGTATACGTACGTATACGTATACGTACTAATAGATAACAGTTTGGAAGGCAGAAATAAAATCATTGGCCACTACTGTAACTGTCTCGTGGGAATGCGAACTCTTGGGTGCTGTGCCCACGTCATGTGCATTATTTGGTACATGGCTTGGGCCCGGCATCAAGAAACCCCTATTCGACCTCCTGCTGCCTTTTTAGACAGTATAATTAGAGTTGATGAAGACAGTGATGATTAACTATATCAATACGTACCAACTCGTTAAGACAGTTGATACTTTCAGGCTCTCAAAAGTTAGCTGTAAGAGATTTCTTAACGGGATAAGCTCACCCATTAGCTTAAGTATCTAATATTTGTAACAACCCATTTTTTATCATGTTGGTTTCTTTCAAAAATAATAAAAGTTGTCATAAGTATCTATCTATATATATAAAAATCAATGTCACTTTTCGTTGTAATTTTATAACTCAAGAACGGGCTCACCTATTCAAACCAAATGTTGAGGGTTTGTTCGAACTATTTAGTAGATGGTTTATGTGAAGTTTGCACAAAATCGGTCGAGCGGTTCTTCATTTATCACGCAAACGAAGTTGCGCGGGTCAGCTAGTATCTTATATATTTTGTTTTATTTTTAATCAGTTACTTGAATGGGCGCCTTCATATGGCAAAATAATGTTTCACTGCGATACGATGCGATTTAGTAGGTACCTAAGTCATTGGTCAAAGTGGTTTTCTCGTGCTACTAGTTGTACTACCTTCTAATTAATAGTTAAATCAACCTGGAAGCTACTAATTGAATACAGTGGAATGCATACAAACACGTAATCGTTGCATTTTTAATTGATAGTCATTATTCTTAACAACTTAATATCATTACAATTAATTTTAAAATGGTGATTTTTACATCCAAATATCTCGGGAACGTGAAACTTTAGGGTACCAATAACTTGACATTTTTTGTTTGTTTTAGTGTCCTCTATCCATATTTACTAATTATTTCGTGCGCGGAAACTTTCAAAAGAAATCAAAATGGCGGCGGGTGGATATGCCACAAACGCACTATCCCCTTAGCTGTACCTAGATTTAGGCTTAATGGAATAAGCAATTCTTTTGCGGGCAATTGTATTCGAATGTACAATACATTGCCGACAGCCGTAACAGGTTTGTCAGTTATTAAATTTAAAAAACTAATAAAACTTAAATTGTGCCAGAAAGCTTATTATAGCATTAAAGACTTTCTAGAAGACAAGGCTGCCTGGCAGTGACACGAATTGCTCCTTTCTACATTAAAAAAAAACTGTATTAGATACTAAGATGAATTAAGAGGGACCGGACTGAGTTTCTTGGGGTGTTCTTCTCAGTCTGTAGCATTTCCGAACCCCCGGTAGAGTCACAAAAATTTTGACAAACCTAAATAATTTTTTAAAAATTTCAAAGGTAATAAATTTTATTTCATTTTATTTTATTTTATTTTATTTTATGAGTAACTTTACAGGGTATTACTGGCTATCCCTGACGGTGTACCTGTTAGCTACGTTCTGCGTCGCGGTAGTGACGGCTGCAGTTTATATATACACCGCGGAGCTATATCCCACGGCGCATCGGCAAATTCTTTTCTCCGTCACAACAATGATGGGCAGAATTGGGGCGATTGTTGGACCGTTAACACCAGCGTTTGTAAGTATCTTACTAATATTTTAATTGCGAAAGTTTGTGAGTGTGGATGTGTGGATGTTTGTTACTTTTTCACGCTCTAACGACTGAACAGATATAGCTGAAACTTGGTACAAGGATTGACTTCCAAACGCCTACAGTATGGGGTTCTTGAAAAAGGGTCTTAGAAGGTTTTTACAGGGTCGGCAGCGCCAGTGTGTTGCCTCTGATGTTGCAAACGTTCATAGGCTGCGGTGACCACCCGTTCTTCTAGTGGGCCGTATGCTTGTTTGCCACCTTAGTGGTACAAAAAAAAATTATGGTCTGGAATAACATATGGGCCACTTTTTATCCCGGGAATAAGTTCCCACGCGGGCGAAGCTGCAGGTATCAGCTAGTTGTTTATATTCAGAAATGGAAAAATTTGTCGTAGAACCATAACAGAGGAACGGAGGGACATGAACCCAACACAAACGCTCGACACGACAATTAATTGAACTCACGACAGTCAAGTGGTTTCTAAAAGATTTCTAAAATCTACTGTAAAGTGCTTTCAGGAACCCGAATCAGAAAAGAATAGTAATTGTAGCTCAATATAAAGGCGATGCATTTTAAACGTATAAATTGAATCGTCTCTATATTGTTAAATAAATAAATATTCACGAACATTTCATACAACGCTATCTGAGCCCAAAGTTAGCTAGGAATAACCTGCTTGTGTTATGGGTATCAGCCCACGGATATTATACTTATATACTTTATAAATACATAGAAACACACAGACTCTTGAGACAAACATTTACAATGACCCCGTTTTTGTTGATAAGATAACAATTGAGATAAGATAACAATTCCGTTCTTTAGTCCCAAGATCAATGATGATCTTAAGTTAGCCATGACATGAAAGCCGCTATTAGGGTAACCTTTCGGTTAACTTTCATGTCATACTCGTTAATGCTCATTTTCGAGTCCTGGGACATTCTTCCAAATGCTTACCCGGGGCTCTCGACCGTAGGCTGTTGGGCGATACGTGAGGTTTTTTAGTCGGTAGGAGTCCGGCATAGCGTCCATGAGGGATTTTCCTTCGCGTTAAAAAAATGCTCATTTTCGAAACACGTGGGTGATGTCGGAATTTCTAAATATCCAAATATTAACATTTTATACCGTCAACGGCAGACAAACCCACAACTCATTTGATGTGGTCACTATAGCCTATAAGTTTCCTGCACCAGAATTGCTACGCTTCCGATACAAACCCTGCAGAAACCTTCATAGTATTTTCAAGAACCCCAGTTTATTCTTCAATGTATACATTCTATACGTACACAATTATATCATAGTGCTTTACTGAACTAAACTTATCAACATTTCAGGGCGCTGAATGGTTTGAAGAACTTCCCTTCGTGTTATTCGCAGCATTTGCGCTTCTTTCCGGAGCTCTGGTCTTCCTAACACCAGAAACCCGTGGCGTCAAGTTAGCTGACACATTTGAACAGGCTAAAACAATTGGCCAAAATAGCAAAGAAAACATAAATAGTCCGACATCAAAAGATATTAATGGTATAGGAACTGAAACCGATCGATCCAATATTTGAAATTCAATGATCGTGTATTATTAAAGGTAGACATTCGAACACAGACGACGACGACGACAGACGCAGCGTCTATAGCGTCACCTACGACGCACTGTCATACTGGCACTGTGACGCCACTGACGCCGCGTTTGTGTCGCTAAGCTCGAAAGTCGTTCCCTAGAATTCCATTTATTTGTTTGGAACATCTATCTGTCGCTCTGTCGTGACGTCACCTCTGACGCTATAGACGCTCAATTCGAAACTTAACTGATAAGGCAAGTTAAGTATTTATTTTACTTCGTAACAGTGTTCAGAAATTAATGTGAATAATAAATGAGATGTTGTGATGTTTATATTTCAAATTCGGACTATCCAAAACATGTACCCATAGCAGAAACTATAATATATTGGACATTATAAGGTAATACTAGCTGTATGAAGTGTAATATTAGCTGATGCCCGCGGCTTCACCCTCATTGCTATCTGTTCCAGTGCCAAAGGATCATATTCCAGTGAAAAGAAGACTACAAGCTTGTGTGCTATTCCAGACTATCCTTGTACCAAATTTCAGCCCGATCAGTTTAGCCGTTAGATCGAGATTGAGTAACAACATTCACACTTCCGAATGTCTAAACATCTTTACAACTTTTCACATTTATATTATAAGTAGAATTAGCTCCATCTGTCGGAATATCTATCTATCTATAGGAATCTATTAAGGTTGTCCCGTACCCGTTTCATACAGACACTGCTTCACGGGATAATAAGTAGGCTTTTCTTATAATATTTTCGTATTTCGTAAACAAGAAAGCCGTGAGATCGTTCTCACCAGACTGCCCCTCTCTAACTCGTTTATTGCGAAAGTGAAAGTTCAATCCGATTGACGTTGTCATTTTTGTTTTATTTCAAACTTTGAACAGGTAATCCATGAGACCTAGTGATGTAGTTTAATGCAACAGAGTCACAGACTACAGACAAAGTCTCGCTATAAGCTCCTCTGCACTCTATTTTATAGAGAGGGGTTAAAACTATACTATTTTCGATTCAATCGCAAAAAGGTACGGTATACTTTCACATTTATAATATTAGTAGGATTAGTAGGATATTGATAGAATAACTGCATCGATGGGACTCTGGCAGATTATGCGAGCGCCGTTTTGAGGAGTCGGGTTCTAATACTCGTCGGGACAAAAAAATATTTGTGGGTCATAATCATAATGACCTCAATGTTGCTTTACTAGCTAACACACACACAAAAATTATAGACTGCCTCTGTGGCGTGATCGGTAGGGATACCGCCTGCGGCGCTGAAGGTCGTGGGTTCGATTCCCACCGGAGATAAATATTTTTGTGACCCATAAATGTTTGTCTCAAGAGTCTGGGTGTTTCTATGTATAATATGTATGTATTTAAAAGTATATAAGTATTAATATCCGTGGTCTGATACCCATAACACAAGTAGGTTATTCCTAGCTTACTTTGGGATCAGATAGCGTCGTGTGAACTGTCCGTGAATATTTATTTATTTATTTGAGTTTTTAGAAATTTGACCCACAAATAGTAACCGAAACTACAGTTTTGGTCACCTATTACGTGGGACAAATTTAAAAAAACATTGCCGAGATCTCATAGGACAAGTCTAGGCTATTATATAGCCTAATTTGGGCTTGACGGCGCTGTGTGTCATAAGAAAATATCCCACTATTTTTATTTAGCCAGCTGACCCGGCAAACTCTGTTCCGCCATATCAAGCTGACCCGATGAAACGAAAAAAATATTCATGTGTTTATTTAAATGCAACCCTTACCATGGTTATAACTATAAAAAAAAGAATTAGCGAAATCAGTCCATCCGTTCTGAAGTTATGCGCATTCATACATTTCGCAGTTTCATTTTGATTTATATAGATAAGCTATTTGAATCCCCCACGGATGTCACAAGCTCCTCGATTAACGTCTTGGAAGGATGCTCCATGTTTCAATCAGTCTTCCCAGAAACCCCACTCTATTAAATTTAGTAGTCCCAACATCTATATAATAATTTATTAGTAGAAAATATCGGGAACATTTTCCTCTAAATATTAATTTCACCTTTATCACGCCTGTCTTCATGTAGTTAACCCTACATAGCTCCCGGCGTTGCGGTCTAAGTCGCGCTGTTATAACCTAATAAGCCTTCAACATCACCTAATGTGAATATACCGTATATCTATTTATACCCCCTGACAGTTACCTCGGTTTACAAGGTACGAAAGTACAGTCGAGTACAAAAGCGTATACGGGTATAAATCAAGCCAGTTTACTTGAATATATTCTAAGTAACGTCACTTAACTGTATGATGAAATAAAAAGACTGCTCTTTCTCTCCACGTCGTAAAAATTCAAACTTGATTATCACAGTGCAGTATGTTCGAACAGAGTAACGGATGAACGGCGTTAACCGTACAATGTTTAGCTAAAGAATAATCTACCCTCAAGAAAGAAGCATATTCTTAAGCTAGACAGGCAAAATTAACCTATTAATACACATGATCACGATTTTCATCCCCGAAGAGGTAAGCAGAGGCATATCATTTGCCCACATTTAATTTTTTTAGATTTTTGTCCCATAAAATAAGTGGTCAGCCGTATTGCCGTGTTGATGTGGACAGCCGTAGGTTGTGACTACCTGCACTTGGTTTTTTTTTAAGCCGCCCATCATAAAGGCCTTCTACTAGGCTTTACGACTGCCATTTTACTGGCAACCGGCACCAACAGCTTAACGTGCCTTCCGAAGCACGGAAACGCTCGCAAATAAATGACATATAGAAGTCACGTTATGGTCGCCCATCCCGGTCACGAGCGCTTCTAACCTACCAATATGTATACCAATATTAATTTTATGAATAGCAGAACTCTTAAATGTACAGTCAAATTATAAAACTAATAATTATACGAGTATTGTAGTTTAAGAGACTAGAATTCTAGGTAGACTCGCTAACTTAAATACTGTGACAAATTTAACCTTAAAAGATCCTGTTCTCTTTTTTTTATGTTAAGCATTTTGTAGAAAACCATGGCGACATTTAGCGATTGGAGCCACTCTTACAGTCCATAAGACTTCTGACAGCGATCATCTAGACTTGGCCTTATAGTGAGCCCCTTCAGCTCTTAACACTACGCTTAAAGTACCCGAAGTTGAAAGAGGAGAGAAAGACACGTGCTGGCTGGTCATTCCAAGTTTTTATGGTATGACAAAGTAATTATTAGCACAATTTTTTCATTAAACATGTATCGTTTCATTTCATGTATCATTTTTCGAACAATCTGCTATCGAGCATGTATACTTACTAGAATAATAATGTAAAATGTTACTGACATGTAAGGAATGATAAATGATTACGTAAGGGCTATGACATAATCGTTCTGGCTTGTTAGCTCAGTAAGTCAAACCCTCTCTGTTGTATTTCTTACTTATTTACTCATATTTGTGCACACTAGGACTGGTAAAATAATAGTAGACGAAAATATTGCTGCAATGCCACTAAGTAAGAAACTTTCACATAAAATGTATTGCTTTTTGGGTGGGTACCTGTACAGAAAAGTTAACTCAGCACTCAAAATATATACGCTTCCGAAATATAAATGTAAACAGGTTGTTTCCAGATGGCTACGGACCCTCAGCTACTACCAAACTGAGGATGTTCATAAAACGGTTATTTAATGTTGTTATTTAATTTGCACCTCTTTACATCATTACATAAACACACACACACATCTATTTAATTTTTATTATTACCTCTAACTAAGATTTTTGCTTATTTTACTACTTGTGCTACACGTTGTCCACAGTCAACTGTGTTAATCTGTATGTGTGGGAGTCCTGGTAATCTGTCTGACAGGAACTTCCTAGTTCAGATACCAGTCTCTCACAAAGGTACCTGTGGTCAAAACCATGTAATTGTATAGTGATAATGAAAACCTTTGTAAATGGAAATAAATAAATAAAGTTATTAAAGTTATTAAATATCTGGCAGCAGACTGGCGAAAATACAAGTAGTGAAATGTGAGCGTATAGTTGGTACGCCTCTGTCTACCTCTTCGGGTACAAAGGTGTTAAAATACTTATGAAATCAGACTGGGTGGGATAGCGTGAACAAAGAGATTATAACAAGTAAAAGAGTATCAATACAATAACACACAGTCAGGCCTTTATCCCCGAAGGGGTAGGCAGAGGCATAATATACGCCCTTATTTTACCTTGACGTTTTATGTCCCACGTAATAAGTGGTGAGCCTATTGCTGTGTTCAAACGGACAAGCGAAGGTTGTGACAATCCATTGTTGATTTTTTTATGCCGCCTATAAAGCCTTCAACTTGGTTTAACGACTATCATGTCACTGCTTAGACTATTTAACTTAGACTATTTAACTAAAAAAAATAATAATTAGGTGTTAAATAGTCTAAGTGTCACTGTCAACCGGAGTCAATTTACTTGTTCACTGTGTTTATGTTATTAGTATAAATTGGGAATTCGGGTGCTATCCCGCGTCTTTGGGGGGTTTTGGGTGTGATCTCGCTTCTAAGGAGGGGCGAGCGTGAATCCCTCACGTCACGCTGCCGTCATGGGCCTGCTTCTGTAAGGACGGTGAGCAACTTTCTCACCGTCCTCATGCCCCCGGTCATGGAGGCCGATAGTCCTCGGCGAAGACACGTCGGCGGTGCCCAAGCCGCCGACTGCGGAACTCACCATTTAAAGGCTATACTAGCTGATGCTTGCGGCTTCGCGCACATACAATTCTGTTTCCGTTCCCACTTCCCGTCGGAACATGTTCCCAGGACGAAAGTAGCCAATGTGTTATTCCAGACTACAGTCAATCCCTGTGCGAAGTTTCAATTCGATTCGTTCAGTCGTTAGAGCGTGATTGAGTAACAAACATCCAAATGTCTTCACAAACTTTCACATTTATAATATTAGTAGGATTAAAACTGGTAAAGGTTCACTAAATTATTAATTAATTAACCACAGTTTATTTGTAAATGAAGACCTTATCAGTTTTTGAAAAGTTTATTGATTGATTGTTGTAAATAATAATCACCCAAACTCCGAAACAAACATAATATTATTATGTTTGTATCGGAGTTTGGGTGATTCTATGAATGTGTGTACAGGGGTTAGGTTTGGAAGGTCTTAATTGTAAATGATGTTTATCAGTTCATCTCATAGCACAATAGATTAGGTGGCTTAGTTTGGTCTAAGTGCCGATGTGTACAGAGTGGTGCGACTTAGGTGACAGCTCATCCGCAAAATATTTCAACAGCACCAGGTACTCGTGGCAGGTCTGTACATGGACATTCTCTCGCTGGAGACCATGGTGCGAGCCATGATCTCCTGCGGGAGGAAGTGGGAAACGACTGCGTTTTTCTGCGAGCAGTTCATGCTCGTGAAAAAGGCGGGAAGAAAGCGGGAGAGAAGTCTCCCACCCGAGTTCCGCAGTGCGAGTTGTCATCGTCCAAAACTTTCACGCATGCCACACGCCCCATGAAGCAGGATAAAAGCCGAACATTCCCTCAAAGACAAGATTCTTTACAAAATTAGTTCATTAGTTTCAGACTTTTTCAAGTGCAAAAAATCTTTCCTCCCTATAATATTAGTATAGATATGGGATCTTTTGGTAACACATTTGCGAAAATCGGTAAACTAGCAAAGACACTAATTAGAACATACATCAGATAGACAGCTAAGTTTATTACCCTTCCTTTCACATGTGCACAGTTCTGTAAACACCAGAGCAACGCTATCTGGTGTATCGAAGTGTGAAATAACTTGCGTCTACGAGTGTCGTAGCTGCGTAGCTTGTAGCCGTAGACTATCGTAGCAATATGTAGCAGCGGCATCGGTGCCTGTTTTAATATTTGTGTGATCCACAAATGTTTGTTTCGTAGTTTGGGTGTTTTCTATATATGAGTATCTCTATCAGTCGTTTAGATCCCATAGCACAAGCTTATATTATTACTTTAATTTGGGCTAGATGATATTATGTGAGATTGTCCAAAAATATTATTTATTTTTTTTATTATTAATTTCATATGATCTTTTTTAGGGTTCTGTACAAGGTTTCATTATAAATCGAAAGAATATAGGCACATACATGTCTATACATTCGTGGCGTGTAACTTTCTAAAAATGCCGGTAGATATTGCCTATAGACATTAAGGTGGAAAATTTGGTCAGTTCCGGGTAGGGTTTCGGTGGCCGGTGGTTAAGGGATCTTGCACGGTATGCGAAAAGACGCAGGTCCGAATTCTGCTCGAGACCGATTTTATTTTCCATATTGATAAATTTATGATTGAGTTAGAATAAGATGTTTTTCTTTCTTTTTTTTCAAAATCTTTTTAGTAAAGGGCTTTTTTTTTTTTTTGTTTAACGTGAGGGAAAATCCTCATAGGATGTTATGCCGGACTCTTACCGACTAAAAAAACCTCACGCCACGCCTAACAGCCTATGGTTGAGAGCCCCGGGTAAGCCCTCAGGAAGGATGTCCCGTGACTCCCAACAGACCTACGGCCGCCAATGCGGCTTCGCCCAGGGGGTGGTTCGGGTGCAATCCCGCGTCTATGGGGGGGTTTCGGGTGTGACCCCGATTCTAAGGGGGGGGGGGGGGGGGGGGGCGTGCGTGAGTTGCTCACGTCACGCTGCCGTCATGGGCCTGCTTCTGTAAGGACGGTGAGCGGCCCTCTCACCGTCCTCAGACCCCCGGTCATGGAGGCCGATAGTCCTCGGCAAAGACACGTCGGCGGCGCCCAGGGCGCCGACTGCGGAACTCGGGTGGGAGAGTTCTCTCCCGCACCCGACCCGCCGCCTCCTTCGCGAGCATGACCTGCTCGCAGAAAGAGGCGGCGCAGTCCCACTTACTCCCGCTGGAGAGCATGGCTCGCACCATGGCCTCGAGCGAGAGAGTGTCCACGCCCAGACCCACTACGAGGACCTGGCGCTGTTGTGCCCACGCCGTGCACTCCACCAGAGTGTGGAGCGCCGTGTCATCGCTGCGGTCCTCGCAATGCTGACACTCGGTCGTGGTTTCCCGGTGTTTTCGCCACAGATACCTACCGAAGCTACCGTGCCCGGCAAGTATCTGTGTCAAACGGTAGGAGAGAGCACCGTGTCTTCTCTCCAGCCACTCGTCCATGACCGGTCTGACGGCCGCGATTGTGGCGAATCCCCCCTTTGGTTGCTCAAGTCGCACCTTCCATGTCTCCATGGTTTCCTGGTGGAGCAGGGTCCGCTGGGCCTCGATTTCTCGAGACGCAGGCCTTTGGCCCCGCTCCAGCGCCTCCTTGCGCCATCTGAACAGTGACGCAAGGGCTCTCGCTTCCAGGTCCCATGGAGGGGTTAGTAAAGGGCTAAAAATGGGACCTTATTGCTTATACTTCACTGTCCTTCCATCTGCCTGTAATGAGGCTGTATCTCAGGAACTGTGATAGCTAAAGCGCTGAAATTTTCTCAAATTGAAAAATTGTCGCAAAATATTCATTTATAATTTTTTTATATATTTAGCTCACAGCGTCACAGCGACATCAAGCGATTGGGGCCACTGTCCCAGTCTGTGAGACTATAGACGGTGGTCCTCAAGTTGGCGGCCCTATGATGTACCTTTTTACGCTCCGCTTGAAGAACCCAGGATTGTAAGAGGAGGGAAACACGTCAGCTGGCAGGTCGTTCCAGGTTTTTATGGTTCGACTGAGAAACAATCTTTTAAATCGTTTAATTCTAACTAAAATTCTCTCCACTGTGTGAGAGTCACACCTCTGCCCTGCACGCGTTGTTCGGGATCGGAAAGGAGAGGACGAGATTAGGTTGATGAGTTCTTGTATGTATTATTGTATATATGTTATATTATAATTCTATTTAGGGACCAACTGCTTTTAAATACACAACTACCATTTTTGATTAAATTTTCTACATAACACATTCTATATCACAGACCATTATAAACACAGAAAAATGTATTCTAAAAGCGCTTGAATTTCAGGCTTTGAATTCAAGCATCATTAGTACGCCTGGTTACCTAGAAAGCGTTTGAACAAGTAAACGTTTCAAGAAAATATATCTTTATATACAAAAGGTTACCTGTGTCTGACTGCACCGTTACTTACGAAACTAAAAAGAATATTCCATTTTTTCATAAATAAGTAAATTAATAATTAGAGCTCACATTCATGCAAATTTAATCATTTTCACTCTAAAACAATAAAATTTATTTTGAGAACTAGCTGACCCTCGCAACTTCGTTTACGCCACAAAAGTTGTATGAAAGGACAGGTATTTTTTCAACAGACTCATGGGAGCGTATGAAACTGCCCTGTTTGCTTAATCATAAAAGAGCTTAATGATTAAGTCCATTCTAAAACAATTCAGTCCACGCCCTACGCCAGTTTAGATTTAAAGGAATCCTAGGTTTTGAAAAAGTTGAGATGTCTCTAATTCCTGAACCACAGAATTCGCAACATTGAAACTTGTGTGAAACAATCCTTAGAGTACTCCCTTTATAATACTGAAAAAGTTTTAGAATCAGACCACTCATTCAGAAGTTAAAACTAAAAAACCGTTTTGTCTTTCATCCCCTCTCCCTAAGGAGCCTGCGCAAAATATCGGGATCAAAAGTATCCTAGAACACGAACAGACACACAGACAGACAGACATGAAAATTTTTAATTACATTTTCGGCTTCAGTATTGATTATAAAACGCCCTACAGTTAAAAATTTCAAAATATCTTCCATGTGCAGACTCTCGACCCTCAACAGATTTATGATAATTATGTAAAGATTATTTGCTACTAACTGACCCGGCGAAGTTTGTTCCGCCATATCAAGCTGACACGGCAAACATATATTTTATTTTTATTTTTTGATACAGACCTTGCCCTAGCTATAACCAACACAAAAATAAAAGAATTTTAGCGAAATCAGACCAGCCGTTCTGAAGTTATGCGCGTACATACATTTCGCGTATTAATTTTTATATAATAAAGATAATATAAAGTAAATATGTACCTGTGTAAGGCTACAAATGGGATCCTATTACTGTGAGACTTCGCTTTCCGTCTATCTCCAGGCAGTGTCGCTTGAATTGATAGCTAGACAGATGATGTATTAATGTTGCCGATATACCAAAAAAAATGTCTCATACGACGAACATGAGTTTAGCCATTATTTGGCATCGGAAGCCTCCGTGCTCGGGTCCGAATCGCATTTGACGGATTTTCAATTTAATGATAGTATAGGTAGATACTACCTAACCTTATCTCTGCACCTCCCTAAGATAGACTGGTAGAAAATGCCTAAGATATTAGGTCCACCTTATACTCAGTGGTAACGTTTAAAATAAAGAAATAGATAGTTATAATGATAGAATACATAAAAACTAGAATTGATTCCCATATAAAATTGTAAAGTATATTAATAACTAAATGAAAATCTAGTTCATTGTTGATTTACCAAATACAATACTATTTCGAAAAACCTGGAGGCAAATACCAGTATATAACAATTTTAGTCTCAAATGCAGTGAGTTTATACAATTTCGTAACTTAATAGCCAACTCAGATACTCTCTAATTCCTCAACTACAATTCTAATCATAACCCGTAGCTGAGATGCACATTACCATACAAACGAACTAGCCTCGCCTTCGCAATTATTAGCTCCACTCGGCTTGTGTAGTGCTCGTCAGAACTGTGATCGTTGGGGCAGATAAACATACATACATACATAACCTCACGATTGCCTGTAAGATATTGCTCTTAGCGATAAGACCGCCATTTGTACAGATGTATATACTTTACTTTTTATGTTATTAATTTCATGTTTGGTGTACAAAAAAGTCTTACTTAGATACTTATTTTCTTACTTACTCATGCCTGTCTTTTGATCAGAGACTACTGTTTTGGGTGCTTTTCCACTGCGCTACGTGCTTTGAATGCATTTGATCCAACGACCACATTCCTTGACCCACAAGTAACGTTGACCCTTTTATTATCCAATTGTGCGACTGACAAATTTGATTGCTGGATATCAAACGTAAGAAGCGTAGCATACTCTGGTGGAAAGCACCCTACACTTGCTGTGGCCTAATGAAACAAATGAGGTTTCACCCGTAAATTTCCGTTCACGCATTCACATCGTGTGAAATGAGAATCGGCAACCTGACGTATCAATTTCGCTTCTTCTACTTTCTTAAATGTTTTCATACATGCTCGCTGTTAAGGGTACTCTTTACCAGGCCTTTTCTCAAAAGGTTTTCGATTTGGGGCAGTTATAACGTTGAAGAGGTATCTACGGTATAAAGACATTTTATTTACGCCCACAGTTCACCAGGCGTATCTATACACCTAATAGTTCACCGAACAGCTTCGTTTCTGTCACATAAGAGAATGAGAAATAAACTGGTTTTAGGGTACGGCAATAGGCTCACCCTCACCACCAATGGGATAAAAAACTTAAGGGTGAAACGTGGTCGTATACTACCTATGTTTCTACCCACCCCTTTAGGCACCAATGGGTTGTATGTATAAAACTACGAAATAATTTCAGTTCAGTTTTATTCCAAGCGTCATTGTAACACGAAACACGAAGAAATTGTTAGCAGTAAATCCTCAAAGGATGCTATGCCGGACTCTTACCGACTACAAAAACCTCACGTAACGCCCAAGAGCCTGTGGTTGGGAGCCCCGGGTAAGCCCTCGGAAGGATGTCCCGGGACTCCCAACAGACCCACGGCCGCCACTGCGGCCTCGCCCAGGGGGTGGTTCGGGTGCTATCCCGCGTCTTTGGGGGGTTTCGGGTGTGATCCCGCGTCTAAGGGGGGCGTGCGTGAGTTGCTCACGTCACGCTGCCGTCATGGGCCTGCTTCTGTAAGGACGGTGACCCTCTCACCGTCCTCAGACCCCCGGTCATGGAGGAGTTGGCCATTTCCTAGAATAAAATGAACTGTACACTATTTTGTAGATGCCGATATATTGCGGGAACTCGGGTGGGAGAGTTCTCTCCCGCACCCGCCCCGCCGCCTCCTTCACGAGCATGACCTGAAGAGGTGGCGCAGTCCCACTTACTCCCGCTGGAGAGCATGGCTCGCACCATGGTCTCGAGCGAGAGAGAATGTTACAGGGGGTCTAAAATGGCCTGAGTGGGTTTGAGAAAAGATAGTTACCGCCGTGTCGCTGTTGCTCGACTTGGCTCGGAAATATTAACTGTCTAGCACAGTTCGTGAGGTACAGCCTGGTAACAGACGGACTAGACGAACAGACATCGGAGTTTCAGTAAAAAGGGCCCATTATATTCCGTACTCTTTGAGTACGGAACCCTAAAAATTGTAGATGTGTATTAAGTTGTGGTCATGACGAAGTTGCCGAAGGAAGTCTCAAGTTCTCTTCCGGGGACGGAACAAATATTTTTGTGAACCACACAGTTTAGTGTTTTTAACGTTTAATTTCACATACCTTAAAACTTGCAATAAATACTACCATGTTCATGGTTGTATTATCCGAAGCTCGAAAACACTTGAACGTGTAAATATCACCAACAGTCACCCATCTTTACAGCAACCGTAGCGTAAGATGTTTATCGCAGATAGTTAACAGCACACAAAGCTTTCAGGGAAACGAGCACTTCATGTATATAACCGAGTTTCAAAAGCCCCATTTACCACAATAAAAGCTTTGAGAACAATAACATAGTTTACCAAGTCATTAATTCCATAAATTGATTCACCAACCATAGAACAGCGTACATAAAATGTCGGTCAGGGTTCCGTAGGGTTAAATTCAACCGGTTTCAGGTAATTAATTCTGACATTTATCCTGGTCATTCGCATATTGTGTGGTATTCAGCTGATTTTATGAACTTTATTGGTTACTTTGGTAAATGTAAAACATTTCAGAGGTTTGGCAGTTTATAGTTTAGCACTTTCAAATTTCTTGTCATTACGAGTATATTCTATGTCAAGGAATTTAAAAGGATGCTAGTGTTTTAAGATTCAAATGTTGGTAGGTACTTACGAGAAACGGTAAAAAATATTTAGTTTTGTTGTATGGGAGTTCTATTTAATTCTTTTTAGGGTTCCGTACCCAAAGGATAAAAAACGGGACCCTATTCATGAGACTTCGCTGTCTGTCTGAATGTCTGTCCGTCGTGAGGCTGTATCTCAGGAACCACTATAGCAAGGGAGGTGAAATTTTCACAGATTGATGTATTTTTTTTTCCTTTTTTTTTCGTTTTTTGGTACGGAACCCTCTGTGCGCGACGCCAACCCGCACTTTATGGGATTTTATGTTTATAGTTTTATAGCGTTAACAGAAATAGCTAGATCATCTGTGAAAATTATTTTAGTAATTAATTATTATGATTTCGTTGTCCGTCCGTCTGTACAGCCTGATGATTGACAGACGGACAGACAACGGAATCTCAACAATAGAGTCTCGTTGTTAACCTTTGGCTATGGAACCCTAAAGAGAATGTATAAAACAGCTATTTCTTCTACCACTTTATGCCCTTATCGGTAGCCTACTATACAGGGTGTCCCAGAAGTCGACATCAAGCCGGAATCGGGTAACAGGCTAGGTCATAATAGTTGTCAGAAAAATATAAAAAATCTAGGTCTTGTATTTTAAAAATTATGAAATCTGAGCTAAGTATTAATTTTGAATTTTTGGTTGGGCAAATGGTGACAGTTTACTTCCGAGCTAGAGAAATTGACTTTAAATTTCAGTTTAGACTTTAAAGAAAAAGTATTCAGGGTTACATTAGAGAAAAAACAAAACATAAAAGTACATATCTGTAGCAACAGGCATGAAAAAACCATCACAAGGCGTAGATTTTCTCCACTTTTTTTGAACGTCCATAATTTTTATATTACAAGACCTACCTAGATTCTTTTTTATATTTTTCTGACAACTATTATGACCTAGCCCGTTACCCAATTCTGGCTTGACGTCGACTTCTGGTACATCCTGTATAAGGGTAGCATACCCTAAAAATTCAAGTTTCTAGGTCTAAAGGTTTCGGCTGGGCGTTGATAGATGACTAGATTACCCTATCATTTTATTCATATAGATTTACTCAATACCAATGTGATACCCCTATTCTCAATTTCGTATATCAATGCCAGTTCCTTACAGGAAGTGACGTTTCAAACAATAGCGTGACTAATGAAATTCTGTGTGACGTGACAATTACTGTGACGTCACAGGACTGAATATAATTACACGGCGCGTTTGTTTCGTGTAATGGATACCTAGGAGAGTTTGGTATAGTTTTGATGGCTGTGTATTAGGTTGTTGTTGTTGGCATGTGTAGAGAGAATGAAAAAACAATAATATCTGTGAGAGTTGGCTCTCATTTAGCAAACGTGTTTTTGGGCCATTTTTGGTACCTCCGTGCGAGAATCTCACTTGCACCTGGCTGGGTTTATTATACATTAAGTTTGCAAACAAGTATACGGTACATGCATATCTACATAGATAAAGAGATAAGCAGAATGTCTTATACAGATTTTTAGTTACAACTATTGAATGAACCGGCAACCATGTTCACATCCTGTTGATAGATGTATATAGGCCGTCTAATGTGACTCTGTAAGAAATTACGTCACAACTTACGTCAACTGTCACAGCGGTCTGTGGCGTGATAGAGCCTGAATTATGAGCCTTCACCTTTGGAGCCCAAACCCGGACTCTCGACTCAAAATTCTGGGCAGAATTGAATTAGTATTTGAACAAACAGCTGAGAAGCAGCCCCTAGACGACAGCGTGACGTGGAGATTCACGCTTGCCCCCCCCAAGATCAAACAAAGTATCATAGGCACTTGGTGTTTATATCTAGAGCGGTAGGTCTATAATCGCATTATTGCTATATTTCATAAATATCTTTTGATTCTGTTCAGCCAATTTATTCATTTTATTGTAAAAAAACAGAATTTTTTCAGCTACTTTAAAGTGTAATTTGTTTAGAGATTCATAGGTATTGTTCTTTGAAAATGACATTCATTATGCTAAGAGATTTCTAAATTTTAACACACTTTGTAGATTGCCATTTACAAAGTGTGTTAAAATTTTGAAATTTCTCGAACATCCAGTAAGTGATTCTTTAAAAGTGGTATGTTTTAAGGTATTTACCGCAAAGCGCGAGTGTCAGGCAAATATATAGCGTATAGATACTTATCTGTCGTATCATTGCTGTAAATTATTTGCTTAATAAAATAATTTTCCACTGTTGCACCACAGTGTAAACCTACCCTTAAGCCAAGTTAACTATAATGGACGAGAGTGCTCTAATAGAATTGAAATGAATGTGACTTTTTAGTTCTGTTAGCGAACTAGCTTTCTCTATTACCTCCCTTGGGAACAATCAGTGTGAAGAGTAAAAGTACCTGATACTAAGTGTAGAGTAACATTTGAAGAGCTCGTAATCCCGCTTGCTAATTATGCTACAACTAGCTGGGATGCCCGCAGCTTCGCCCGCGTAAAATTTGTTCCCGTTCCCACTTCCCGTATTTTATTCCATTGGGGGTAGAATTGATCAAAATTCTTTCTTAGCGGATGCCTACGTCATAACATCTACCTGCATGCCAAATTTCAGCCCGATCCGTCCAGTGGTTTGGGCTGTGCGTTGATAGATCACTATGTCAGTCAGTCAGTCACCTTTGAGTTATATATATTTAGATACGTAATGATTAGGTACGTATTGAAGATGCATTACATACATACATACATATAGTCATGCCTTTATCCCCGAAGGGGTACGCAGAGGCATAGTATACGCCCACAATTCACATTAGTTTTATGTCCCACGTAATATGTAGGTGGTTAGCCTATTGTCGTGTTGAATTTTATTTATTGTTTCTTTATCATTTCTAATCAAAATTCTATCAGTGAAGAAGCACTAAAATCTTTTAAAATTTCTTAAAAATGATTATAACAACTCGTGAAACAACAATCAACATGTTTTAAAATGTTAGTTAACATGCTGTAACAGGCAGTGTGGGAACACCTTACACTACCTAATACGCTATGCAACTTAATTTAATAAAATAATTAGTCCTGAGTGATATTTTATTGTTTGATAGCTGTAGTTTTTTTTTTTCAACTTGATGAAAATCCTCCATAGATGCTATAACACCAAAACACTTCTACCGACAAAAAACCACACGTATCCTACCTAACATTCTACGGTTGGGAACCCCGGGTAAGCCCTCAGAAGGATACCCCAGGACTCCCAACTAACTTTCGGTTACCACTGCGGCCTCACCTAAGGGCGGGTTCGGATTCTAAGCCTTGATAAAGACTTATAAAATGTAGACCGGTCTCTGTAGTCTTTTTAAAAGAAACAATAATACCTGTATCTTTATTCTTCTATAAAAGATAACGAAAATTTAAAAGTCCTTTCTTTAAAACTTTTTAACAAACCTACAAATTCCACTCGCGAAGCAATCCCATCTAATTCAGTTACCTGCTGTACTGTTAATTAAAAATTAAAGCCCTTGATTTAATAAAAGGACTGTCTTAAACATTCTTTATTCTTGTTCAAAGTTCTTAGTTCAATTTCTTTTAAGTTTAATCAACTGCTGATCTCCTGAGGGTTTCCGTTTGAGGTACTTACCTATTCATGTTCCGATAAAGGTTATTACTTCATCAGTTGTATTTTTGTGTAGCTACGGGATAGAGTACAAAATGAAAATAAATAAATACACCCCAATTCATCCCAAGGGTCTCGTAAGAGGCGATTAAGGGAACATTTTCACAGAACGATCCATTGCGCAGAGAACGAAAACTCGAAATGAAACCCGGTTGTTAGTAAAATGACAATCGTTAAGCCAGTTTTGGGTCTTATGGGCGGTGGGAAAAATTTCTACTGCGGGTCTTCACGAGCTGCGTCTGTCCATTTCAACACGGCAATAGGCTCAACACCTATCGTGGGGCTTACAACTATAAGGTGAAATGTGGGCCTCCTTCTGCGAGCAGGTCATGCTCGTGAAGGAGGCGGCGGGACGGGTACGGGAGAGAACTCTCCCACCCGAGTTCCGCAGTCGGCGGCCTGGGAGCCGCCGACGTGTCTTCGCCGAGGACTATCGGCCACCATGATCGGGGGCCTGAGGACGGTGAGAGGGCGGCTCACCGTCCTTACAGAAGCAGGCCCATGACGGCAGCGTGACGTGAGCAATTCACGCACGCCCGCACGCCCCCCCTTAGAAGCGGGATCACACCCGAAACCCCCCAAAGACGCGGGATAGCACCCGAACCACCCCCTGGGCGAGGCCGCAGTGGCGGCCGTGGGTCTGTTGGGAGTTCTGGGACATCCTTCCGAGGGCCTCCCCGGGATCCCAACCACAGGCTGTTGGGCGTGACGTGAGGTTTTTTTTGTCGGCAGGAGTCCGGCATAACATCCATGAGGATTTTCCCTCACGTTAAACAAAAAAAAAAAAAGGTGAAATGTGGGCGTATACTGTGCCTCTGCCTACCCCTTCGGGGATAAAGGCGTGAATACATGTATTTATTTATGTATGCAGTTGTATTTATTTCCACTTGTATTTTTCAGACTCGCATCAATACACGAAGGTTGACAGAGGGGAAATTCTCTGACGCCTCCTCTCCCGACGTAAGTCATAGGACGTTTTGCTCTATGCTACCTACCTAATCATAGAACAACGCGACCAGTACAACGAGAGTAGACATTGTCTAATATCGATGTTCTATATAGTCGCGTTGCTGTAGGGTTAGGCTACGTTCACACGGCGCACGTTTTTCTCGTACACGATTTTCCCGTGCACGATGCAATGGTTCACTCGGCGACCATTCAACGCGTTTTTAACGTTACGATAAAATCGCATAAATGCGTTAGTCGTGTGAACGATCAATGTGTACATAAGCGCCACTACGATGCGTATTCGAGAAAATCGTGTCGACGCACGGCGATCCTAGTGGCAACTCCGCACGGTATACGGGAAAAACGTGTTTCGTACACACGATTTTCCCGTATGGACTCCACGTGAATATTTGCATATATTGTCTACTTCCACTACGATTTCATCGTGCACGCGAAAATTGTGTACGAGAAAAACGTGCGCCGTGTGAACGCAGCCTAGGGTATGTTTGCTCTATAAATATCTGTCTGTCAAACGTAGCGGGGAATCGTATTTATATACACCACTACAAAAGCAATAGGCTGTCACTATGGAACTTACAAAAAACACTCATAACTTCAGACACACACATAGATATTTCTGATAAATGTGTGTCTATAAGCATACTCCTTTAGGGGCAGGCTTTGAGCCTTTGACAGAGGGGAAAGTCTCAGTATAGCACCTCCCCTCCCGATCTAATTCATGATCATAATGCTCTATGATCTAGGTCTAATATATCATGTCGCTTTGTGTCTATAGGTCATTACTTATCCAAAAACTGATTCATTAATTTATTTGACAGCGGCCGTACTTGACTTCGTTTTGACCCTCCTCCAGAGTAATTAAAACTTAAGTGCTCCGTCTAAATTGATTGAAAAAGTTCCATCAATAGATGTATGGATACTTCCTACCTATTACAAAGTTTGACGACTATTATTTAGCCTTACGCGAATATTCATTCGCTTGCTATAATTATTGTATTTAAGTACAAATGTACAGCTCGCTAACAGAATTGCAAAAGCTACTTTTAAAACCACACATTTACCTTGTAAATTTCGGGATCGAGATACAAGCCAGGCTCACCAGCAAAAAAGCACACCTGGCGAGGTGGTGAGGAGGCAAAGACGAGGAAACTCAATAAAATCTCTTACTTACCAACCCAGGGTGGTACAGTAACGCCAATTACAATATATTACACATCATTATACATCAATCAATACATATAATACTAGCTGTCTAAGTGTAAGGCTATTTTAAAATAATTCAGTCCGCGACGAAGGCGTGGACTGAATTGTTTTAGAATAGAATTAATCTATAAGCTCTTTTATGATTAAGCAAACAGGGCAGTTTCACACGCTGCTTGATGAGTCTGATGAAAAAATACCTAAAGTATTATATAAGGTATAAGTAAATGATAAGGTGTATACCTTATGTGACGTAAACGAAGTTGCGGGGTCAGCTAGTACATAATATAGCCTGAAGGGGTATGCAGAGGCATAGTATACGCCCACATTTCACATTATAGTTTATCAGTCTCACGTAATAAAAAGGTGGTGATTCTATAGTCGTATTGAAATGAACTGGCGCAAGTCGTGTCGACCCGCAGTTGAAACATGATAACATGAGAAGAATCCTCGAAAAATTATTAAATAACTTGGCACGAGACTCGAACCACTAGCCATTGTCTCACCAGCTAAAAAACATGCGGCAACTAATCCAGTTGAAATTCTTCAATAGGTAGGCATATTGTAATTGACTTTCTTTCACGTGTAAAAATAGTGGAAAAAAGTCTGCCTGGAAGAAATCGCACTTAGCGATAAGGCCGCCCATTGTACATTTTAAACCCTGTATTCCATATATGTAAATGTTAATTAGTGTACAATAAAGCATATTCTATTCTATTCTATTCTATTTTATTATTTATTATTTTATTGACTGCCTCTGTGGCGCAGTCGGTAGTAATACCGCCTGCGGCGCTGGAGGTCGCTGGAGGTCGTGGGTTCGATTCCCACCGGAGACAAATATTTGTGTGACCCATAAATGTCTGTCTCAAGAGTCTGGGTGTTTCTATGTATAATAATTGTATTTAAAAGTATATAAGTATTAATATCCGTGGTCTGATACCCATAACACAAGCAGGTTATTCCTAGCTTACTTTGGGATCAGATAGCGTTGTTTGAGATGTCCGTGAATATTTATTTATTTATTTATTATTCTATTCTATTCTATTCTATTCTAATAGTGAAGAATTTTTACTTATTACCGAAACCAACCACATGGTTCTGCATCTGCAGCTCAGTTTTGCTTTGACATTGTCAATCAAGTGCCAACGTCACGGGTTTAAATCTCAATCAAACAAAAGTTCTTAATCTCCTAAATATATTTTAAAAATTACAAAAATGTATACCAGATGCTCGAAAAATCCATTAAAGAGGGTTCGGTTAAAAGGTATTCAATAAAGTGCCAGCTTAACATAAAGAAAACCATTAAGAAAATTTAACTTTTTACAAGACAGAGATTAATCGAGTAATAAGATTATTATTGTAGAAGAAATCAATAAGTATGTTTTCTCTCGTCAAACTTTGGGAAAGTTCGAGAAAATGTTTGGAATACTTTAACCACACGAACTGCTCAACGAAGCTCGTACCTATACTTTGACTGGCAACTTTACTGAAGAATAAATTATATTAAGTACTAGCGGACGTCACGCGGTTTCACCCGCATAGTTCCCGTTCCCGCGGGAATACGGGAATAAAATATAGCCTTTGTTCACCGCAAAGAGTGTAGCTTTCCAAAAGTGAAAGAATTTTTCAAATCGGTCCAGTAGTTACGGAGCCTATTCGTTACAAACAAACACAAAAACAAATCTTTCCTCTTTATAACATTAGTATAGAAGTATAGATTGATTTTACACACAATACACATAATAGTTCAGTCTTTTTGGGGTTTTTTCCTCCGACTAAAATCGCACGAATCTTAACACGTTCACGGACTGAAACCATTTCTAAAAAATTGTGATATGACACACAAATTTTCCATACAAAATAGTATCACGCCTGCGGACGGACTGCCACATTATTAGATTTTTCAAGTAAGTGTTGCGGCAGTAACGGCCAAAGACGTAACCGGTAGTAGGTAGATCGCCCGGCCACAGAAGGAGTGTCACGACATGATGTCCTTCAATGTGTGCGTGTGAGAACCTTAACTGTGTGCACGCGTCGGAGTGCTTGATGTGACACTAGCTGTCTGTATTACAGCCTAAAACGGCACAGAGTCACGCCGTTCCTATGTGTGTAATGAAAAATCTTCAGCTATGAACGTAATTCCACTTTTGATACATTTAAAATCACCGGCTACAGCCGTAGTGCCATATTATGAGAGTCAGGATGTACGGTTCTCGACGTACTGTCCGTGAACGTGTTAACTATTCGTCTTTCATAGATCGAATTAGGGTCCCGTCTCAAAAATGTCAAAGAATATGTGCAAATCAAAATATGATTTTGGTATACATTGTAGGTAAGTATATATTGATTCAATACAACATGTAAATATATCTTAAAATCAGTCCGAAATTTTTAGATGAATGCATTATGATCTCCATTTTTATCGAATGACAAAAAATATGCATTGATCTCTGAGGAAAACAAACACCTATTGGTATTTTCGATTTCGAATAGATTTATGAGATTTTACTAATTACAACTATATAAAATGAGCTATAAATACTACTTTTCTATGTTTGAAGAATAACTGTACCTACATCGCCTGGTCTTGATACCAACTTAAAGAAATTTTATGATAATTCCTTTCAAAACGTTGTAAAATTCACTGAAAAATCAAGGTGACAAGAATTCAATAATTCTCGTAAAAAAGAATTTTACTGAGCAAAGGACAATAGCCAATCGGTTTTCAAAAAGACTGAGGACAACGCCATGATGACAAATGTATTTTTTTAAATAGAGCCCCGAACAATGGCCGCTTGGATTGTCGAAAGATTGACTTTAATCCGATAAAATGTTCCCGAATTTATCCGGGCCGATCCTTATTGATTATGTCCGCAACTTCCGATAAAATTATGCCTAAGATAAATTTATTACGATGACTCATAAAGGCGAGGGTTTTCTACGCTGCTTTTGATAAATAATTTTGTATTTAAAGGCCACCATTTTTATGATGTCTGAAAATATTGACCACTAGCTGACTCCGCAACTTCGTTTACGTCACATAAGGTATATGACAGAAGAGGTATTTCTTCATCAGACTCATCAAGCAGCATGTGAAACTGCCCTGTTTGCTTAATCATAAAATAGCGTGCACAACCGTACAGACAAACAGATATACAGACATACAGACATATAGACAAACAGACAAAAATTCTAAAAATCATTGTTTGGGGTTCTATTGCGTTTGTTGGTGGGAACAACACGTGTATCAAATAACAAACTTAATGTGTATTACTGTTACTTTAAGAAACGTATTTCACCTTAATATTCATTTGTAATTTATTGGATTGAAGTATTTATGTATCGAATAACATATATTCGATACATAAATACCTCGCGTAGTTTTTCATAATTGTTGGCGGCAAGATATTAAAGTTCCCCTCTCAGCCATATGTAAATGTTTCACATCAAAAACTTTACTACAAATAGATACTTGACAAATACAATATTAATATTCATTTTAAAAATTGTATTTCATTTTATTATTTGTTTATTAGATTATTTACAAGTTTATTATAAAGTATTTACTTAATGAATAGATATTTGATACGTTAATACCACCTCCATAACGCTGCTCTGTAGAAAGACCCGCCACCCGCCAACCGTGAGGATATAAAAAGGGCAGCATTGGCATAGCGGGGCTCTTTACCTGTTTCAAATTCATCAAAAATACTGAGGTGGCGCAGTACCTATAGATATTGTTGCAGATTAAAATATCATAAATATTGGCAGTACAGTAATCTGCTTAGCCTCATACGTATTGCAGTAAGCTAGCATTGTTCGAGAACACGTAAGTTATTATTTGTTATAAAAGTACCTACTATTTAACTGTGTAATATTGTAATAAAAGTAATGATGATGATGTGTTTGATATCTACCTTCACATTTGTGCTTGGCTACCTACCATCTTATGGGGTGATCCAGAAGTATTTGTTTCAGAGTTTGGGGTCTATGTAGATACTAAGTGTATTCACATATTGAGAAAATATATAACTATGTTTATCAGTTGTGTAGATCCCTGTAGCACAATCTTTATAGCCCTGGGTTGTGCTAGGTGAAGTTGTACGAGACAGTCACGATGTGTTTTTATAATATTTACTAGATATCGTGCTACCTACTTTCTACTCAATAAACTGATTAGTTTGTACAGCTAGACTGTTTGCAACATAACACTTCCATTAGTCTAATCTAACATCAGAAGTGGGATTGCTTAAGCCCATAAAAACAGCTACTTAAATTGTTTTTATATTTTTCAGAATGGATTGCGAAGCAATAAGTGGGTTGCTCAAGGCCATCCGGGATGCTGTATCGATAGATCAATGTAAGGATGACGACATCGCTCTGCCCTTGTTCGATCCGGAAAAAAATAACAACGGCGCTGCGACCTGGTGCTGCAGCATCGAAGCTCTCGCCGTGGAGTTGAAGTGGAGCAGCATCAAGACTGCGGCTAAAGCCGGTAAGGCCCTTAAGGGCTCTGCATTAACGTGGTTTGAATCATGGGAACCTTTAGAAGGTCGATCCTGGGAAAAACTTCGAGCCGATATAGTTGACGCTTTTCCCGAAAAGAAAAATTTGTCCGCACGGCTTACTACAGCAGTTTTACATAGTTCCGACTCGTCCGACTCGTACGGAGAGTATGCAAGAGAAAAGTTAAGGTTGTTTAAGAACACTAAAATTGCATTTACGGATGAACAATTAATAGAATTAATTTGTGGGGGTATCAGTGATATTGACGTAAGAATGGCTTCATTAAATAGTGGTGTCAAAAGTACGGCTTCCCTTATTTCTCTTCTCTCCATATATGTAAAAACAAAAAAAAGGCACATCGACAGCACTGAGTTGCGACCTTCGTCCGCAAAACGAGTTAAATTAAATGGTGAGAGGAAATGTTTTACTTGTAACCAAGTGGGTCACTTTCAATCACAGTGTCCCAAAAATAGGTCGTATCAATTTCCTCCTCAGGTTTTTAGTCAAACTAAGCATGTGGCCAAGTCGTATGAGAATCGCACGAAAATGTGTGCCTTTTGCAAAAAAAATGGTCACACAGATGCTGTTTGTTACCACAAGCAGCGAGCTGAATCAACCAGCTCTGTTTCAATAACTGTAGTACCAACTAAGGAAGCTAAGTTTTTAGAAAAACCCAACTAAACCTGACTAGAGTAATCATTAATGGTCAGCCAATTGATTCATTGATAGACACGGGAGCTGATTGTAGTCTAATTAAGGAATCAATTGCGAGACAACTAGGATGCCATTTTACGCCAATATCAATTTATTTAAGTGGAATAGGTACAAGTAAAATTCATGTGTTTGCTGTAATTACCGTGATTGTTCAATGTGAAGGTGTTAGCTTAGAACTAAATATATATGTCGTCAGGGACCAAGACTTTCATTATAATCTACTTATAGGTAGAAACGCTGTCCGACATCCAGATATAGAGATTGTAACCGATTTATTAGGAAGCCGTTTAATTAGAAAAAATGTCGAAACTAAAGCAGAAGTTAACGTATGTTCAACGTTGCCAGACTTAAGCGAATTGACTTCTAAAATTTCTCATTTAGATTTAGCATTACAAGAAAAAAATACGTAACATTTTTAAAAACCATCCTTCTGTTTTGGTTGAAACCAGTACCGTAAGAACCGGTGAATTAACATTACGTCTAATTAAAGATCAGATAATTTACTACCGCCCCTATCGCTTAGCCCCGGTCGAGAAGGAGAAAGTTAATGAAATATGTCTAGAGCTGTTGAAACAAAATATAATTCGTGAAAGCAATTCCCCTTATGCAAACCCAATAATTTTAGTAAAAAAAAAAGATGGTAGTGAAAGATTATGTGTTGATTATCGAAGTTTAAATAAAATTTTAGAAAGAGATAGATACCCACTCCCTCTTATCGACGATCAAATAGACAAGTTGGGTAAAGCGAAATTCTTCATTTCCATTGATATGAAAAATGGTTTTTACCAAATTCCAGTTGCTCCAGACTCTATAAAATACACAGCCTTTGTTACTCCAGATGCCAATTACGAATTTCTAAAAATGCCCTTCGGTATTTGTAATGGTCCTTCGGTTTTTCAAAAAGCTATCACAAAAGCGGTGCAGCACTTGAAATTCCTTTTGGTATACATAGACGATATCCTTATTCCTTTCCAAACCATAGAGGAGGGTCTTCAATATTTGGAACTAACCATTCAGGCCTTATGCAATGCAGGATTTTCGATAAATGTAAAAAAATGTAAGTTTTTCGTTGACAGTATCGAGTATTTGGGCCGAACCATATCTCAAGAAGGTGTAAAACCAAGCGATTTAAAAGTAGCAGCTTTGATAAATTCCCCTATTCCTAGTAATGTAAAACAAGTGCGCCAGTTTATGGGTCTTGCAAGTTATTTTCGCAAATTCATCCCAGGATTTGCGGCTCGTACAGCTTGTATTACCAATTTGACTAAAATTAACCATAAATGGGAATGGGGACCCGAACAAGTCTCGGCTAGGCAATACATAATAGAACATTTGTCGACGAAACCCTTACTTACTGTGTTTGACCCAAAACTACCAACAGAACTATACACCGATGCCAGCTCATTGGGGTATGGAGCTATTCTTGTCCAAAGATTAGAAAATTTACAAAAAGTCGTTGCCTACTTCAGTAAAAGAACTTCATCCGCAGAATCTAAATACTGTTCATATGATTTAGAAACCTTAGCTATTTACAACGCATTAAAACATTTTCGCGTGTACTTATTGGGTATCAAAAAGGACATATCTCCCCGTGTTGCTCGTTGGTGGACATTCTTACAGGATTTCGAATTTGAAATTGTATATAAAAAAGGTAAATATATAGGCCACGTTGACTTTCTCAGCCGCAACCCTGCGGAGCCCTCCATTAGTGGCAACTCAATATCGACAATATCATACATTCCCTCACGACCACCTTCAGAAACTTTATGTAAAAGTAAACCCACGAGTGACTATAAAAGTTCTCCGTTGGAAATTTGTCTATTAGAAGAGTCTTGGTTAGAAACTGCTCAACGTAATGATCCGGAAACTCAAAATTTAATTAGACGTCTAGAATCTGGTGAACTTGATGAAAACCAATATTTTTAAGGGATAACCTGCTGTTCTATAAAATGCGACCGACCGAACTAAAATTATATGTGCCCAAGGGTTCTAGATTAGGCCTTGTCAGACTTTTTCACGATGACAATTGTCACGTGGGGTTCTATAAGACATTTAAAAAACTTTCTGAGCATTTTTGGTTTCCCCGCATGACTTCTTTTGTCGCAAAATATTTAAAACATTGTTTAATATGTATTGAACGTAAGGGCCATTCTGGCCCAAAGCAAGGATTTTTACATCCCATTGATAAAACCCCAGTCCCATTTCACACAATTCATTTAGATTGTACAGGCCCGTTTATACTAACAAATGAAGGGTATAAGTACATTTTGCTCATTTTAGATGGATTTACCAAATTTTGCTTACTAAAACCTCTCAAAACACTAAATTCCCAAGAAATTGTACCTCTTATTCGTGAGACCATTACCTTATTTGGCACACCTTCGAAAATTATAACGGATAAAGGTACAAATTTTAGTAGCAACCAAATTCAATCCTTGTTCAGGGAGCTACAAATAGAACGTCATATGGTTGCCACGGGTACGCCAAGAGCTAATGGTCAAGCTGAGAGGTACGTTGCAACCGTAATTAATATGTTAAATACCACTTGTAATGGTTCATCAGGTTGGCCAAGCGAATTATGGAAAGTCCAACAATCGATAAACACCACAATCCAAAAATCTACGGGCTTTACACCCATTCGTTTACTCGTTGGTTGTAATGCTAATATACCCAGCATTCAACGACATCTCAATGATGTTTCCCTTCCCGAATGTCATATAGACTTAAGGGCCGACCGTGAACTAGCTTATCAACGCCTATGTCGGGAGGCAAATAAATTCAAAGCTCGGTTTGACTCTGTACGAATGGATACTAAGGTTTTTGAGGTTGGTCATACAGTTTATGTAAACCAAGATCATCGTCGACATGATAAATTGAGCCCTAGATTTAAGGGACCTTATGAAATAACTAGTATACTTCCCAATGATAGATATTCCCTGAGAGGGGTAGGTAATTTAAGGAATATTATCATAGCCAAAGATAAATTAAGACTATGGCCAGGCGAATGGGTTGGCGAAGACGCTGTCCCTACTTAAATGATTTCCTTATAATTAAGTTTTATGGTTATTGCATCGAACATGAACTAGGTATTTATGGAGCCTTATGTTTTTTTGGTAATAATTATGTTAAGCCTAAGTGATTATGTAACAAATGGAGTTGATCTGATGATGATGAACTGCTGAAGTCTTCTGCTTTGGTCTAGTGTGTCACATGTGCAGCAGGTGTGAAACTAGAGGATATTGTTGCAAAGCAGCTGACCGTTGCTATTTAGCCGTTGTGATGTGAAAGACTCTATAGCAATGACAAATTGTGAGTTGATTTAGTTGAGTTTGTTAGAAAATAACCTTTTGTTTCATTAACCTGTAAAAAAATGATTTAGTGTAATTACGCATTGCTAACCTTTATGTAGGTTTAGTAGTTAATTATGTTCAATGGTGGTTGTACTTCGAGAGCGAAGTACATGTCAGTATGGTCGTGTTGGTGGGAACAACACGTGTATCAAATAACAAACTTAATGTGTATTACTGTTACTTTAAGAAACGTATTTCACCTTAATATTCATTTGTAATTTATTATGAAGTATTTATGTATCGAATAACATATATTCGATACATAAATACCTCGCGTAGTTTTTCATAATTGTTGGCGGCAAGACATTAAAGTTCTCCTCTCAGCCATATGTAAATGTTTCACATCAAAAACTTTACTACAAATAGATACTTGACAAATACAATATTAATATTCATTTTAAAAATTGTATTTCATTTTATTATTTGTTTATTAGATTATTTACAAGTTTATTATAAAGTATTTACTTAATGAATAGATATTTGATACGTTAATACCACCTCCATAACGCTGCTCTGTAGAAAGACCCGTTTGTTATTTGATTCCTCAGTGCTGTGCCGGGAGCAATTGATTCCCGGAGACAACTTCTTCTTGCTGCACAGCAGCGTCTCGGGGATCTGTCGGCACATGTCGCCATCGTTTTGCTGCGTATGTGCTTTGCTCTTCCAAAAATCAATTACCTCTTGAGGACTGCACCTACGTGGCTGTGCAGTGAAGAGGTATCTTCATTCGATGACTCATTGAGGGGGGTTGTCGAGTCAATACTCAACGTATCACTCAGTGAGTCTCAGTGGCTCCAGGCATCCTCTCCGGTCCGGTATGGAGGTCTCGGGATACGGCGTGCTCGTGATGTGGGCTTGCCAGCTTTTATTGCGTCGGCGCATGAGGTGGCGGGGCTCGTTGCTACCATACTCCAGTCAGATGGCAGCGGGTTCAGGGTACCCTATGTGTCAGGGGCGATTACAACCTGGTCTGCTCTTGCCTCGGAAGCGCCGTGCCCGAGTAGTCCTCAGGTCCAGCGTGCGTGGTGTGACGTCCTTGCACGTCAAAAGTTTGAATCGTTGGTGGGTGGTGCCGCGGGAGCAGACCTTGCAAGATTGCGTGCAGTGGCGCAGTCCGAGTCTGGAGCTTGGCTGTACGCGCTTCCTTCACCCCACAAAGGAACTTTGTTGGACGACGACTCTCTGCGGTTGGCTGTGGCTCTCCGCCTTGGCTGCAGAGTTTGTGAACCTCATGTATGCATCTGTGGTGCCTGGGTGGAGAGCGATGGTCATCACGGTTTGAGTTGTCGTCGCTGCATGGGCAGGCATCCGCGTTACCATGCTCTCAACGATTTAATCAGGCGTGCGCTGGTGTCGGCTGATGTACCGTGTGTGCTCGAGCCACCGGGGTTGTCCCGCACGGACGGCAAAAGACCGGATGGGCTGACCCTGGTGCCTTGGAGGAATGGCAGGTGCTTGGTGTGGGACGCAACATGTGTCAACACTTTTGCTGCCAGTCATCTTGCTCGCACCATCAACACACCGGCAGCCGCGGCGGAGGATGCCGCTTACAAAAAGCGACTGAAATACGCGGGGATAGAGTCGCAATACCTTGTGGTACCGGTGGCTGTGGAAACGATGGGCTGTTGGGGGGCCGAGGCCAGGGCTCTGATATCGGAGATAGGGCGTAAGCTACGTGTTAAGACTCAGGACACCCACGCTCGGTCATATCTGGTACAAAGAATAGCCATAGCCATACAAAGAGGCAACGCTGCGAGCGTATTGGGCACATTTGGGCCAGGTATGGGCGGGGGTGGGTTATGCCGTACAGAATAGGTAGGTTAAGTTGACCAGGTCCAACCATGAAGGAACGGGTGTATATTTATGTTTTTTTCGTGTTTAATTGTGTGTGTAAATTGTATTTTAATTTTTAATTATTAACTATTTGTATGATTATTCCTAATATATTGATTTGACTTAGCAATTATGGATATTTATAATTAATAATTTTAGGACTCGATTTAACACAAAACACATAGTTATCATGTAAACTATACACTTAAATAGTGATGTTGACTATGTTGGGGTAAGCGCCCTCTATCATAGTTTGTATTCTGTAACACGTGAGATGTTGCCATAGCTTGCCCCATCAGGCGATTTAAACAAAAAAAAATATTCCCGGTTAAATTAATCATATTAAAACCAAAATATTTCGGTAACAACCCTTCAATCCTGATGGGAACATTCCACAGGTGGTAGTGTGGTATCCGTCGACTGAACAAACCACTTGGTGTCACGAGCATTGTGATTGATGACTTGAGGCCAGAATGTTCTAGTGCTTGTAACAAATACCTGAACTGAATTTAATTACTGTCCTACTCCATATACACATGACATATACCTATGCCTTTATGGTAGGTAGACAGAGGCACAATAAACGTATACGCCCACATTCCACCGTATAGTTTTATTTTTCCACGTAACAACCGGTGAGCCTATTGCCGTGTTGAAATGGACAAGCGCAGGTCGTGACGACCCGCAGAATTTTTTCAAGCCGCTCATTAGGTCTTTAACTAGGGTTAACGATTATCATTTTACTGACAACCGTCTTTCATTTCTAGTTTTCCTTCTCTACGCAATGGATCTTTTTGCGAAAGTGTTCCCTGAGTCGCCTCTTACGACATCCTCAGGATGAATTGGGGTCGAGACATTTTGTACCTTTTCCCGTCGCCACATGGGGTCCCGTCGCCACACGTGCAATCGCCCCGTGAGGCAACTTTATCCATACTTTACATACCTTTTTCCGTACTTTGATTTATAAATACGAAGGTTACTCTGTCTGTCGGTTAGACTTTCACGCCTGAACCGCAGAATGGATTTTAATAAAACTTGTTATGGTGATAGAGTAGAACTTGTAAAACGACAAAGGCTACTTTTTATTTCGGGAACAAATTGGGGAAGGAGCTGGGACGGAAAAACCTTACCACGGGTGGAGTTTTAGTTAGTTAGTCATTTAATACAACGGTAAATTATAACTGAAGGAAGCGCTTTTTTTTTAGTTTTTTTTTAACGTGAGGGGAAAATCCATCATGGAGGCTATGCCGGACTCCTACCGACTAAAAACCTCACGTAACGCCCAACAGCCTATGGTTGGAAGCCCCGGGTAAGCCCTCAGAAGGATGTCCTGAGGTCATGTTGTTTTTTTTTGTTATGTTAGTACAACGTTAGCCTTCCAAGGCCTTACTCGAGGCTCCTGGCCGCTAGGCAGTGGTAAGACAACGTATGGTTTCGGTAAGAGTCCGGCACAGCATCCAGGTAGGATTTCCATGTGGGAAAAATAAAAAATACTAGTCACCAGTCAATCTCAATTGAGATAAAGTCAACATACTAAAGATATAAATCAATCAATCAACAATCTATTCAATATTATCAATGTACTACTGAGCATAAGCATCACCTAACTCTAAACAAGAAAGCCTTGAGATCTTTCTCACCCAGACTGACTTTCTCTAACACGTTTATTGTGAAAGTGAAGGTACAATCCGATTGACGTTGTCATTTTTGTTTTATTTCAAACATTGAACAGATGATCCACGTGACCTAGTGACGTAGTTTAATGCGACAGAGTCACAGACTACAGACAAAGTCTCGCCGCCATAAGCCCCTCTGCACTCTATTTTATAGAGAGGGGCTAATAAAAATAATAACATCGTTTTCAATTTTAATACAAACTTACATAAAAATATTTGTCTTCAAGACGAATGTCGCAAGCCGGGTAAACATCGGTGATACGGATAATCCGGATAACATCAGTCAAGTGGCGACGCGCCGACTGTAGTACATTGACCGCTGTCCCGCCGCGGCTAGGAGACGATTAGACGAGTGTGGGTAGCGAGGTGAATGAGTGTTTTGTATTATTCTTATAAGGACAGATTTTCGAAGTCTAAAAGAAGTACATACATACATTATGATCACGCCTTTTATCCCCGAAGAGGTAGGCAGAGGCATATTATATGTCCACATTTCACCTTTGACATTTAGTCCCGCGTATTACCCGCGAAGGTGGTGAGCCGTATTGCCATGTTAATATGGACAGACGCAAATTACGACTGCCTGCTGTTGAAATTTTTCAAGCCGCCAATAAAGACCTTCAACGTGGCTTATCTACTGCCATTTTACTGGCAACCGGGACCAACGGCTTAACGTGCCTTCCGAAGCACGGAAACGCTCCCAAATAAATGTCACAAAGTGTTCACGAAATGGTCACTTATCCATGACCGGCCACTTTAAATGTTGCTTACTGTTTGTACTATGTAAAAGAAGTATTGTTATTAGAAAGATAAGAAAAGTGGAAATTCAAGTGTAAGTTGAGAGAGTAAAGATCTAATTATTGTATAATTTTTATGTCATGTTATTACTCACAGTGAACTCCGAGACTATCACACCGATTAATCAACCGAAAGTGTCTAGCGTGCCCTGATAGTTTTTGACACAAACCAAATGTAGATACATATAATGTATATACAGTACAGATAATGTTGTATAATTTTAAGACTTTAGAGGATAAGGCGAGTTAGGGTAGCGTGTTATGCAAGGGTTTCTATTATTCTCGAAAAGAAAGATGTTTCAAGAAGTCGTATTATCAAAAAAGGGGCGGCGTTGCTCTAGCGAGCTAAATATTTTTCCCACAAACTATGAACTATATTCGTCATAGGAGTCGAACCCGGGACCTCAGTGTAGCAGTCCACTTGCCACTACGCTACCAAGCAGTCAAATATTGCTATTTAAAATGATCCCTAATTACGAACTGGACCAATTGCGAATTGGACCAATTGCGAACTGGACCAATTGCGAACTGGACCAATTGCGAACTGGACCAACTGCGAACTGGACCAATTGCGAACTGGACCTATTGCGAATTGGACAGTTGGACATTTTGCGAATTGGACATATTGCGACTGAACGGAAAAAGCATGTACAAAATATAGCAGTTTTTTCTTTTACTTTATTTTGCAACTAATAAGGCCATAAATATCCTCGCTGACAGAGTGACACAGTGTAGGAGGCTTTTCTCCAGCGCACCATTAATTCCGGAGGTTTATTTCTCACTGTTTTATTTGGTTTACAATTAAAAGAGACAGGTTTGTAGGATTTTTTTTGTTCACAGTTTATTATACTTTAGTTAGATATTTTCTATCTTGTAAAATGATTAATCTTCTATCGCGATTATTAATTTCAATCCGTTTTTAAAAATAAATAAGAATACATGGAAATTTCAACCCGATAAAAAATTGGACACACTAATCAATCTTCAATATTGTCCTAGCTGGTCCTTCCTGAAAATTTTTGTTTGACTTTTTAAGCTCGCCAACGCTCTTCAACCTGTACGTGGATGAGCTTATTGAGACACTTAGCAGGGAGATAGTGGGTTGTTACATAGATGGTATAGCGCTGAATAATATAAGTTACGCTGATGACATGACATTACTGAGTGCCTCGATATGTGGATTGCAGCGATTGATATCTATTTGTGAGAGCTATGCGGAGTCGCATGGGTTACTGTACAATGTCAAAAAAACTGAGGTCATGGTCTTTGAGGCCGGCGGAAAACGTCTCGATATTATTCCACAAGTATGGTTGAACGTAGTATCGGTGAACAGAGCCTATAAAGTTAAATATCTGGGACATGTAATGACCGCTGACCTCAAGGATAATGATGACATTGAAAGGGAGCGAAGGGCGCTGTCAGTAAGGGCAAACATGATTGCTCGTAGATTTGCACTTTGCTCTACTGACGTTAAAATTAGCCTATTCCGGGCGTATTGCACATCATTCTACACGTGCAATCTGTGGGTTGGTTATACCAAAAAGTCGTACAGCGCCCTTCGAGTCCAGTACAATGACTCGTTCCGGGTGTTGATGGGGCTGCCTCGATATTGCAGCGCATCAGGCATGTTCGCAGAGGCACGTGTTGATTGCTTTTACACGTTAATGCGAAAGTGCCTCTCTGGTGCGCCGTGTGCGGGACAGCCCCAACAGCATCCTGGAGTGTATAGCCAATAGACTTGACTGTGAATATATCAATCACTGCTGCAGTCTCTCTACATCTGTGCTGAAACGCTAAAGGTATAAGAACGTTAAGTTTATTTTTGTTTATTTATTTTTTTTCTGTTTTATTTACCTCTTTTGCAAAATAATACTTACCGGTTGTGAAATGGCATTATTGCTAGTAAAGAATACAATAATTGTTACTAACATGACTAGTCAATGTTGCTTTATTAATTGTTTACTCAAAATTATTATTCTAGGTATCTATTTATTATTTTCAAAATTAACTGACAATTTTAAGCTATTTTTATGATATTTGACATCTATTGTACTTATTTATTTTATTCGAAAATTTATTTTTATGACATTAAAGTATGAGAAATAGATAACATTTATAATTGAATAACATTTTACTCATTAGTTATTTGATATGTTTATAATTTAAAATGTGACAATGGTGAATTTCAGGTTCAATTACTACAATCAGGTCAGCATCAAGACAATAAAAACATATTTCCTATGTCTACATCCTCTTAAGAAAATTACAACAGTTCCGCCTCCATATTTATTTAGCAAATAAAATCAAAAAGACTTGTTCACACAGACACGAACAATCACGTGGGATGTTTGCTCAGAGATATTTCTTTTAAAATTGTGTGATTATTATTATGTGGGCGTCTGCTTCGTCGAAGGAAAAATTGTGTTTGTTGTTACTTCATGAGATTACTTGGCATCGGAAATCAAATACAAATATTTAATAAAAATGGTATATTAATTTTACCTATTTTTTTAAATATTTTTGTCGCATATTGTGCGTTCGTTTGGTACCTCGGCAATTCGAGGTAACATTACTAAAATGACTCTTTATCGGAAGGTCATTTTTCGGCGATAATTTACTCCTATAATTTTAAATATATATTCCAGTAAAAATTAATCTTTCACAATCTTCTTAATCTTTAACAGTCTTAAGACCAATTAACATTTAAAACTTCAAATCTTGTGAATAACTCTTCATTTCATAAAATTTTAGCGCTAGTTGCCAAAACCGCCGAGCGCCCAAACACGTTTTCCTCGTTTCCCAAAAAACACAAATTTTGGATTGAGCCAGTTTACGACTCAGCATCGAAAATCAAATACAAATATTTAATTAAAAAGGGGTGGTAATTTTACAACTTTAAAAAAATATTTTTGTCGCACATTATATACGTTCGTTTGGTGCCGCGGCAATTCGAGGTAACATGGTCGGCGCGGCAAAACAAACCACGGAGCACCCGCCTGGTTGTCATTACTGCTCTCTATTGCCGGTTAGAAAGGGTGATATTGAAAATTTACAGAACCTTTGAAACGAATTAACGGTTATAGTGTTCATGTGGATTTTTCTTTTCTTTTTTTCTGGAGGTGTTTTGACTGATGCCGCGTCATGTGACGAAGTTTAAACAGTTCGGTTTGGAACCTCTACTTAAAGTTCTCTGTAATGGGCTAGAAAGCCGATCAATGCGAATTGACAAGTCGGTTGAAATGGAAATGAAAGTAGCTTCAAGTGTGCGTGCTTTGTTTGCACGTGTGTGTGTATTGTATTGACGTGAGACTTGTTAAGTCATATTAAAGATAATATAATAGTATTACATACAGATCGACAACTCCCTGTCGCGCCACACCTGTCAGCAGAATTGACGTGCGCGTTGACGGACAATTTGCTTACATTTTATTGATCACACGCACACATTCAAGCTGAATTTTCCACCCCGTGGTCATATTGCTCGTCTTAGGAACCCATAAACGTTCATTGCAGTAATAATATTTCTCGATGGCTAAGAGGGTTTTAACCCACATTGTGATATGGTCAAACTGTGTATGACCCACTCATAGATTCTTATAGGCACATGCAAACTGCGCTTGGTATGTTTGGTCGTAGATAACTTGTTATCTTTTTACTATTGTTTAGCTAGCGATGGATTACTGAGTCGCATAACCCGCCCTCAAATCATCCTCAGGTTGGCATTAACGCCATAATCAATAGTAATCACATCTTCATTTGTTTTGTCGATCTTCATTTGTTTTGCCGATCTTCAATTGTTTTTTTTTATCTCCATTCGCTATATGATAATTAATTCACTACTTAACTGTACTTTATTCGTGTAATGGAACTACTGGGACACGAAAAAACAAGATAGCAGTTCCATGGAACTACTGGGATAAAAAAAATCCCAGTAGTTCCTGGATGGAACTACGCAATGGAACTACTGGGATACGGCGGAACATCCGCCATTACTTTGTCATTAGTACTTTCCGCTATAAGTTTCTCACTAGCTATAAAATGCAAGTGTACGCCCAAGTGTGCGCACACCCTTAACACGATCAGACACTCTCAAGCTAAAACATCTAGGGCGAATAGGCATTTAGGCTTGCCCTAGATGTTTGTTTTTACTCATCGTTAGACAGAGATCTCGACAGATTTCTAAGTTTATCTTGGCAAAGAAAAAAATTATTTTTATCCTTCACTAGAAAATACTCCTACTGAGTTAATTAAGGACTGCGTTGTCTCAAAATCTGTCTCGACAAAATCTAGAATGGAGAGAGTTTCACAAAAATATATTTATAATAGATATTTAATAAATTAATTTGTAAGGAAAAACATAAGGTTTACAAACCACCAACTTACCTAAAAGCTACCGAATCTCACCGAAACAATTCGAACTTCCTCCCAATTAATGTTATACTACACAAATGAATAATTTGATGAGCTGAAATAATAATAAATGTTACAAAATGCAATGTGGTTCATTTGTTTACAGACAAATTTGCAAACAATTACTGTATTTGCAGGTAAAATAGAAACAAAAAATAGATGAACTACAATTATTGTTTGCCGTCTAAAATAAACATTTTGGATTCGACATTTTGTAATTAGTAGTTTACAAACTATCGTTCTGTTATTTCAATATTTCTTACTAGCTGATACCCGCAGCTTCGACCGCGTAAAATTTGTTCCCGTTCCCCGCTTATTCCCGGGATAAAAAGTAACCTATGTGGTATTCCAGACTAAAATGTTTCCCTCTACCAAATTTCAGCCAGATCTGTTCAGCCGTTCGAGCGTGAAAGAGTAACAAACATGCACACTCACAAACTTTCGCATTTATAGGTAACTAGCTGATGCTGGCAGCTTCGCCCGCGTAAAACTTGTTCCCGTGGGAACTTATTCCCGGGATACAAAGTAGCCTATGTGTTATTCCAGACTATAATGTATCTCTGTACCAGATTTCAGCCCGATCCGTTCAGCGGTTTGAGCGTGAAAGAGTAACAAACATCCACACTTTAGCATTTATAGGTAATATTAGTAAGTTTTTGCGTTTAAAATGTTCTAAACAATGATTCCTTTTTATAAACTTCTATAAAACTGTTCGGATGTATTTAAATTGTCTAATCAACCAATCGCAGTCTACGGTTGGACGTAAACCTCCCTCAATTATTTTGGGAGGGACATTCCGATTATCAAAATACGCTCCGTAGATGCTAAAATATGTTTAAGGCCGCGTGGGTCAGATTATGAGTTTTTTGAAACAATCCTAGTCAAAAAGTAAAGGGTTTTTAAATCTGAAAAATATATTTATAATAGTTAAGGATATAAGCTAAACATATTCCGAGCCCGTTACACGATGCAATAAATTTCACTAAATAGAAAAAAATCCCAAAGTTGACTCTCTCAGAAAAGTTTTTTCAATACTGTGGCTAAACTATTAACATTTTATATATTTTTTTTGCACTCAATTAAAGGTATTAAGTTTTTATACACATTTTCCGAGCGTTTTTCTATAAACAACTATTTACATAGTTATCATGTACGAATATCTACCAAACGCAATAGAATTGCGCCGCTGACGGCCGATCAGTCTCGCCATGGCGCTTGTGGAGGCAGGACCTGTGTCAGTTTTTTTCGCAACTATTTCGTAATTATTATGCCAAATTACGTTGAAATCGCGCCACAGTATAAAAATATCAGTAATGGGCAAAATGTAATTAGATTAACCGTTACAAATACATACGCGACTCATGGTAAAAATGTGGTGATCTTTTACTTTTTAAGTGTTTTCTCGACATGGTAACCAGCTACCTAATGCATTAAAATATCTACGAATTACATGATAATTTCGCAATCCAACATGGCGGCCACGCCGTAATCACAAAATTTCATGATGGGTATCGTTTAAGGGGTTTTTTGGTATGCTGAGTACGAATCGCGTCCTAATCTTGCAATACAAGATGGCCGCCGTGCCATAATCACAAAATGTCATGATGGGTATCGTTTAAGGGGTTTTTTGGTATGCTGAGTACGAATCACGTGATAATTTTGCAATCCAATATGCCCGCCGCGCCGTAATCAGAAAATTTTATGATGGGTATCGTTTAAGGGGATTTTTGGTATGCTGAGTACGAATCGCGTACTAATTTTGCAATACAAGATGGCCGCCGCGCCGTAGTCACAAAATTTCATGATGGGTATCGTTTAAGGGGTTTTTTGGTATGCTGAGTACGAATCGCGTACTAATTTTGCAATACAAGATGGCCGCCGCGCCGTAGTCACAAAATTTCATGATGGGTATCGTTTAAGGGGTTTTTTGGTATGCTGAGTACGAATCACGTGATAATTTTGCAATCCAATATGCCCGCCGCGCCGTAATCAGGAAATTTTATGATTGGTATCGTAAATGGTAGTATCGTAAATCATACGTAGCAGACTGTAGTGTAAAAGAGATAGAGACACATGTTCCGTTCTTCGTTCTAACATTTGTGTGTGGTTGGATTGCATGGAACGACACAGACTAAAAAAACTTGTTCGGTTTACTGTGAGTTAGTTAACCGCGTGCCAATTTGCAACTGTGCAAGACGTGGTCAGAGTTAAGAAGTTATTTATTTAACTCAGAGCTTACTAACTCTATATTTATATATTTAACTCGACTCTCCGCACAAGTGGGCCTAAATAGCTTAGGCGGCCAAATTGAATTCCAAAATGATCATGTTATTCGTACTCAGCATTCGAAAAAACCCATTAAACGATATTCATTACGAAATTATGTGATTACGGCGCGGTGGCCATTTTGGATTGCAAAATTATCATGTGATTCGTCCTCAGCATTCCAAAAAACCCCTTAAACGATACCCATCATGAAATTTTGTGATTACGGCGCGGCGCCCATATTGGATTGCAAAATTATCATGTGATTCATACTTAGCATACCAAGAATTCCCTTAAACTATACACATCATGAAATTGTGTGATTACGGCGCGGTGGCCATATTGGATTGCAAAATTAGTACGTAATTCGTACTCAGCATACCAAAAAACCCTTTAAACGATACCCATCATGAATTTTTGTGATTACACCGTGGCCGCCATTTTGGATTGCAAAATTATCACGTGATTCGTACTCAGCATACCAAGAAACCCCTTCAACGATACCCATCATGACATTTTGTGATTACGGCGCGGCGTCCATATTGGATTGCAAAATTAGTACGTGATTCGTACTCAGCATACCAAAAAACCCTTTAAACGACACCCATCATAAAATTTTGTGATTACACTGCGGCGGCCATTTTGGATTGCAAAATGATCCCGTGATTCATACTTAGCATACCAACTTTAGAAAACTTTAGAAATTTTTATGACCAGCTGTTATGTAATTTACATTTTTTACGCAACTATAGCAAACGTACGCAACGGAAACTCTCAAAAGAAATGAAATATCCTAGTTGTCGAAAAATGTTTCGTTGCTGCTAAGCTCTTATTCGCCTTAGCGTGATGTAATATATTTTGGTATTTTTCAAAAATGGACATTCTGTTAAGAAACTCTTGAAATTCAACTAGCAGTCTCTTAGACTCTAGAGTTAGAACAACTAAACAAACAAACAAACTCTTTAGCTTAAAAATAATAGTATAATATACATAATTTATTTACGATTAACTCATTTATTTTTATTTACGAAACTAATAAATCACTACACTTAATAAAGTTAGATGCATTTACTACGTCAAACAAAGTTAGCATGCTGTTTCTTTCTACTATACTGTATACTGTGGCATGAGAGTTGACTGCCGCTGCCGGCGCGCGGTGTGTCTTGCGTCCGGGGCGAGGGGAGCGCCAAATGCCTACTTGTGCGGGTTAACCGCCCCTTAAGCATCTACGAAGGCAAACTAGCTTCTGAATGTCCAAACGCCTATATGTGCTAGAACACTCCTTGGAACTTTCTGACAAATTTTTGAATATAAACCCGTTTCTGAATAATTTTAACTGTTTTGCTCAAATGTTATTTCTGGTGTACAATAAAGAGTTTTTTACTTACTTTACTTACTTTCTGAGATATGATGGAACGAATGCACTTTTTCTTTTTCTTTCAGTGACACTCCGGTATCGGAGGTGGGCCTTTTAAAATTTTTCACGGTTTTGAGCCAAACGGAAGAGTTCCCCCGCAATATCTTTTTTTAAGTCCATTCTCTGATGTTCCTGAGTCATGATTTTCTACGTCTCCCAACGCGTCGTTTTCCCACAATTTTGCCCATCATAATAATCGTAGAAGGTCGTAAAGCTCATGTCTCATCACGTGACCAACAACAAATTAATGCAAGGAATGCACACCAAACAACTAATTCATAATTTACTTGCCGTCTGCAAATACTACAACAGCCTCCTTACTAAGTCAATTCAAATTTATTTGACTACAGAAGAAATACCCTCCTTCATTCTGAAATTTTATTCCCAGGCTCAGCGGCACATTTTACCACATACAACTTTCATCAGTGTGGGAAGCTGAGTTAAATTATTTCGTCAAAATAAGCGTGCAATTTACAAACGCATCTTAGCGAGGAAGACCTCAAACTGGATTTCAGCACGAGCGGGGCGACGGCGACAGCGACGAGCGGAGCTATGGCGACAGCGGCGCGGGTGCGGCGAGCTGTACACGAACTTGATCTCAGCAGCAAGATCGCTCGTATCACGGCGACAAAGTGTTGTGTTTTGTGTCGATTGTTGATACTTTTGATTTTATTTTAGTAAATACTAGCTGACGTCACGCGGTTTCACCCGCGTAGTTCCCGTTCGGCCAAGTGCGAGTTGGACTCGCCCATGAAGGGTTTCGTAGCAGCAAGTAACATAATATAAAAGTTCTTATAGTTCGTTCCAACTTTGACTTATGTTTTAACACGTTCGCAGTGGTAGTGATTTCACTAACTGGAAATTGCGGTTTATGACGTATTAAAAAAAAACTACCAGCTATATCTCGTTCAAACTAATTTTCGTTGGTAGTTTTTATGGCAATGTACATCATATATTTTTTTTTAGATTTATCATTTTCTTAGTTTAAAAGTTAGAGGGGGGGGGGGGACACACATTTTTCCACTTTGGAAGTGTCTCTTGCGCAAACTATTCACTTTAGAAAAAAATGATGTTAGAAACCTCCATAGCATTTTTGAAGACCTATCTATAGATACCCCACACGTCCCATACGTGTGGGGTATCTATAGATAGGTCTTTGATGAAAATAAAAAATTAGAGTTTCAGTTCTGAGTATGTGGACCCCCAAAATTTACTGCTTTTTTTCTAGTTTTATATAAGAATCTTAATGCGGTTCACAGAATACATCTAGCTACCAAGTTTCAATAGCATAGACCTTATAGTTTCGGAGAAAAGTGGCTGTGACACATGGACGGATAGACAGACGGACAGACAGACAGACATGACGAATCTATAAGGGTTCCGTTTTTGCTATGAAACCCTAAAAAAGCTTGGGATCAGACGGTTCAATTTATAAAATTCCATTTATTATTATTTTCTAGCGGATCCCACCGCATGTTCTGTAAACTATTTCATCCTTCCCCAGAAAGTTAGCACAGAATCACAGATAGGTATAGTACCTAGTAAACATGTAAGCTAAGAATTATAATTTCCACTATTCAACTTTCAAATATTATGTACTTTTTCTCTTTGTCGTTGGCTGTCGTTGGCATAATTACCGGCACAAGACGGAGCTATTAAAATAAAAAGAAAAACGAACTTATCAAAACTTCTTGGAAATTCCGAAGCAAAAAAAAATAAGTCAAGGGGGTAAATTATTGAAATAGGATAAGCATATTTCAACTTTTGCAAAAGAAAAAATTTTCGCATTGAACTTTCCTTCCTGGTTTAAAACTTTTTTAATTGGTATCAGTTTCTTTTCAAAGGAATTTGACATTTTCGAGGTTTCTTAGGGAATAGGGAATTTTCTTATTTTGTTATCAATATAAGAAAATCCCTGTTCGTCTGCGGAAGAATTTTTATAATTACATAACAACTTTGCATTCGCTTATTTTTGATAACTAGCTGACCCTCGCAATTTCATTTAACTCACATAAGGGAGAGAGATAGAAAGGAATATCTATTCATTAGATTCAATGGAGATTAAATATTTTATGATTATTTAGGCGGAAATTTGTTCCTGTTCTCGCTTCCTTTGGGAACTTATTACCGTAAAAGAATTAGCCTATGTGTTATTTAAGACTATAATCTGCCCCTTGTATTTAATTTCAGCCAAATCCGTGGTGAAAACGTTAAAAGAGTAACAAACATCTCTACATCTACCCTTTCGGTGGGCCGTAAGCTTGTCTACCACCTAAGTAGTATAAAAACAAAAAATCCACACGCAAACTTTCGGATTTATAACGAAACCTGTTTGTTTTCTTTCACCTTGCAAGGAAACAATATAATTGACATAGATAGTTAACATGAAAACAGTTCTGAATAGTGGAAATACTACTTCAATCCCGCAAAAAACATTAAATCCTCCAAAAACGTTAGAAAACCAAATTTCACTACTCGTATAGTCACTAACAGTGAAATGTAAAAAAAGTACTAAGATTCAAATTACAGGGCATTGTTTACATAGTAGAACAAACAGACACTTTATACGCAAAAAAAAGATCGACCAAGTGCGAATCTGACTCACGCACGGAGGGTTCCGTACCAAAAATGGCAAAGAATCTCATTTTTTGTATGGGCTCTTATTTGGTTTCTGATTTAAGTATTTGTTGTTATAGTGGCAACAGAAATAGTCATAGTCAAATCTTTATTACCCACCAAGTGTACATTAAAAGGTCTTAAAAGTAATACATGGTCACAACTCAGTAGCCTTTTTCAAGCATTGCAAAGAAGAGAAGAATGAAGAACAAAAATATTTCTGTTAAAAGTAATCATTTAAGTAACAACCTCTCCGATATATAATCTGTGAAAATTTTTGCTCTGAGATACAGCTCCGTGTCAGACAGACAGATAGATAGACTTGGGAGTCTCAATAAAGGGTCCTGTTTTTACTCTTAGAGTACGGAACCCTAAAAACAATGAAGCTGGGAATTAAAGAAGCAGACCAACAAACCAAATGAGCTCTAAGAACTAAGGAATGCAAATTTTCACACCACGTCTCCACAGTCGATAAGAGTCTTTATACCAATGTATTCTCGCATAAACTCAACTGCTGTTGAATAATTCAATATACATATCCTTACAAAGAATGGCACTTCTTTATGTTTGAAATTTAATTTAAAACTTCCATTTTTTCATACAACACAACTCAGGACCATGATATATTAGTTAGCCCCTCTGTATAAAATTGAGTGCAGAGGGGCTTATGGCGAAACTTTGTCCGTAGCTGTGACTCTGTCGCATTAAACTACGACACTAGGTCACGTGGATCATCTGTTCAAAGTTTGAAATAAAACAAAACTGACAACGTCAATCGGATTGATCTTTCACAATAAACATAATATGTTGCGGGCAACATTCGTGTTTCAAAAGGAACGCGTAGTCGTTGAGCCTGGTTGTTAGTAACATGACTATTAAAGGCCTTAAGGATGACTCAAAAAATGTATCCAGGTCTTTGGGTGGTCTTCTAAAGAACATCTACCTAACCGTGGTCTATTATTTATTTACTACTTAGTAATGCCCGCGGCTTTACCGCAGTAACTTGTACGCGGAAAAAGAAGCAGCCAAAGTGAGGTGTCCTCATAGTGTAGTCTAACTCTCTGTCATATTTCATCAAAATTGGGTTCAATTTATGCGTGAAAGTGTAACAAACTGATAGAGTTACTTTCTCATTTACATACGTAGTAGGTAGTAGGCATAGAAATATTGTAGTAAGGGTTTTGTTACAATATTTTTTTAACGTGAAGGAAAATCCTTCATGGTTGCTATGCCAGACTCCTGACGACTAAAAAACCTCACCTAACGCCCAACAGCTTACGGGCGTGCGTGGATCCCTCATGTCACGCTGTCGTCTAGGGCCTGCTTCTGTAAGGACGGTGAGCATCCCCCTCACCGTCCTAAGGCCCCCGGTTACAATTAAATTTTCCATCACATCAAAACTTTCACGCAAATCAATCTAGCATACATAAACAGTAAAAGCAAATAATCTTTAAAATAAAATCCAACTTCCAAAATCCAATTTCATATCGTAAACAAAAACTTCACAAAGAAACCTTATTCTGAAACACGAGGATGCTCAAGTCTTTGTCCAAGTCCTTATAAACTTGTGGATCCAATACAAAATTAGTATAAACTACCCTCGAACCCTCTCGATGTCAGAACTCACATGTACGACATTTGAAACCCTCTCGAATAGGAATGTAGTGAAGAGCCCTTACCATTGTCGCGTTTGAGTTGCGTAGATACGGAAATTGTCGTTATAATCAATGATATATAAAAACTATAGATACGTTACCAACACTGAAAAATGGTAATAAAAAGTCAGGCAATTGCCTTAATTTTCATACATGCTACCATAGATAATTTTATAGAAATTATTTTTTTTAATGTTTAAAAGACCTGCTGTTTTTGAAAGCCGTGATGTTCGTGCATGACGTGTCTAATATAATACGTTGTTGGTTATAATCCAGTTAGTTTTTTTTAATACCACAAAGCAGACAAGCATACGTCCTACCAGTTATACTGGTGGTGACCGTAGCCTTTGAACGTTTGCAACATCAGAAGCGCTATATTCGCGCTACCTACCAGGTAAAAACCTTCTAAGGCGCCTTTTGAAGAATGCAATACTGTAAGCGTTTGGGAAAATCAAGGCAGAGAATTATTTTCTAATTCACATTCGCTAAAGCCGGTCCTTGAATGGGGGACCAGCACGTGTCAATGTGACATTTATGTGCAAGCGTTTTCGTGCTTTGGAAGGCACGTTAAGTCGTTGGTATGTTAAGTTGTTGCTCCTAGAGGACGCGGAGCGAAAAAAATCAAAAGTGGGTCGTCGTCGTCACAAACAACGCCTGTTTAATTCAACACGGCCAGTAAGATCATCATCTATTACGTGGTAGGTACAAATACTATAAGGTGAAATGGGGACGCCTACTGTGCCTCTGCCTACCCTTTCGGAGATAAAGGGGTGACTATAATGTTTGTAAGTAATGGACTCCGGAGACGGTCAATAAAGATCAATAACTTGACATCTATAAATCTCATATCGTAAGTAGCTGCAAGTGTGCGCGCTTTTCCTGGGACATTATTCCGAGGGCTTACCCGGGGCTCCCAACTATAGGCTGATGGGCGTTACGTGAGGTTTTTTAGGCGGTAGGAGTCCGGCATAGCATCCATGATGATTTTCCCTCACGTAAAAAAAAAAGTGCGCGTGTTTTACACATGAGACTTATCAAGTCGTATAATGTGAAAACTTATACAAATCGACAAAAAAAAAATATTTGACAATTTAGCAAATAAGTAGTAGGTGCTAATCTCGTATCTAAAGTGTCGTATTACAAGAGGCTCTCAAACTATCTCTGTTACTGAGACGGACTATAGGTCTGTACTCTATTATATGTAATAGCAGAGGCATATTATATGCACACATGCCGCTATAGAAACAAATAAAAAAATATATATTAATATTTAAGGGTGGTTCCCATACAACAAACACGATTTTTTATCGTTTTTAGGGTTTCGTAGCCAAATGGCAAAAAACGGAACCCTTATAGATTCGTCTCCGAAACTATAAAGCCTATGCTGTTGAAACTTGGTAAGTAGATGTATTTTGTAAACCACATTAAGATTTTCACATAAAACTAAATCACATAAAAGTAGATTTTGGGGTCCCCATACTCAGAACTGAAACTCAATTTTTTTTTTCATCAAACCCATACGTGTGGTGTATCTATAGATAGGTCATTAAAAATGCTATTGAGGTTCCTAACATCATTTTTTTCTAAAGTCCCCCCCCCCTCTAACTTCTAAACTAAGAGAATGATAAATCTAAAAAAAATATATGATATACATTGCCATAAAATCTACCAACGAAAATTGGTTTGAACGAGATCGAGTTGGTAGTTTTTTTTTAATACGTCATAAACTGCAATTTTCGGCTAGAAAAATTACTAGCACTGCGAACGTGTTAATGAAATGAAAGTTACAACGAACTACAACAACTTTTATATTATGTTACATGCTGCTACGGAACCCTTCATGGGCGAGTCCAACTTTCACTTGGCCGGTTTTTTTCCGTGCGCGAGTCCAACTCGCACTTAGCGGGTTGTTTTTTTTGGAATTTGACCCAGGTATAATAATAGGTAAATAGGTTAATTGATTTTTTTGATACGAAATTCTCCGTGGGTTGTCCGGTTTTAATATATCCAGTTTTACGTTCAAAACCTCCCCCGTGTGTTGCAGTCTTTGTGAAACATATAGAACGGCATAGCTCAGCGCTCGTAGTCACGAGAAACGTCGATTAATGGCTTTGCAATCTAAAACAATTGTTGTACACCTCTTTGTGGCGAAAGCCCGTGAGGCAGCCATTACTTTGAGCACAAATTGTTACAATTCTAAATGGTATGTACCGATCCCATAGCGCTCTTTTTAAATATTAAGCTCGCGAAATTGACGTCACCGCCGCCGCCCAGCCTGATGGAAAGCCGTGACGCATCTAGCAATTGGGGGCCAATCTCGCAGTCCGTAAGACTTCTGACAGTGGTCCTCAAGTTGGCGGCTCTGTGATGTCCCTCTTCACGCTCCGATTGAAGAACCCGGGATTGGAACCGGGATAAGAACCCGATTATCCCAAAGGGGTAGGCAGTGTTATATGCGTAAATTTCACCATTTTGCAGCTAATAGCTCCTAAAATAATCTAATTCGGCAGTTGACTGACTCAACTCAATGATATCAGGTAACTTGATGGAGTCAAGCGTTGGAAATAAATTGTAAGTAAAACAATAGGAAACGTTTGTTTTTTGACGGTAGGATTCTGGCATAGCATCCAATCAGGATTTTCCTCACGTTAAAAAAAGGGAACAGTTATAAAATCTCTACCCTCTTTTATTATTCTATTGACTCATTAGATTTAATGATTGACTTCCACAAAGGATTTAATCTTGCCAAACTATATCGCTCTTCAAAAAGAAAGTAAACACACATTTGATCCTATATATCCATAGTTACTTGCAATTGAGTATTCACCCTGATTATATTCCAGTATCCAGGAGTCTTACAGTGTTCTAACAATCATTTCGACACCAAATAACTTCTTTATGATAGTTTATTTTCATTTAAAATACCTACTCAGGGTAGTAAAAAATTCTCAATGATTTGTCATACTATATTTGTCTACTAATCTCTCTTAGACAACGATTGTCAAAACATGACATGTTTACATTATTGTCAGATCGGGCAGGATTGGACTACAATACCTAATCGGTTTCGCCTTTCGGCGTTCTTAAAGGCTATTTACAGTATAAGTGAAGTTTTTCAATGTGTAGCAAGTTCCATCAAGTGCCACCAATCAACAATATCGATAATACTACAGTCCTTTCCTCTTTATCATAACTTTTTTTTTCTTATTGGAACGAAGTTTTGGAACGAAGTTCTTGTTTTTGTTTTTGTTTTTGTACAATAAAATTTTCGTTCTCGTTCTCGTTGTCGTTCTCGTGCTCGTTGTCGTTCTCGTTTTCGTTCTCGTTTTCGTTCTCTCCGTCTCCGTCTCCGTCTCCGTCTCCGTCTCCGTCTCCGTCTCCGTCTCCGTCTCCGTCTCCGTCTCCGTCTCCGTCTCCGTCTCCGTCTCCGTCTCCGTCTCCGTCTCCGTCTCCGTCTCCGTCTCCGTCTCCGTCTCCGTCTCCGTCTCCGTCTCCGTCTCCGTCTCCGTCTCCGTCTCCGTCTCCGTCTCCGTCTCCGTCTCCGTCTCCGTCTCCGTCTCCGTCTCCGTCTCCGTCTCCGTCTCCGTCTCCGTCTCCGTCTCCGTCTCCGTCTCCGTCTCCGTCTCCGTCTCCGTCTCCGTCTCCGTCTCCGTCTCCGTCTCCGTCTCCGTCTCCGTCTCCGTCTCCGTCTCCGTCTTTTTTTTTTTTTTTTTTTATACCACTAAGGTGGCAGACAAGCATACGGCCCACCAGAAGGACCGGTGGTCACCGCAGCCTATGAACGTTTGCAACACCAGAGGCGCCACACTCGCGCTGCCGACCCTGCAAAAACCTTCTAAGACCCCTTTTGAAGAACCCCATACTGTAGGCGTTTGGGAAAACCGAGGCAGGGAGATCATTCCACAACCTAAGCGTGCGCGGAAGAAAACCCCTATCAGATCTAACCGTGCTGGAACGCTCCGGACGCAGAGTGTGAGGATGAACTCCCTGTCTGTGGCGAGCGGTGCGGTGATAGAACGTAGCCGTGGGCATCATATCAAACAATTCCTCAGAGCACACACCATTGTACAGTCGGTAGAACACGCATAAGGAGGCAAAGTCTCTCCTGTCGCGAAGAGGTTCCACACCATTTGTAAGTATAAGATCGTTGACAACTCTTATAGCACGTCTTTGCACCGAGTCAAATGGACGAAGCTGATATTCAGGTGCCCCCGCCCAAAGGTGACAGCAGTACTCCATGTGCGGCCGCACTTGCGACTTATACAGAAGCAGTGTTTGCGCAGCAGTGAAGTACCGCCGCGCCCTGTTGAGCACACCTAGCTTCTTGGACGCCAGCTTAGCCTTGTCCTCCAAATGACTACGGAACTGAACGTCACTGGAGATGTCAACGCCAAGGATCCCTATACTTTTGGAGATGGAAAGAGATGTGCCCTGAAATTGCGGCGCTACAGTAATTGGGGTTTGCTTAGCGGTGAAAAAACACGCTTGTGTCTTGGAAGGGTTGAACTGGACATGATTTTGTCCACCCCAATCGGACACTCTAGTAAGAGTAGCCTCGATTTCAGACACAAGCTGTTCACGATTTTCCTTCACTGTGTCCCGAGAGATACCGGGGCGGCCCGTGTAACAAGTGTCCCCCGTACTGTCGTCCGCATAACAATGAATGCCGTCAATAGACAACGTCATTAATATGCAGCAGAAACAGAGTAGGGGACAACACTGAGCCTTGCGGTACTCCAGCGTTTATGGCCATGCAGTCTGAACAGCTGCCGTCAACGACGGCCTTGATGCTTCTACCGGCCAGGAAGCTAGACACCCATCCGCATAATCTCTCGGGCAGTCCATATGAGGGTAATTTCGTAAGAAGACCACGGTGCCAGACCCGGTCAAAGGCCTTAGAGATGTCAAGGCTTACTGCTAGAGCCTCGCCCTTACTCTCGATAGCCGTCGCCCATCGGTGTGTGAGGCACACCAGAAGATCGCCCGTCGAGCGACCGTGACGGAAACCGTACTGCCGGTCACTGAGCAGGTCGTGTTCCTCTAGGTACCTCAGGAGCTGTGTATTAATTACACGCTCCATCACCTTAGATAAAAGGGAGGTGACGGCTATAGGCCTATAGTAGGCCGGGTCGGTCCTGTCACCCTTCTTGGGCACAGGATGCACATACGCGATCTTCCACGACGCCGGGACTTGTTGCTTGGGATATAAAAGCGTGAAAAACGTGTAAGTACCGGACACAACTCTGGACCACACTGCTTCAGTACCACCGCGGGTATACCATCCGGCCCACTCGACTTATGATTGTCCAGGGAGCGAAGCTCACGTCGGACATTCCGCTGTGTAAATTTTACTTCCGGCATGGAAGTTCCACACCACGGAATATCCGGCGGCAAAGCACCCCCGTCGCTCATGGTCGAGTTAGAGGCAAAGAGAAAACCCAAAAGGTCGGCTTTCTCCTTAGCGCTCTGGGCCAAATTACCATCGGGTTTAAGTAAAGGTGGTAAACCTGACCGACAGAAATTTCCCTCGGCAGCTTTGGCAAGCGACCAGAATTCGCGACTCCCTGAAGGGTAGCCTGCTAGCCGTTCACCAATTCTGCCGACGAAATCGAACTTAGCCCTGACAATTGCTCTTTTGCTGGCTCTCGAGGCGGCATTTAATTTGCGTTTCACCTCAGAGATGTTTGGATCTGAATTTGCACGAGCCGTGGTCCAAGCCCTGCAAGCAGATTCTTTCAACATCAAAGTTTCTCTGCAGAGCCGATTGAACCACGGTCGCTTTTTTGCTCCTACAGGGATCCAACGGTTAGGAATGTAACATTCCATGCCCTCCAAGATCCCCGCAGCGACTGCTGCAGCGCAAGAATCCAGATCCTCTGAGGCAAAACAAAGCCGCCTCCATGGGTACGACGCGAAAAACTCTCGCAGTCCATCCCAGTCTGCTGCCTTATAGTGCCATACATGTCGCCACTCCTTGGGCCGAGGTGGTTCAGGCCTTGCGAGAGGCACATGCGCCCGAACGACACAGTGGTCCGACGATCCGAGTGGAGCATCCACTGAAACACTGTATCCGTCCGGACGCGTTGTCAGCAGGAGATCCAGCAATGCACTATGCTCGTTCTTCTTGTCTGGTATCCTTGTGTGGGATTTAACCAGTTGAGAGAACCCATAGGTCAGGGCAAATTCGTGAGCAGCTTTCCCCGCAAAGTCGGTGGTCCGGGAGCCCAACCAGTCAACATGATGTCCGTTGAAATCCCCCAGAATCACTATCTCCGCGGAGGGATACCGCTCAATCACCTTGTCAGTCGCTTGTTGCAGGTGGTCAAAAAGGCGAACTGTGTCCTTGTTACCACCGCTGTGAGACCTATACACGCACTCGTAGATCCGAGTGTGACCCCCGTGATCCAAGCGTGCCCATAACGTAGACAGGTCCCTGTCTTCGAGGCTTGAAAGACGACGACAGCAGACATCATCCCGGACGTACATACATACCCCGGCTTTCTGCCTAAAGTGGTACTCAAGCTTGTAGCCAGGGTACATTAAGCAAGATGTATCGCCCGGACGTAAGATCTGCGTCTCCGTTAAGAAAAAAAGGGTCGGCTTCGCAGTTTCAAGATGGTGGTGGACTACGTCGATGTTCGCGCGCATACCTCTGATGTTGCAAAAGTCCACTTGAAGTGTGGACGACGATGCCGCTGTGTATACCCTTTTCTTTCTTTTGTTTCTAGCCATAGTTCTTAAAAAAAAATATGGGGAATTAAGAAGGTGAAGGGGGTGCTTTTGTGCCGGTGGCGCAGGAGACTAGGCGAGGCTCGAACTCACCGAAGGCAGACAGAGGTAGTGCGGTAGATTGGCACGGCGTACGGAAGGGCCCCCGGTCCCCCCCCGATGCAGTAGCCGCGTCCACTCCGGTATCCTCCTCCGGCACGACCACAGCACCAGGGACTTTACACAGGCTGCTGGTTCAGCCTCCTGGGGCGGAGATTAAGTAATCCCCAGGTTCGGGTCCCGTACAGCCTGCGGGCGGTCAGCGGTCAACCGTTTCACCGGGTCTCCCAGATCGCCGTACCAATATTCCGCGCCTCGATCTGCCAATGGAGACAGATAAGCCTCTGGTCTCACCGTCACCGGCACAATGTCACCCCAATGAGCTCTGGATCCCTGCTAACCGACGGAGAACATAACCCGACCGGAGTCAGGTTACTATTACCGCGGTCTTCTGCAGGGCGGAGGTACTGCCCCAGGCGGGCTGCTCAACGAACGGAGTACCATTAGGCCCTTCCTCCTAATGTGGGCTTTTTCGTTAATCCCTAAGATATTGGATCTTAGGGATCTGATTGAAGAAGCCACTACTGTACCCTCAGGGTGTAACGTTAACTCCATGAGAAGTAACGCATGTCCCCGAAACCCCGAGGGGTAAAAAGGGTCTCCGTCTCCGTCTCCGTCTCCGTCTCCGTCTCCGTCTCCGTCTCCGTCTCCGTCTCCGTCTCCGTCTCCGTCTCCGTCTCCGTCTCCGTCTCCGTCTCCGTCTCCGTCTCCGTCTCCGTCTCCGTCTCCGTCTCCGTCTCCGTCTCCGTCTCCGTCTCCGTCTCCGTCTCCGTCTCCGTCTCCGTCTCCGTCTCCGTCTCCGTCTCCGTCTCCGTCTCCGTCTCCGTCTCCGTCTCCGTCTCCGTCTCCGTCTCCGTCTCCGTCTCCGTCTCCGTCTCCGTCTCCGTCTCCGTCTCCGTCTCCGTCTCCGTCTCCGTCTCCGTCTCCGTCTCCGTCTCCGTCTCCGTCTCCGTCTCCGTCTCCGTCTCCGTCTCCGTCTCCGTCTCCGTCTCCGTCTCCGTCTCCGTCTCCGTCTCCGTCTCCGTCTCCGTCTCCGTCTCCGTCTCCGTCTCCGTCTCCGTCTCCGTCTCCGTCTCCGTCTCCGTCTCCGTCTCCGTCTCCGTCTCCGTCTCCGTCTCCGTCTCCGTCTCCGTCTCCGTCTCCGTCTCCGTCTCCGTCTCCGTCTCCGTCTCCGTCTCCGTCTCCGTCTCCGTCTCCGTCTCCGTCTCCGTCTCCGTCTCCGTCTCCGTCTCCGTCTCCGTCTCCGTCTCCGTCTCCGTCTCCGTCTCCGTCTCCGTCTCCGTCTCCGTCTCCGTCTCCGTCTCCGTCTCCGTCTCCGTCTCCGTCTCCGTCTCCGTCTCCGTCTCCGTCTCCGTCTCCGTCTCCGTCTCCGTCTCCGTCTCCGTCTCCGTCTCCGTCTCCGTCTCCGTCTCCGTCTCCGTCTCCGTCTCCGTCTCCGTCTCCGTCTCCGTCTTCGTCTCCGTCTCTTTCCGTTTCAATTTCCGTTTCCGGTTCTGTTTCTGTTTCTGTTTCTGTTTCTGTTTCTGTTTCTGTTTCTGTTTCTGTTTCTGTTTCTGTTTCTGTTTCTGTTTCTGTTTCTGTTTCTGTTTCTGTTTCTGTTTCTGTTTCTGTTTCTGTTTCTGTTTCTGTTTCTGTTTCTGTTTCTGTTTCTGTTTCTGTTTCTGTTTCTGTTTCTGTTTCTGTTTCTGTTTCTGTTTCTGTTTCTGTTTCTGTTTCTGTTTCTGTTTCTGTTTCTGTTTCTGTTTCTGTTTCTGTTTCTGTTTCTGTTTCTGTTTCTGTTTCTGTTTCTGTTTCTGTTTCTGTTTCTGTTTCTGTTTCTGTTTCTGTTTCTGTTTCTGTTTCTGTTTCTGTTTCTGTTTCTGTTTCGGTTCCTGTTCCTGTTCCTGTTCCTGTTCCTGTTCCTGTTCCTGTTCCAATTCCTGTTCCTGTTCCTGTTCCTGTTCCTGTTCCTGTTCCTGTTCCTGTTCCTGTTCCTGTTCCTGTTCCTGTTCCTGTTCCTGTTCCTGTTCCTGTTCCTGTTCCTGTTCCTGTTCCTGTTCCTGTTCCTGTTCCTGTTCCTGTTCCTGTTCCTGTTCCTGTTCCTGTTCCTGTTCCTGTTCCTGTTCCTGTTCCTGTTCCTGTTCCTGTTCCTGTTCCTGTTCCTGTTCCTGTTCCTGTTCCTGTTCCTGTTCCTGTTCCTGTTCCTGTTCCTGTTCCTGTTCCTGTTCCTGTTCCTGTTCCTGTTCCTGTTCCTGTTCCTGTTCCTGTTCCTGTTCCTGTTCCTGTTCCTGTTCCTGTTCCTGTTCCTGTTCCTGTTCCTGTTCTTGTTCTTGTTGTTCTTGTTTTTGTTTTTGTTTTTGTTCTTGTTTTTGTTTTTGTTTTTGTTTTTGTACAATAAAATTTTATTACAATTCCTGCACTAATTAATTGAAAGGAACTTCGTTCCATTCGGGTGTCCCTTGACACCTCTCAAGTTTTTTTTTTCTTATTAACTTTATTCTTCACATCTCCTCTCTCAGACCTTCTGGAAGAGATTTCTGTAGAAATAAGTAGGTAGTGCCTTGTACAATGTTCCTTGTTATTTTTATCTTTTCTCAGTTATGTGCAAAAAACTAAATAAAAATAAATACCTATAAAAAATAATTGATTGGTTGATTATTAATTAAATTAGTAAGTACTTGGGTACTTGGGTAAAGTCTCAAATTCAACCTAAATAGTTTTAGTCAAAAAGATTACATAATAGCACAGTAAACCTATATTGATGCCGATGCCGAATCTATTTCGTAGTTAGTTCCCAGAGGAAATTGATTTCGATAAACTTGTAATTACTTGTATAAGTTCAAATCGTACCTATCTCGCATGATAAGCACTTCATAGTACGTGAATGTACTAAACAATGATGTATGAATAGTTTTTTTACATTAAATAGGTTGGAAACTTTGGATACGAGCACATTATAATCACGCTCTTAGCCCCAAAGGATACCCAGTGGTATACTATGTGTAAAATCACCTATCTAATAATGACATAAAGAGGAAATATTTGTTTTTTTGTTTGTTTGTAACGCATAGGCTCCGGAACTACTGGACCTATTTGAAAAATTATTTCACTGTTGGAAAGCTACATTCTTTGCGATGAACACAGACTATATTTTATTCCCGTATTCCCGCGGGAACGGGAACTACGCGGGTGAACCGCGTGACGTCCGCTAGTTGACGATAAATGGTTAGTTGGGGATGAATAGTAGTGAGCCGGACAGGAAAGAAGAATGATTTGTATTTTTTTATACGTAAAGAATAAACTCACTTTGGACTATTGGACCGTACTAACTATCTACTAATGGACCGATTTCAAAAAATCGTTTCCGATTAAAAGCTAGAAACAATTGGCGAGTGATAAAGTCTATAACAGATTTCTGTATTCCCACGGTAAAGTGAAGGGAGATTTTAGTTTTCCCGTAACACCACTGGTAGTGATATAGTATCAAATGCAATATGTAAGGACGTATTATAATCAAAAACAATCATGTAATCATAGTAAATAACCCTCCTTTATAACCAAAGGAGCCCCGTGTGGCGACGGGGTCCGTGTTACGACGGGTAAGAGTACAAAATGTCGCCACCCCTATACATCCCGAGAGTGTCGTAAGAGGCGACTAAGGGAACACTTTCGCAAAAAGATCTATCGCGTAGAGAAGGAAACTCGAAATGAAACCCGGTTGACAGTAAAACGACAATCGTTAAGCCAAGTTGAAGGCCATATGGGCGGCCAGAAAAAATTCAACTGCGGGTCGTGGGGAGCTGCGCCTGTCCATTTCAACACGGCAATAGGCTCACCACCTATTACGTGGGACATAAAACTATAAGGTGAAATGTGGGCGTATACTTTGCCTCTGCCTATCTCTTCGGGAATAAAGGCGTGATTTTATAATAATATGTATAATCAGAGGAACACGATTTGTCACTCTTCCCTTACAAATTGTAACGGAGGAATTACGAATCGAACTCCTTAGGAAAAATTACGGAATTCAATAAGAATATACCGCATCCAATCTCTTGATACTCCATGTGCAAAACTAAATTGCTTATGTCATGAATTTTACTCCCTAGGGTGTATATTCTATAATCGGATTTAGTATAAGCGACGTACCAGTTGAATGTTACATCATAATTATCCAAGGTGTATTTATAAGGTGTCAGACAAGCACACGGCACAACTAATCGAACGACAAGTTGAAGACCTTTTAGCGGCAGTTTTTTAACGTGAGGTAAATCCTACATGGATGCTATGCCGGACTCCTACCGATTAAAAATCACACGATTCCTACCGATAGATGTCTACGATTGGGAGCCCCGGGTTAGCCCTCGGAAGGATGTCTTCAAGACTCCTAACAGAGCTACGGCTACCACTGCAGCCTCATCTAGGGGGGGTTCGGGTGCTATCCCGCGTCTCTTGGGGGTTGTTCGGGTGTTAGTCCCTCTTCTTGGGGCGTATGGCTTGTGTGAACCTCTCACTTTATTTTACTACTAGCGGACGTCACGCGGTTTCACCCGCGTAATTCCCGTTCCCGTGGGAATACGGGAATAAAATATAGCCTATGTTCACCGCAAAGAGTGTAGCTTCCCAACAGTGAAAGAATTTTTCAAATCGGTCCAGTAGTTCCGGAGCCTATTCGTAACAAACAAACAAACAAAAATCAAATATTATTAGTGTCTAACTAAACGATGCCATATGTATGTAAAGTATGCCCCTGCCTACCTCTTTAAGTATAAAAGCGTGAATATGTATATAACCGTATTTGCTGTTATAAAATTCGTACAGGGTTTTGGATAAATCCAGTAGATCTTTATAAAACTATTCGCATATTTTTCCACGCCCAGATTTCATTTAGCTTTCCATCACAGATCGCTATAATCCTAAAAGCAGCTTACATTGCGTACATACGATTATCATCAACATGTCTCGTGTTTACTGAAAAATATCTTATAATATTTTTGTGACTTTAGTATGTCACTGATATTATAAACATGAATAGGGGTAACTTTCTTAACCTTATTTAGTTTATTTATTGTACCTACTTATTTAAGTAAACTAAAGTTAATAAACAGACCGAAAAAGAAGACGGGAAATCAAAATAAAAAATAATTGACGTGCGCTAAAAATGAAGCCTTCCGGAATATAATGTTGAACTCTCATTATGTTGAATTCTCAAAATGTTGAATTCACAAAAAGTTGATGACCTTAGGTGAATAAATAAAGAAAGCATGTTTGCTCAAAATCTACAAGAAATATAATTGTTGTTATACCTCTGTTTCTGGAAGTAAAAAGAAGGAATGATTGACTAAGTATATAATGATTAAAAATGCTTATTCGGTTATTACCAACCATAGAGCAACGCTCTGTAAAGGCGCGCGATGCTCTGTGTTACCAACACATAAAAAAAACCAAACATCTTCACAAACTTGCATTTACCCCCTGTTCCACATATCCCTACTGGTAGGGAAGAAAGGATTTTTTTCCCACTTTTCTATACTAATATTATAAAGAGGAAAGATTTGTTTTTTTGTTTGTTTGTTTGTTTGTAACGAATAGGCTCCGGAACTACTGGACCGATTTGAAAAATTCTTTCACTGTTGGAAAGCTACACTCTTAGCGGTGAACATAGACTATATTTTATTCCCGTATTCCCACGGGAACGGGAACTACGCGGGTGAAACCGCGTGACGTCCGCTAGTAGTTAATATGGAGGATATTTAGATATTTTACTTCCACATATTTCTACTAAGATAAAGTACAGGTAGATAGAAAACTTATAATATTAGTAGGACACAAATATGTGAGCAAAGGGTGTGGTGGATGTGGTGACGTAAACCCTTAAGCTTTCCCCCAACTAAAAGTACCTCAAAAATGTTATCACTTCTAAAATTCAGTAATCCAATTCAAAAATGTCGTTAAAACTCACAGAGATAACTTTAAGTTGTAAAACCAGTAGCAATCCAAAAACAACAACTGGATAGCCAGTGGCCTGGATTTACACTCGCACTTTCTTATTATTTTTAAGATTTGAATGTTGTGGTACAAGTTATAAGCACTAGGCGAATCCTCGGGATATCCTGCCGAGGACTTACCAGGGGCTCCGAACCGTAGGCAGAAGGGAACGAGTGGTTTTTAGTCGATAAGAGCCCGGCAAAGCATCCATGACGGATTTGCCTCACGTTAAAAAAAGGCGGGTACAAAAAGATATTCGACGATAGTTTCACTATAATAAAGGAAGAAATCGGGGTTCTAAAGGCATTTTGCTCAGCCATAAACAGCCATTGTGGGTCGGTGTGTCGAACGGCAGAAGATTTTGACTGCTTCGTTGGTCTAAATGTTGTAAATTGCGACTGAGGATCACGAGATCGTGGGTTAGACAAATATTGGCATGATCATAAATCCCGAGAGTCTGGGTGCTTTCTATGTCATGTTATACGTACCTATATGTTTACAAAAAAAAGTATATTATGTATTAGTATCCATACCAAAAGCAAGATAATCCTAGCTTACTTTGGGATCAGACGACAATCATTGTGTTAAAAATGACCATTTTTTTTTATTATTCCAACCAAAGCACTACTGACGTGAGACACCAGCGTGAATGTCGAACAGAGACTTTTGAAGCTTCAGAAACTCTGAAGTTTTAAGGCCAACCTTCAACAGTGAACTGCCATAAATAGATGTGATTGATGATTTGCCTGAAGACGCAGTTTTAAGACCTGTTTATGACCGATATTGTATAAAACTTCTACCGCCCTGTTGCTGTCATTTGCACCACACAAAATACACTTTTTTTTTTCAAGATGGCTGGCACACTAAATTGCAAATTCATGCCTCGGGCCTACAATACGAGTACAATCGAGGGCTAATCCTCCTACTCCATGTTTTATTGTTTTTACTTTGTAGCATAAAGTAAGCACCTTGGTTAGTATTTTATATGGATGGGCCGCAAGCCGCAATCCTACTTCCTACTAATATTGTAAATGTGAAAGTTTGTGACGATGTTTGGATGTTTGTTATTCTATCACGCTCTAACAGCTAACCGGATTGGGCTGAAATTTAGTACAGAGATGGCTTATAATCTGGAATCTCACGCGGAGGAAGCCGCAAGCATCATCCAGTTTTAATAAAAGCCCTACTAAAATATAAATGCGAATACATATCTATCTATTGTCTGTCTGTTATGGTTTCATGCGTGAACCCACAGATTATAGAACTAACGGCAAATGACGCTTACCGAACAATAAAGTGAGTGATTGGTATAGAATTTGGTAATAGACCTTGGGAAAGGGAATAGGCTACTCTTTATCCTCCATTTATGTGTGTTCTTAGTTTTGTAACATTGTACTCGCAGTAGCATATGGTAGAGCATGGACTGTCAAAAGTTGAGCTTTTTTTTCCAATTTTTTGACGTATGGGAAAATCCTACATGGATGCTATGCCGGACTCCTACCGACTAAAAAACCTCTTGTATCCTGCCTAACAGCTTACGGTTGGGAGCCCCGGGTAAGCCCTCGTAGGGATACCCCAGGACTCCCAAAAAAGTTGAGCATAATGTTAGATTTAGAAGGAACCACAAGGAATTAGGTACTTGAAACGACTTGGAAGTAGAAGTATCCGTGGTTAGATTGCATTCCTAAATTAGCCTAACCACGACAAAGGACACAAAAGTAAAGTAAACCAATCAAACATAATTATGTTTGACGTAAAATTTATTTGACTTACTTAGGCATAGTCTCTAGCCGAGAAAATCCAAGATTATGAAGAAGAGAAAACGTATTCATGAAAAAGAATTCATTAAATACCTAACTTAAGATTATAGAGTTCCTTTAGTTTTTTTATTCACTTCTGACCATTCATTCTATACGAATAGTCGTTCCATTTTATTTATATTCTGTGGGAATGGGTATTAGATAAGAGCCTTCTTGGCGTATCGCATTAGGAATGAAAAGGGCATCCGACTTGACCGCGACGCTGTGATTAGGACCTGAATCCATTCATGAGATACATTGCCCTTATTTCTCCCTATTTTACTATGCCACCCCCTAAAAACATCTGTTTGACTTTTATTGTGATTTACTCAGTGAAACGTTTCTTTTATATTTTGGTAAGACTTTTCCAGCCCGCCATTTTATGGTGTGTGAAAGAACGAATGAAGTGAACGGAAAGGGTCGAATGATTGAATGAAAATTTAGGAGGAGATACTTTACAATTTTGTAAGAGTGATAGTTAATTTCATTTTGTAATAGTATTAGATTACGTAATCGGCACGCGGGCGGTGTCACCCGCGTAGTTCTAGTTCCCATGGGAATATAGGAATAAAATATAGAGTATGTTACTCAGGGATAGCGTAGCTTCCAAAACGTGAAATAATTTTTTAATACAGTTGCTCAAAAAGTGGCGTATTACAGGGACGTATAGCGTTCGGGACGTGGGCTATTACACACTCGTGCTTTTTTCTTTCCCATTCCCGCACTCGTGCGTTTTTTTTCCCAATTGTCAAAATAATGTCTATTCATGCAAATATTTCTAAAAAAAGATGCTAACTTGTTTCAAAATCAGATTATAAGTAATTTTAATTAAAATTTAAGCATAAATTAGTATAAGTATCGGCAAAATTAAATTTATAAAAATAAAAAAAGTTGGCTGTATGAAGTGCACTGCCATAGTCTCTGCTTAGGAAGGTATATATTCTTTTACGGTTGGCGCCATTTTGGATATTCAGGTTTGTTGTGTTTTTATTATTTTATAAAATTGCCTAATTTTTTCCCCAAATCCCACACTTGTATCGAAATAGTAGTTTTCGATACAAGTGTGGGATCTCTGTTATTACAACGAGTTACGACAGGTGTTGACCCGAGCCGAAGGCGAGGGTAGACAGTTGGAACGAGTTTAAATAACAGTCCCACACGTTGTATTGAACAACTATTTTTAATATAGTTGCGAAAAAATTAAGCATTGTTATAAAATACATAATAAAAACAATAAACCTGAATATCCAAAATGGCGCCAACCGTAAAAGAATATATACCTTTCTAAGCAGAGACTATGGCAGTGCACTTCATACAGCCAACTTTTTTTATATTTATAAATTTAATTTGGCCGATATTTATATTAATTTATGCTTAAATTTCAATTAAAATTACTTTTAATCTGATATTGAAACAAGTTATTGTCTTTTTTTAGAAATATTTGCATGAATCACAGACATTATTTTGACAATTGGGAAAGAAAACGCACGAGTGCGGGAATGGTAAAGAAAAACCGGCCAAGTGCGAGTCGGACGTCGGAGTCGCGCACGGAGGGTTCCGAACCAAAAAACAACAAAAAGGCTTATTGGTTGTATATGAGTATTTCAAACGTCTACTGATTGCCATAGAGCAACGCGAACTGTCTAAGGGGAGACGGCATAGAACGATTGCTCGGTACAAATTTGTCTGTCATATTTTGCGGGTGGCGGGGGGAAATCTTCCTCACCCACACTTTCTTAGACTCGCACAGCAATAGCAATCGACTGTCAATACGAAGCCTATACAGGGTGAATTTTTGTAAAGGGCTTGGATGGCCAAATCCGAAACTATAAGGAATAGCTAAAAATGCTCAAAGGAGTCACGAGCCCGATTTTGATAAAACTTAAAACCTCATCATTAGAATTTTGAAAAACCAATAATCCTAGCTGGGAATCGAACCCATTGATTTTGAAAAAAAAAACACACCCTTTATTATTACACCATATGATAGTGTCGCTGTTAAGGATCAAATTCTGTGAAGTAATGATATACGGCAAATTTAAGGAAAGTTTAGAATTTTAATAGAATTCGTATTTCTTGTACCTTAGTTTTGTATCATAATTTATTTCGTTCGAAATCCCAGAATAGATCGTAACTATTCCGTGTTTCAAATCATGCTCAGAATGATTCTTTGGAGAATATTCTAAACGGAATCAATAATATTGAATGCAGTACGATCCTTGAGGTCTCGAATCCAGCTATGTATTTAAAACCATGGTCTACATTTTGAACAATTAATCAGTTAAAGTAAGAAAAATAAGAAAGATGAGCACTTTCCTTTAGTTTGCCGTATGTACTTCCCAGAATAAGATCCTTAATAGCAACACTATCGTATGGTGTAATAATATAGGGTGTGTTTTTTTTTTCAAAATCAATGGGTTCGATTCCCAGCTAGGATTATTGGTTTTTCAAAAATCTAATGATGAGGTTTTAAGTTTCATCAAAATCGGGCTCGTGACTCCTTTAAGCATTTTTCGCTATTCCTTATAGTTTCGGATTTGGCCATCCAATCCCTTTTGAAAAATTCACCCTGTATAAACACTTTAAACAATACACTCATAAATTTTACACACACATGATACATTTTGTGTCATATCACCCCAAGTCGCTCAACCAATCCATGTATTGATGTGACGTCCGGTAAAGTTGCTAAACAAATCTAAATATTATCTATACGTTTAAATAGGTGTAAATAATAATAATTTGTTATAAAATTACTTTTACACAAGATAATGCCATTTTTCTTCAGATTTCTTTAATCACTTTTCTTTTTGTATTAATATCTAATTATTTCATCATTTTTATAAAATGACAATTCAACCGCTCACGCTGTCAACTAGACTTAGTCTAGTGAAAGAAACTTCAAAAAACAGTTTTTATCTACTCTGATACTATAATACAAAGATTATAAAATTGAAATCAATACTATTATGACAAACATTACGCACAGGCCAAAAAAAAAGTTTCATTACGATACAGGTCTTGTATGGACACCTATATCGTAATAAAACTTTTTAATCATTACGATACACCATAAACAATCTCCAGCTGAAAAAGAAGTTTGAACCTCTACTTTAAAAAAAAATTGTGTCTCCAGAGTAGCGAAAAATCCTAAATCTATGGTCTCCGCAGCCTAAAAAAAAAAGAAACACTCATACTCAATCGATGTTTGCGCCTTGGCGCCAACATTTTACATTTAAATTAAACAAAGTTTGGTTTTGTTTGTAAAATAAATTAGTTTTTGTGTAAAAACATGTCTTAAAGCGAGGATGGTGGTAATTGTACACCACCAGACATTCTGGAAACTGCGTCAAACATGACCATGAACCTGTTACCGGCGAAATCAAGGAGCAACTATATATCACAACAAAATGAAATCAGGTATTATAGTATGAGAGTAGATAAAGTAGTGTATGACACTGTACATAACTTGGTCTTATAACACTCGTGTGATACTATAAAAAAACTCGCCTACGGCTCGTTTTTTTAAAACACACTCGTGTTATAAGAACCCTCATTATGCAACAGTGTCATAAACTACTATTATGTAACTGGGCACTTTTAGTCGTCAAAATGTCAGATTATTGCCAGAGGGGGTTTTCCAGCTTTGGCCTCTCCCTCCTCTGTAAAGGCGCGCGATGCTCTGTGACTGGTTGCCCTTATATCATAGTATCACTACATATTATAAAAGAAGTATTGCTCTATGGTGTTTGTTAACCACAGAGCAACGCGCGCCTTACGGCGAGGCCGCATTTGCGTTATTCCACGGCGGTTTCTAACCTCAAAATGTCATCAAACTATCAAAATCAATGAAATCAAGTCAATGTTTTGACATTTTGAGGTTAGAAACCGCCGCGATAACCGCAAGTGCGGCCTCGCCCTTAGACAGTTCGTGTTGCTCTATGTTGTTAACTATAAAGTTATCCTCATATAGATCCTCTACGGTGGGTACAGTATGTATTTCTCTATGTTTAATTTCTTTTTCAGAATAGACATTTGAGTGATGACATTATTAACACGATAAGCCAACATCGGTGCATGTAATTGAATTGTGTGTTTGTACGTAAATTGTATAAACTGGAAAAAAATTAGAAATATGGGCTCTTTGTTTTCTATTTCCTATGAAATTGCTATCTTTGAAATATTATAATCACCTAAAGTAATCTGCTGGAAGCAATGTTGTAAAAATATTTACGATGAAAGTTGAAAAATAAATTAGTATGTGACCCGTTTACTGTTCAATCATGGCGACACGAAATTAATTTCCTTCCGCAATATTTGAGTTTGTTATACCTCCTAAAGTACTCATTTAATTTGCATGGTGTAAAGGGTAGAAATAAGCTTGATTATATGTTTAAGCCAACTAATGTATTTAAATTGAGAAGAATACCTCATTACCTAATATATAAGATAAAATGGCGAAAAAACACGTTTGTTGTATGGGAGCCCCCCTTTAATATTATTATGTTTTTGTTTTTAGTGTTTGTTGTTATAGCGGCAACAAAAACACATAATCTGTGAAAATTTCAACTCTCTAGCTATCACCGTTCATGAGATACAGCCTCCTGACGGACAGACAGACAGACAGACAGACAGACGGACAGCGAAGTCTCATGAATAGGGTCCCGTTCTTTACCTTTTGGGTACGGAACCCTAAAAAGCACGTGCGTGTAATAGCCCACATCCCGAACGCTGTACGTCCCTGTAATACGCCACTTTTTGAGCAACTGTATTAAAAACTACTATTTCAAATCAGTCAGTTGTTTCGGAGACTTTTCAATGCAACAACAAACAAACAATCAAATCTTTCCTCTTTATAATATTTGTATAGAGTACTAGCGGACGTCACGCGGTTTCACCCGCATAGTTCCCGTTCCCTTGGGAATACGGAAATAAAATATAGCCTTTGTTCACCGCAAAGAGTGTAGCTTCCCAACATTGAAAGAATTTTTCAGATCGGTTCAGTAGTTCCGGAGCCTATTCGTTACAAACAAACAAACAAAAAAAAACAAATCTTTCCACTTTATAATATTAGTATAGATAGATTAGGTGGTATCCACCGCTTCACCCTCTACCCCCATTCCACGGATAAAACGTGTTATTTAGTCTTTATTATCAATTTCAGATTATAATCTAACCCTTTACCAAAATTTCAGCCAGAACCGTTCAGCCGTTAGAGCGTGAATAACAAACATTCTAAGTTCCGCAATTGTACTAGTAATAGTACCTACTTAGGCATTTTCGAAGCACTGATTAGTAGTCTGATAAAATGATTATACCTAACAAGCGATGCGAAGAAAATTATCGAAACAGTCAGCTCTAATAATCACCTAATTTGTAAAACAGGACAACTTCTGACTTTCAAAAACTTTGCCTTTCGTTAATTAATTAACTATGATTCAGTACAATCAGACCGTCTCGATAAGATAATTTTTTAAAATATGTTACAATTTCGTCGCTAAACTTAGGCAAATTCTTCAAACAAAGTTTTGGCATACATCATCTGTCGCAAATGACGAGACGGGGTTCTGTTAACAGAACAACTCAACAGAACAGGTGGGAGTAGACGAATTTATTTAGGTACAAGCAGGTACGTTTTGTATATTTTTTTAGATAACTGTTACAAACTTAAACCACCCCATTTAACCATTTGCTAAATGGTCTAAGTTACTTCCCTATAAATATGCTTATCAGGTATTATTAGAATAGAAGCGCTCGTGACCCAGCGGACTCAGTGTTTTGAAACGATCACTGCAATAAGTAACTTTCACTATGGCCAGTTATCGGATGGGCGACTATCCATGCGACCACTTTCTGACATTTATTTGAGCGCTTCCGTGCTTCGGAAGGCACGTTAAGCCGTTAGTCCTGGTTGTTAGTAAAATGCAGTCGTAAAGCCAAGTTGAAGCCAAGAGTCGAATATTGAAATATTCACTGTGCTTCTTTACTGAGAACCTTGGGGATTTGCCAAAACCATCTTTGCATCTTTTTAAGCTTCGAAACCCTCATGAAAATTGGCCACGTCAGACTCGTAGCTACCGACTAAATCGCACGGTGTTTTCTTTTTGCCTGTGTCCTCGAAGACCTCCGAACTCCGAAAGCATGTTCGCTAAACTATCCAGGCAGCGACCGAATTTCATTGAGGGATGTTGTAGTCCTCGCCAGAAGTCTCAAGCAAATTAATGCTACGCACTTCACCTTGAGCTTTTGCCAGGGCAACCCGATTTTTTTTTATTTTGATCTGCGGGAAAATCCTCTTAGATGGAATTCATGCCGGCCTCCTACCAGCTAAAATCATTCGGTGCCCTTCCATTACACACCGGCTGTTAGTCCCGGGCCTTAAGAGAAAATATCATTTTTCCCGGGCAGGAGATTTGGCCTTGACACGATAGGAATAGCCAACATGTAAAAAGCTTATTAAACAAAAATACAAGATGCCTGTAGTTTAATAAGCTTTTTACAAAGCATTTAGATAGTGAGTCTGCCATTCAATATGTTTGTTTGCTAAACTCTAAAGCTGTGAATGCTTCATAATATTTGTACTCAAGACAACCTGAACTTAATGTATTAAGATGTCACATATACTCCCTTAATAGTGCAGACACGATTTGAGCAGTTTTAATGGTAGCCTCTTTAATGCTGCTACTAGTTCACTTAGTGTAATTTGTGACCAATCCCTACCCCAATAGATTATTGCATTGTATTTTTATTTAAAAGTTTATGTTAGCTCTACAGGGTGGAATTTAAAGACGGTAGTTGGAGGTAAAGTACCCTCAATATTTAATTGATGATGGAAAGTTTTGCTGAAAGGAAACACTCCTTTATTTTCAAAATAAGTAAAACAGCATTAAAAGTTTTTAAAAAACCACTGGCTTGAGCCGGGAATCGAACCAATCGAACCGAAATAGTCTTTAATAAGGAAACGTTTCTTTTTAACAACATAATATCTTAAATTAAAGGAAGATCAAGTAAAATATGTTTTTATTGTAAAGCTTACTCACTATCTAAAGAAGAAAAAAACAGTCTACTTGAGATTTGATTGAAGAAAAAAACAGTCTACTTGAGAATGAATATTCCCATTTACAGCAACTAGAACATTTTTTTGACCAACTTCAAAAAAAGGACGAGGTTTTTTTCTCTTTAGATAGTGAGTGAGCTTTACAATAAAAACACATTATACTTGGCGTTCCTTTCATTTAAGATACTATGTTGTTTAAAAGAAATTGGTCCTTATTAGAGACTCTTTCAGTTGGTATCATAAAATACAGGATGTTTTTTTTTTTCAAATCTCCCAGGCTCGATTCCCGTCTAAAGCAGGTGATTTTTCAAAAATATTTAAGAGGGCTAACATATTTCGCCCCACGTATTGCTCAGAAACCATACTTTTCATTGCGTTTAAAGTCATTAAATATTTATCGTACAAACATGGTATTCACTAACATACGTAGTAAATTTAGCGCTCTAAACGTTTTATAAAACATATTTTACCTAACAACAGATTACATATGGTTAATATCAACGAAAGTGAACAAGGTTTTTCAAATCATACGATTTGCATCGATTTCGATGCTTAAATTCATGTCAAATAACTGATAAATTTAATAAACAAGGGATACGAAGCAATTGCAAAAGGCCTAGCAATCTGTTTGTAGAATAACCTGATATCAGGTAGGTTCCTTTTTTTGGAGAAAAATGACTGTCAAGTTTGCTCAAATACTGAGAATTTTCACCACAATAAAGTAGTCTTTTCACCAGCTTCTGTAGTTTAAATCATTATGATAATTATGTAATATTATGTCAGAACTTCTCCTCTGACAGTAAAAATATTTCTTTATAAGTAACTAGATACAGATTTTTTTTTACAAAGTATTTTGTGAACCCCTATAAATGCAGATACGCGAACAAATACGATTTAGTACCGCCGAGAGGCTCTCAGAGAGTGGTCATGTCGCTCGATGTTCCATTTTTGAATACGAAAAAATTAACAAAAATAGTCTAATTCTAGCGTGACCAACCAATCTTAGTACTTTGTGACGTATAATATAATATATATAAATATTTATGGTCGATATACAACGTGAACTTTTGTATAGTGCAAAGCTCAGACACCCCGACTAGAGTTTGGCTTCAAAATACTGTATAAAAAAAAAAAATGAATCTAACGAAAACTGACCAAGTTATAAGCTTTTTTTTTTTTTTTTTTTTTTTATACCACTAAGGTGGCAGACAAGCATACGGCCCACCAGAAGGACCGGTGGTCACCGCAGCCTATGAACGTTTGCAACACCAGAGGTGCCACACTCGCGCTGCCGACCCTGTAAAAACCTTCTAAGACCCCCTTTGAAGAACCCCATACTGTAGGCGTTTGGGAAAACCGAGGCAGGGAGGTCATTCCACAACCTAAGCGTGCGCGGAAGAAAACACCTATCGGATCTAACCGTGCTGGAACGCACCGGACGCAGAGTGTGAGGATGAACTCCCTGTCTGTGGCGAGCGGTGCGATGATAGAACGTAGCCGTGGGCATCATATCAAACAATTCCTCAGAGCACATACCATTGTACAGGCGGTAGAACACGCATAAGGAGGCAAAGTCTCTCCTGTCGCGAAGAGGTTCCACACCAGCTGTAAGTACAGGATCGTTGACAATTCTTACAGCTCGCCTTTGCACCGAGTCAAATGGACGAAGCTGATATTCAGGTGCTCCCGCCCAGAGGTGACAGCAGTACTCCATATGCGGCCGCACTTGCGACTTATAGAGAAGCAGTGTTTGCGCCGCAGTGAAGTACCGCCGCGCACTGTTGAGCACACCTAGCTTTTTGGACGCCAGCTTAGCCTTGTCCTCCAAATGACTACGGAACTGAACGTCACTGGAGATGTCAACGCCAAGGATCCCTATACTTTTGAAGATGGAAAGAGATGTGCCCTGAAATTGCGGCGCTACAGTAATTGGGGTTTGCTTAGCGGTGAAAAAACACGCTTGTGTCTTGGAAGGGTTGAACTGGACAAGATTTTGTCCACCCCAATCGGACACTCTAGTAAGAGTAGCCTCGATTTCAGACACTAGCTGTTCACGATTTTCCTCCACTGTGTCCCGAGAGATATCGGGGCGGCCCGTGTAAAAAGTGTCCCCCGTACTGTCGTCCGCATAACAATGAATGCCGTCAATAGACAACATGTCATTGATATGCAGCAGAAACAGAGTAGGGGACAACACTGAGCCTTGCGGTACTCCAGCGTTTATGGCCATGCAGTCTGAACAGCTGCCGTCAACGACGGCCCTGATGCTTCTACCGGCCAAGAAGCTGGACACCCATCCGCATAATCTCTCGGGTAGTCCATATGAGGGCAGTTTCGTAAGAAGACCACGGTGCCAGACCCGGTCAAAGGCTTTAGAGATGTCGAGGCTCACAGCTAGAGCCTCACCCTTACTCTCGATAGCCGCCGCCCATCGGTGTGTTAGGTACACAAGAAGATCGCCCGTCGAGCGACCGTGACGGAAACCGTACTGCCGGTCGCTGAGCAGGTCGTGTTCCTCAAGGTACCCCAGGAGCTGTGTATTAATTACACGCTCCATCACCTTGGATAAAAGGGAGGTGACGGCTATAGGCCTGTAATTGGCCGGGTCGGTTCTGTCACCCTTCTTGGGTACAGGATGTACATACGCGATCTTCCACGACGCCGGGACTTGTTGCATAGAATAGGAAAGTGTGAAAAGACGAGTAAGTACCGGACACAACTCTGGACCACAATGCTTAAGTACCACCGCGGGAATGCCGTCCGGCCCACTCGACTTATGAACGTCCAGAGATTGAAGCTCCCGCCGGACATTCCGCTGTGTAAATTTAACTTCCGGCATGGAAGTGCCACAACTCGGAATGCCCGGCGGTAAAGCACCCCCGTCGCTCATGGTCGAGTTAGAGGCAAAGAGATTACCCAAAAGGTCGGCTTTCTCCTTGGCACTCTGGGCCAAACTACCGTCGGGTTTAAGCAAGGGTGGTAATCCTGACCGACAGAAGTTTCTCTCGGCAGCTTTGGCAAGCGACCAAAATTCACGACTTCCTGAAGGGTAGCCTGCTAGCCGTTCGCCAATTCTGCCGACGAAATCGAACTTGGCCTTGACAATTGCTCTTTTACTGGACCTCGAGGCGGCATTTAATTTGCGTTTCACCTCAGAGATGTTTGGATCTGAATTTGCACGAGCCGTGGTCCAAGCTCTGTAGGCAGATTCTTTCTGTATTAGAGCTTCTCTGCAGAGCCGATTGAACCACGGTCGCTTTTTTGCACCTACAGGGATCCATCGGTTGGGAATGTAGCATTCCATACCCTCCAAGATCCCCTCAGCGACTGCTACAGCACAAGAATCCAGATCCTCTGAGGCAAAACAAAGCCGCCGCCACGGGTACGACGCATAGAACTCTCGCAGTCCATCCCAGTCTGCTGACTTGTAGTGCCACACATGTCGCCACTCCTTGGGCCGAGGTGGTTCAGGCCTTGCGAGAGGCACATGCGTCCGAACGACACAGTGGTCCGACGATCCTAGCGGAGCATCCACTGAAACGTTGTATCTGTCCGGACGCGTTGTCAGCAGAAGGTCCAGCAATGCACTATGCTCTTTCTCCTTGTCTGGTATCCTTGTATGGGATTTAACCAGCTGGGAGAACCCATAGGTCAAGGCAAATTCGTGAGCAGCTTTTCCCGCAAAGTCGGTGGTCCGGGAGCCCAACCAGTCAACATGATGACCGTTGAAATCTCCCAAAACCACTATCTCAGCGGAGGGACACTGCTCAATCACCCTGTCAGTCGATTGCTGCAGGTGGTCATAAAGGCGAACTGTGTCCGTATTACCGCTGTGAGACCTATACACGCACGCGTAGATCCGGGTGTGGTCCCCGTGATCCACGCGCGCCCATAATGTAGACAGGTCCCTGTCTTCGAGGCTTGTAAGACGGCGACAGCAGACATCATCCCGGACGTACATACACACCCCGGCTTTCCGCCTGAAGTTGTACTCCAGCTTGTAGCCAGGGTACATCAAGTCAGATGTGTCTTTCGGGCATGAGATCTGCGTCTCCGTCAAGAAAAAAAGGGTCGGCTTCGCAGTTTCAAGATGGTGGTGGACTACGTTGATGTTCGCGCGCATGCCTCTGATGTTGCAAAAGTCCACTTGAAGTGTGGACGCCGATGCCGCTGTGGATACCTTTTTATTTTTCTTTTTTGCAGCCATGGTTGTTTTTTAAAAAAGGGGAATTAAGAAGGTTGAGGGGGCGCCTGTGTGCCGCTGGCGCAGGAGACTAAGCGAGGCTCCAAATCACCAAAGGCAGACAAAGGTAATGCGGAAGATTGGCACGGCGTACGGAAGGGCCCCCGGTCCCCCCCCAATGCAGTGGCCGCGTCCACTCCGGTATCCTCCTCCGGCACGACCACAGCACCAGGGACTTTACACAGGCTGCTGGTTCAGCCTCCTGGGGCGGAGATTAAGTGATCCCCAGGTTCGGGTCCCGTACAGCCTGCGGGCGGTCAGCGGTCAACCGTTTCACCGGGTCTCCCTGACCGCCGTACCAATACTCCGCGCCTCTATCCGCCAATGGAGCCAGATAAGCCTCTGGTCTCACCGTCACCGGCACAAAGTCGCCCCAATGAGCTCTGGATCCCTGCTAACCGACGGAGAACGTAACCCAACCGGAGTCAGGTTACTATTACCGCGGTCTTCTGCAGGGCGGAGGTACTGCCCCAGGCGGGCTGCTCAACGAACGGAGTACCGTTATGCCCTTCCTCCTAATGTGGGCTTTTTCGTTAATCCCTAAGATATTGAATCTTAGGGATCTGATTGAAGAAGCCACTACTGTACCCTCAGGGTGTAACGTAAGCTCCATGAGAAGTAACGCATGTCCCCTAAACCCCGAGGGGGAGAAGCTATTACAGTTGCACTATTTTCTTCACGAACAGCGTAGGTGTAGGTATTATACGCAAGGCAGGTAGTCACTATTCGTGTGGTATTGATAATAACATATTAACACCCCATTTCATAAGTGGTAATTATGGAACACCTGTGAGGAACCAGACCAGGATTGGGACGGCTATAAAGCCGCTAAAGCAAAATACAAGTAGCGACTGAGATACAGAAGTACCAAGTCTTGGAGAAACTTCTGATAGAGTCAGACTAATACTGGCCAAACAAGAGACAGAACTGTCCGTATCTATAAAGAAACCTGACGGCGCGGCGGCCTGACCAACCCATGAAAAGAATTATTTATACTGTCGATGGATGGCACTTGGTGGAACCTGCTGCACATATTCATTAACGGCACTTGTACTGTTCCACAACATTTATTTATTTTACACCTGACTGGTTTCGCCTTTCGGCATTTTCAAAGGCAAATTAACATTATATAATGACCACTACATCACTTAATTACTCGAAAACAATAAATTAATAACATATAAATTACCACTACATCATTCTACTAACGTAAACTATCATGAAAAGAAACCGAGAGTATTTTGATACAAACGCACTTCCCAGGATGCCAATTGCTGCAGACACTCATGTGGCTGGTGGAATACGTATCCACAAAAGAAGTCCAGTGGGAGCTCGCAAGACCTGTTCTAATCTATTCTGTCAACTTACAAAAATCTGAATGGGTAATTAACAACTTCAAGTCCTTCAAATCTCCAGGACAGGATGAAGTCTTCCCTGCAGTGATAAAATGGGGGAGGACACAAGTTGATATTGTCAGTTACATAGTATCTGTACGCCAGACAATGAATGGGACTGTGACCCTGACTGTGGAGAGAGGTCTAAGTGATCTTTATACCAAAACCCGGTAAAGGGTTTATATTTGTGATTCGGACCTCTGGTTATACAGACCGATAAGCCCTTCGTCTTTCCTGCTAAAAACTCTGGAAAGATTGTGTGACAGAGACAATCGAAAGACGGCCCTTCAAAATAAGACACTGCATTCCAACCAACGCGCATATTGCCCCCGGCAAGTCTACAGACTCAGCACTACATGCAGTGGTACACAAAATAGAAGAGGTCATCCAGAATCAATCAATCAATGTGCCTCGGCACTTCATGAACATAGAGGGAGCTTTCAAAAAAAGAAGCATAACCACGGCACTGGCAAAACACCGAGTATACACGATGTCAGTGAATAGATAGATAACATGCTAAATAACTCATTTTAAAGCTACAGACAAGCAGAAACCAGTGCGCAGCCATGGCCAAAGTTTGTCCAGAAGGGGGCGGGGTCTCACCACTGCTAAAAAACCTTGCTGTAGACGACCTAATAACCAATCAATCAATCAATTTAACCTAGAACTGTCCCTATATACATGGATGTGGAACAAGCCAAAGCAGATGGTATAATTAAATTATGGAGAAAATACGGATCTGTTAAAACAAAGCATGACTGGTATTTTAAAATCCAAGGCCGACTTCAATTCAAGTGAGAAGCTGCGTTTATTTTATCTTCTAGTGATCTTGTGTATATAATAAATATTTTTAATGAATTGTATTAAAATTACTTTCAGTCAAGCCAACATTTATCGATTTGCGGTGTAGACTGAACACTAATTTGCCCATAAGCACAGTAAATATTTCGAAAGACGACGAGTACTGGACTACAAGGATGGAACCTAAATTGTTGACTGCCTCTGTGGCGCGGTCGGTAGAGATACCGCCTGCGGCGCTGGAGGTCGTGGGTTCGATTCCCACCGGAGGCAAATATTTGTGTGACCCATAAATGTTTGTCTCTAGAGTCTGGGTGTTCTATGTATAATATGTATGTATTTAAAAGTATATAAGTATTAATATCCGTGGTCTGATACCCATAACACAAGCAGGTTATTCCTAGCTTACTTTGGGATCAGATAGCGTTGTGTGAAATGTCCGTGAATATTTATTTATTTTTTTATTTATTTTTTTATTTATTTTTTTATTGTTAAATTTTTACGACAAATGTCTGTTGCCCAAAATTATTAACCTCAGAAAGAGTCGATAAAATAAAATAAAATTAAATTTATTCCCTCTGAAATTAAAAAAAAAAATAGGTTTGTCAACATTTTTGTGACTCTACTGGGGGTTCGGAAATGCTACAGACTGAGAAGAACACTCTGAGAAACTCAGTTCGGTCCCTCTCAAAATTCATCTTAGTAGGTATCTAATAATCGATCAATGCCGATACGATTATTAATTAAAGGTTTCGGTGTCTTCACTTTCCGAGGCGACCTCGGGACCACGATAGGTGTAACCCTGTCGAATCGTCGAGGAAAGTGAAGGTACCGAAACCTTTAATTAATAATATAATAGTGCCACGCGAAATCCCGTTTTGTATAAAAATAATAATTATTAACTAATATTACTAACATAAAAATTAAATTAAAAGATTGAACGCTTAGACTAAGAATATGACACCGGTAATACATCAAGGAAAACAAAAGTATCAAACTTGTTGGTAGCAACAATTGGCACTATACGGCTATATGCGCTGCGCCGCGCTGATTTTTTACGATCGTAAAGAAATTTGAAAACCGAATTAACGCTCTTAAATGCAGTTTTACTTACTTTTGAAAGTAAAGGAATGTTTCCTTTCAGCAAAACTTGCCATTATCAATATTAAGGGTACTTTACCTACAGCTACCGTCTTTAAATTCCACCCTATATAGTGTCAAGATCAATGATTTTCAATTCATCAAATCAGCCTATGGCAGTCCACTGCTGGACGTAGGATTCTCCAAAATTACGTAAAAATACACGGTCCGGCGCCAAACACTACCTGCAACCTTTTGATTTCATCGTGTTATATTTATAACTAGCTGTTACCCGAGACTTCGTCCGCGTGGAAATTATGTTGTAAGCAAAGTTTGAACTGTATTCTATCGAGCCTCTAGGATAAGTCGTAACTCAAATGTGGGGACAAATTTAGGACATCCTCCAACTTACCCGGGGAGCTATGCGCTAGACGGATTTTTTTTTAACGTGAGGAAAATCCCATGAATGTACTATGACTCCTACTGACTAAAAACCACACGTATCCTAGCTAACAGCCTACGGTTGGGAGCCCCGGGTAAGCCCTCTAAAGGATACCCCAGGACTGCGCTAGATGGATAGGAAGAGACCTCATGCTTTTAGTGGGTCCAAGGCCGGTATGACGTACGTGTTTATTAATTAGCCCCTTTAAGGCTAGTATTTTCGAAATCGACCAAAATCGACCCATTTTGAAGCGATCTTTATACTAGGAAATATTCTTTGATTTGATCTGATAAAAATGTATTATTATAGTTTAATAGATGCTCTTGCTTCCTTTAATTTTTACAACACGATTAATAAAACTTTATATGATAAAAATCGTTCTCGAAAAACTGGAAATGTGCAAAAATTTTAAAGATGAATGTTGTTATTGCTCAAAATATACTTGTTTATTTTATACAAACACATGTCTATATTAAAGATATTGTTCTTATGAACAATATTCATGCTATTATTTATTTTTTAAACACCTCAGATTTTAAAACAATGATAAAAAGTGTAGAATCTAGAACAATTAGGCATTTAGCGTACACTTCAATCACATCATACGCCTGACAGGGCTGTTCTGGGTAGGACCTGTGTCGCTCTGTCATCCGTGCGTGACCCGCTACGTTCGTTCGCGCGAATCGATCGTTTTAATTAGAAGTAGTTGCAGAAATCTGTAAATATTATTTTGTTTTTATTTGTAAATATTAGGATAAGTACGTTATTGTGTATAAATAAATAAATATCGTGTAATATAGTGATTAGTGACTAGGTACTCAGTGAATATGGGTAAAAAAAAGCCAAGAGAAATAAAATGCCTAGATGTCAATTGCGGCTACTACGACGGCAAGTATGGTAAGTTCCTACAAGTATTGTTTTATCTTTATTATATTTATAAAAATACACAACCAAATAATTCACTGACGGGCATGATGAAATTATAAGGTTGATGCGGAGCGAAGCGACTGAAGCCAACAGCTACCATTATTTTGCTACCTGATGAAGAGGCAGTACAGTAGCTAAACGTACTCATATAGGCTTAGAGATCTCCCATTCCAGTCCTCTTCTACGTAGGTACAGGTAGGTGTCATTTAGCAAAGGCCCAGTAAGTTAGATCACGGCTGTTTTTGGTAATGAATGACTATGAGAAATGAACTCGGTGCCCCAAAGTTGCTTGGGACCTTACGATAAGAAGAGGGATAGTATTTACCTAAACCACAGTAACTACTAGGTATAAAATATTCTCTTTTTACTATGCCTGAACAATCAACGTATTGCCCGTTCGCTCTAAGTTTGCCTTTCGCCTCCCATACTACGCCTGTACACCATCCTGTCCGCCAGCGGCAACCTTAGCGCGAACGGGTAGTAAATAATATAATGTTTGACGCTTAGAGTATAATAGTAGGTTCACGTTTTTATTGCTACACTGTATAAATTATAACAGTAGTACCTACCCACTACCGACATAAAAGAATAAACGTGTAGTTTATTTATTTTTCGTTGTAGTCTAGCCGTTTCGTTGTAGTGTATACCCTCAAAGTCTTTTTTTTTTCAGCTCATCGATTCCGAGATTGAACGGTGGTTCATTTGCAAAAAAAGATACATGTGAATCGTAAGTACCTAGTACTCGTAGGTGCTTTCATACTTTAATTTTGAATGTAATAATCGTTACTTTCTTAGTAAATATGCATGTATGAAAAAGTGGATAATTTTTAGGGTTCCGTAGGTACCCAAAGGTAAAAAAACGGGACCCTATTCATGAGACTTCGCTGTCCGTCTGTCTGTCTCCTTCGCACTCGTTTGTGTCGTGCAACACCACAATTATTGGATTCGCTCTCACTTTCACTGTGGATTCGCACTGAGCCTCGGTCGCGACATACAACGCTTACCGTATCTTCGCGCGGTTTCGGTTGGATATGTTTGCTATTATTTATGCATACGCGAACCACTGGATGCCTGACGCTCGGTAATTAAAACCCGTCCTCACGATCGAAATTTTTATACTTCTTAATTTCAATCGCTTCCCTAACCATATACGGGAGTGTACAAAATTTACTGCAGCTGCAGTAGTTTGTTTATAGGACAAACCAAACGAACTGTTACGTGCCGAATAAAAGAACACATCAGGGCAGTCAAAAACAACGAACCACAGAAATCCGCAACAGCTGAACACCTGTTGGAGTCTGGTACGGACCACTGGATTGAGTTACATAACCCCAAGATGCTGTCGACAGAACGCCACTACGTGAACTGAATATTAAATAAATAAATAAATACCAAGACTGGTTAGGGAAGCGATTGAAATTAAAAAGTATAAAAATTTCAATCGTGATTTTGAAACCCTTCCGGTTTCAATTGCCGAGCGTCTGACATCCAGTGGTCCGAGTATGCATTAATAATAGCAAACATATCCAACCGAAACCGCGCGAAGATATATCACCTAAAGTCCGAAAAAAACTGTTGCAAATAACACAAATATTTGATTCGACTCGAGACTGAGCTCCCGCCGACAGTAAATCCCCAAGTCAGGAGTCAGAAAATATATTGGGATATGGGACCATTCTTTTTCAGGTAGTCTTCCTCGTGAATTCAAAGGGCCTTGGAAGAGGTCTAGGACCTGTGTCTGGATTTCTTTGACTTCTCCCCTGATTTCCCACGTTACCTGCCAACTCATAAAAATATATCATGTTTTGTTTCAGTGACCCTGATGATTCATTAGAATTTCAAGTTGAGGAGACAATAATGAATAATCATGAACAGTTGGTTTCTGGACGAAGAATTGTTGACATTAACTTTTTTTTGCGAGAAACACAAGAAAAGGCGCGTCATCTGCGTCATCTGCGCGAAATCTTTTTGATTGCGGACCCAGTACTTTTCGGTTAATTGGGTCTAAGCTGACATGCGGCGTGCATGGTACTTGTCTTATTCATATTATAATGTGAAATAAATAAACGCATTATTTTACTCACAAGATGCATTCTATTATTTTTTGCTACTTATGTTATACCTATGCTTACCTCTTCGAAGACTGCTCGAATTGATTTCATAAATTATTGACGGATTTTTTTCTTATTATCTTTTCTCGGCTCGTCTCACAATTAAAATGATGATAAAAAAAATTAGTAAAAAATAGAACCGACTTCAAACAAATCCTGAAAAATTAAATTTACTTGGCACAAAGATAAATGTATTTTGATTTTTCATATTTTATTCAATATCATATTGAAGTCGGCGCCAAGTAAACCCATAGGTTGAGGTAGGTATTATTAATGGCACCAACTTCAATATCATATTGAATACAATTTGATAAATCAAAATACATATTATTACTTTGTGCTAAGTAAATTTTATTTTTCAGGATTTTTTTTAAGTCAGTTCTATTTTTTACTAAAAATTTTTTGATCATCATTTTAAGTGACGGGTGGACCGAAAAGTATATCTATCTAGGTGTAAAGTTCTTATCAATACAAATCAATCAAGCCCAAACACAAGGTACGTGCTGTAAATCGTTAAGGAATTCCCTCGACTGTCTTTCGGTTCCATCATCAGATCGACTCCTGATCTTCATTAAATTGTAGTACATTAACAGTGGGCGCACACTAGGCGTCTTGTCACGGCGACAAGCTGTAGGCACCAAATTACATACATTTTGTTCTAAGCTCCGCACACTAGGCGACATGTCGCCGCGACTCCGAGACAAGCAAGGGGAGTCTTCGCGTCTGTCGCGCTATTGTCGCGGCGACACGGCGACAGTCGCCCAGCGACAGCTTTGGACAACGTGTTCCTTGCACGTCTGTCACGGCGTCAAGTGCCCGTTGCAGGCGCACACTGCGCGACAAGTCGCCGCGACTGTCGCCTAGTGTGCGCCCACTGTAAAGCACTTCATTAAAAAGTTACCAAACGCACTAGTTGTCCCTACAATTTTCGGTGGTTGCCCTCGATTTCTCCTGGATCCCATCATCAGATCCTGACCTGGTAAAAATGGGACTACCTCAGAAGTAAACCCTATTGAAGAAAAGAAAAAAGAATTAAATCCGTCTATAATTGACGGAAATATCAGTGAACATACATAAAAACATACAGACGAATGTAGAACCTCCTCCTTTTTTGAAGTCGGTTAAAAATAAGGAAAGGTTTCTTACAACCCCATTTTGAATATACCTGCTAACAGGCACTTACTAAATAAAATGTCTTATAAAGGTTTGATAAACTTATACTTCTGTTGTAATTTATTTGGTGGTACAAAAAGTGCGGCATGAAATACACGCTGCACCAACTGTCAACGTCCAATTGCACCAACTGGCAACGTCCAAACAAGTGCTTGGGGTCAAATGAGTTCATGTCGATCGCATGCTACGGGGGTATCGCCCGCGGTGAGGTGAGGTGGTAAAAATACCTAATGCGCTCTGGCATTCGGCCCTTAATAATAAAAAGAGTAAGTAGTATGGTGAAGCGCGAATACGAAACGTTTGTTAGATTAGGGCCACAAAGATTTGAGACGATAACACTAACGCTTATGGTAGCCAGTAATCCACACTCTGGTGGAGTGCACGGCGTGGGCACAACAGCGCCAGGTCCTCGTAGTGGGTCTGGGCGTGGACACTCTCTCGCTCGAGGCCATGGTGCGAGCCATGCTCTCCAGCGGGAGTAAGTGGGGCTGTGCCGCCTCTTTCTGCGAGCAGGTCATGCTCGCGAAGGAGGCGGCGGGCCGGGTGCGGGAGAGAACTCTCCCACCCGAGTTCCGCAGTCGGCGCCCTGGGCGCCGCCGACGTGTCTTCGCCGAGGACTATCGGCCTCCATGACCGGGGGTCTGAGGACGGTGAGAAGGCCGCTCACCGTCCTTACAGAAGCAGGCCCATGACGGCAGCGTGACGTGAGCAACTCACGCACGCCCCCCCCCCCCCCTTAGAAGCGGGGTCACACCCGAAACCCCCCATAGACGCGGGATTGCACCCGAACCATCCCCTGGGCGAGGCCGCAATGGTGGCCGTAGGTCTGTTGGGAGTCACGGGACATCCTTCCTGAGGGCTTACCCGGGGCTCTCAACCATAGGCTGTTAGGCGTGGCGTGAGGTTTTTTAGTCGGTAAGAGTCCGGCATAACATCCTATGAGGGTTTTCCCTCACGTTAGACAAAAAAAAAATGGTAGCCAGTAATTTATGTACCTATGTCTCTGTAGCCAAAGCTCAACATTTTCCAGTAAAGTTGTATTTTTAAGAATGTTCATTATAATCTACGTTTGTGTGGCGTGTTGGCTTAATCATAAAATAGCTTAATGGTTAAGGCTATTATAATAAGGCTAATATAAGTAAAATAATTCAGTCCGCGCCGAAGGCGTGGACTGAATTGTTTTAGAATGGACTTAATCTTTAAGCTCATTTATGATTAAGCAAAAAGGGCAGTTTCATACGCTACCATGAGTCTGAAGAAAAAATACCTGTCCTTTAATACACCTCATGTGGCGTAAACGAAGTTGCGAGGGTCAGCTAGTAACCTAATATATCTACCTATATCTATACTTATCTATACTTATAATAAAACTGTTGAGGGTCAAAAGTCTGTACATGGAAGATATTTTGAAAATGTTGATTGTAGGGCGTTCTCTAATCGATACTGAAGCCAAAAATGTAATTTAAACTTTTTATGTCTCTCTGTCTGTCTCTCTGTATCCCGAATAAGTATCACGCCGAAACTACTGAATGGATTTAAAAGATACTTGGTACAATCAGAGCTTATAATACGAGGAAGGTTCTAGGATACTTTGATTTCGATATTTTGCGCTGTTCCTTAAGGAGAGGGGATGAAACATAAAATGGGTTTTCAGTTGTAATTTCTCACCGCGTGGTCTGATTTCAAATATACTTTTGGCGTCTGAAAGGTAGTACTTTAAGCATTGTTCCACACATGTTTCAGTGTTGAGGGTTGTTTATTTCAGGAATTAGAGACATCTCAACTTTCGCAAAACCTAGAATTCAAGGATTCCTTTTTATGTGAGGGTAAATCCAAGCTGGCGTGTTGGCTTAGTCATGAAAGTGCTTAATGATTAAGGCTATTGTAAAATAATTTATGGATTGTTTTAGAATTGACTTAATCTTTAAGCTCTTTTATGATAACGGGAGAGAACTCTCCCACGTGAGTTCCGCAGTCGGCGGCTTGGGCGCCGGTCTTCGCCGAAGACTATCGGCCTCCATGGCCGTCCTTACAGAAGCAAGCCCATGACGGCAGCGTGATGGAAGGAATTCACGCACGTCCCCCTTAGAAGCGGGATCACACCCGAAACCCCCCAAAGACGCGGGATAGCACCTCTTCTCTTCTCTTCTCCACTGTTTTGAAATTGTAAAAATAGCTGTAACGGTAGGTACATTCAATATAAATTTAAAAAAATAACTGTAATCGACAAATTTAGGGCTTCTGAGTTCAAATCTACATTTTTTTTTCTTCGTGTCTGTTTGTTTGTTTGTCTGTTTATTTGTTCGGTGTTGGAGCAAAGTTCAGTAGCTTGATCATAACTGTACTATTAGGATTTTGTAGTTATTTTTTCAACTGAAATAACCCCGTAGGTTTCATTAAAATCGGTTCAGCGGAAATTATAATACAGCTTGACCTATGTTTTAATAGAGACCTATACATTGGACAGGTCAAAGTCGAATGGTAATTACTGTTTTTAGTTAAAATCACTTCGCGAACGAAATCGCGGGCAGAAGCTAGTGTTAAAATAAAACTAAGATTTCAAATGGTCTACATTCTATATAGTACGAGAGCCCACGACCAAAATTTTTGTCTCATAGCAATACAGCCAAAACCGCATCAAATCGATAGATACGATTATCTTGAACTCGAAAATACCAATATCAGACATTTTCCGCGTAGCGTTTGATCTGACCGAATTTTCAAAATTGTCAAAGAATTTTACCGAACTGCATCATAGCAATATGTCTGATTTGCAGACTGTAGTTGAATGATAGTTTTGAGATACCGGAAACATATTTTTCAGACGTTAGTGGTGTAGCGCAAACCCGTAAAATCACTTAAAAAAATTAAAAATGAGACAAAAAAAAATGTCTCATAGCAATACGTCTGAAAATCTTTTTTATTAGTAAAGGTGATGTCCACTTTTTGTATGGACGTTGGTTTTTTATTCGAAGTAAAATCCATAATGGCTGAAAATACACTGAAATATAGTGACCAAAATTAGGAATCACGAATTAGATAAAAAATAATTTTTGAAACCTGCCTTTAAGAGAAAACCCAAAAGTTATTTTATGTTAGTAGATATGTTAATTAAATGGATGGCAATACAAACATAATTTTTTGTAATAGCAATTATGGCTGTCATCAATGTGAACTGTCACAAAAAGTCAATGTCAATTATGTCAATATCGCATCTCGCTGCTCGTTGGCTGTTTCGCTTTGGTATTTCTGGTTTGGTTTGTTATTAACGGATACTTTGACTGTGCACATTAATTGAATGATAATAGTATTTGGACTCAAACTTAATTAACTCATACAACTTGGCAGTTGGCTATTACAACTGTTATTTGTTTCCACCAGCGATTCGGACTTGGAATTTCGATTTTAAAACACTGACTGTAAGTATATTATTACTTTGTTAAGTATTTTATATTCTTACTTGTATTAATCATATACCAGGCAACAGTTTCAGTACTTATGAAGCTATTAGTACGAGTCCGGAGTTTATCTCAATACTAAAAGAGTTGATTACTTAGGAAGGGAAATATAATAATAAACTAGCTGACGCCCGCGTAGAGTATTGTTCCCGTTTCTGCTTCCCGTGGGAACTTATAGGAAAGCCTATGTGTTATTCCGGACTATGCTCTATCCCTCTACCAAATCTCAGCGAAATCCATTCAGCCGTTAGAGTGTGATTGAGTAACAAACATCCAAACATCTTCACAAACTAACACATTTATAATATTAGTACAATAGAATAAGCTGATGCCCGGGGCTCTACCCGCGTTGATGTCGGTAATTTTTTCGCATTTATGATAATTATTAAATTCACAATAGTAATACCTACCTGAAGTAAGGCTCACCCCCTCTTACATGAGACTTAACATAACCAATGAAATATTTGGTGTAAGTACATTATACCTCTGTCACTCTTTCAGGTAAAAGGCAACACTTAAAAAGAAACTGCAGTAATCGCTATACAGAATTCTAACTCTAATCTGATTATCATCTGTCAAGAATGTATTAACTTACTACTGATAGAACTCAGTAACAGAAATGAAGGTAATAGTATTAATGAACAACTTGATCATCAATCAGTGTGTGTGTTGTGACATGTCTGTTCTAAGACAGACCGGCTGGCATTCTCTTCTTTACTTGATGGCCATCTTGAGAGAAATTACATTGCTACCATCATCAAACCTCATCAGGTAATTTTATGTTTATTACTTACATACAAAGATATAGCACGCCTTTATCCTCAATGGGGTAGGCAAAGGCATGGTATATACCCACATTTCACCTTATAGATTTATGTTCCACGTAATAGCAGCCCGTAAGGCCAACTTGACTTAACAATTATTATTTTACTGACAACATGTTTATTAATCATTTATCTAATATTAAATATGAGTTTCTTTTCTTTTTATTAATATAACTTTTATTTCAGATGCCTGCATATGCTCTATATAGTGACCAATATTAGCCTGCCTGTGGTGCCTGCTGGCAAAGAGCTTGTTCTAATGTTCAAAATGTGATGGAACCACTGAGAGATGTCCAAGTCCACATTCAAGATAATGTTAATTTTGAAAGTGGGCCTAACGCTATTGTTGAACCTGTAAGTGTTCCTAGCTCAGATTTTGTTGTTCCAAATGTTCAACATAGTGGCATACATTAATTGAATTAAATGGTTATAACCAAACGCCCAATACATCAAACAACAATCAACACATTGAGAGAAAATCTCAGCATTCCACGAATTCACCGTTCAGACACTGGGTCCCTATCGTGGTACGGCCAGAGGGCAACACTGTGAGGGTGTCTGGGACGTGCGGCCCATTTCGTTAGATTCAGGGTGCCCTTAAGATGCATCAGCGCTCACCTTCCACCGTTCACAATGTTCCCCCCTCTGCCTAACCATATTTGGTAAGATCCTATCAATGCCGCTTTTAATGAAATGGCTACAACAGAACACCGAATTGTTTCTGATTGTGTAAATCAAGAGTGGTTAAGGATACCTTTATATCTCTGAAAACACTTATTATGGATTATAAATTGTACATAACACTGAATGCTAGGGTTTGTGAGGAACATGCCAGTGTTAAATTGGGAGTTATTAGATGAATATGAGTTCACAGAACAATTCAGTCAGTCACATATTGTTGTATTGTTAGATTTATCAAGAAAAAAAGTTACTAATACAATATTTACTTTACAGCCTTGATCAGAGGACAAGAAATAAAGTCAGGTCACCAGAGGCAAGACAGGATTTGTGGATATTACTGCACTGGCTTGAAAGGGTAAAGGACTGTTGGAAGCTGTGCTCATGTGATGACTATTGTCTGGTATCTTGTATAGGCTCGGTATCAAAACGACATTTCTCCACCTGCACATTTTTTAGACAAAATATTTATAAGAGAAGATATTGAGAATGAAGGTGCTGAATAAATAATATATTAACCTCAAACAATTTATTTCATTATAGTAGACTTACCATCAATCTAGGTATACTATTACACATGATTTTAATAATATTAAGCTCGCCATATTGACAGCACCACTGATAGAAAGCCGTGGCACATCTAGCGATTTGGGCCCACTCTCACAGTCCGTAAGACTTCTGACAGTGGTCCTCAAGTAGGCGGCCCTATGATGTGCCGCTTCACGCTCCTCTTGAAGAACCCAGGGTTGTAAATTGAGGGAAACACGTGTGCGAGCAGGTTGTTGCAAGTTTTTATAGTTCGACAAAGGAATGATCTTTAGAAACACTCAGTTTAGATTCTCTCCTCTAGGTAGGTATGAGTGGCACCTCTGCCCGGCACGCATTTTCGGGATCGGAATAGAGAGGGTGGGATAAGGTAGAAGAGCTCTTCTGAAACACTGGCCGTAATACATTCGGTAGAAGGCAGTCAAGAACGCTATGGTTCTTCGCTGCGCTAACGGCTCGAGACCTCCCGTTACCTAGACAACAAATTATTCGGATTCTGCATAGCGTCAAGCGAGTCTAGTAAGTACCTCGAGGAGTCATCCCAAAGGTCAGAACAGTATTCGACGCAGGGGCGAATCTATGACATGTGGCAACCAGTCGGAATATTACAATTTTATTTCACCAACGGCTTTCTCTGACAATGATACAGTTTAAGTCTCATAGTTTCAAAACACTACATGTGAACAATCTCGTTACTTAGTTTTAAATATTGCACTCTATTCATAAATCAACAGCAGGTAACGCTTTTTGTCTGAACATGACGTAATAAATCAATTTCTTTTTATATTTGCAGTAATCTCACCCTCATCCCTCATATCATACAAAAGTAAACAAAAAATAAAATAGTTGCAAAAAGCAAACAGAACTGTCAACCGTTTGTCACGCGTGACATATGCCAAACTCATTATTTTGTTTTTACTAGGCACAGGCATCAAAAGTTTTGTTAGTATTCAGCCTAAAATATCTTAAAATAAAAATATTTTTTTCTCATAATTGCGGGCACTTAAAATTCCATTTGTTAAATTAAAATATTAGTTTCATGTAACACTATTCAAAAATATTTGGTTCAACGATTCTGGATTTTTTCGAGAATAAAAAACCGTTTTCGGACATCACCTTTTGGTTTTTTGATGCGAACAAAACAATTTTCAGACGGAAATGTGAACGCATTAAATTTTGAGACCGTTTTGAAAATGTTAACAAATTTTACCGATCGGTACCATAGCAATATGTCTGAAAATTGTTGGACATGATAAAATAAGTTGTCTACATGTGCAAAAAATTTATATCAGACAAATTAAGTGGAGCACCTTCTCTATCAGACAACTTTTCGATACTCAGATATCATTTCAAAATCGTATTGAGGCATCTTGAATTCTCTGTTACAAACCAATGAATACGTTGCGACCCTGAATTTATTAGATGATAATTAACAAAGAATTTACCCGAAACCGTAAAATTGAAGTTGAAGGACTGAAATAAATCGCACAAAAGGAAACTGGGATGAAGTTGAAAAAAAAACGGTTTATTCAAAGTTACAAAATATTCTCGTATTCAATCGCTGTCGGATTCGGAATCGTCGTCGTCGTTTATTTAAAGCACACTTGAGTAACTTTTACAAAAGTAATAAGTAATGACATCTGTCATCTGTCAAAGTACATATAATAGACAAGGGAGATTTTTGAATATCTATGAAGGCTGTAAATTTAAAAAAACATTTAACAGAGGCGTCGCGTCGGCCAGGCAACTCCGAAACGTTATTTTCGTTTTTGGGAGTATATACACTTAAAGTGTCTGAAAACAGGTTTTTGGTAATCATGGCAGCAATACGAAAAGTTAAAAAAAAAAATTATCCGTATTGCTATGATACAGGTCGGCTAAATTTGTTGACATTTTCAAAAATGCGCTCAGGCTATGTGCTACGCGCAAAATGTCTGAAGACAAACTTTTTCGTAATACAATTATAAAATCTATGCACATTTTCACTATCAGACGTATTGCTATAATACCGACTGCCTTTTTTTTTTGTCACAGCAGAAATGGCCTCCCACGCAGTTGCTACACTTTCGACCGTTACTACACACCTAGTCGGGTTCAGAATCATACAATCTAACGATTTTATAGGGTTTTTGCCGTATTGCTATGAGACATGGTTTTGGTCGTGGGCTATCGTACTAATAGCACAAGCTTACATTAGCTTAATTAGGGCTAGGTGGTGTATGAGAATTGGCTAATAATATTTCGTTACTGGAGAGCGAGTTACGTTAGAGCGTGAAAGAGTTACAATCATTTAGCCATCCTGATCAACTGAAGTCCTGCATCGCGATATGAAAGTTCTCGCAACAAAGATTAGATAAAACCTGCATCGCGATATCAGAGTTCTCACGGCGATGAATGATGTAACCAACAGTCCAACATCAACCGTTGGGCTTCGGCCCGCCAAGCGCAATCACCTAGCCTGGTTGGAGGATCCTCCCTTTGTCTGTTGGAAGAACATTCCTAAGCCTTCCTGCACATATACATCCCCAGACCTGTGGATATCCCTCCGAGGACTTACCTGGGGCTCCAAACCGTAGGCAGTAAGTAGGGAACCTGTAAATGGGTCAGGCATAGCATCCATGATGGATTTTCCACACGTTAAAAACATACATACCCAGAAACATTCGCATTTAAAGTTTTATTAGTAAACTTACTCTCGTTTTATGTTGATGATCTAAGCTTTAAGGAATATCGAGTTATACTAAACTGTGCTGCTTCACGACTCTCTGGGGCCCAGAAACGCGTCATACATTTTTTTTTAACGTAAGGGAAAATCCATCATGTATGCTCCTACCGACTAAAATACCTCACGTTACGCCCAACAGCCTATGGTTGGAAGCCCCGGGTAAGCCCTCGGCGAAGACACGACACATAGTCGGCGCCCAAGCCGCCGACTGCGGAACTCAGATGGGAGAGTTCCCTCCCGTTCCTGCCCCGCCGCCTCTTTCACGAAACGAGTCATACCTTCGAAAAGGAATCGGTGAAATATGAAACAACCTTGGAGGGCAGTTCTAAACACTTTGCGAAAAAAAAAGAAGAAAGGCTTTTTTCATCCTGGAATAAATTTCTATGTGAGATGACAAGGAGAATGTTACCACACGGCCGGAGCCGCGGGCATCAGCAGGCATATTAAACAGTTTCAATTGTATTCGAACCTCCAAACAGTACATACAAATAAACAAGAAGCCGTGAGACGGTCTCACACGACTGCCCCTCTCTAAAACGTTTATTGTGAAAGTGAAAGTTCAATCTGATTGAGATGATCCACGTGACGTGACGTAAGTTAATGCAACAAAGCGTAAAGCAATCGAACTGCAAAGAAAATAAATCTAAAACACGTAATATCCACTCCATTCAGAGTAATCTCGTTAGAAAACTACATCGAAAACACAGAAAAAAAAGTATTACTCTACTTTATCATAGTAACAAATGTCCCGCAAAAGATCCCGACCATAGAGTAAACGGCTCGGTAGAACGAAACTAGAGCAAAGTGTAGATAAGATTATCTAGAGTTATTTATAAAACTAAATCGGACAGGACCGAAGAAAATCTTTTCGCCAGATCTGCAAAAAAAGTTTACGTAGAACATTTTTCAAAATGTTATGATGCTTTATTCTGTGGCGACCAAAATCACATAGCGAAAATCAAATCGAACTACGTCAATAACAAGATTTCTGAATCGCGATACTAAAGTTTTCTCGCTGAAGTATGATTTATAGGTAGTACACAGGATCTACCAAACGCCTACTGTAAGTATAGGGTTCTTCAAAAGCGGTCTTAACAGGTTTTTACAGGGTTGGCTGCTTGAGTGCAACGCCTCTAGTGTTGTAAACGTTAATAAGCTACGGTGATCACCAATAAATCGGTGGGCCGTATGCTTGTATACTACTTTAGTGGTATAAAAAAGTTAGCTCAACATCAATTATCGGATGGATTATCCTCACCCTTGTTCGTCTATAATTGGATATACCTAGCTACGAGTAGGTATAATTATATATATAGTAGGTGTAAATAAAACAACTCTATAGATATAGAGGAAAAGTTAAATGTCTATTTTAGCCCCTCTCTATAAAATAGATTTCAGAGGGGCTTATGACGAGACTTTGTCTGTAGTCTGTGATTCTGTTGCATTATATTATGTCACTAGGTCACGTGGATCATCTGGTCAAAGTTTGAAATAAAACAAAAATGACAACGTCAATCGGAGTGAACTTTCACTTTCACAGAGGGGCAGTTGGGTGAGACCGTCTCACGGCTTCTTGTTCTTCTATACTTTTGTAAGATACTTGTAAGATATAACTAAGTGACTAATATCGTATAAAGCTACCCAAGATACAAGTGACTTCGCGTTCACTCCGTTGATCCGTGAAATAGGAAAATCTGTGACCCACAGATAAGGATGTTGCCAGATGATGTCGCCAACAAGAAACTAATGATGCAAAAATTGTTTCGTTTTTAGGATTCCGTACCCAAAGGTTAAAAACGGCAGCTTATTCATGAGACTTCGCTGTCCGTCTGTTTGTCCGTCACGAGGCTGTATCTCAGGAACCGTGATGACTAGAAAGCTACAAATTTCACAGATGATGTATTTAACAACAAAATACTAAAATCAGAAAAAAATAATGACTAGGGGGGGCTCCCTATATTCCTCCCATACAAAAAACCCCAGGCTTCATCCAGGATATATAGGTTGGTAATTTTGTTAATATAGATGAGAAAGATAGTTAAATGAACGGAATTATGGATCACAATATTTATATTATATTTTATTTTTTGGACATCGTGGCATCGGTTTAAATGGCCATGATATTGAGGACGTTTTCTTATTACAATAGGCATGCTGCTCACTCACTTTTTCGAAATCCATGGACCTCAGTCTTGAAATGCTAAGGGTCAACCTACTCTTATAATGTAGGGATCCTCTATAAACCTTTTTTTTTATTCTAGCCCTAATAGATAATAGGATAAATAGTACATATGACTGACGAAGCCGAGGGGGGTACTGTTAGTCTGATAGTATAACTTCACACAATACAAAAACTGAACAGTATCAAAAATAAATTCTAAAAGCCAAAAACGGCGAACGCAAGATTCTACTGTAGGATCTGAAATCCATTTTTCATCGCGATATCTAAAAACAAGAACGAAACTATCTACAACTTACACCAGCGCGGTATGTAAGGCTTCAAGCTGAATGTAAGCGGCGAGCGGAGCGATGAGCGATTCTGGTGAGAGCGCGGCGCCAGAGTACGTACAAGAGAAACGGCACGCGATCGCACACAAGCGAACCGCTTTAGTTTCGTTTGCTACAGTTTATTCGAAGTTGCCTACTCTCTTGTTTTCTGGCCACGCACTCTCGCGTTTATCGCCGTCGCTACATTCGCCGCTGACATCCAGTTTGGGGTCTAAAGCTCTCAATCGGAGATAAGACTCCGTCTAATCTCGCCCGCGCCTTCAGTACCTCTCAACGCTAACTTACGCTGTACAGCACAGATCAGCTTTCTAGCGCTGTTTTTAGTTATAGTTTGAATATTACTTTGCTTCACAGATTGTACAACTAAAGGCCAATGACGCATACTGAACAAAGGAACGAAAGTAAGGCCAAGAAAGCAAATACTAAATCCAAAAGGGAAGGTTCTAGAAAGTGGCAGTGGTAAACACTGTTCACACGTAAGAGTGATTTCTCAGTTTTGTTAAATAATGACGTCATAATATATGTCGGCATTATTTACGTAGGTATTTACTTCTAGAGAGTCTAATGCAGAAGTCACTTTTGGATTTAGTATTTTCTTTCATGGCCTCACTTTCCTGTTCAGTAAGCGTCATCTGTCCTTAGTTTTAATTTCTGAGATCAAAGCAATAACACCTACTTAACTTATAGTATGACAACTCTAAGTAATTATACTGTCTATCAGGCCTTGAAATTGTTAATTACAACTTAGTACAAGGAAATCTAAAGGTAAGTTAATGTCCTGCGCTGAAGAAAATATGGGATAACGGAAAAGTATGGTAATATTGCTTGAAAGAACCTTCGACCAAGTAATAGTATAGACGGGCCCATCCATACATTAATTTTGAAGAAATTCAAGTAAGCTCTTGCGCTCACTCGGTCGTAGTCGGTGTCATTGTTCCGAAGGTGAATCACATCGATAAGGTAAGACATTTTACGCAAGATGCCTTCCTATGCGTTCCCGAAGTGTAAACACTTTGACTGCCTCTGTGGCGCAGTCGGTAGTGATACCGCCTGCGGCGCTGGAGGTCGTGGGTTCGATTCCCACCGGAGACAAATATTTGTGTGATCCATAAATGTTTGTCTCAAGAGTCTGGGTGTTTCTATGTATAATTATGTATGTTTAAGGACCTTTCAGGAACGGTAAAGATGACTTAGTTCACCAGAGTTCGTTGACGAAAGTCCTTACTTGTGAGGGTCGGATGCGTTGGGAGTTACTGACGAATATAAACGGCGATAAAAAAAATTAAAAAAAAAAAAAAATTAAAAATTTTAAAATTTGAATCAAATGTGGATCGACTTCTCAATATAAATTCACATTATGCAATCACAATTTTAAAATTTTGTCTATTTGTTCCTAAATCTATGTATCTGCTTCGGTGTTGTCCTTTTTGGAAACATCAGAATTGTTTATTAGCGATTGATTCCCTCATAAAAACGTCTTTAAAACGTATTCTGAATATACATCTAAATGAACAATCTTGGAATCAAGCTTCCCTTCCAATTAAATACAGTGGATTAGGGATCCGGAAAATTTCCAGTGTGGCTTTGCCAGCCTTTTTGTCATCTGTACATGCCACGTCAGCACTCGTAGGTAAAATCCTAAACAATTGTTTTACTAACTATGAGATGGCTGGCTGTACAGTTGCCAAGGATGCTTGGCTTATGGCTTGCCCAGGTCAAAATTTTCCTATTCATCCAAATTCACAACGGAGCTGGGATGACACAATTTCAAAATTAACTTTTGACTCGATTTTAAATGCCAGCTTAGGCCCAGATCGTGCAAGATTATTAGCGCTCAGCAGAAAGGAATCCGGTGATTGGCTAAATGCTTTTCCAACTGCTAACACCGGAACCTTTCTTGATCCGGACACTTTGAGAATGGCAGTTGGCTTGAGACTTGGCGTCCCGCTCTGCGCCCCACACCTTTGCCCCTGTGGTGTTACCGTTGACTCTATGGGACACCATGGACTATCCTGCTTAAAGAGTGCAGGTCGCTTCTCTCGCCACGCTGCGCTTAACGATATCATTCGCCGTGCTCTTGCCACCGTCGGTGTGCCCGCTCTCTTAGAGCCAAATGGCATTTTTAGGGACGATGGCAAGAGACCGGATGGGATGACCTTAATTCCGTGGGAGATGGGTCGGGTCCTAGTCTGGGATGCCACTTGCGTAGACACATTGGCCCCGTCCCATCTTCCTAGAACAAAAGAAAAGGCCAGCGCAGCAGCGGAAGCGGCAGAAAATAAAAAGATAACCAAGTATAAGGGTCTCGGCTCGTCGTACAATTTTATTCCAGTCGGTGTCGAGACCCTAGGTCCTTGGGGTCCCAAGGCGCATAAATTCTTTAAAATTTTGAAGAAGCGTCTTGTGGAGTCTACTGGTGACCTAAGGGCTGGCAGTTATTTCTCCCAACGAATAGGCATCGCCGTTCAAAGGGGGAATGCTGCCAGTCTTTTGGGCACAATGCCACGGGGGCCCTATTTAGATTTAGTTTAGTTTTATTTATTTTGTAAATAGTTATTACGCTTTAATGTATATACCATTTGTTTAATATTTTATTGAATAAATTATTTACATATCTCATCCAAAAAAAAAAAAAAAATAAATAACGGCGATTAATTGAACAAATGTTTTATTCTGAATTAACCCCGGAAATGAACCTCGCGTGTCGAGTAGTGCGCAGTAACTAGCTCGACGCAGTCATACATCGCGCTTACATACAAAACTGCTTACTTGCAATCTTTCATACTACAGAGTCCCTACACTACACCCCCAATTTTTCACAAGAAAAATTATAAATTTTTCATTACATAAATCAAACACAAAACTAAATTAACAGTTCACATACAAAGTAACATAAGACGTACAATCAGCATTGATTTATTCATGTTAAACCGTTAGCACAACAACACTGTGTCACATTACATTACATTACACTCTTTGTTGCTGAGTTTGTACCGGACGTTGAGCCACCGGCTGAGCATTCGATACTTTTATAAACATCTTCTTCATACACTGCCTTATGCGATAACGCCCGCATACAATTACTGCAATGAGAATAATCAGCCCCATACAACATGCTATGGCTAGCATGGAGGTATTATATTTGCTCATTTCAGCCTGTACCGCTCCATTCCGAGCAATAATAACTTCTTCCTTGCTATAAGATTTGCCCATTTTGAAAAAAATGCACATAAATTTTAGGAGATGTGACTTTCACCAATTGCAATGATATTCTAATGCCTTAAAAAAACTCGACTAGTACTTGTTATAAAATATGGCATGATTTACAAATTTCGTAAGACTAACAGTGGGCGCACACTAGGCGTCTTGTCGCGGCGACATGTCGCGGCGACAAGCTGCGGGCGCCAAATTACATACATTTTGTTCTAAGCTCCGTACACTAGGCGACATGTCGCCGCGACTCCGCGACAAGCAAGTGACAAGACGCCGCGACATGTCGCCGCGACTGTCGCCTAGTGTGCGCCCACTGTATAACTACTTATAGAGGTTGCAAAATTGACATTTTATAAAATAAACTAAGTATTGAGAAGGGCGAAAAATGCATAATTGCGAAACCTAATTACAACTGTTGCCAACCCACTAGGTATTATTCTCTTACTAAATTACAAAATGTGTACTACCACTGTATTTTGTACAATATGGTAGCCAACAATATCTCTTAAAATTAACTCTTAATGCTAATTTTCTTTCACACTTTTACTACTGGTAGTAACCATGGTGTCCCGCTCTGCTATAATCAATTATTCACCCCCTTAGGAGCCCACTGCGTACACCATGATTACGCCGAACAACTCTTTCATTCATCACTACTCATTATACCTCATCGTTTATTCCTGTGGCTTAATTAACAATCAAATCTTACTGGCATTTTAACAGAGCGCCCACTTCTTGTTGTCCTACTACAGGTATGCGGTATGTTATCAACATTTTTTTCTATAGGTTTACTGTTTACATTGTTTTGCGGTCTGTTACAACAATTATCCTCACCCTGATCTGTTGCCTGTTCGCTTAATATAAATGCAGGTTTTAACCTGTCGATAGATATATTAACGGTCCTGTTTGGCAACTGCACTGTGTATACTTTACCTTTTCTCTCTAAGACACGATAGGGTCCTTCATAGGGTGCTGTGAGCGGTCTGCGAACGGCATCTATTCTAATAAAAACGTACTTACATTTAGCTAACTCGTTGTGCATGAAAATAGTGCGTGAATCGCGTACTTCTCGGGATACCGGCTTTAACCTACTTATATTATGCCTTAATTGATCTAAATACTCATTATCTGTTACTGTCCGATTTTCTGAGATATAAAAATCTCCGGGTAACCGGATAGTTTGCCCATACATCTAGATGCTGAAGTGGCCGACATATCAGTGTGGCATATACCAGACCTTGGTAGGCATGCCATGATTACAGCCGAATTTAAACTAAGAATTGAAAAACCTGCGCCCCGGTGGATTGTGTACAGACCTCTAAGAGACATATTGATAAACAAGTTTGAGGGGACCTTGGCGGCATAGATTGGGACTCTATTAGGGATCTGGGTCATGTGGATTACATGGTTGAAGCTTTGAGCACTTGCATTGTCTCATTGTTTGACTTGCATGCACCGGTAAAAAGAATTCTTGTAAAAGAGAAATGTTACCCATGGATTACCAGTACTGTCAAAGATATGATGCGCTTACGTGATAAATATTACCATAAATTTAAAGCCTCTAATCGAGAGTCTCACAGCAGATCGTATGTATTACTTAAATATTTAGTGAGGGATGCTATTGAAAGTGAGAAGCGGGCTTATTTTAAAACCCATATCAATGACAGTATTGCTAATCCAAGGCGACTGTGGAAACAACTCAAGTCAAATATTATGATGAACAGTAAGAGTGTTCCTGAATTGCCTGACTTCTGTAGTAACCCTGACATACTCTGCAAACATTTTTTAAATGTACCTGGCAGTAATGAAGTATCCATCTCTGACCTCACTTTTTTTGAATGGAACCGATTTAACACCGATACATTCCAACTAGAGTTAGTGACGCAGAGAGAGGTTGAGAAAATAATTAGAAATCTAAAATCAAATGCCATGGGTGTGGATGAGATTTCCCTGGATATGCTGCTGATGACTCTTCCTCAAACTCTCAGTATTGTGACTCATATTATCAATACATCAATCACAACCTCAACGTTCCCAGCATCATGGAAAACAGCTAGAGTGAGACCAATTCCCAAGGTACCGTGTCCTACTGGACCTAAGGACCTTAGGCCCATTAGCATACTACCCTGTCTGTCTAAGGTCCTGGAGAGAGTAGTCAGTAATCAATTTACGAAGTACTTGGAACACTCAAATGTGTTGCCAGTGAGACAGTCTGGCTTTCGTAGAGGGCACAGCACAGCAACAGCATTATTAGATGTTGTAGACGATATCTTGCAGGCTCAGGACCAGGGCATGGGTACGGTGCTGACTCTATTGGACTTCAGTCGTGCTTTTGATGGGATAAGTATTGCACTCCTTATGTCTAAACTTGCTTACTATGGCTGCTCGGACGGGGTAATCAGGTGGTTTAATAGTTACCTTAGTAAGAGATATCAATTTGTCCAGGTAATGGATGATAAAACTGGTTGCTATGTGGATTCTGCTCATTATCCAGTGACCAGGGGCGTTCCTCAGGGCTCGATCCTCGGGCCACTGCTCTTTATCCTTTACTGCGCGGATATCACCAGCACAATCGTTAACTGCCAGTACCATATGTATGCTGATGACCTACAGCTACACCTATCATTCTCTGCCTCTGACTGTCTTGAATCTGTAAGTGGAGTAAATGAGGACTTAGCTAAAATTGCAAACTGGGCTCAGAGAAACTCTCTGGTTCTCAACCCAGAGAAGTCTAAGTTTTTTGTTATGGGTTCAAGAAATGTGAGAAGTCAGATTCTGCAGTATCAGTTGGACCTGAGGATTAATAACTGTCCTATAGAGCGGGTATCTGTGGCGCGCAATCTGGGGGTAACACTTGACGAGCAGCTTCGTTTTGAGACTCATGTAATGAATGCAGTTAGAAACTGTTTTTATAGACTAAGATTACTGTACAGAATACGCCCATACATCAGTGTCAGCATACGAACACTGCTCTGTGAATCATTGATTCTTTCCAAACTTAACTATGCTGACACTGTGTATGGTAGTTGTCTTCTGAAGAGAACTGAAAAAATGATACAGAGAGTTCAGAATGCTTGCGCTCGCTTTTGTTTTGCAATCCCACCGCGTGCACATGTGACGCCCTTCCTAAATAGTGGCAATATTATGAAAATGGCGGAACGACGCGAGTTGCATCTTGCTACGCTGTTGTTCGGAGTGGTGAGGACTGGTAGACCACAATATTTGTATGAAAAATTATCTTGGTCAAGGGATGTAAACGCATACAAGACAAGAGCGTGTACTTACCTAATGTTAACGCCAAAACACAATACAGCGGCGTATAGAGGAGCATTTAAATTCTTTGCCAGTCGTATTTGGAACGACCTTCCACCGCCATTATACGCCGTAAAGTCAGTACACACGTTTAAAAGGAGATACAAGTTGTTCTTAATGGGTAAACAAAAAGGCGTGTGTTAAAAAAAACACGATTGTAGCACTCGGGCGGTTTCTTTATCATATTTTGTATTGTATCAATGTGGTCTCTATCTCAATATAAATGTTATTTGTAATTAGGTGGGTTAGATTGTGTGGAACACTTTTATTTTAGAGTTACATAGCGGACAGTCTTGGAACTTTGAGTCGAGCATGGAGCGAAATCTGACAACTTGAAAAGTTGACAGTGACGTTACTCTTGCTTATTGCTCTTGTCAGTTGGTTCTGGTATTGTTTGTTTTTATTGTACATTGATGTTTTGTCTTTTGGCCCACTCAAAAGTTGATGTTTTAATGAGTGGTAATGTATTAATTTATTAATGATGAAAGTAGGATAAAATCAATGTTTATGTAATATTTTTGTTTAAAATACTGAGTAATTTGTTTAATAATGTTTTTATTTTATTTTATTTTATATAATGTAATGTTTTGTATAATATGCAATGCACTCACTGGAATGTCCGTGAATATTTATTTATTATTATTATTATTTCCTTTATTTACTACTTTATACATATTAATTTAGATTTTTAAATACATTAGTATAAAACAAAAAAATATATTTAAAAATATAAAAAAATAGTGTCCCACCGGTATCGAGTACAGCGACCAAGCTACCGGTGGTTAGGGCTGCAGAGACAGGAACCTCCTCACAATGCGTGCCGTGTCTAGGAGAACTGCCTTTTGCATCTGGTTCTTGACCCAACTACCTAACCCGAGCCTCTTGAGATGTTGATCGAGGCTCTTGGCAATCAGACCATGCGCTGATACGACTATCGGAACAATAATCGCTGAATCCACATCCCACATGTCGACAATCTCGTGAGCCAAATCCAAATACTTTATTTGTTTCTCCTTTTCTGCTTTCACGAGATTTCCGTCATGTGGGACGGTAATGTCAACGATTATTGCTAGGCGCTCTGATCGATCTATTACCACTATATCAGGCTTATTGGCCACAATAGTCCTGTCAGTGATAATAGATCGATCCCAATACAATGTGACACAACCATTTTCAAGAACTGGGTCGGGCACATACCTGTAATACGGTACCTCTGAATCAACAAGTAATTTATTATTATTCCCTTTATTTACATAGTTATACTTATTAAATTAAATTTTTAAATACATTTTATAAAAAAGAAAATATATTTAAAAATATAAAAAAATAGTGTCCCACCGGCATCGGGTACAGGGACCAAGCTACCGGTGGTTAGGGCTGCAGAGACAGGAACCTCCTCACAATACGTGCCGTGTCTAGGAGAACTGCCTTTTGCATCTGGCTCTTGACCCAACTACCCAACCCGAGCCTCTTCAGATGTTGATCGAGGCTCTTGGCAATCAGACCATGTGCTGATACGACTATCGGAACAATAACCGCCGAGTCCACATCCCACATATCGACAATCTCGTGAGCCAAATCCAAATATTTTATTTGTTTTTCCTTTTCTGCTTTCACGAGATTTTCGTCATGTGGGACGGTAATGTCAACGATTATTGCGAGGCGCTCTGATCGATCTATTACCACTATATCAGGCTTATTGGCCACAATAGTCCTGTCAGTGATAATAGATCGATCCCAATACAATGTGACACGGCCATTTTCTAGAACTGGGTCGGGCACATACCTGTAATACGGTACCTCTGAATCAACAAGTTTATATTTTAGTGCAAGTTGCTGATGGACAATCCTGGCCACTTGGTTGTGTCTATGCAAATACTCACCGTTGGCAAGACGAGGACAACCAGAAATAATATGTCTGAGAGATTCGCCCGGTAGGTGGCATGCCCGACATATGTCAACCGTACCATCTCTCAAAATATATTTCCGATAGTTATTCGTCATGACAACTTCGTCAGTAATTGCACAGACAAAACCTTCGGTTTCTCCAAACAGATCACCAAAACGTAGCCAAGATATAGATGCTAGTAAATCTACATCGGGCCCATGTAAGGCCCGATAAAACCGTCCATGCAGCTCTTTGCTCTGCCATATCTCCTTGCGATCATTAGTAGACAGTATTGCTGGTTTGTGCCAGTTCTCTTTGGCAAGAGAAAGAGGGGTCAGTCCGCTGTCTATTGCTACCACATCTCGATGCATACCCACGTCCACATGTAGGAAATATTCCCTAAGGTTGTATATCTCACGGTTGTGTAACGTCTTGATATTTAAAAAACCACGACCGCCACATTTCCGTGGGATATACAACCTCATTACAGACGAACGTGGATGATGCATTCGGTTTGCGGTCAACAACGAACGGACTTTTCTATCCAGGGCGTCTAATTCAGTCTGAGTCCATCTCAGTATGCCGAAGGAATATCCTAAGACAGGCATGGCCCAACCGTTGATGGCGCGTACCTTGTTACCACCTGATAAAAGACTTCTCAGTACTTTTTTCAGGCGGCCGAAGAAACGATCCATCAACGTTTGTTTCATGCCTGCCTCAACAATACCTAATGCCTGCGACATACCAAGATATTTGTAGGTTTCAGTCACAGAGAGGGATTTAAGTTTTGTGAAATCTGAAAGTTCTACTCTTTCAGATTCCACAATCCGTCCCTTCTTTACATGCATGACTGCACATTTATCTACACCAAATTCCATTTTGATAGAATTACTAAAGATTTCAGTGATCTTGAGTAACTCTATCAAGTGGGAATCGGTGCAGGCAAATAATTTCAAGTCATCCATGTACAGAAGGTGGGAAACAACTTGACCTCCTCTCCGTAACTGATAGCCTAGCCCTGAATCCTCCAGTAAAGTACTAAGGGGATTCAGTGCTAGACAAAACCATAAGGGACTCAGACTATCACCCTGAAATATACCCCTCTCAATCTTGACAGGTTCACCATCCCCAAGAATCTGACGACATCCTGGATAAACAAGAGCCGTTCTCCATTGCCCCATACATGCCTTCAAGAAGGTGCGAAGAGTTGTATCAACTTTGTACAACTCTAGCACCCTCAACAGCCATGTATGTGGCACGGAGTCGTAGGCTTTCTTGTAATCAATCCAGCATGTCTCCAGATTTCTCCGGTTCCGACGAACCTGCTGATTAATGGCCATGTCAAGAATAAGGAGTTCTTTAGTACCACGTGACCCGCTTCTACATCCATTTTGAGAGTTGGACAATATAGAATTATTTTCTAAATGAGATGATAATTTAACTCTCAAAACAGATGTGAGAAGCTTATAGACCGTAGGCAAACAAGTTATCGGTCTATAATTTTTCGGGTCCGTGGTACTACCGGATTTATAGAGGAGGTGTGTAATACCCGAAGTCATAAAAGATGGAAGCGATCCAGACTCAACTGATGATTGAAAGCAAGATGCCAAACAATCATGCGAGCTATGGAACCATTTGAGCCAAAAATTGTGCAGTCCGTCCGGCCCAGTTGATTTCCAATTGGGCAACGAACGAACTGCACTGGCAATGTCATCGGGTGTTATTATGACTGGTGCCATGGTTTCAATAGACTCGCATGACTGCTCGACATCCCGCATCCAATCACACTCTGTATGACTAATAGGTGCCGACCAAATACCTCGCCAAAATGTGCTTGTGGTTTCGGCATCAGGTAGGCACATACTAGTCACACTTGAATCGGATTGCTCCCATCTTCTATATACACACCTCTCATCTTTTTGGAACGAACGATTCTGAGTATATCTATCCACTCTCTTTTTGTATCGCCGTATACGGTTTGCCCACGCACAAATTTTCTGCTTCAGGTAGTCAATGCGTTCCGTGACCCATACAGAGTATTCGCGGGGACTAATATCTGTCCCCGCAAATGCACGAGTCACAAAACGCATCACTCTGGGTCGGGTATTACCCCCCCTGAAGCAGCATAGCTTACCAATGAGCACCCTAGTCTCGGTGATACGACGCTCAATTCTGCACTGCCAGACTGGAACAGACTGAGGTCTAGTAGCTGGCTCAAATTTAGGAAATTTGACACCAGCTACCCGACATACTGTTACAGCCGCGCAATACAGAATTGAGTGCGCATCACTAATATCTACACAAGTATTAAAATAGCTTGGTAGAACCGAGTCCAGGGTGCTCACTAGAGCCATGTTTTTTTTGTGCGTAGGCAAACGCGGTATACGTGGGCGACACATGGGATCGCAAAACCTATACTCTAGAATCGTTCGCTCCAAAACACTCCTTAGTTCATCATTGTATTGAGTACTTACTGTTGTAGCAACATCATCCACTATTTCGTCAATACGTACGTCAGGTTGCGTTGCGTGGATCTGTATTTCAGTAGTTTGAGACGAAGTAGGGATGATGAGGCTACACTGCAACTCTGAGCGAAGCCTCTCAAGCACGGCATCATCCAACATACGATTACGTTGTATGACCCGCACTTGATCCGACAGCCGCTGTGCCGACACGCTGATAGTTGGTTCAAGAGCCTGAAACAAAGGCAGCAAACGAACACGGTACGCAGTGAGGTTAGTTCCTCCCTCTGTAGCCGCAAAATATGCCCGCATGACGTTTTCGTTCATAGATGAAGTCCATCGCATGCGGTGCACATTACCACCGGTAGCGGGGGCCCTATTCGAGGCCGGTGGGCCTCGGGGTCCCAAGCAGGTCGGTGGCCGGGTCCTCCCCTGCCGACGTGTTGGTGTTGGCGACGTCGGCGGAGAGAAGTACTCGTCGCTTGATGCTGAGCTCGACGCCTCAGCAGCAATCGGTTCCGACGATATGGTTTCCACGTGCTGCGAGGCGGAGCTAGGCGACGAGTCCAGTGATGTTAATTGTGCTAAACGCCTCCTGGCTCTTGTAAGCATTATCGGTATATTTTCTATTGTATTTTACATTTTGGTTGACATGACATGTCATTGTGTCATGTCATTCTTCTGTATAAAATTTTTCTTCGCTTTTGTCGATTGATAAAAACATATTCCTTTTATATTTTTCATTATCTGCAGGTTTATATACATCAACTATTTTATAAAATGTAAGATAATCCAAATATAACACTTAAAAATAATTATTTGTTTCTATGATAACAAAATATACCACTGCTCTTGTGTGGGGTTGCCAGGTTTTGCCTTGCCTTGTTATTTATTATTATTATTATTATTATTATTACTCACTGTAGTAATTTAATTTAATGTGATATATTAAATTAATGTGAACAATTTGAAATGTTAGGGTAATGAAATAGCATAATGTAAATTATTTTATTTTATTTTATTTTTTTGATTTTTAATTTCATTTAATTTTTATTTGTTTTTATTTTTTTTTATTTGATTTGCATGTAAAATTTAGGTATAAAATAAATTTATATTGGTACAATGGTCAGCGTGATGTCACTAAGCATCGTAAAGAGTAAGGACCATCTGAAAACCAGCGCTGCATACCATTTCTATGAATGGTATGTAGCATATGCTGAGATGGCTGCCTTTTCGGGTGCATGCACTGGGTACCTATTTATATTTTTGTACAACTATAATCTGTTATAAATGTAATGCGCTTGAATAAATTTATTTCTTTCTTTCAAAAATTTATTTCTTTCTTACATATACTCAGCCGGACTTACTCCATTGTCGCTCCTGATGACTGTACGTAAACCTAACAACACCGTAGGCAGCTCGTCATACCATGACGTATTGTCTGACAAACGGGCTGTAATTGCACACTTCATTACTCTGTGTATTCTTTCTAAAACTCCGTTTGACTGCGGCCTGTACGGAGTTGTCCTATTTCTCTTAATACCTAAGGTTTTAAGCAATTGGGTAAATAAATTGCTCTCAAATTGCCTGCCTTGGTCACTAGTCAACCTCTCGGGGACTCCAAAACGGGATATCCAATTATCATAAAATACCCTTGCAATAACTTCTGCCGTTATTTCGCGTACTGGAATGGCTTCCGGCCACCTTGTAAATCTATCTATCATCGTAACAATGTACCTAAAACCGTCTTTAGTCGTAGGCAACGGCCCTACAATATCAATGTGCACGTGCGATAAGCGCTCAGCTTCTGGGAATTGCTGACATTCTGATATGGTGTGTCTACTTATTTTTGACTTTTGACACTGTATACATGTTCTTGCCCATTGCCCAATATCGCGGTTCATTCCCGGCCAAAAGAATCGTTTTGCAATCATTTTGCGTGTTGTTCTAATCCCGGGATGACTAATTTCATGAACGGTTTTATAAGCTACTTTCCTAAAGCTCTCAGGTACATAGGGTCTGCACGTACTACCTGAATTCTCACAATAAATCATTTTATCGCTACTTGGAATGAGAAATTTCTTTAGGGAAATGTTGTCATTCTTTTCGCTTAGCAACTGCTTTAATTCAGAGTCTAATTCTTGTGCCAAAGCTAGGTCCGAATAATCTATGCTCGTCGGGCATTGTATAGTCTCAATTCGCGATAACGCATCCGCTACCTTGTTGCTATCGGCCTTGACATACCTAGTATCCGTTGAGAACTCACTTATAAACAATAGCTGCCTTGTCCGTCTCGGCGTTTCGCTGTTACTCTCAACTATACTAAAAGCATACACTAATGGTTTGTGGTCCGTGTAAATGATTAATTCCCTGCCTTCGAATAATGGCCTAAAATGTTTTATAGCCATAAAAATTGCTGTTAACTCTCTGTCGTACGTGGAATATTTCTGCTGCGCTGTTGTGAATTTTTTTGAAAAATAGCCTAATGGTAATCATTTATTATCAATCAACTGTTGTAAGACTCCTCCTGCGCATTTGTCCGACGCATCTGTCATTAAAGACAGTGGGACACTCGGTTCTGGATGTGACAACAAAATAGCATTTTTCAAGCTTGTTTTGCAGTTCTCGAATGCTTCGAGAGATTCGGGAGTCCACTCTATTTTGGTCTGATCTTTTTTCTTCGCGCCCTTTAAAAAATTGTTGATAGTAATCTGATACGCCGTGGCATTCGGTATACTAGCCCTATAAAAATTAACCATACCTAAAAATGTTCTTAGCTTGTCCACGGTATCCGGTCTCGGGTATTCCAAAACGGCATTTACCTTCTGTTCCAAAGGTCTTATACCGCTGGTGGACACCTCATAACCTAAAAATTCTATATTGGATTGCCCAAATACACACTTAGCTAAATTAATCGTGATACCATATTTTTTTTACCGTTCGAAAACCATACGTAAATGCTTCCTGTGCGTCTCTATATCATCGCTGGCTATTACATCGTCGATGAAACTAAATAAAAAGTCTAGACCTTTTAACACGTCGTTATTCATAAATCTGGTAAAAGTCTGACTTGCTGAACGGAGTCCTAAGTTGAGCCGTAAATACTCCCATAAACCGAATGGAGTAATAACTGCCGTCTTTTCTATATCTTCGGGGGCTACTTTAACATAATGGTATGCTCTATTAATATCTATTTTACTAAAAATTTTCTTACCTGCCAAAATATAGGTGAAATCATGCAGCCTCGGGACAGGGTATCTATCCGGCTTGGTGATTGCGTTAAGACGCCTATAGTCACCAACCGGTCGTATTGATCCATCCTTCTTAGCCACGATGTGAAGAGGACTCGCCCACTCACTCTTCGACGGCCTGATAATGCCCATCTCTTGCATTATCTAAAACTCACGTTTTACCTTATGATACCTGTCAGGGGGTAGGAATCTGGATCTCCCGGTTTTCTTGACCTTGTCATCCGATTCCGCCCACTGTACCCTTGTCCGCGACCTTGATATGGGGTACGACGGTTTCTATTAACCTCTTCTCTCAGAGCGGCCACTTCTAGATTCAACTGTTTCATGGTTGATACTAAATCCGCTGCTGGCATTTGCGCACTTCCGCCTGCGCCTTTGCTGATTTCCGCAACCTCGCCTCCTCGCATGCTCTCCATGACTCGGTCCGCCATGTCCGATAAAAATTCTAGAGATTGATCTTGACTCACCGTTAATGTAGTTCTCACTGCCGTCGGCAACCGCGCGACCCATAGATTTTTAAGGGTCTCCTCAGATGTTTTTGAACTTCTACCTAATTCCTTCATTTTACGAAGCAGTTGCGAAGGCTTCTGCGTACCTAGTTCCATCTCCCCCAGTAATCTCTGGAACTGTCTCTCCACACTTTCCTCGTAAACTTTCAACAAGCGATCTTTTATTGCGTCATACTTTTTTTCACTGGGAGGATTTATGTCACTCACCTGCTGTAATGCTTCTCGGCCCATTTTTGCTACCACTACATTATACTTTGACTCATCACCCTGTTTCTGTGGTGCCAATATGCTCTCTAGCTGCACGAACCATAAACGAGGCATGTCTGTCCAAAATTCGGGTATTTTTGTAGACAGCGTAATTGCAGCGTGTTCCACCGCTCTTTCATTTTTCTGCTCCGATTTCGTTTCGTAATCAGCATAGCCTGCAGCTTCCATTGTGTATGACTGGCTTCACGGCCTCGAGAAAATACGAATTGAAAAAAAAATGAACAAAATGCATAAAAATGAACTCTTCAACGCGTGACCTTCAACGCGACACCGGAAAAAACACGAACGCTACCCGACACTTTACCGCGCTCTACCAACACACCCGCGACCCACACGAACTTCAATGTCCTTTGACGGGGTCACCACTTTAAGGACCTTTCAGGAATGGTAAAGATGACTTAGTTCACCAGAGTTCCTTGACGAAAGTCCTTACTTGTGAGGGTCGGATGCGTTGGGAGTTACTGGCGAATATAAACGGCGGCGGCGATTAATTGAACAAATGTTTTATTCTGAATTAACCCCGGAAATGAACCTCGCGTGTCGAGTAGTGCGCAGTAACTAGCTCGACTCAGTCATACATCGCGCTTACATACAAAACTGCTTACTTGCAATCTTTCATACTACAGAGTCCCTACATATGTATTTAAAAAAAAAGTATATAAGTATTAATATCCGTGGTCTGATACCCATAACACAAGCAGGTTATTCCTAGCTTACTTTGGGATCAGATAGCGTTGTGTGAAATGTCCGTGAAAAAAAAAATTAAAAACAAAAATAAAAAACAAAAAAACACTGAAAACATTGCCCTAAAAAAATGTATGCGTGCATGTCGAGTCGATGCTACAATATCTTTGTGTGTTTACTAGTCTCACTTTTTGAGTTCGTAATGTATGACGTGGGCGCGTCTATATTATTACTTGGTCGAAGGTTAAAACGGTAATACGAATCTTAGCAAGTTAAACTAATTTATAAATACGAAAGTTTGTGAGTATGGATGTTGTTTGTAACTCTTTCACCTTCTAACGGCTGAACGTATATGACTAAATCTCGTACAGGGAAAGTTTTAAGCTACTTTTTATTCCTGTAATAAGTTCCCATGGGATGCGGAAACGGGATCAGAAATCCACGCGGACGGAGCTATGGACGGCTACTGGTTTCTCATATAACAACTGCGCTGCGTATTTATCTTTGATTAGACTCCATTTAAGTCGGCCATCTTATCTACCCCTCTGCATATCCGCCTTGGTACAACTCAAGTCTGAGAAAAATTTTGAAAGAAAAAGGAAAGTACCTTCGAAAGTATCGAAATTATGCTAACACCTCAGATTATGAATCTTTTCGTATAGGTACTTCGAGCTAGAGCTAAATGCGTGGAGGAAAAATGTTATAAAACCTACATTGCAAATACTGAGGCTTCAATCATAAATAATCCAAAAAAATTTTGGTCCTTTATAAAATCCAACAAAATGGGCTCTAACACTCTCCCTGCCACTATGTCTTTTGAGGGTCAGTCCCTATGCACGAGTGAGGATATTTGCGATGCTTTTTCAACCTATTTTCAGTCGAATTTCCTTTCTACCAACCACAGTGCAAGTAACGCGGACTCAGTACATGTCAACCGTGCTAGCCCATCGCAACATATAAGTGAAGTCGAAATTTGTGCCGAAACTGTCCATAAACTCCTTAAATCTCTTGACCTCAGCAAGGGGGCGGGTCCTGACAACATACCACCTATATTTATTGTCAAGTGTTCTGAAACATTGGTGGTCCCTATCACTACGATATTTGGACGTTCTGTTCGGGAGGGCATAGTGCCTGGTTTGTGGAAGTCCGCCTTTATCACGCCGGTACTTAAAAGTGGAAATAAACAGAACATAAACAACTATAGACCAATTTCAAAATTGTGTTTGTTTGGTAAAATATTGGAACGCATTATTTACACCCAACTATATAGCACTTTCTCTTCTACCTTCATTCCCGAACAGCATGGTTTCCTCAGAAACCGTTCTACTACCACCAATCTTCTCTCCTTTACTGACTTCACCACGTACTCCATGGACAATGGCGGTCAAGTAGACTGTATTTATACTGACTACAGTAAATGTTTTGACCGTATTGACCACAGAATACTTTTACAGAAAATTTACTATGCAGGGGTTCATGGTAGTCTGTATCGGTGGATGACGTCATACATAATGAATCGTTCCCAGGCAGTTGCGATAAATGGTGTTATATCTGAATGGCGGGTGGTCCCTTCAGGGGTCCCTCAAGGTTCCCTGATTGGCCCCTTGCTCTTCAATTTATTCATTAATGATATAGACTCCTGCTTCACTAACTCAAGCTTTCTACTGTACGCTGACGATATGAAGATTTTCAAGAAAATAGATAGCATTCATGACTGTCATTTATTACAACAGGATCTTGTAATGCTAGAACGATACTGCCAACACAATAATCTCGACCTCAATGTGTCTAAGTGTCACGCTATTACTTTCACGCGCAAGACTAACATTTTATTTCATAATTACACTCTGCAAAATAGCCTACTTGAGCGCGTTGAACACGTGCGGGATCTCGGTGTGATCCTCGACTCCAAACTTACCTTTGAGGAGCACATAGATTCAGTCGCAAGTAAAGCCTATAAAGCCATGGGATTTATAAAACGGACCTGTTCACTGTTCTCTGATATAAAAATTATTAAAATACTGTTCTGCTCCTACGTTCGTAGTTCACTCGAGTACTGTTCCCAAGTTTGGAACGCACTGTACAACGTTCATATCTCTAGAATAGAATCCATACAAAGAAATTTTACTCGATATTTACAATACAAGTGTAAAACATGTGATCCCGATTATGAATCGAGATGCAAACGTTTTCATTTATTACCACTAAAGGAGAGAAGGTCTATATCGGATGTTTATTTTCTCTTAAAATTAGCACAATCCTCAGTGGACTGTCCTGACCTTCTCTCTGACATTCATTTATGTGTTCCCACAAGATCTGTAAGAAGACCATTTCTTTCACTCCACGTACCACGCTGTAGCACTAACTACAGACAAAATTCGTATTTCTTAAGAGCTGCTAAGGACTACAACAAGTTGATCGACTTGCCCGAATTAGACTTGTTTACTACAAAGTCACATAATCTAAAAGATAAACTAGCTGAACTCTGGTTTGAAGTAGTTTGAACCGGTTCAATAACTGTCTGTATTTACTACCTGATATAGAAATAACACAAATAGCACCATAGTATTTTTATCCTACCAAATATCTATATGTTTTCATTTTTTTATTTTTATGGATGAGCAATGTAACAGTATAGTTGTACTACATTTATTATTTATTGATAATGTAATTTGGAACGATATGTAGGTACTACGTTAATGTTTTTCACGTGGTTTTCATTATAATGATTGTCTCTCGTATGCAACAACATTAACAAGCGCAATCAGAATTTATATGCGAAAACATATAATTGGTAAATTAGTTTTTAATCTGTACTTTTTCTTTTTAAGATATTATACTGTTTGTTTTCCTTTTAAAATAAAATAAATAAATAAATAAATCTTTCCTTTTACTAGACAAATAGAAACACAACCTTTATCAATAGTCAGGATATCAGATCCGTTCAATTTCCGAAGACGTGCAATCCCTGCGGCTTAGCCGTCGCTGGCCAAAACATATTACTGATCGAGCTACAGGGTGGTTAGGTGTGAATTCCATTGACGGTCGATCATAAACATTGATTGTAATATCAATGTGGTTGTAGAATGCATACAATATTTATTCAACAGTAATCGTACGACAAAACTATCATACGGATATGTAAAAGTGCGTTTGTTGTTCAGAAGCAACGGCTTTTAGTAGTTTGCTGTCGGTCTGTCTGTACCTCACGCACCGTATTTCCCGGGTAGTAACTCCTCGGAAGGATGATCAAGGAATCCAGGATTCCTAGTAAACTTTGGTTTCCACCACGGTCTCGCTTAAGGGTTCGGAAATTAGACCACGGGGGAGAGCTCTTTCAGAGCTCTTTCTCGTGGTCCCATTACGATATACATACATAGTCACGCCTTTGTCACCGAAGGGGGTAGGCAAAGGTATATTATATGCCCACACTTCAACTTTAAAATTTTGCCCCACGTAATAGGTGGTGAGTCGTATTGCCGCTGACGATATACGGCAGTATAAAACAGACAAGTTGTTTCATCGAACTTCATTTGTTTTGTCGATGTTCATTTGTTTCACCGATCTTCATTTGTTTTGGTGATCTTCATTTGTTTAGTAGATTTTCATTTACTTTTACAATCTTAGCTTTTAACCCCCGAAGGAAACCCGAACGGGGTGTTATAAGTTTGACGTGTGTGTGGGTGGGTGTGTGTGTGTGTGTGTTTGTAAGTCTGTCTGTGGCATCGTAGCTCCAAAACGGATGACCCGTTTTTGATTCTGTTTCTTTTCATATAATGAAGATAAACAGTACCACTATACCAATAAACAACTAGGATTTTTACCAATTTTCTTAACAAAAGGTTGAAGTAGCATCTACCTTATAAACGGTACAAAATATGAATGAATTTTACGAAGTGAATAAACTTACTAGTCACCACATGCTGGGTGCATTCCCGGCACTATCGACACTCGGAACTTAGTCCAAGTTGGGTAATAAAACTAAATGGAACAAGTAAGTGCTGTAGTATCCACGTACATATTCTAATTACTTACTGAACTCCCATTGGTAGACAGGTTTTGCCGGCTGTGTAGATATTTGGAACATATTCCTTCCATCTATAAGTAGGTTAATATCGTTCAATAGTATAGGTATTTCATTCTGTCTATGGCCAAATATTTTTTGGATGATGCAAAGGGCAATGCCAGGTCTTCATAGTACTTTAGGCCCTGGGTGCCCAATCATCAAAATGGGTACAATATATTGCTTGTAAATAAAAATAATTTATTCATAAAAGAATAGTTAAAACATAAGTTGGGGTTTCCAAAATATCAAGGCTTTTAATTTTTGTAAATGTGCCCTTACACAAGCACTTTAGAGTTATCAGAAACTCTTCCTGCAGTAATTTAGCTAGTTAATTATGTATTTGTTGTCTTTCATACATTTATTCATTCACCTAAAGTCAGTATTCATGATCAGAATTGAATATTTAATTATTGATAAAAAAAAACAGAAAAACGTACAATGATGCAGTACCATTTTGACAATGACATAACTGTCAGTCGCTCACTTAGGTTGCCTATCTTGATTTTTCTGTTACCCCAATAAGATTTTTGTTTCTCCCATGTTATCTAACGTTTAGTCGAAACTTACTTTCTTCTTTTGCTATCGTTTTTCTTTTCGGGTGTGACCATTAATTGAGATGTGGAACGTTGTAGTATAATAAACAAATATTTACGTAACCCGCCTCAGATTCATCCCCACACTTTCCATCCGGAGCGTTCGAGCACGGTAAGATCAGTTAAGGAATTGTGGAATGATCTCTCTGCCTCGGTTTTTCCAAACGTCAACGGTATGGGGATCTTCCTTTTGAAGATCCTCATACCGTTGACGTTTGGAAAAACCGAGCCGGGTCTTAGAAGGTTTTTACAGGGTTGGAAGCGCGAGTGCATCACCTCTGGTGTTACAAACGTTATGCTTGTCTGCCACATTGGCGGTATAAAAAAAAAGAAAAAAGTATCTAAGTAAAAACTTAATCTGAGTATTTTGTAAAAATACTACCTATTCAATTAGTTTACAAAAGACTGGCAACCCAGCAGATGCAAATAGCGGTGTATTTATTGAATAACTTTTTATTTTGACGAAATAAATCCTAACTTCTATCAAGTCGTGAATAGCGTCAAAAATTATGCAAATTCATTACTTATATTTTCAGCTAAATGCCAAGTATGGGCAATCAGGGCCTAATTTCGGCATTGCCCTTTATAGTTATTTTAAATAGTTAACTTCACCTGTGTGTACTTGAAAAGATCTAAGTACAACTTCAATAAAAATGGCATCAAATCACCACATCCTTACTAGTATTATGAATGCGAAAGTAGGTATGGATGGATATATTTCTAGGATGTCTATCCTATAACTTACCCGTGGCTTCCAGCCGTTTTTTAGAAGGTACTCGTAGGAGCCTGACATAGCATCCATTAGGAATATCCACACAAAAAAAATTCAAAGATGTATGTTACTCTTTCACGCTCTAACTGCTGAACTGATGGATCTGAAATTTGGTGCAGAGATAGATTATAGCCTCCAATAACATTATAGACTTTATCCAGGAACAGAACTCAATGCGAGCGGAGTTGCGGGCGCCATCTTGTAGATAATATTTAAATCCCCGTTTGTCACGAACGTGAGTCTCGGCATCGTCATAAATTCAGATTTATATTCCACCCTCCAATGCTTTCGCTGTCGCGTAGTTTTGACGATGTCTGCCTCAAGGGATGGCTAGGTGCAAGTTAGTACTAGGTCAACGTGTGACCTAGTTTTTGAGAGTATAGTATTTATTGCAACGAGTAAAAAATAAACGTATTAGGTGGGATAAAATTCTAAAAAGGTGTAATTGTTGGCCTATGTATGCCTCTGCCTACCCATTCAGGGATTAATGGCGTGACTATAGCTATGTATGAATGTGTTAAAAGTAAAAAAAAAACACACAACCCATTATAAAAGTATCTAAAAAGATAAACGGCAAAACAATAATTATACCTACTCAGGTTTTATCGTTGAAATAAATACATAAATAAAACTCATTTTTGTGGGCAATTCAACCCCTAGGTTCCTCTACATCTTACACATACATACATATGGTCACGCCTTTATCCCCGAAGGGGTAGGCAGAGGCATATCATATGCCCACATTTCACCTTTGTATAATTTGTCCCACGTAATAGGTGGTGAGCCGTATTGCCGTGTTTAAATGGACAGGCGCAGGTTGTGACTGCCTGCTGTTGAAATAAAGCCTTCAACTTAGCTTAACGACTGCCATTTTACTGGCAACCGGGACCAACGGCTTAACGTGCCTTCCGAAGCACGGAAACGCTCAAATAAATGTCACAAAGTGATCACATGGATGGTCACCCATCCATGGACCGGCCACAGTGAAAGTTGCTTACTGCAGTGATCGTTTACAGAACACTGAGTTCGCGGGGCCACGAGCGCTGTACATCTTGCATCCTAATAATATACATCTACGTTACAACTCTTTGGTTTTCTTGGCATGAGAGTACCTATACACATCAAAGTCAAGTAATTGTAATAGTTATTATTATTACAATTAATTGACTTTTCAACTACTTTACTAATAATTTTAATTAAAGTTTATGACAGTCTTTTAAATATCAACGTACCTACCTATTCATGTAGATCCAAATATGGACTAAGTTCTACTTCAGTAAATCGTTGGAGACTTCATCAAGTCTCGTTTCACCAAGTTTCACAGCAATATACCTATCACTTCCCTACACTTTGTGTACGTCTTCGTGTCTTTTGTGTTTAAGAATTCACGATTTTTTACATTATAAATACTCAAAATACACTCGTCTCAAAAATCATAAAACGGAATGGAGTTAGCGTATAATTTTTCAAAATTAGTGTATTTCCGATTCCCGTTAAACCTCTTCTTGAATCCTGTACCTGTACCACATCCTACACTGGATCCAATATACAGTTGTAAGCTGCCAAAAAATCCACGATGCCTATATCCACTGGACTTGGTAAACAGTCAGTCAAAAAATACTTTTTACTCAGTAACTTTAGTTACTTCAACTTGTGGGGAACGCACTCGTCGTATTTAAACCTTGTTTCTACACTGCAGAACACTTGCAGATTGCAGACATCCCTAACAAGTAACCATTGTCGCCAACCCTAATTGTAGACAGTGTCATTTTCCACAGGTATCGACATACGAAGATCAGAAGCTGTTGACGTTTTTTTTTTTTTGAAAACATTAGCCTTCTTCTTTGTAATCCTAACATCTGCAATTCTCTTGATATAAAGAAGCTTAGTGGAATACTATAAAGCTTATTCCAAATAATCGAATAAAATCCCTCTTAGTCTTCAACTGACCTTTATACTTATGAGTGAATGTACCTCTAAGATTTCAATTTGTTTTGGAAATGAGATGTTATCAAACGATTGAATGATTATGAATATGATGAAACAAAGTGGTGACTGGTGACAGAATTTTATAAGCAACTGGTTTACTAGACAGAAATAGTTTGTATTAATTATGCGGGCGTCCAATATCAGCGTTCAATATCAATCAATCAATATCAATACATAATAATAAAATCGTAACTGTCAGTTTGTATCTACGTTTGTGCACGCTAATCTCAGCAACCGCTTAACCGATTGCAATGCGATTTTCTTTATTGCGTTGCGGTTTGCTTCACTTGACATTAAGTGTTTCTTTCATGTCAATCGGTTCATAAATAAAAAAAGTTATATCAATCTACAGAGTCACATATAAAATGCGGCGTACGAAGTCGCTGGCAACAGCTAACAAAATAATTTTAAAAGTATAATTTATTTTTACATGTGCAAATCCTTCATGGATTCCAATCCGGACTGTTACCGACTAAAATCACACGTTCACCACTGCCATTGGGAGGTAAGTATACTATAATATATCTTCTTATTCAGTTTTAATTCTCAAACAATTTGTAAAATTGACATTCTGGGTCGACACTCGTTTCAAATGGAAAACCGCACTCGACTACGAGTACAAAAACACATAAAACACACTAGGAACGCGTCGGAGTGTTTGTTGTTAGGATTTGTACACACTGTACCTGTGTAGTGCCAGCTCTATTATTGCTCTAGTATGTACGGTGCAGTGCACTTTTTTTATTTACGTTTGCGTACAAGCTAATGTTGTGAACATTTTTTCAGGTTTAACACGGCAATAGGCTTACCACCTGGGATAAAATACAACTGCATAAAGTTGGGGGTAAATTCTGTAATTATATGTAGGTACGCTATAGCACTAGCCTTAATTTTAATAATGAATAGTCAATAATTTTGACACATAAAAGGTAATTGTCTGTTATTTTTTTACGACAAAACTCGGTCATCTACTAATTCTGATGATAAAAATATGGAATACGCTATTTTTGGTAGTGAGAGCTTATATTCATAGCTCAAATTACACGAATATAAAAAAAGATAACTGTTTTAGACAGAACTTGAATCCATTTTATTGATATCAGAGCTTAATATTGCTAAGATGGCTCAACTCGATCAGCTCGATAGATGACTCTGGTCAAATACTCATAACTGGTGTTTACAATAATGATGAGTCCCGTGTGGCGACGGGGTCCCGTGTTGCGACCGTAAAGAGTACAAAATGTCGCCACCCCAATACATCCCGAGGGTGGCGTAAGAGGCAACTAAGGGAACACTTTCGCAATAAGATCCATTGCGTAGAGAAGGATAACTCGAAATGAATCCCGGTTGTCAGTAAAATGGCAATCGTTAAGCAAAGTTGAAGGCCTTTTAGGTGGCTTGAAAAATTTCAACTGCGGGTCGCGGCGACCTACGCCTGTCCATTTCAACACTGCAATAGGCTCACCACCTATTACGGCGGTTATAAAACTATAAGGTGAAATGTGGGCGCATACTATGCCTCTGCCTACCTCTTCGGGGATAAAGGCGTGATTATAATGGGGATATTTTTAAATGCACCTCTGTTTATTTTTACTGCGCACTAGGTAACTCCACTAATTTACTGAATGCAAAACAGAAAATTAAATGCTGTGCAGAATAACCTGTTGATTAACTAAACATGTCCTACTTAAAAAACTTAAATATTACTCAGAACGAGTTGACCTTTTTAATCGAATTCACACCAAAAATGTGGTTCGTACATCGAATATATGATTTGTGAAACAGAAATACGAATTGCATATCAAAAATACTAACTTGCACTCTAAATAGTACCTACTATCGTATAACGGAATAGGTTAGGTTAGGTAAGACTTTTATTTTTTTGACCAATAAAATTTAATTTTGTAGAGGTGACTGATTAAATTGAGGATTTATTTAGAATAAACGATGTTCCTAAAAGTAAATTATGTGATAAATTTCTTTAAAAAAGTTTTAATATTTTTGTTGAACAATGGAATTTTTAGATATACTATTCTGATAATAGTTATTCGTTCAGTAAAACAGTTCTGCAAATACCATTAAACAGTATAATGAATTTGGTTTATTTAGTGTGCAAGTCAGTATTTTTGGTTTAACTTTGTAATATTTTGTTCGAAAAAAGGGAATAAACAGATATCGGTTTAAATACATGCCATTATAATGTAAGTAGTTGGGAATTAGGGTTTCTGGATCAGAGGAGATCCATAAACCGCTAATTCCCAACCATTCAACTATTCAATCTAGTATTCTAATAATGATCCATCATGATAGACTTTCTGGATCCCTTAACACCCAATCCCATCTATTCAGTCAGTATGTAAGTAGTGTATTATTTTGTGCCATTCTAGACCACTTTTATCGTTCCTACGACTCACTTCGTTCGTCTTCGTCACAAAAGTGATCTAGCGTGCCCAATATCATAAAATGACTTACCGTTCACTCCGTATAACGGGTTTATGACTTTCGATTGAAATTCGATTTATTACAGTCGCATTTTCACCACCTTCCGTTCCTTTATAACCTACAGGTTTTCTGTAACCAGTTTGGTTCGACTACTTGTAGTTATAAATATTTATGTTATAAATTCATCTTTTCATTACGAGTCGATCCGTATTGCATAGCAAACATGAAATTCGTTAAACAAACACAATCGTTGCAGGTCAATACAATCTGTGACGATTTAACAAAAAATAAGTTACGCCATGGAGAATTATTACCGAATACAGTACGCTGTATCATATGCGGACCATCAAATTGTGGAAAAACTAACTTATTAATTGGTCTTCTATTGCACGAAAATGGATTGACATTTCAGAATGTTTATGTATATTCTAAAACGCTACTTCAACCAAAGTACACCTTTTTAGAAAAGGTTTTACGACGAGTACCAGGTATCACTCTTCAGACATACCAAGCAAATGATGACGTTTTAAAGGTTGCAGATGCAAAATCTAATTCTGTGATTATTTTTGATGATGTAGCATGTGAAAATCAAAGTAATATGCGTGATTATTTTGCCATGGGAAGACATAAATTAATTGACAGTTTTTATTTAAATCAAACTTACACCAAAATACCTAAACAACTTGTAAGAGATAATGCTAACTTAATTGTGCTTTTTAAGCAAGATGAAGTTAATTTGAAACATGTTTACGAAGAACATGTTAACACCGATATGACATGGTTGAAATTTCGAGAAATGTGTTCCCTAATATGGAAAGAGCCTTTTGATTATGTGGTAATTAATAAAGATTGTTCTAGAAACAACGGTTGCTATAGAAAAACGTTTGACACTTTTGTATTATTAGATGATATTTGAATATTTAAGTAGACTGCAGTCACTTTATTGTTATTCTGTAATTGGTTCTTATTCGATTACCACATATTTTACATAATGGATAAATCATTGAAAAAACAAATTGTTGATGCGACAGAAGCTGTCAAGAAAAAAATACGTAAAATGAAGGATTTTGAAGATAGTAATAAGTATGCTCTTGATACAGTTTTTAAGCCTGTTACAGAATCTCTCAATTTAATAGCCAACACTAATAACCACTTAGCTCTAACAAAAAAGGAGGAAAAAGTAGAACCCCAAGTACCACAAGACCAAGATATGAAAGAAACAGATGATAGCAGTATTGCTAGTAATGAATCGGAACCCTCATCGGACTCTTCATTTCAGTCATTAGTCGGTACTAATCCAGATGCATCATCTTGGTCGTTATCTTCACAAGTACTATCAGATGTACCATTTGGTATAAGAAATGAACGTGGAAAGTTAATGTTGGGTTCCTCTAACATAACTATTGGGGATAAAGTTATTACTGTAGCCGGACGCAAGTACGAAAGTACACCTGGGTTGCGAGAGTTACTGTTAAAAAAAGACATTGATCTGAGCTTGGTTAATGAGCATGACAAGCAAAATTATAAGGCAATGTTACTTGTAACGAATGCAAATCGTCGTGATTTCGATTTAAAAAAAACCAATTAAAAGTAATAAAGGACAAAAAAATATTTGCAAGTTATTAAACCACTTTTCGATCAAGAAAGTAGAAGTCCAAGTTGTAGACAGAAGGTAGGAAAAGGATTACCTTTAACAAAAATGTGGAAAAAAAACACAGATTTTGTATATTGGGATGATCCCAATGAATTGGTTGATAGATTAAAGTTTTTAATTGCTTCTCGAGATGCTGGTGACACAGGACTAGATAATGAAATAATATCTATCATTGAAGAACTACGTGAAAGCAAAATTATTAAATAAATAAATCAACTAATATTATATGTGTGTCATTTTACTATATACCGTTCAACATAACACACCTTTAATATGAATGTAGACAAATTTGGACATTATATTCATAAGCGAATGCGTATATCGGAAATACTTGATTTTAATGATAACGCATTAATAAAATCTGATTATGGAGATTATGACTTGAAGACATCGAGGCTAAAAGGTGTCAAACCTCCACAAGACGCAGACGATGCAGTAAATAAAGCATATGTAGATGAATTGAAAGGTGTACTAATCAATGACTTACGAAAATTGCGAAGTTCTATTCCAAATAGTGTTCAAAACCACATAGAGAAAGCTTTAAAAACAATAATGTCTGAGATAGAGACTCATTTGGAAAGCAAATTTTACACAAGGAAAGCAGTTGATAGACTAGTTCAAGACGCAATTCAATCTATATTAAAAGATCGAAAAACATAGACCTTAAATTTTGTTACAATGACAAAACAACAAATCGTCAATGAAATACATAAAGCAGCACGAAAAAATTTTCCTCGACGATCTGTAATTTTAAAAGGTATTGATGATTTGTGGCAAGCAGATTTAGCTGATATGCAAAACCTAAAAACCTTTAATAAAGGATATAACTATATTTTAATAGTTATTGACTGCTTCTCAAAGTACGTTTGGGTGGAACCATTAAAAACTAAATCCAAACATGATGTCTCTCATGCATTTGAAAAATTACTTTCTACTAATCACAGGATACCAACTCATCTGCAAACTGATATGGGTACTGAGTTCTATAATTCTACATTTCAAAAGCTTTTACAGAACTATAATATTAATCACTACTCTACATTTTCAACCAAAAAGGCTTCAATTGTAGAACGAGTTATTAAAACTATTAAAAATAAATTGTAGAAATACTTTAGCTTGAACGGACACTATAAGTGGATAGATGGTGGCTTGAACGATATTGTAAAGACATATAACAACACAAAACATCGTACTATTAAATTTGCACCTGTTAATGTCAATAAGTTTAATGAAACGGACATTAAAAATAATATTACGAATTTCATGATAAAGGCAACCCAAAAATCTCGTCCAAAGTTTATAATTGGTGACAAAGTTCGAATTAGTAAGTACAAACATATATTTGAGAAAGGATACACTCCTAACTGGTCAACAGAATTATTTACTATAAAAAAGATAAATAACACTGTACCAATAACGTATCGCATTGAAGATAATCAGAAACAAGTCATATTGGGAACTTTTTACGAACAAGAGCTTCAAAAGTCGTCCTGCCCTGGTGTCTATTTGATAGAAAAAGTATTAAAAAAGAAAGGAAACAAACTGTTTGTAAAATGGTTGGGTTTAAATAACAAAGAGAACAGTTGGATTGATAAGACTGCAATAGTAGAATAAGTTAATTATATAAGTGGTATATAATTTAAAAGTATATTCATTATTCTTTGGACGATGCAAGGTGGTGGACTAATAAACAGTATCATTAATCATTTACCATTCGAACTACACATACCCGGTTATAACTATTGTGGACCAGGAACAAAGCTTTCAAAACGATTACTACGTGGTGATAAAGGTGTAAACAAGTTAGACGAAGCTTGTATGCATCACGATATTGCATACGCAAACTACACAGACCTACCTAACCGTCACAAAGCCGACTTACGTCTTATAGATATGGCTAAACAAAGACTTAAAGCAAAAGATGCTCGAACAGGGGAAAAGATTAGTTCGTGGATAGTAAACAAAGTTATGAAAGCTAAATTGAAGTCTGGTGCTGGTGTACCTTTAATAATTTTGTTAGAAAAATAAAAAGAAAAATCAAAAAACTCTCACCTAAAGATAAGTTTTTTATTTATTAGCTGGTATTGCAAAAACTGTGAATGATTATAAACACGGTCAGAAAAAATTACAAGAAACTGAACGTCATAATAAAACTATGGAGGCTATAGCAATAGGTAAAGGTCTATACATTAAACCACATAAGCAAGGTCAGGGATTGTTTATAAATCCATCAAAAAACTAATTGATCAGCTACCTAATCGCGCTTTAACTAATATCGATATTCAGAAGTATGGCTATTGTATTCCCTACTTTCGAGGAGTTTATATGAAGGATCAGTTACCAAATATACCTAAACGAATTGAATGTGCTATAGTTAACCTATATAATTCGAGAAATGATGGAACGCATTGGGTAGCTTATGTTAAAATAAACAATTATTGTGAATATTTTGATAGCTTTGGTGATTTAAAACCGCCAAGAGAATTAATGCTATATTTTAAGAACTGTGATGTTCATTATAACTATAATAGATATCAACAATTCAACACAATAGTTTGTGGACATATGTGTTTAAGTTATTTGCAAACTTTTTGGAATAAATACTATAAATTTTATATCACTCTTTCATTTCCATCATTTGGAAGATGTCACTCACCTTATCGATAACTGGAAACTCATCAGTATTATCTACCTATTATCCAAACACGTTGCCATTAGTTGCATGCAATGTGCATTATTACATTTCTCTACATATAATTCTATTCCAAATTTTGATAATACAAACAATAAATTATACTATGGTTCTAAAAATGTTCTTGAGATACCTGAAGGAACTTATGAATTGCAAGATATTGGTGACTATTTAAAATCTGAGATAAAAGATGCATCCATAAAACTCCATTGTAATAACAACACCTTAAAAACTATGTTATTTTGTACATCAACTATAGATTTTACTAAAGAAGGTACATTCGGAAGTTTATTGGGATTTAAAAAACGGATCTTAGAAGCAAATAAATATCATGTATCAGAGTTTCCAGTTAACATTTTGCCTACGACTGTCATAAGGATTGAATGTGACATAGTTAGCGGTTCATATATAAACGGTCAATCCAGTCACATCTTGCACGAATTTGCACTTAATGTTCCACCTGGATACAGGATTATAGAAATTCCTAAAAACGCAATCTACTTTCCAATAAACCAAACCAATATAAGCTGCATACAGATACGGCTGTTAGATATAAATAATAACTTAATAAATTTGCGAGGTGAAGAAGTGCAGTTGTATCTACATATCAGAAGAAAACAATGATAGATTATAATAAATATGTGGTTCGTCCAACTAAAAATAACAGTCCTACTCAAACTATCAAACCAATAAGAGGTCGCTCCAAAAAGGTCATAAAATTGAATAACAATAATAAAGCATTTCTTAAAGCGATTGGTTTGTTAAAATGAATATACTAGATGTTTTATCCGCTCCTGCATACAACAACTCTGTGGAAGGAATTGAATTTCACTCTTACAAGCCTTACGTAACAAGTTTCAATAGAAGCGATGAAATCAGGATACCTATTAATGAACAAGACTTGTATATATTACCATCAGCAAGCACTTTGTTTTTGGAAGGAACTGTTGTTGTAAACAAGGGTGGAAATTCGAAAGAGAGAGTCAGTAGCGTTCATTTCACTAACAATAGTTTACTTTACTTGTTTCAAGATATAAGGTATGAGATAAATGGCGTGGAAATAGATAAAATAAAAAACGCTGGTATAACTACCACAATGAAATCATTAATATCAATGAACGAAAACGAGGCTAAAGTATCTAATGCTTGGGGTTGGAATATCGATGGCATAAATAGTACAAATGGGGGTAACTTTTCTGCTTCTATACCCCTCTGTAACATTCTTGGTTTTGCAGAAGATTTCAAGAAAGTAGTGATAAACAGCAAACATGAATTAATATTGTTGCGAAGTAATACTAATCTGAACGCCCTAAAACTTAACGATGGTGAAACGGTAGAAGATATTATTATAAATAAAATAATATGGCGTGTACCACATGTCAAAGTGTCCGATAAAGAAAAAATAAATATGTTAAAACTGTTAGAAAAAGATCGAGCACTCCAGATGATATTCAGGAATTGGGATTTATATGAATATCCAGCTCTACCAAAAACTACTAAACATACTTGGTTCATAAAAACATCATCGCAAATAGAGAAACCAAGATTTGTTATTATTGGTCTGCAAACAAATAGAAAAAATAATTCAAAATTGGATATGTCTCAGTTTGATCACTGTAACGTTCGTGATGTTAGAGTATACCTAAACTCAACCTACTTCCCTTACGAAAATTTAAATTCAAGTTTCTCAAATAACAGAATTGCTTTAATATATGAACAATACACCAGATTCCAACACTCGTATTACGGAGGTCGTCGCGGTGAACCGTTATTAAGTGAGAAACAATTTAAAAATATTGCTCCGTTATTTGTCGTAGATTGTTCTAGACAACCAGATAATCTTAAGTCAGGACCTGTTGTCGATGTCAGAGTGGAAATTGAAAGTGACATTGATATACCAGATCAAACTTCAGCATATTGTCTTATATTGAACGACTGTATAATCGAGTATAAACCGTCAAGTAGCACCGTGAGAAAGATATCATGAATAAAAATACTATTATAGTAGATGTTCAAGGTTTTAAAGATCTTTATAATAACTTCATAGTCAAGGAATTAGCTATAGCTACGTTGGAATATACTCATATATTCTTAATAAAACCTCCTTATCCGTTCTCCTCGCTGACTGATGAAGAAAAAAGACGCATTTGGTGGATTGAAAGGAATAGAGGTTACCGCTGGAGCGAAGGATATATTGATTACAGAGAATTTTCTAAAATAATCAAACCCTATTTGAAGGAAAAAAAGGTTCTTGTTAAAGGTAGTGAGAAAATAAAGTGGGTTCAAGAGCTATGTGGTCATAATAATGTTTCTGACATATGCGAAAATAAAAGTGTTCCTAATTTAGAAACTCTTAGTGATCTTTATTGTAAAGATCTATCTTTGTATAATTGTTTTGCTCATAAGAACTATTGTGCTTTATGGAATGTATTGTGTATTAAGCGATGGTGTTTAAAAAATAACTTTTGTATTTCATAATTTTAATTAACTTAATAAATGTTTTATTACTATAGTGTGTTTGTTTTTCATACTATTTCTTACCCAAGGTGAAATTAAAATGAAAAATAAAAAACAATGATTGAACATAATACCATTTATTAAATGTCTAATACACATAAATCATTGCGTATCCATATAAATTTACACAATCATATGCCATCACAGTGACCCCAAGAGAATGTATCTATTTGATTTGGTCGAACTAGTCGTTTATCATCTAATCTATTTAACATTACTTTATTAACTTCCTGCGAATAAATTACATGTTTGTTTGATTTAATCATTTGCATTTTACGTTTTAAAGTAATGTTCTGAAATAAAACTCTCTTATAGTCAGTCATTCTCAAATTCTTAGTAATGGGCTTTGATACACCTTTAGCTTTATTAATGCATGCTTTTATTGACTCAATACAATAAAGTTTTGCTCTCAAGCCAACAAACTCAGTGATTACATCACCACCCAACTCATCTTTAAATAAGCCAGGAATCTTATCATGTAACTTAGGTATACAATAAGGATTATTAATGTCAAAGTTACTGGTATCAAATTGTATTATATTATCTTTCATATCTTTATAAAAATCGTGCGTATGTATTAAGTACAATAGACTATCAGTGTCTGTATAGCACAATTTGGCTTTTTTACCATACTTGTTTTTAATAAAATCGTAATGGAAATTATATACATGTTGTTTAGCATATTCGAGTACAGTAAACCCAATATAAATCGGTCTATCTAAAATAAGCTTTTCGGGATTCATTTGAACTGCAAGAAAATCATCACTGAACACACAAACGCTTTTTAAATTTGGTTTTGCTCTCAGTTTTTCTGCACCTACTTTTTTATTTGTCCTATTATTGTCATCATTCCAGCTATTCACCAATTTTACGTCAAGCTCTTTTCGTTTATTTTCGATTGTTTTACCAAATATCGAATTGTTCAAAAGCTTGAAGAAGTCTCCTTCAAACGATGTGGTAGCTGTTTGTCGCAATTGAGTATTTAAGTCTATATAGTCCTTCAAAAAGTTTTCTTGTTTAAATTTAAGTATACGATGAATTTTTCTTAAAATAAGTCCATTTTTTAGACTTTCTTTTAAATACACATAATGTGTAACTAGCTGACCCTCGCAACTTCGTTTACGTCACATAAGGTGTACGAATGGAGGGGTACTTCTTAATGAGACTCATCAAGCAGCGTGTGAAACGGCCCTGTTTGCTTAATCATAAAAGAGCTTAAAGATTAAGTCGATTCTAAAACAATTCACTGAATTATTTTACAATAGCCTTAATCATTAAGCTCTTTTATGATTAAGCCAACACGCCCGTTTAGACTCACTTTCAAAAGAAACGTTGAATTCTAGATTTACCGAAAGTTGAGATGCCCCTAATTTCTCAACTATATAACCCTCAATATTGAAAATTGTGTGGAATAATGCTTAAAGAACTCCCTTTCAGACACCAAACAAATATTTGAAATCGAACCATGCAGTGAGAAATTATAGCTAAAAACCTATTTTGCCTTTCATCCCCTCTCCTGAAGGAACCACGCAAAATATCGGGATCAAAAGTATCTAAGAACCTTCCTCGGACTAAAAGCTTACATCGTACAAAGTATCATTCAAATCGGTTCAGTAGTTTCGGCGTGATACTTAGTCGGGATACAGACAGACAGACAGACAGACAGACAGACAGACATGAAAATTTTAAATTACATTTTCGGCTTCAGTATCGATTAGAGAACGCCCTACACTTAAAATTTTCAAAATATCTTCCATGTACAGACTCCCGACCCTCTACAGTTTTATTATAAGTATAGATATAGTTGTATTTGTCATTTAAATTTGCAATGAGCTTCTCTGTCTTTCCTTCTATGGGTATGAATTTTTCTGGAGCGAAAGGCAAATCGTTGTGTAATTTATGTAAATAATTAGGGTACGCGACATCAACTTCTAAAATGTAACCATATTCAGCATCATCAGGGATATTAGATAAGCAAAAATTATTTATTTCAGAAGTTGACATAAATTCAAAATCTGATATTGGTAATTTTCTCATCATAGCATATCCATAAAGATTATTACAGTCGAGATTTATCAAATATGTCGATGGTTTAGAATCATCGAAATTAGGTGTGTAAATATTATTTGCTTGAGCATACCGATGAGAGCACTGTGCTAATCCACCGCGTATTCCTTTTTCAATCATGTTATACATTTCTAGATCATGAATTAACTATAATTGTACACCAGTGTAAAGGAGCATAGCATCCCAACTTAAGCCGGGTGAACTTACATAATATGCAGGATCTAGATTATAATGTTGAAGACATATTTTTCTAAAGTTTTCAAATATATCGCATAATAATAGCACATCAGACTTTAAATATAAATCAGTATATTCACCAAGACTATTAATGGCTAATGTATTCCAAATGTTCTGTGCATGTGAATACTCGTTATCAGTAATATGCTTCATTTGCAAACTATTATAAAAACAACATTTTGTGGGCAGTTGTACGTCATTATATTTCTTCCATGAATCAATATATTCATAGGGATATATTCCTTTCTTCTAATTAATTCAAATTTAGAGTCATCAGGAAAATGGACTCGTAAATTTATAAAATCACTATCTATTAAACTTTTACTTAGATTATCGAGACTGGTATTGAGGAATTGGAATGAATCTATGAATTTAATTTGCAAAGGCTTCTGTTTATCCGTTTTAATGATTTTTGTAATAGATAAGTATTTTTCTTTTGTTTTTGGAATTACCGTTATTTCACCTTCATAAACTGATAGTTCTTTAATAAATATGTGTGAGTCATATCCGGATAAGTTATGAAAAATTACAGGTATGAATGAACAGACTTTATACACTAAATTACATTGCGAATGAGCTGCACCTCTGTATTCTCCTGTAATATGATCGTGATCACATACTTTGTCACTAAATAATAGATTTTTACAAATATGACAGGTAGTTGCATCGCGATAATTATGAATTTGTTCAGGAGTCATTGGTTTCATAGCTTTTTCTGTTATCAAAATATCATGTATTAACTTGGTTTCTTCAATTAATTTCTGAACAAACACTTGCACACAATTAGGTCCTCGATAAGTAACAAATTTATTGAGGCTACTATCATGATAACAACAAACATAAAATGCAAAACATGAAGGTCGATGCAATTTATGTTTTATGGTATTTTTGTTGGCATTTGTTTCATTAAAATTATAAAGTAGACTTTCAAAATCAGCATATATTACAAAGTTGATTTTTTGTTGTCTTTCGAAATGTTTAAACTGTAATTTGGTGTGTTTGTCTGGTAATAAGTTCATAATTTTTGAACATGCATGGGTGTTGAACTTTATTTGGCTAGTAAAAAATTGTAGGCATGTTTCACATAAATACATCGAACCTTTACTTCGTGATACTTGACGTCTCACTAAACGTAAAAGGCTTTATATTAAACAATAATGAGCTTTCTTATTTTTCTCAAAATACAATAAATTAATATGTTTATCTTTCTTTAAATTTGTTACATAGAGTGGGCCAGTTACTCTATGATATTCATCTAATCCATAGATATTAATACTTAAATATTTGTTATTAATTTCAAACAACTTGATGTCCTTAGAGGATGGTGGGAATGACATCCCATTTACATTAAATACTAAACTAAAATGTGGGTAAGAGCTTGTTCTACAAACATTATTTTTTGTTGGATATAATGCTGCTAAGATGCTCCATAAAAAACAATATTCATCATTATTTTTGATATTTATACAACTCTTTGTATTTTTAATAACTGCTGGCAAGTCTATATAAGAACCACCCCTCATCGGGGAATATTTATTAATATTAATTTCTAAATGACTAATGGATGTAAATGACCATCCAGATTCACAGTGCTCGAATTCGGTTAATTTCATTTTAAAAATCTCTTTTAAATTCAGATAAATATTATTCAAATCAGTACTTTTATACAAAACTTCATATTTTGTATTAAATGACTTCAACTGCTGCTGCTGTTCACCATATTTAGGTAAAACAAAGTATGCAAACAACTCAAAGTTTACTTTAATACAAGTATGTTTAATAAGCGATAACTCAATTACTTTGTATACATCATCTCGCTTGTCATCTAAGAACGCCTCTAGGAAGAGGTACTCGTCTTCTTTCGATGGGTTTAAGCGATATGTCATTATTCTGTTCTTAAAGGCTGTAGCTATTATGTCTATATGTTCAAATTTCGATTTTATTAAACAGTTAGATTTATGAATATTAGTTCGTTTATGATATCTGTATTCATGAATCGGTATTCCAATTTCACATTTATCACAATTAATATAACTGCCTGATGAATAAGAGGTGAGTGGTAGCACTGAAAAGAGAAACAATGCATGGTCTGATTCATATACATAGTAGTCTTATGCTAGGGATTAAATACAGTTTAATGTGTATAGCAATAGGTATATAATGATTAATGAATAATCAGATTTCTCTTTACCTATTTACTGATAAGAGTTTATAAACGTGGCTGCACAATTTTTAAATTCATTCCCTGTCTCTTTCACAAATTCACTTAAATGCTTCCAGGACTTTGAATCTAAATTTGTTTTATTTTTAACAGTTATTATAGCGTGTCTCCATCGGTTCATTGGTGGCACTCGTTCAATTTCCTCACAATCATAAATTTTTAATTCAATGAAAAAGTTTCCAGTTTTTCCTTCATCTATTTGACGCGAGAATCCATTAGCCAACCTACGTGTTAGATATGAATAAATAGGTGCAGGATTTTTACCAGTGGGGGTGCTGCAATCATCGCTATCGGCTCCGAAGAGGTCGCGGATCGTAGCCCTCGACTTCTGTTTCTTACTGGTTGGTTGACTAGTTGATGGCTGACTGCCTGTAGCTGAACTGCTCACAGGCTGGCTGGTTGATGCTTTTTCTGCAAACTTTCGGTTCTTATTCTTGGTCTTCACCGGGATGTTAACTTCTGACTCGTCTGAAGACGGGAATAATTGGTCAGCCATTTGTTTGGACCTGAAAACAAAGACATTCATATAAATAACTTATAACAATAATTTGTAGTATTTATCAATAAAATATGAAATATTTGAATAACAGGTTGATAGAATTTAGATACTATGTATATCATGAATGATTGCAAATTAGAATGAATTAATAGTGGAACGATTGAATAGTGGAACGATTGAATAGTGGAACGATTGAATAGTGGAACGATTGAATAGTTGAACGATTAAATAATAGGATTGCTGAATGATAGCACGAGTGCTTTTTAATCACGTATTAATAAATAATATAATAGTGACTTACATTTTGTAGGTACAGGATCCGATAGGCAGGTATACGTAAGCTCGTTGTGGTAATCACTTCAGCTCCGGTAGAGTATCTGCGGCATAGCTTTGAGAGGCAGTCTCTTAAATAATGGTAAATCTACGTCATATCATCCCGAATATGGTAACGGGCACGTGTTTCTAAAATGCTATGTCAGATCCCTGCATCCAAATACGATTGTCTTTTAAACAATATAGAATTACTTACTCCGCATATTATCCCGAATATGGTGCTGGCCACGTGTTGCTAAAATGCTGTGTCAAGAATACTGCACCCAAATAGATTTGTGTTTTATACAATATTGAATTACTTACCTCTGCTACACATCGCTGCGCTTAGGGTTGATTCTCACTATGACTGTTCAAGTTCAATAGTTTGTATTCAACTTTGTTTCAGAGTAAATCATTTGAAAACGAATTTATATTTATTTTGTTTAGCCATTCAGTTCAAACTTACTACATTAGGTACATAAACTCTTCAATTAAAGCTATCTAAACTGCATAAATTATAAACTAAATTAATATAGCGATAAAAGAAAAACGCTGAATTAAAATTTACGTTGAACTGTAAAACTAACATGTGACCATATGTACTTACCATATGCGAGAGCAAAATTCGTAATTATATAATATACGCCAATGCTCCTAGTGTGTAGTTTACCTTATATTTTAAGCAACACCTCAAAGAGATGATTTAATGTTAATATTATATTGCGTAAGTAGTATGCGACTGCCATTGAGGTGTTTGGTTCGATTCCCGGATCGGAACAAATGTTAATGTGATCCATGAATGTATATTTTCTTAATTTTGGTCTTTCCTATGTATATTATCTATGTACCTATGTATTGAGAAATATATAAGTTTGTTTATCAGTTGTCTAGATCGCATAGCACAAGCTTATAGCTTGCTAGTAGACAATAAATATTATTATCCTCTCTTCTGTTTGTCGAAAATATGCTTAGAAAAATGTTAGTGTTTTTCTTAAAATTAGGAGATATAATAAATGCAGATAAACCCGTGTTTAATGATAGTATGTGACACGGGTTCAAATTTTGATAAATATTAAGAAGTCAACGAATAAAAACCGCTGACATAGCTATATTGTGAATGAGGACATACTAATAATGTACCGCGACTAAGCTTTTTATATTTTCTCAGCGAGTTGTATGGAAAAAAACAATGAATAAAAGTACAATCATACATAATATATTTATAATATTGACTTCGTTAACATGTCGCGACGCGATGTTGGGTGGTATCAATTTCATCCATTTATGGCGACATTCCAACATCTATACTTCTCAAACAAATATATTGTTATGCTTACATTTAATGTTATTCCATCATTTGCTATAGTCTTGAACAGTGCGTTATAAGTGCAGCATAATGTCGGTAAGTTAAGATATTATCTTTCTTTAATAGATAGTTAAATGTTGGCTAATACTAACCATTCAACAGAAACTGGTAACTGTAGAAAATGGATGCTAGCAATACAAGGGTTGGTAACTCTCACGTTGAAGATGGATCGCTATTAGTGTTTTAAGATTAATAGGTACCAAAATTAGTAGTATTCTAGCGAGATAATCTAAATATTATGTGTTAGAAATAAGTCCAAGCTGGTAGTGTAATTACTGTGATACGAATACGCAAGGTCTTGATCACAAGTCTGACGCCTTAACCGCTAGACGAGTGTGGTAGTAGCCGTAGTATTTCGTATTACAATTGTACATAATCAGATGGTTTTTCAGTACAAGGTAATTTAAGTAAACGTTTCTTTACAGGACAGTGAAGAATTATTCAATTTTATACCAGCCAACCAACCACCACAAAAATCTATGCAAAAAACGTTGGGTCTTACACATAAGAGACCAAATTCGGAGCAGAAAATGTATCAATTTATAAAAAAACCGGTGACACGAGGAATAAAAGTAATAAAAATTGAGATATATGATGTGCACAGTGCCCCCAAATTAGGAGAACTGTTATGTGACTGTGATGCGGATGTTTGTGCGCAACATGTGGTTAAAACTGTTTTGTATGATGATATATACAATTGTGCCAGGCAACTAATAAATAAAATTCAGGACGAAATTGATCCAAAACCATAATAATAAGTATTTACCTACTAATATCTAGTAATTTATTGTTATGGCTTTGGATATATTTGGATAAAGATTTGTACTTAAATACTAAATAAATATATTTGTACATTCTAATAATCAAGAATTATTAATAATAAACGTTCTATAAAATATATGTCTTTTTATTTCACTCAATATGTGTAGCTACAATGTAACTAAACGCATACTTTAGTACTTATACAGGTATGAAGCTGAGAGAGGTAATCTGAGCGCATGCCATTCTCGATAGTTCAATCACATAATCCATTGAGTTATATCACCTATATTGCTATAGATAACTTAAAGACTAATTTTATCTTCGAAACTTGAAGTGATTTCATGATCGATTTATTCATTAAACGATCCTGTTCAATGTTTTTAGCTTTCACATTATTTCAAATAGTAATTGATATTAGAATACTAGGCTGAATGATTGAATGGTAAAGGTTTTACGGTATGGACTCGAATAATTAGAATAGATAATAGTCTAGGTTTTGTAGACCTAACCCGAGCTTGAATGAGAATCATAGAACCCATATATACTGAATGAATAGATGGGATTGGGCGTTGACGAATCCAGAAAGTCTATCATGCATGACAGATAATTATTTGAATACTAGATTGAATAGTTGAATGGTTGGGAATTAGCGGACCCATACATACTGACTGAATAGATGGGATTGGGCGTTGACGGATCCAGAAAGTCTATCATGCATGACAGATAATTATTTGAATACTAGATTGAATAGTTGAATGGTTGGGAATTAGCGAACCCATACATACTGACTGAATAGATGGGATTGGGCGTTGACGGATCCAGAAAGTCTATCATGCATGACAGATAATTATTTGAATACTAGATTGAATAGTTGAATGGTTGGGAATTAGCGAACCCATACATACTGACTGAATAGATGGGATTGGGCGTTGACGGATCCAGAAAGTCTATCATGCATGACAGATAATTATTTGAATACTAGATTGAATAGTTGAATGGTTGGGAATTAGCGGTTTATGGATCTCCTCTGATCCAGAAACCCTAATTCCCAACTACTAATGTATGTATGTACAATAATGATAGTGAAGAGTTTCAGCTTGTTTCAGGACTGTTCATCACAGTCTCAGTACTCAGTACAGTATCAGTAGTCATGGGTTCATATTCCAATTACAACTTTTGATTAAAGAATAATATTTATCGTAAAAATTTTGCATACTTACCGCTCGAAATTTAGTTACCTTGGGAGTATTCACAAATTCACTCTAAAACCGTTTTCTCAGCAATTATCGTTATCATAATAGAGATAAGCTCAGGTTATACACAAGAGATTGTCTTTTAAGTTCTAAACTTATCCTTTGGAGACTCGGTTACCATTAAAGTGAACGATTATAGTTAATGATAACGAAAGTTGCGAATATTGAAAAAAGTGCTTTATAATATGGATTATCCAAATCTTTGACGAATAAAGGCTGTCAAAGTTATGATATTCTCATAATTTGTAGGTGTAATTTTAAAAGTGTTTTTTAGAAATAGTTTTAGTACTAAATTATTGTTGGTACATTTAACTTTAAATTTAAATAAAAAAATTGTTAAATTATGTCGAGAAAAGTATTTTTTTTTGGTTCTTTAGTAAATCAAAGTTCTGTGGTTTTGTAGATAAGATGATAGAAATATGGAATAAGCTACTTTTGATCGTAAGAGAGCCGTTATTTTCAACTTGAGTATTACGGAACTGGATGTGACGTCAATTCCGCATAAAATTATCCTTCAGCCAAAAAAGTACCAGAATTTAGAACTGCAAACAGCGCCGCTTTATCCGTTAACACATACCGTCATTTGCAACCTGCGAGACTGAGAGTGACGTGTATGAACTTTCCGCGCTCTTGACGTGTTAGTAATGTATTTCTACCAGCATTATGCCTCAAACTGGATGTGAGCGATGAGCGGGTGACGACGTAGCGGCGAGAAAGTAAGCAACTTCGAACCGAAAAAGCACCGAGCGCTGATTGCTTGTGTGCGAGCGCATAATTTGTTAGCGGGACGAGTCACGTCATACACACTTTTATCAAATGTATAAATTTGGTAAAAGTGTGCATAGCGCACATTTGTTCGAAGTTGCCTACTCTCTTGCATTCTGGCACAGGGTGGAAACTCCAGAGAAATGATTCGTTTTCAATTTTGTCACCTACACTAAAAACACGTTATGTTTGTACAGAGCTTGAATGTGTGTGTGACCACTAACGCTAAGCAAATACCCTCCAACTATATGACAGCTGTGGCGGGGGTGGGGAAGCTTGCTCAGTAAGGGGCAGGAAGTTGCCTATCTGTATGTAATACTTTTATATTTATCATTGGTTCTGGCGCAGCGCCGCGCTCTCGCTGCAATCGCTGTCGCTCCGCTCATCGCTGACATCCAGTTTGAGGCCTTACGATCACTACACACCAGCCGTCATCCGTAGGTATATTGTTAAATGCATAATGTAGGTAAGTAAGACTGCATAGTTTGTTATAATCAGACAAGTTTTGTATAAACATACGGGAGTAAATGGAATTAGGCTTGGTTTTAACTGGCAGTTTTTGTATTAAGAAATTATCTCTGCACCAGGAAATCGAATTGTGTTTGTTTCAGTACGACAGTGCCGAAAAACTGTGTTAGTATTGTTCAACTTTAAAGTTTTAGTTACGCAAAGCTGTACTGTGGGCAGGTAGATAAAATCACTATAGCCAGGTGGGTTGTAAGATAAATATGTTTATTAAAGGTAATTAAATTAAACTAAATATTTACAGAATAAATGAAACTAATCTAATATGAAAATAAAAATAAAACAAAGGAAAACTACGAACCTAAAATGCGTCATAAAATTTCTCCGCATCGCAGTCCTCATGTGGCAGCGTCCCCAGAAGACTGGCAGCATTGCCACGTTGAATGGCAATGCTTAATCTTTGTCGGTTATATAGTAGGTATAATTAGAACTGATTGTGAACTTTGTGATTGGTTAATGGAAATGCCACAGACGGTAACCCTTCTCAGAATTAACTTTAACCATGTTAATCATTTACCGAAAACAGCATGCAGTACTACTAGTACTGGTGTATTATTTGTTTGGTTCCCAATAGATTTAAATATTCATTATTCATGAAATCGACTCCGGTAATCCTCCCGGGTTTCAGCAACAAATGTACTTCCTCTGTAAATAATCGGGCGAGGATTATATCAAAATTTTGGATGTGAACGGACGGACACAATATCCGGGCTTAGTATTAGGTAGGTATTTAACCGGTCAATTGGGGTTATGATTGGCCTTTAATAAGCTCATTCGGCAAAGTATTATGCAATCAATAAATAAATTCTGAAAGCTGGCAATAAAGCTTGTTTTTAGATTTCCGTACCCAAAGGGCAAAAACGGAACCCTATTATACAGGATGATCAATCCAAATGGGTCAGTAGGCAGAATTCAGAAACTGTGAGAGATAGCGACATCTGTTCTTAGGAACCATGGCTTCGACATGTATCGTTTAGTTCCCTAACGCGCCACCAAGTGTGCCCTTAATGTCACAGACTCAAGTCATCCGACAGACCGCTGTCGCCGCTCGTCAGTATGATTAATTTTAAACTTTGTACCTTGCCTTTTAATTGAATTATTAAATTTATCAAACAGTTACAGTGAGTAGTCTTATGATACGTAGGTGTTCAGCGAAAACAATGAGTTACAAACACCTATAAGCACAACGACGCCGCGATTCGGTCACTCGTGTACACTGCCCTTTACCAAGAGTTAGGTAGGTCTTATTTACATAAAGTTCCATGATTATTATGGCGTATCTATGTCAATACGAATTTCATGCATCAATGTTTAACGAATCATGGAAATTTAAATAATCCTTTCAATTCAAAATGGATGTAAAATCATAAATCAAAGAAAATTTAAAGGCACCATGTTGGTTCAATTTATAATTTGAGGAATATTTATGAGGACAATGTCTTATGACTGTTATAATATTTAATTTACTTATTTAATATTTTTTATTAATTGTTACCTATGTCCCTATTGTATGCTAATGTAATATAGTTTAGGTACATAGGTAATAATTTATAAGTATTTGTATTAGTTGTCTAAATCTTACGACACAAGTTTATTTTATCTCAATAAATAGGCCAGAGAGTGCAGTGTATAAAAATCCTAACACTATATTTACACCATAAGAACTTAACAAAGTAGTCAAATTGACTTCAGAACCCACCAATATAATAAATATATACTTACCTGCATATTCACGGATCTTACAAAAGAATGTACCTACCCCGAATGTACCCCGGTTTATTGTGGGTGAAGAAAAATGGCGGACATTTTGTGTATGCGTGTCGTTTTAAAAAAAGAGTCACGTGATGTGTAATGGCGGTATTGTCACCATGATGCAGATGTTTCATATGTCAGTTTTACGTCCAAAGTGTACTTAAGTGACACTTTTTGCTTACTTTTTAACCGACTTCCAAAAAAGGAGGAGGTTCTCAATTCGTCTGTTTTTTTTTCTTTTTATGTTTGTTACCGGCAAATCGCTTGAAAGAGTTATCCGATTTTGATGATTCTTTTTTTATTTGAAAGCTAGTGCTTCCCATGTGGTCCCATATACAGGAAGTCAGAATCTGATGATAGGATCCTGGAGAAATCGAAGAAATCCCTCGAATCGAGGGAATTCCTTAACGATTTACAGCAGTTACCTTGTGTTTGGGCTTGATTAATTTGTATTATGGAGAACATTACTCCTTAAACAGATATAATTTCAGTCTACCCGTCCCTAAAAATCATGAAAAATAGTTTTTAACAAAAAAAACCGACTTCAAACAAAAACTAAAAATTGAAAAATAAAATTGTTGAAAAATAAGTTTGTTTGAAGTCGGTTTTTTTTGTTAAAGCTCTACGTACAAAAGATCGAAAAACTAACCTCCACTACAAATTATAAAATTAAAGTAAGACGCTTACTGAACAATAAAGTGAAGGCAAGAAACCAAATACTAACTCTAAAAGTGAGTCCTTGTAGTCTCTACAAGCGAATACTGCTTATAGCTAGTTAGTTTATTCAGTTTACGATTTTGCATTTAGTATTTGCTTTCTTGGGCTCACTTTCTTGTTTGTTAAGCGTCATTTGCCGTTATTTCTACACTATCGGTTCATAATAATTATACATCGAGATACATAACAAATCGCACAACAAGTTTTGTGCCTTGTCAATATTGAATCCTTAACCTCCAATTTCATAGCCAGATTCTCCAACCATGACACAAGTAAAATAATAAGGCGGAACTAGACGATTAATAAACCTGACATAAATTGTTATTAGCAATTCCATCTCCTCTTCAAACGTAATCGATTTTGACACAAATCATGTAGGTATATTTTTGCATAGGAATATGAGCTTGTGTCAGCCTGTGTGAAAAGGGTTCTAACACACTTTGAGTTATTGACACCGAGGGCTCATATCGTGATATTTGGGCTGGGATCGTTTTCGATAATCGATTAGTATGTTATAAGGGTTTGAGTTTAAAACTTAGTCGATTTAGATTTTTTCTCTATCTATTTATTTATTTAAGCTTCATGCACAAAGTACACAGGCGGACTTAATGCCATTGGTATTCTCTACCAGTCAACCATAGGTGATGCAGAGATAAACCATGATAAACAAAGTAGGTGCATTATCCTGTACAAGAGAAATTGCATAAAATAACACTGAATTTACATATATATAATGATATAAACCAATACATATGGAATTAAGATACTTACATAACTAAATAATAATACATACACTAAATAATAGTATAGAATATAACTAATATAATAATAAATATAATATCTACAATATGTGGAAAGATCGAAGTTTAAAAACATATTAAATTTTTTATAAGTAAAAATGCTATGTTTCTGCCAAATCGTCCTGCAATATTCTGCGAACCCTGTTCTTAAACGTAAAACGACTAGTGACCCTCCTGACTTGGAGTGGCAGTGCATTCCAGAGCAATATAGACTGAACAATAAAAGAAGAGTGAACGAAATCGGAGCTATGAGAAGGACAGCGTAAGAGCAAGTTATTTTGAGATCGAAGGTTTCTGTTGTGGTTACTGCATAGGTACTCAAATTGAGAAGCCAGATAGGAAGGTGAATAGGGGGATGAAAGAATGGAAAAGAGTGTGGTAAGTGCACGCAGATCACGTCGCTGGCGAATGGGTAACCATCTCAGTTGAGTCCGATATTCAGACACATGGTCAAACTTACGGAGGCTAAATACAAACCGAATGCAGTTATTTAAGAGACGGTCATACTTATTCAGATGTTCTGCATTCAGATTTTATGCCATAGGGTAGCAGACAAGCATGTGGCCCAGCAGATGTACTGGTGGTCACCGCAGCCTATGGACGTTTGCAACATCGAGGGCGCTCCAAGGGGTCTTAGAAGGTTTTACAGGGTTGGCAACGCGAGCAGACCATCTAAAAACCTTCTAAGACCCCTTTTTGACGAACCCCATACTATAGGCGTTAGGAAAAACTGAGGCAGGGAGATCATTCCACAATTAAAAACTAATATTATAAAGAGGAAAGATTTGATTGTTTCTTTGCATTGAATAGGTTTCGAAACTACTGAACCGATTTCGAAAATTCTTTTACTGTTAGGAAGCTACACTATCCCATATTCTATATTTTATTCCCGTATTCTCACGGGAAGTGGAGCTACGCGGATGAAACCGCGTGAAGTCGGCTAGTAGGTAATAAAGAAGTTTTGTGTTGTTTTAAAACGATCACTTTAATTTTTCACGTTGCTTGCGCCATGCTTGTTCTGAATCACAAAATAACGCTCGGAATATCGTGTTCATTTTGTATCACAGAAACGAATTTTATTCTACTCAGAATTTCAAATGTTTTCATAGCATTTTTGTTTTATTTTGCATACGTACATTTAAAAAAATAGATTTCACTCGAATGCGTGCCTATTTTTTATTTATTTTTAGGGTTCCGTACCTAAAGGGTAAAACGGGACCCTATTCATGATACTTCGCTGCCAATCGTGTTTCTGTTTGTCCGTCACGAGGCTGTATCTCAGGAACCGTGATAGCTAGAGAACTGAAATTTTCACAGTTGCCGCTATAACAAAAAAAAAAAAATACTTACTAAAAAAATATTTAAGGGGGCTCCCATGCAACCAATGTGATTTTTGGTTCGTTTTTTGGTACAGAACCCTCGGCTGAGTTCGACTTGCACTTGGTTGGTTTTTTCTATTACTTTATTTATGACGAAGGAAGAATATTATTTTTAAATACGAATACGAGTTTTATCATAGCGGGTACGTATTACAATGCCGAAAGTTCTTAAAACCTGCATCTGAAAAACCAACGCTTAAAACGTCGAAAATCAAAATACCGAACGTATGAAATAACTATACCCGATTTACCGAAACTCAATATGTCTAATTTCAAATAAGCGAAAGTTCTAAATCCCGAAAGTTCCAAATCCCGATAGTTCCAAATCACGAAAGATTAAAATCCCGAAGGTTCATACACTTACAGTTGGTATACCGAAGTTCAAAATCCTGAAAGTACTGTACAATTTTATTAGGTTAGGTTAGGTTAGAACTGCGACCATAACCGAATTTTACTTACACCATCTTAATGAAATACGTACCCAATTTACGTGGTTTATTATAATTAAACATACGACAAAACAACAAAATAGCCTGTGTGAAATTTGGTCCCCGTTCCTGTTTACCATGAGAACTTATTACCGGGTATAAAAAGCAACTTTTACACACTATAATCTATTCCTCTATACAATTTTAGCTAGATAAGAACAAATATCCACTCATCAACACATTATTCACAAACTTTCGAGTTTATATTATTAAATTCCCCCGCGTAGCTTCCATTCCCGTGGCAATACGGGAATAAAATGTAGCCTTTGTCACCCAGGGATATTGTTGTAGTAGTGTGTAGTGTCCCAAACAATGAAAGAATTTTTCAAATCGGTACAGTAGTTTCGGTGCATCTATGATGCAAACATATTTGTAAGTATAGATAAAAAGTCAGATAGTCCCTTTTATGATATTAGTACCTAAGTATAGATAGGAGAACGATAACATTATTTTTAAAGTAAGGAAATGAAATGAAATGAAATGAAATGAAATTTATTTATTCGCTGAAGTATGGTAGGTATTAGGTTATTATTGTTATATTAATTAGATCACATACTTCGTCAGTTTCTTTCTGACATGCAAATTTTAACTTGGTTACAACAAAGATAATAATATATTCTAATACATACATAATCATTATTCATAATACTATACATCACTATGTCAGAGAATATAAAATAAATGTATAAATGTACTATGTCAAACAATGTAAAATAAAATAAATGTCACAAATATCATGTCCAAGAAAAAAAAAATGCAAATTAACAATATTAATCAAAAACTTTAAAACAATCTGTCAGCAATTTATGCAATACTCGTATTTAATACATTAAAGGATACAAATAGAAGTGTTATAAACTTAAGTAGGCAACCAATTTATTTTTCACTTAAAAAGTCATTGATTGAGTATATGGTTTTCTCAATTAACCAGGCCTTTAATTTTACCTTAAATTGGTTTAAGGGTAATTTCTTTATAGTCGATGGTACCTTATTATAAATTTTAATGCACATGGCGTAGCAGTTTCTTTGAAAAAGTGTGGTTCTTGGTACAAAGTCAAGAGCCAGCCTATCGCTGTTACGTGTGTTACGTGGATAAATGTCTTTGGCTTGTTTAAATAAATTAGTGTTGGCCTTGACAAACACGCTTACCTCGAAGATGTACATACCCTGTAGGGGTAGCAATTTAAATTGTTTGAAATACGGTTTGCAAGACTGGTATGGTGGAATACCTGCTATAGCCCTGACGCACCTCTTCTGCGCCAAGAATGCCCTAGTAGCATCAGTTGAATTTCCCCAAAGCAATAGACCATACCGTAGCACAGAATTAACGTGTCCATGATACGCCAGAAGAACTGTTTGCAGAGTGGATGTCCTTCTTAATCTGTTGAGCACGTATACAAAACTACTAATTCTCTTACAGACTGACTCTACTTGCATCTTCCAGTTGCAGTGTTTATCCAAATTGATGCCCAAAAATTTAACATAGTCTGCCTCCTTAATTACAGTATCTTTGTATTTTATCTCTTTCAGGTTAAGCTGTCTACTTTTTGTTTGGAACCGTACGTAGTTGGTTTTTGTCAAGTTGACTTTTTAATTATTCTTATCCAGCCAGTCTATTATTGATTTGATTGTATTATTAATTTCTAAGTCAAAATTTACTATGTCATTGGATGTCAGTAAAACAGATATGTCATCGGCAAATAATATGCATTTATGTTCAATTTTATTAGGCAGGTCATAAATATATATTAAAAATAACAGTGGTCCGAGTACACTCCCTTGAGGTACACCACATTCATTTACTAAAAACGTTGACCGTTCTCTACTGATAACAGAGTTGTTTTCATCTTTTAAAATTTCTACGCATTGTTCACGATCTTTGAGGTAGCTCTTAATCCATGCATGTGCTGGTCCCCTGATTCCATAGTCGTATAATTTTACTAAAAGCATTTTATGGGGCACATAATCAAAAGCCTTTGTCATATCAAAGAAAACCGCCACTGTTGGTTTCTTTTTGTCAATATTGTATAATACATTATAAATTGAGTTAAAAGTCGCCAGTGTTGTTGACTTGCCCTTCTGAAAACCGTATTGTTCCGTTTTAATTAGTCCATGACTGTTAAGGTATTTTGTCAAACAATTATGCATAGCTTTTTCAAAAATTTTTGAGATGATTGGGATAAGTGTAATTGGTCTATAGTTACTCAGATCCAATCTGTCCCCTTTTTTATACAGCGGTTTTACCACAGATCTTTTTAATTGCTCTGGAAATACTCCTGTTTCAAATGAGAGGTTAATCAAATAAGTTAATACTGGTACTATTTCATTTACACATTTTTTCAATACATTGGTAGTAATTTCATCAATACCTACGGAGTTTGTATTGTTTAGAGACCTTATTATATTTTTAACCTCTATGAAGCCTAAAGGTTGCAGGAATATACTATTTAGTGACCTTGTTTTATTTGTATTTATTGTTTCCTTTAAATTTCCTTTACCTGTTTCAATGAAATACTGATTAAAACAGTTTGCGATATCCTTTGAATTATTAATTATATTGTCATTTACCCTTAGTCTTGATATTATATTATTAGTTATTTGATTATTATCATTTTCATTAATAATTTGCCAGGAAGTTCGGCATTTATTATTAGAGTTTTTTAAAATCCTTTCGTTGTAATTTTTTTGGGATTTATTAATACATTGCTTTAGGATTTTTGAATAATATTGGTACTTATACTTACTGTCTCTGGTTTTTAGGATACAAAATTTATGGCGAAGTTGCCTTTTTGTTCTTAAGCTGATTCTCAAACCTCTAGTTATCCATTTTATGTCACGTTTTTTTGGTCGGATTATTTTTTGAATCGAAGGGAAGCATAAATCATAAAATAGACCAAAGTTGTCATAAAATTCATTGAATGCTGCATTTATTTCAGTACAAGAAAAGACATCTGTAAAATTTATGTTTTGAAGACATTCGCGGAATCTTGCAATATTCTCTACCGAAAAATCACGTCTCTTCACAGATAGTTTATTTGACCTGGTAATTTCCATTGCCATAGGTGCGCATAATATTTGCGCATGGTGATCTGAGAGACCAGTCTTTAGAACTTTACTACTTATATCTTTTAGGTTACATATAACATGGTCTAGGCAATTATTAATTCTAGTCGGGTCGGTAATGCAAGACGTCGAATTATATTTTTGTACTATGTCACTCAGATTTACTACAACTTTATTAGATTTAAGTGTATTTATGTTTAGATCTCCAACAATAACAAGATTTTGTTTCTTAGCCGAACAAAACAAAACTGTGTAAAAACTCATCAAGGTATTCCAAAAATAAGTGTACGTTGGAATTAGGAGTGCGATACAAACACACAATCATTAATTTTAGTCCTTCCAGTCCTACACCGCAGCATTCAAACACATTTTCACGCGAATGTGATCTTATGTTTGTCAGCTCTTTATATTTAATTCCCTTTTTAATATACACAGAGACGCCTCCTCTAGAGGGGTCCCGTTTCCTGTCACGGACAGGTCTCTTAGGTCTGCAATAAATGGCACCTAGCTCGTATCCTATTAATTTTGCATTGCATATGTTAATTTCCTCCATGAATGTCTCCGAGAAACATAAGACATCTGGCTGTATTTTGGTTTCGTATAGGTTGGTAACAGTTATTTCAATTTGTTCCCTCTTAGATATTAACCCTGCAATGTTTTGATGGAAGATATGAAGTACATTTTTCTTTTCAGTCGACGCGAAAAAGAATTTTCCCCGTAGAAGTGGACGGTAATGGTTCTATAATTATCGACGAACTCGCGTTACTGCAAGATTTTGCATGCAACCTCGAAAAGTAGTATGGTATGGTCCCCTTACGAGCCGTAGCTGTTTCAGTATTAGTCCTACTATGAGTTGGGGGTTTATTATGTGGTTTAATAACAGAAAAATAGTAAGGTATTGTTCCTCGCTTAGGAACTTGTTCACCGCCCAAATTCCGTACCAAACGGCTACGCACATCCCCGACGTGTAAGCGAGTGTGTTTTAGGTACTTATGATTATAGTCATATTGATCGATCGATAGGTTAATTTCTTTACATAAGTTAGAATATTTTTTATTAAACAAGTTACAAGAAGTATTGTCATTTGCAAACGGTACAAACTTGCAATTGGAAGTGTGCATGCATATTAACTTAAGCATGCTATTCAGCTTGCGTTCATTTAAGTATTTATTTTGACTTACACCTAAAACAATGACCTGATAGTTTTGAAGTAGTCTTAGTACCATAGTCAGTTCTGACATTATGCACATAGGACTAGAGTCATGTTCTCCTACTGATAATATGACTTTGTCTCCATCGTGAATATCGGCGTGGCAGATTGTGTCTAAGATGTGCTTTGAACTTGCTCCAGGCTTTATGAAACTTGAAAAATCATAATGTTCGTAGTTTGTACCTACGCGTGATTCAACAAGCTGAGTTGTCAGCCCGCGACATTGGCTGCCACCGAAGATGTAAATTTTTTTCATGCTTACCAGGTTCTTCATTACAGCCTCAGAACCCTGGTTCTGCTGACCTATATTTGTGGTCTGTGTTGATTTTGACAGTACAGTACTATTTGCAAGACCAATGCTGTCGTTTCTTAATCTTGAGCTTTCCTCTCCAGAATCATAGAACCTTGAAGTGTCCATTAGTAAATGTCGGGATTGTCGTCATTTAGAATTAATTTGCGTTTTAGATTTTTGTGGAGAAGTTTTACATACATCCTTAAGTGATGAAATTTGTTGTGATTGTTTAAACATAGAATTTTTCAATTCTGCAATTTCCATATGTAAGTTACTAATTTCATTGTTTGCTATTTCTAATTTTTGTCTCAGTTCTTCATTTTGTGTTGTTAGTTTATTAATAGATTGGTGGTTCCGGCCACTGGACAGGTCCAGACTTCTCGCATATTTATCTTCCGAATCTAAAGAGTCTAGGGAAGATGATTCTAACGATTCCAATGACTTTGCTTTAAATAGCGCTCTCCGTCTTAAAGTAACATTAGATATTTTTTCAGCCGATAATTGCATTAGATTCATTTTAAAATTACGAGAAGTAGTGATAAAATAAGAAATATATATTATTTGATTACTAGCAGCGTTATCTTGTGTAATATAGAATAACTACTTTAGTTTCATATACCTCGATAGATGTCAGAATTTAAAAAAAAACCCTCTTGATCAATTATATTATATTCAATTAAATCCTTCTTAGTCTATTATATTCTGTCTGTTTATCTTTAGTCAAAAATCATTAAGTCTGGTCAATCAATAAGTAGTCAACTTTTATTCTTGGTCAATGATCATAATCAGTTTGTCAAACTGCTGTTTGTTATGGTACAAGTAGCGCCATCAAGCGCAGAAAGGTTGCAATTGTGCAAGAGACGTGTAACACTTTCGCTGATTGAGTTTTTGTTCTATGTCTATTAAAGAAATTCACTACAATGTGTACCATAAACTATTTTACTCTGTGTTGCACAAACAATCTTCATAAATGTGGGTACTTTTTTGTTTTCGTAAATGATAAATTCTTAAGATGTTATTAAGTGTATTGTAAATGTACTTAACATAATATTAGTACAAAGCAGACTTAACTTTGTGAGTCTCCTTCTCGTAGATAATCACAAATCATTGAACAGTGCACATTGCAAAATATACACTTACTTGTTTGATTTGAAAAGTGACGATGTTGCTTAAAATGACTTCTAAAAGTAATTCAGATAATAAGTTCCTTAGTCTTGGTAGAAAACTGCTGCGAGCATTAACGTGTGTACATAACACTTCTTTACATACAAAAACACACTTTTATCGTCCAAATTAACAATCTTAGTATTTAAAATCTATTTAAATGCAGAGAGGCAAATGTTTACATGTCACTTTTTTTTTTCCTACATGGATGCTATGCCGGACTCCTACCGACTAAAAACCACACGTACCCTACCTAATGCCTACGGTTGGGAGCCCCGGTTCAGCCCTCGTAAGGATGACCCCAGGATTCCCAACAGACCTTGGCTACCACTGCGGCCTCAAGGGGTTTCGGATGCTATCTCGCGTCTTTGGGTGGTTGTTAGGGTGTTATTCCGCTTCTTAGGGCGTGTGGCGGGCGTGAAACTTTCACATCACGCTGTCGTCTTGAGCCTGCATCTGCAAGGACGGTGAGTGACCTAGGAACTGAGGGGCAAGTGCGAGTTAGAGCGAGCGCCTGTCGACATTCACGAGTCAGCGCGTTTTCGCCGATTTGTATGGAATCGAGACAAGTTCCCGCGTTTACAGCTAGGTGGCGGGGTCTCGATTCCATACGAATTGGCGCGCCGTGAATAATAATAAATAAATAATAAATAAATATTCACGGACATTTCACACAACGCTATCTGATCCCAAAGTAAGCTAGGAATAACCTGCTTGTGTTATGGGTATCAGACCACGGATATTAATACTTATATACTTTTTCTAAATACATATTATACATAGAAACACCCAGACTCTTGAGACAAACATTTATGGGTCACACAAATATTTGTCTCTGGTGGGAATCGAACCCACGACCTCCAGCGCCGCAGGCGGTATCACTACCGACTGCGCCACAGAGGCAGTCAATGTCGACAAGCTAACGCAAAAACTCGCACTTGCCCCTCAGATTGCAGAGAAAGATTCTCATCTGGTTACTAAAGAAGAGAAGAACAAGAAGACACAAAGCGTAAAAACGGTGCCCTATTACTTAGACTTCGCTGTCCGTCGGTCTTTACGTCTTTTACGAAGCTTTATCTCTGGAACCGTGATAGCTTTTTTTTTTCTAGGGGTTACGGAACGCGAGGAGGGTGGCTGGTCCTCCCCAACTCCGACGCTGGCACGGATGCCTCCGTCCGATGCGTCCGTCCTCCGATACCTCCGCTCAGTACGCTCTGCTTATCAGAGCGTAGGCGGAGCAGCCCGAAGTAGCCTTTACGGCTCCCTCCTTGGTGGACTATTGGCCATGGGCGACGACGTGCGCCTCGCATAAAACGCACGTCGTCGTCCACGTTACCAGGGTGTACCACGTGGTAGTTGTCCTACCCCACACCCCAACCGTGATAGCTAGTAAAGAGCTGTAACTTTCATAGATGATAATTTCTGTTGCTGCTATAACAAGCAATACTAAAATCAGAAAATAATAGTATTTAAGAGGGGCTACCAAACAACAAACTGTAGATATTTGTGTACATTCTCACACAACATTGTCAGGCCCAAATTAAGCTAATATAGCTTGTGCTATAAGATCTAGACGACTGATAGACATACCTATATATTTCTAAATACATATATGGACATATTATACATAGAAAACACCCAAACTAACATTAATTGTGGATCACACAAATATTTGGATCAACCCGAGAATCGAACCCAGGACTTCAAGTGCGGTAGGCGGTTACACTACCGACTGCGCCACCGAGGCTTATCTAACACTAACCAAAACGAGTTTAATTTATTAGTTTCTAAAGTTATTAGTTTGTCTATCAGTTATACTCCTTTGAGATATACAATACATAATAACATACAAACAAACAATTAGATTTCAAAATATAAAAAGCGCAGTTTTATAAATTGAATACACAATGCCATTTAACTCCGGCAGTATTTTGTGCACGAAATTGATAAAAACTACACAGTTCGATGCAGTGTATTTTTATTGATAAAAATAATTTATTTCAAATACGGTTGAAACAAATAAATTAAATGTAAATCATTTTTGGCACTCGTGGCCATATTCGTTGGTATCCATATTTTTCGTCTGGAAATCATCATGGATGTCAATAGTCAATAAAAATTTATTTCTCATAATCCTAATACATAAAGTCGATTTTTTTATTTGACTAAATAAAGTGACAGCAACTAATGTCACTTCTTCATACAATGTTGCCTATTTTCTATGAAGAAGTGACATTAGTTGCTGTCACATTACTTCGTCTAATTAAAAATTCAACTTTAGGCACTTGTGACACGTCAATGAATACAAAGCAAAGTCATTTACACAAGTTCGGAACGCGGCCCGCTTGAGAAGAACTGGCAAGAAACTCGGCGGGCTTTTCTTTTTGTGCTCTATTTACAATAACTTAAACTAAAAATCACAAACTATTGCTTGAGAATGCAGTAGAGCAAGCAGATGGTATGGCCGGACTCTTAACTACGTCCGGGAGCTGCGGGTTAGTCCTCGGAGGATGTCCATGGATTCCCAGCTAAACTTCTTAATACGTTTATACGTACATTCTGAAAAATGAAAATTTATTTATTTATATAGGTCACAAAGTTTAGTTTATTTTTGATTTTACACCACAAATAAGTTTTTCTGTGTATTTGAGTTTCACTTTGTAACGAATCCATACTTAATTGTTTGTGTTTATCAATTGGATGTGTGTTTTAAATTATTTCATTTGTTGAAGCTACTTAAGGCGTTTACTGTAGTCACTCTACTAATACGTCGTTACGTTGCTTAACAATATTAAGATTCAACTCATTAGATAACCCTTTGTCGAACAAAATTATCTCGCAGTTAACCGAATTGAGCGACATAATATCTTATTAATTCCACTTGACTGACTTTTGTTGCAGTTAAGTTAAGGCAGAGTGCTCGACATTTTTTGTGTGTTTTTCTGTTCGTAGTTATTCAAAAAGCGTAAATGTATGTATAAGATATATATTTCGTAAACTTTAATATCTCTAAAATTATACTGAAGAGCAGCTGAAGCGTAAATGACCTTTAAACTCTTGCCCAAACAGTATTCAAATTACAGCGCTTTGTAGCTGGATTTTCAGTAAAATATTCATGGGCTCATCAGTACAGGTCAACTATATCAAATTCATAATGAAACCCCCGTTCTCGTTTTAGGGAATTTAGTGGTTCAAGGGTTATGTATTCTTTGTCTATTTTGGTTCAAAGAGTTTACAGTTGTAATCACAATGCTGAAATTTCAAATCTTTCATCAGCGAATATTAAAATAACCTTTAAGTTCAAATTCAAGTAGAAACTGGAAAAACGCATGAAACATCATATTCTATTCTACTCTGCTTTACTCTACTCTACTCTACCCTACTCTACTCTAATCTATTCTATTCTATTCTATTCTATTCTATTCTATTCTATTCTATTCTATTCTATTCTATTCTAGCAGATCTTAATGTTTTCTTTATGATACTTGCGATTACATCCGTACTTTTTAGGGTTACGTACCTCAAAAGGATAACTATCAAGTGTACAGTCACATGAAGACACATACATATTGGGATGCTTTTAGACTCAAAAGTGTTGGCTGTATTTTTTATAACCCAAATTTCATTTATAATTATTTCAGCCACCTGAAGTTGTAAACATCAAACTACTAAGAAAAAAACTATATAGAGCAAAAGTGCAAAAAAAAGAACCACCCCAAAGGGCAAGTCGGATTTGGGTACGGAGGCTTCCGTACCAAAAACACAAAAAAACACACTGTCATGTCGGCGGAGTTTCAGTAATAGGGTTCTCCATTGCTCCTTTGGTTCCGGAACTCTAAAAACATAAGATTATTGTTGACTGAAACCAATGAAGCGCTCGTGGCCCCGCGGACTCAGTGTTCTGTAAACGATCACTGCAGTAAGCAACTTTCACTATGGCCAGTCCTTGGATGGGTGTCCATCCATGTGACCACTTTCTGACATTTATTTGAGCGTTTCCGTGCTTCGGAAGGCACGTTAAGCCGTTGGTCCCGGTTGCCAGTAAAATAGCAGTCGTTAAGCCAAGTTGAAGGCCTTTAGGGGCGGCTTGAAAAATTTCAACAGCGTCAAGTAACTATGCGGAACACTCGGCAGGCGGGCCCGACTCGCACTTGGCCGGATTCTTTTTATAGGTCCGTGATGGTGCGAATTTATTCCCAAATGGCTGTACGTGAAACAATCTTCCCAATACCTCTCAGCTAATTAAAACGTGGTTACAGTACTACCATGTTTATAAGTCGCATCGGCTTTATTCGGCTGCGCAGAATAGCTCATCCCACTGACGAATTAAACCGAATGAAAATTGCAAAGCAATTTCGAACTTACTGCTACTAATTTAAGGTCGAAAATAACAAGACGTGAACAGTATGTGCTACTTAATGCTTGTACTAATAATATTACACAGAGCAATGAACGCGACTACACCGTTGTCTAGACAGACTGACTGCCGAGCCAGACACGGCGCGTACGCATCAGCCAATAGCAGGCGAGTATTTTCGCGGGAATATGTGGCGCGCTGTGATTGGTAGATATATTTTCGCGCCTTACAAAAAAGTGAGTTCTGCGCAAGTACATCGGTGTAACTTATAAAACTGGTAGTACTGTACAAAACTCTTATTACCTTGGTTTACTAAACGTGATCGATCAAGTACGTTGTTATTGACAAGTTTCACTTTCTAAATAAATTCAAAAAATTATTATATGTATAGATAAATTGTACTGCAAGGGCTACTATACGGTTGGTGATTACTTTCTGGATAAAGAAGCCTGGAAATGACCTGCTCTGCTGGATTCTCAAAAAACTGTCAAAATGCATAGTTTTTAGATTCATTAATACATATTGTAAATAGAACACTGAAAAGAATAACCCGCTGAGTTTCTTGCCAGTTCTTCTCAGGTGCGTCGCGTTGTGAACTGGTGGTAGCTCTTTGGTTTATATAAGTGACGTTTACAAGTGCATCTGTATATGCCTAAGTAAAATAAATGAATTTTGTTTGTTTGTTTGTTCCTGGGTCATCCTTCAGAGGGCTAGCCCGGAGTTCCCGGCCGTAGGCAGTGGTTGGAACTCGTGTGGTTGTAGTCGGTAAGAGTCCGGCATAGCATCCTCCACACATAAAAAAATATTATCATTACATTCAAGAATTTGAATTTATAATTGTTTAATTGCTTCTGAAGGTTTGCTTGGAAGTCCTGGGACATCCTTCCGAGGGCTTACCCGGGGCACCCAACCATAAGCTGTTGGGCGTTACGTGAGGTTTTTTAGTCAGTAGGAGTCCGGCATAGCATCCATGAGGATTTTCCCTCACGTTAAAAAAAGTGCTTCAGAAGGGCCAGCAACATGAGCAGAGGTAAACCAAGTTCAATAGCTGATAGACACAGTCTGACCCTGTCCATTTTAACACGGCTACTCTACTAACGTAAACTAGCATAACTAGATCGTAACTGCAATTTTGTTTTGTAAATATCTTGCAGTTTGCAATATCAGATGTGGCTATACCTACTCGAGCTGCCGACCCTCAAATACAGTACACCAAAATAAAAATGAATATTACTCGTATTTTGTGTAAATTCTGAGGGATGACTCGTTCAAGACGTTCAATGTTTTACACATGCGTCCTGTCAGAATTGACTTTTAAACGAGTAGTACATGACATAAATTCTGACAGCTGAAACACTGAACGAATTTTATCTGTCAGAATTTGCTTACATACTTCTTATTTACAAGACTTAAATACCTACTTTAGGGCTTCTTTGTTACAAATAATCTTGTTATCATACGGTGGTATTAAAACCAACATGGGGATCTAAAGTGACTTCTATAATATTATAGACCCCTGGTTATTTTTATATATAATCCCTTAAGTGGGTTGACCGATAAGCTTCGAAGTAAAATGTAAAGTTTTTAGTGGAAATAGTACGACATTGAAAAATAATAAGTAATGTCATTTTTTCCTTGTGCTAAAATAAGAAAATAGTAGGTAGTTTTAGCAATACGTATTTAATAATATATTTTACTAATTAAATTAATTTATAATATATATGACAAAGTTTCTGTATTTTTTTTGTGATTGACATGTGAAATAGATTAAAAAAACGTATTCATTTCTGTTCATATCATTGCACGAATTGTCATCAGGCGGAGATAAATGTAATAAAAAAATTGAATTTTTCACCACTCTGTCAATAGGTAGTAAAGACAATACTTCAATTTAAAGCCGCTGCACACACGGCAATACGGCTCACCTCCTATGACATACGGACAATCTAAGAAGGTGAATAGTGGGCATATAATATGGCTCTGCCTACCGCTTCGGGGATAAAGGCGTGACTATAATTTTATTATATATGTCGCCACACCGAGAATTACTAATTAAAATCTATTTGATTATAAATAGATTAAAACCATTACAATGAGCAACTTTACTGATACCTTACTATTTTGTGATATAAGGTTCGAATAGAAATAGTTGTAGAATTTATTAACACTGATTTGTATAACTTGATGTAGTGGTGAACTAATTAGGTTACCTAAGTGTTATGTGACTATGTAGGTTCGTAAGAACCTACAATAAAAACTATTGTTAAATTCTTATTGACAACTATTACGAATATTGTCGACATTTAAAAATGTTTTTAATCAAAACAGGATTTTTGTTATTCCTATGGTTCCGGCAATGTTCAGTTTACTGAGAATGAATTAATCTTTGTATTTTAACGATTTCATTCAATTTAAGTTTGTTTGACTAATTAAATTAATAACTTTATTTCTCAAAAATAAATTGAACCACATTTCTTTGATTTAAAAAGAAAACATTAAATATCAAGCCACGTGTTTTGTGAGAACAATTTGAGTGGCGGGGATTTATAAATAGACAGTGGTTGTGGCCGAGGGCTCACTTTGCTGCTGGAATTTGGAGAGAAAACATTGTGAGTAGATTCTATGTTGGTTTTAATTTGGAATAAAAATTATGTTGTAATAACCTACTGGAAGTTAAAAGAGTGGCCGGAGTTTTATTGCCAGGTTCTTTTTTTTTCTCCAGCTCTACCTATTGCGTTGCGAATCTGGCAGTAAATGTAGATTGTGACTTACATGAATAAAGATTTTTCATTTAATTTCATTTTATTTCATTGGTGTTCCATTTGCTTGTTTTTATTACCGTGTTTCTGAAATAAATACCACCTAAGTATTTATTTCACTGTTATTTAACTAGATATCCATCTACAAGTGTAATAAAGCATAAAGCAGACCCGATGACCTACACCAGGTCAGCGGGCCTGCGCTTTTTAAAAACAGCTGCCGCATGTCTACTCCGACATCAGAAGTGGGATCACTACCTACAAAATACTGTGCGAGACTATTTATTTTTCAGGATCTTTGCTACGAAGATTGTGTACCAGTTTACCAACGCGCCGCACGCGGTTACGGGCGCGCCGGCGTGTTCCGCGGCTGTGCGAGATCCTGGTGCTAGTAAGTCTTCCACCAGCACCGTCACACAGCTACAACAGCAAAGGGGTAATGTACCACCTGAATTTTATTTTAATATGATCACAGTGAAGTAATGTATGAGTGATCGCCTGTCGAAACAACAAAAGAAAGTTATGATTAAGTACCGGTGTGTTTCTACCCTCATATGACCTAGACGGTAACGTCGCGTTGGCGACTGCAATTGATGTAATCATGTTTTTTTTTGTTGTTTGTTTCAAACGAACTATGTTATCAAGTGACTACGATATACGTATGAAAATAACTAGACTGCTGAAGGGCCGCGCTAACATAGGTTGACAACTGGCTAGTTACCGCGTCCTCGGTGGGGCCACCATAAGCTAGTCTGCCAGCTTAGTGGTTACGAAATTGCGATGCAGTAGCAGCGATGATAGGTTATGTTACCTCTTCTATATTATGTAAGCGTTCAAACGCGAATTGATCACAACCACCACCGAAACTGTTAAAATATTCCATTGATAGTGGAAACGCTTCTTACTGTAATTTTTGTAGTAAGTCCGGTCATACCACTCGTGAGTGACGTTTTAAAGCTACTACAACAGATTCGGATAAACGTACGGTTGAAAGAAACTTTTGTTCCCAATGCAACAATAACCCGGCCAACACAACGGTTATACGAACAAACTTATAGTAGGTAGGTACTTGAATTTTATTCATTTTGATCAAAAGCCGTTTACACATTTGGTACCTGCTATCGCCGCGAAAAGCACATAACCTATAATATGAACTCTGTTCTTAACTAGTCCAGCTTGAACACAATGCGTGTGAGGATAGGTAAGGTAATTAATAATACCATCTTTGATAGCGGGGTTAAGTGCTTGTTAATTCGTGAGTCAATCTCATACAATTTGCCGGAAAACCGAAAACGTGTGGTCAACAAAATTACTTGGTGGCATAGGTTTCCTGTTGTTTCTACGAGCATCTTAAGTCTGTCTAGATTCTAGATAATAGAATTAACGTAGAAATTGAATGTCACATTTCACAAGATTATTACTTCAGACGTGTTGGTAGGTTCAAATCTATTTTTATTAGATAGCATAAGGTAACCTTGATATCGAAGATGACTTAAAAACACCCAGAAAAATAAAATTACCTCTTGAGTTCAGACAATGACCACAAAGGTAGTATAGCATAGGTTTGTATAGATGACGTTATCAGTACATATTTTTCTGATATCTGTGGTAAATACCGTAGGTTTTCTCTCCAAGCTCTGTCACTAGAGCAGTAACTATTTGCTAATCAGTGCTTAATCTTAATATCATTCCGTAAACCATGATTTCCAATCCTCATAGAATAATGCCTTTTCTTTTAACGGTCAATTGAGTATGCTAAAAATTTAGTACAGAACGGTCAAGTGCGTCCTAGCCCTAAAAAGGTTAAGCCTAAAAACTCTGGTACCGACAAATGCTAAACAAATTCGTCTATTCAGTTGTCGCGCTGAATTCTCCCGCTCGTTCATACCAAATATCGCTCCTGCTGTGGCTTCTCTTAATGAACTGACTATCTAAGGCGCAAAGTGGCAATGGACCCATGTTCATGAGGAAGCATGGCGTAGAATATTTCTAGGAAAAGAACCTAGCGAATTGTTTCCTTGGCTGGGCCTTGACTTCGGGCCAATCCTTATTCAAATCAATACGGGTCGGCAGCACATAGTGGTTTTTTTTTTAGTATGCACACGACCGATGCGATGTAGAAACTAGATAAGTATCACTCGAGTTGTGGTAGTACGAGCGGTCAAACGTTTTAACTATTACTTGTATGGACGCCATTTCAAGATGATTATACGGTATCCCGACTGCGACGCGCTTTAAGCCTCGAAGCACAAGGAAGACTTGCTGTCTCACATCCATAATGGTATATTCGCAAAAATTTGAATTTGAAATAAATACAGGAAGGGCGAGCGGATGCAGCATGCCGATATTGTTAAACTGAAATACCTTTAACAGGCAAAGTCTTGAATAACAGTTTGATTAATGATTATTCATCTGAATAAACAGTAAACAACGTCGAGATAGTTACGTACGTACTATCATAGACGGTTTCCATTGAGATGAGACCGTCCAGGGATGTTATCTGCAAGAAAATGTCAAGATAGGTATCTGAAAAGCGAGACCCAATCTTGGGTAGGTACACAACGGTTGACTGTTGTACCTAAATTTTTCCAAAGAAGCTTTAGTAATTAATACCTTATGACTCTTCATAAAATTATGGAAGTTACTATTTTGAAAAAATTAGCACCGTTAAAGATTTTTTTGACCGTTAAAATTGGGACAATTGCATCGTTTTCAGGACCTCGAATGTTTAGATCAACGCAAGTTCACTTGCGCTCTATTAGCAAACCGACCGTGCCATTCGAAGCTATACCTACACGTCGACGTACCGAGTAAGCCAGGCACTTCAGATGAACAGGAACGTGTAACCTTCACAGTAGACTCCTATGCATATTCCCCCACCGCTAGGTGAGGCCGCAGTGGTAACTGTAGGTCTGTCGGGAGTCCTGGGGTCATCCTTCCGAGAGCTTACCCGGGGCTCCCAACCGTAGGCATATTAGGTAGGAAACGTGTGGTTTTTAGTCGGTAGAAGTCCGGCATGGCATTCATGTAGGATTCCCTCTTTAAAAATACTCCTATGCAAAGTAAGTTCTGTTACGCTATACAAACTACAAAGGCGAGCATTGAACCTTAGTGGCCCAAGCAAGTATTTCATCTCTTCCTAGCCCCAAAACAAGTGATTATAAACGATGTCCCTGTATAGTAGCCCCAGGTATCAGTAGGGCTAATAGTCTTATCATGATAAGGGATTACGAGACTTCAAATTCGCACACCGCATCAGAAAGTCCGAACTGCAGGCGTAGCTCCTCTTATTTCAGTGCCAAAACTGTTTACCAGCGGAATTGCCTAATTTGGTCAACCACTGAAGTACCTAGTTTGAAACTTCTTGAACGACACGTACAACAACGACACAGACATCTTCTAAAGATAAGGCGAGATTTGACAGAAATCGTGCAAAAAAAAATCGTAGCTTTTACAGAGTCATCTTTGTTTAAGTTTACAGCGTTCTCGACAACGGCCGCTGTCTTCTAAAGAAAGCATTAGGACATCATAGACGGGCGCTAAAGGTCCCCACAATCAACAGCACGGAGCCCAAAACCTCGTGGTAAGCTACAGCTTAGGTTAGGTCATCTGGCGCATTGGCGCTGACGCTGACGGCACCGCACCCAGCGAGTACTTGATTCTCAGAAACCACAAATTGAAAAATCTGGTGAGGTATTTTCATTTTAGTTTCTTCAGTCTAATCGGTATTAAAATGCTAGCTGAATTATTAGACAAATGATGCTTTTGGGACGTGGAGTCACCAAATTAGCTAATAAAATATTTAAATGAAAAGATGCTATTGGGGCGTGGAGTCGCCAATAAGCCACTAATATCCCTATCCTGAATCATATTATTTATTTATTATTTGTATTAAGCCACAAAAAGTGGATATCCCAATCCTGAAAGAATAGTGGTCCCCTGTGTAACACGGCGTACAAGACCGCTTAGGGCACAGCATCGACCTTACCAACATCCCCTAGGGCCCCTGTCTTTGACAGCATCGACCTCTCCCCTACATATCCTTACCCATATATAAAAAAAAAAAAATACTGTTGTCATGTGGAATGAGCAGTAAGAACCACTAAAAGTGGATATCCCAATCCTGAAAGAATAATGGTCCCCTGTGTAACACGGCGTACAAGACCGCTTAGGGCACAGCATCGACCCTACCAACATCCCCTAGGGCCCCTGTCTTTGACAGCATCGACCTCTCCCCTACATATCCTTACCCGTATATAAAAAAAAAAAAAAAATACTGTTGTCATGTGGAATGAGCAGTAAGAACCACTAAAAGTGGATATCCCAATCCTGAAAGAATAATGGTCCCCTGTGTAACACGGCGTACAAGACCGCTTAGGGCACAGCATCGACCCTACCAACATCCCCTAGGGCCCCTGTCTTTGACAGCATCGACCTCTCCCCTACATATCCTTACCCGTGAATAAAAAAAAAAAAAAAAAAAATACTGTTGTCATGTGGAATGAGCAGTAAGAACCACTAAAAGTGGATATCCCAATCCTGAAAGAATAATGGTCCCCTGTGTAACACGGCGTACAAGACCGCTTAGGGCACAGCATCGACCCTACCAACATCCCCTAGGGCCCCTGTCTTTGACAGCATCGACCTCTCCCCTACAAATCCTTACCTGTGTATAAAAAAAAAAATAAAAAAAATACTGTTGCCATGTATTTACATGTGCGCAGGTCTATGTGTTGTGGCGTCATTTGGGAGAGGCCTACGTCCAGAAGTGGACTGATACAGGCTGATTTGATTCATTGATTGATGTGGAACGAGCAGTAGTAGCATTCAGTGAGCGCATCATAACCAGCTCACCGTCTTCATTAACTATGAGCGGTGACACTCTACATGCTACCACGATGTAAGGTTATGACCAATGGAATTATATTTGCTTAACCAAGTTTTTCTGGTTCCGTGTACTGTAGAACTACCAAGCCTCAGCTTTTAATATTTATTTTGCAGATCTAGACCTTAACACACGATGCAGAGCACGCAACGCCGATCAGTATGGCCGTGTCGCCACACCGAGAATTACTAATTAAAATCTATTTGATTATAAATAGATTAAAACCATTACAATGAGCAACTTTACTGATACCTTACTATTTTGTGATATAAGGTTCGAATAGAAATAGTTGTAGAATTTATTAACACTGATTTGTATAACTTGATGTAGTGGTGAACTAATTAGGTTACCTAAGTGTTATGTGACTATGTAGGTTCGTAAGAACCTACAATAAAAACTATTGTTAAATTCTTATTGACAACTATTACGAATATTGTCGACATTTAAAAATGTTTTTAATCAAAACAGGATTTTTGTTATTCCTATGGTTCCGGCAATGTTCAGTTTACTGAGAATGAATTAATCTTTGTATTTTAACGATTTCATTCAATTTAAGTTTGTTTGACTAATTAAATTAATAACTTTATTTCTCAAAAATAAATTGAACCACATTTCTTTGATTTAAAAAGAAAACATTAAATATCAAGCCACGTGTTTTGTGAGAACAATTTGAGTGGCGGGGATTTATAAATAGACAGTGGTTGTGGCCGAGGGCTCACTTTGCTGCTGGAATTTGGAGAGAAAACATTGTGAGTAGATTCTATGTTGGTTTTAATTTGGAATAAAAATTATGTTGTAATAACCTACTGGAAGTTAAAAGAGTGGCCGGAGTTTTATTGCCAGGTTCTTTTTTTTTCTCCAGCTCTACCTATTGCGTTGCGAATCTGGCAGTAAATGTAGATTGTGACTTACATGAATAAAGATTTTTCATTTAATTTCATTTTATTTCATTGGTGTTCCATTTGCTTGTTTTTATTACCGTGTTTCTGAAATAAATACCACCTAAGTATTTATTTCACTGTTATTTAACTAGATATCCATCTACAAGTGTAATAAAGCATAAAGCAGACCCGATGACCTACTCCAGGTCAGCGGGCCTGCGCTTTTTAAAAACAGCTGCCGCATGTCTACTCCGACATATATGTATGTTCACATTGTTCACGTTTTATCATATCACATAACTTGAACTTTATAAACCCAAGGTTATACACAGTAAAAGTAAACTTCTATACAGGTTCAAAAACCTTTGAAAATTGTGTTCCTGAATAAATTTCCTACCTTAGTTTGATAATCTTTTGGTGCTGAGTTTGTTTTGAACACAGTAGTGGTGAAGTATTCAGAAAGTTTCGTAGACGATGTAGGCCTTGTTGAGGTTTTAGAAAGCGGTAAACAAAGATAGGGGTAATTTGTAGGATCTTTTGAATTTCTTGAATTAGTCTTAAAAGGGAAAGTATTGGTTTGAAATTGGTTTTTATAATTATATTTTTATATAATGTTCGTTTTCGGGCTATGGCGTATGTGACTCTATTACTAAGCAGTGTATCTTTTTTTTTTTTTTTATTATTCAAACTTAAAATTAACACAAACAATCGCCAAACTGTCGAGCAGTTTGTTGGCGATAAATACGCTCTATTACCAAATTACATTTTTATTTTCTTATAACTAGAATAATAGGTATATAGGTACACGCAAAGCGCACACAGATGCACACTATACGTGAGCATCACCTTATTTTACTTAAATAATGTTCTCACCAGTAACACACTCACAAGTCTCTCCGTCTAATCAACTTCATCCAATTCCAGTAAAAAAGCTCTAAGTCTATTCTTTAGTTTTACAATGCCTTTTTTGTTAATTGTTTCATCCCTCACAAAATCTATGCTGTTAAAGATTTTCGGCGTCAAGTATCTCCTAGTTCTTTTCCCATAATAGTTTCTCACAGAAGGTATCACATATTCTCCCCGCTTTACCCTTCTAGTATAGTATTTATGTATTATTCTCTTTAAATTTACTAACAAAGCTTTGTTCCAAGACAATTAAGTATTGCATTTTTTTATGTATTGGCAGAATTTTACAAATCTTAAATAATTTATCATAATTTGATTTACACTGTAATTTTACTTTTTTACTTACCAAATACTTAATTAATCTAATTTGTAATTGCTTAATACGATCTAAATACGACTTGAAAGTTAGGCCATAACTGCTGAGACCATAGCTGACTACTGAGTCAGCCAGTGCATAATAAATGACAGACAACACCTTCCTGTTCACAAATCGGTTAAGATAAAAGAATTTCCCAAGTATTGCCTGCAATTTAACACATACATCATCCACATGTAACCTCCAGCTGAGGTTGCTATCTACGACTAATCCTAAATATCTATAAGAATCTACTAATTCTATATTTGAGCATTGACAGCTGTTTTTGCTGTTATGAATACATTGGTAGTTGTGCCCTGTTACATCAAGTCTTTTGTCATTATATTTATTATACGGCGAAGATATCAACATAACCTTGGTTTTGGAAAAATTAATAATAATGCCATTGTCATGGGCCCACTCAATGATGTGTTCAAAGTCCTCCTGTACATGATACTGCGCGTCCTCAATGTCGTCGGAGGGTACATCACACACATGTCATCCGCGTACATAACTACTTTACAGTGTTTTATTACATTTACGACACTGTTGACATGCATGATATACCCAACCGGGCCGAATACGGATCCTGTCGGAACGCCGAGAGTGACACCCACCTGGTCGCCCGTGGTCCCGTCAATCGATGTACAGAGAGATCTGTTTTCTAAGTATGACTTAAACCAGTGGTTGATGGCTCCCGTAACACCACACTCCTCCATTGCTCGCAGCAGCACACTATGATCCAGGGTATCGAAAGCTTTATTATTATCAATAAAGAGCGCAGCTACAAACTTACCCTCATTGAGACTGTCGTTTACGTAGTCGGTAAAGTGCGCCAGCGCGCTAGTGGTGCTTCGTCCACTCCTGAACCCATGCTGCGCGTCTGAGATTATGTTATGTTGCTCAAGATACTTAATCACCTGGTTCACGATCACCTTTTCAACTATTTTATTTATCGAAGACAAAATGGCTATTGGCCTATAGTTACTGTAGTCTAAATGGCTACCTTGTTTATAAATCGGTCTTATTATTGATTTCTTTAATAGGTCCGGATATACACCTTGATTTACACACATATTTATAAAATGGGCTAGTATAGGACTTATTTCTTTTTTTACTTTCTTTATATCTTGCACTCTAATTCCGTCTAACCCTGGAGCCTTATTACAGCTTAACATATTTATATATTTTTCTACCATTTCTTCATTCACTTTCCTAAAGTAAAACGACCTATCCATGGGCGATACATAATATGAACTTCTAATTACAAAATTGTCATTACATTTATGTTTTAAATTCTGTATTTCTCCCGTAAAGGTTTGAGAAAACTTATTACATATATTATAGGCTGTGTCAGTTTTGCCTAAATATTTCATTATAACATTGTCTAAACTTAGCCTAGGGTTACCTATCCATTTATTAATATTACACCATATTTTTCTAAAATCATTATTACATTTTTCTATCTCATTCTGTCTATACTTATTTTTGCAATATTTATTAATTTATTAACTTTATTTCTGTATTTTGTATATATTAGTCTATTATTCATGTTGCCGGGGGAAGATTTCCAAATTCTGAAAAGTAAATCTCTATAATCTAACTTTTTTTTCAAATCACAATCTACCCATGGCTGTGTAATTCTCTTTTTTTTAATACTTTTCTGTATTTTACATTTCTCGTATGTATCAGTAAAAACGCTACATAATTGCTCATATAACAGAATAGGACATTGTATTTGACTAAACGATGTCCAATTAATTGCTTCTAAACACTTACTTACTTGATTTTCATCTAAAACGTATTGTATTCTACTACAAGTATTACTTTTAATTTCATTACCCGCTCCTCTCATGCTAATTCCGACCATATAATACATGTGAGCAAAAGTGACTGTCCATTTAACTTTCACTTTCGACTCGCCCGCACGCACACATCGATACCTCTGGGCTCAAAGGTCGTAAAGGACAAAATGGGACTTTTCAGGAGAAGCAAAAAACAAAAGAAAAAAAATATTTTGTACTCTAACTTTTTTGTTTCTTGAGCTATTTTAATAAAACCAAGGAACAAAGTGCTTAGAATTTATAGTATTTTCTAAGGCAGATTAAAAAAAATACCCTAGTGCTGTATTTACCGAGATAGATTTCCTTTACGACCATAAATTTGAAAATAAAAGTCCTTTACACCCGTCCAATTTCCATCCTAAGATTTCACCGAAGGGTGTAAATCTACTTCACTGCGCAATTCTGAAGAAAATAAGGTAATAATCGACTAGTGTAATAATTTTTAGGTCATAAGCATCACTTGCTAACTCATTTTTAAGGGCTACATTATTAAATAAACTTATATTTTTTAATATTAAGCTCGTCAATTTGACGTCGCCACCACCCTGATGGTAAGCCGTGGTGCATCTAACGATTGAGGGCCAGTCTCACAGTCTGTAAGACTTTCGACAGTGGTTCCTCAAGTTGCCGGCCCTGTGATGTGCCTCTTCACGCTTCTCTTGAAAAACCCGGGTTTGTAAGATGAGGGAAAAACGTATGCGGGCAGGTCGTTCCATGTTCTTATAGTTCGACAGATGAACGATCTTATGAAATGCTTGGTTCAAGCTCTCCACTGTGTATGAGTGGCATCTCTGCCACGGCACGCGTTGTTCGGGTTTGGAAAGGAGATGGTAGGATTAGGTTGAATCGAGCTCTTCAGAACATTCACCGTAATACATTCGGTAGAAGGCAGCAAAGGACGCTATGGTTCTTCGTTGCGCTAACGGTTCGAGGCCTCCCGTCACCTCAGGACAACCAATTATTCGGATAGCACGTCGCTGCATAGCGTTGACGCTAGTACGTGTCTTGCGGAGTCATCCCAAATGTGAGAACAGAATTCGACGCATGGGCGAATCTTCGTCTTGTACAGTAAACATCTCTGATGTGACGTGAAATAGGTTCAGCTTATTCAGGAATTCTAGTTTCCACGACGCCAGCCCAATACATCTCTCTACGTAGGTTTTGTGATTGAGCTTTCTTTTAGTGGAACCGTAATGTTCCGAAGACAGGGTAGGGATAGGAATGGGGACTTCTTAGCTGTAAACTGTGTGTTTTTCTGGCATTGAACTCGACTAGGTTGTCCGAACCCCATTGGGCAATGCGACCCAGGTCCCGGTGAAGATCCGCCACGAGTTGTCGTCTCTTTCCTTCCACGTAGCCTCGCCCCTCCGCTGGACGGCCAGAATAGCTCCCATGCAGAGTACTGTACTATCATCCGAATAACAATGAATGCACCCAAGGGACAGCATGTCATTGATATGCAGAAGAGAGTTGGGGAAAATACCGATCCCTGTGGTACTCCGGCATATACCTGCAAAAAGCAGGAAGCCTGACCATCACAGAGGACTCATGTACGTCGCCCGTGCAGGAAGCTGGCCAACCATCGGCACAACTGAGGCGATAGACCATATGCCGGCAGCTTGGAAAGATGCAACGCATGTCATACCTTATCAAAGGCTTTAGCCATGTCTAGGCCAATAGCCAGAGATTCACCGTGCTTCTCCCATAGCCTCACCCCAGGTGTGTGTAATGTACACTAAGTGGTCACCCGTTGGTCGTTTCGGCCTAAAGCCATATTGACAATCGCTAATAAACGAGTGATCCTCCAGATAGCGCATGAGATGTTTGTTGATAAACCTCGAACACTTTGCAGATTACGGTGGTTACGGCTATGGTGCGATAGTTGGCCGGATCCGACCGATCCCCTTTCTTGGGGATCGGCTGAACGTTCGCCTCCTACCAAGCCTTCGACTCTTCTCCCGACGAATAGGAAAGACGATACAGGCGTGTTAGCCTTGGACATAATTCAGCTGCACACTTCTTCAGCACCAATGCCGCACTGCCGGATTACAATATCTAGCATCGTGGTTCCACAGTCGGCGATAGTGGGAGGTTGCTTGCCACAGTCATCAACCTGGGAATTAGCCGCAAAGACATTGGCCAGCATTTCTGATTTCTCTTGGGCCTTGTGAGCCAGTCATCCGTCAAGATAGCGCAGCGGCGGCAGCAAGAGCTTGCAAAAGTTGGCCTGCACGGCTTTGGTCAATTGCCGGTATTCACGTCTGCCCGTCGGATGTTACGTGAGCTCCTGACCAAGCCGCGTGATGCGCTGGGCGTCCACTCTCTTGAAGGCTCTCTTACTGGACCTAGTGGCTCTGTTGTACGCTGCTTTGAGGCGGGCCACTTTCTGGTCGCGCACAGACTGAGCCCTGATCCAGGCGCGGTAAGCTGCCTGTTTTGGTTGAACAGCTACGGTGCACTCACGCCCGAACAAGGGGCGGGCTTTGCGGATGCTGGCGACATCAATGTATGGAATTTAATCTCAATGATGAAGCCCTCCCTGCAAAGCAGCGCTGACTCCACGGGACAGCCGACTGACTCAGGAGGACTCAGGGCAAAATAAACGGATTTCAGGTCGTCCGTTGGCGCTGAAGAACGAAGAAATTTCATAATATTTGCGGTTTTTCGCACTCCGTTGACAAAACGATGATGTGTTTTTTAACAAGTTTTCGTCAATAATTACGCCAAGGTATTTAATGCTGTCTGTCCTTCGGATGAATTCTCATTTGCAACCTTTCATTTCTTTGCAGTTGTGTAATTTGATACCAAGAGATGTGTAATGGGCCGATCTAGGTGTTATATGAAAACATACATATTTAGTTTTACTGGCATTCAGTGTCACTAAATTATAACGCAACCATGTTGACACTTGCCTCAGGCCCAACTCAGCTTTCGTAAATTTTCAGCCCAACTTGCACCATCAAAATATAACAACAGTGTCATCGGCATAGCATATTATATTATCCATATACATTATAAAAAGCGTTGGGCCGAGCACGCTACCCTGTGGGTCTCCAAAGTCGATTGTATCTAGCTCACTTTTAAAGTTACCCACTTTAACACACTGCTACAAGTAGCAGTATGGATGTAAAGGACATCAGGACAAGTCCTGATGTCCTTTACATCCATATTTTTGAGGTGACTTATAGGGAGTATAGGACCATTTAAATTTTTTATGTGTTTTACACCCAAAATTTTCTATATATTTTCCTTTACTACCAAAATAATTTCACTCTAGTAGGTAAGTGTTATTTACTTCCATATTTTCACGGTAAACTTGGCTTAAAGTCTCAGATTATGTGGGTCATAAAGGCATTTTTTTTTGCGAATTTCGTAAAACGGAATACACAGATCGATAGGAAATTAAAAATTGAGTAAAACTGTATCAAAAAGTCATTTTCGCCCAAATGTCCTTTACGACCTTTGAGCCCAGAGGTATCGACATGATCAATGTTCGAATACGCAGTTTGACTTGAGTTTACATTTTCCGATAAGTCAATGTTGATATCCCCAATTAATACTATTTCCTCTGTTCTTGAAATTTTTTTAAGCATTTCTCTTAGTTCTGTGATAAAATCTAATTTATTAGTGGAAGGTGGTCGATATATCGCTATTATGTGTGTAGTTCTTGTACCAATTTTTAATTTTCCATAGACAAGTTCTGCCGTTTTCAGTCGTATAAGTGGTGCTTCAAGTGTAAATGTTAGGTCTTCTCTGATATAGACTAGTATTCCACCGCCTCTCTTAATTGCCCTCGTGTTCTGATACACTGTATATCCTGGTATTTTGTACAACGATACTTCTTCTCGTTTTATATTTACTTCAGTAAGAATAATGACGCTCAGTGTTCTATTCGTCACACATTGACTTAATGTCTATCACGAGGCTCTATCTCTGGAACCGTGACAGCTATAGAGCTGAAATTTTCACAGATGATGTATTTCTGTAGCCGCTATAACAACAAATACTAAAATCAGAGAAAAATAGAGATAAGGGGGACGCCCCCCGTAAGAAGCAGGATAACACCCGAAAAATCCCCCAAAGGTGCGGTATAGCATCCGAACCCCCCCCCCCCCCCCCTAGGTAAGGTCGCAGTGGGGGCCGTAGGTCTGTTGGGAGTCCTGCCTGGGGTATCCTTCTGAGGTCTTACCCAAGACTTACAACCGTAGGCTGTGGGCAGGATACGTGAGGGTTTTAATCGATAGAAGTCCAGCATAGCATCCATGAGGATTTTCCTTCACGTTAAAAAAAGACGATAAGAAAATGGGGAGTCCTACATAACAAACGTGATTTTTTTTGCCATTTTTTGGTACGGAACCCTCTGCGTGCGAGTTTGACTCTCACTTGGCCGGTTAAATAATAAGTCAAGCTACAATACCCAACGCCATTTTATCTCCTAAAGCGAGTGTTTAATCCCTTCGGCTGGCTGTCTGTCAGTTCAAGTTGTTGCTAATTACACTTTTTGTAGCTCGCCCTGCATACAAATACGTTCATATTTTAATTAAATTACTGCGTCTAGCTACGTCGGTTACTGTACTACCCTCTGGAGATTGGTGTAGAATGTAAGTTCACATTATTCTTACATTTGTTAAAAAAATCAACAACAAGATCTTTATTTGTTTAACAGGGAAGAATGGAAATGATCTGCTTGCTATACTACATTCTCAAGCAATAATTTGTGATTTTAAGCTATTGCATAGCTTCTATCGCGGGCCTTGCGTGGAGACCGAATCCAGAAATTGTGTCACGAAAACGAATCACACTCTCGGCTACCTTCGGCCACGTTCGTGTATCTCGTCTCGCACTTCATAATTTTTTTGTTTACGTCAATTATGAACTCTGCAGTCGTTATATATTATGTCAAATAATCCAAAAATTGATATGCTTGTACCCAGAATCGATCTTGCGCCTTCTGCGTACCGATCCGCGTCTTAACCACTCGACCAAAGTTGAATTAAGAGTACTGGTCGAATTTAGAGTTCTTAATGTGAAATGACAATTTCGATGCTGTCAATTACATTGGGTGCTGTCAATTTACTTTGTCTAAATAAAAATTCGACTAGGTGTATAGGTCAAGTATTGTATTCTCTTTGGTATAGGTATTCATCATCTATGTACAACAGTGAACTGTACTCGTATAATTTGTGTAAAAAGTGTTTTAAATATGAATAAACAAAGTGCATTTATTAATGAAGAAAGTCACGAAAAATAGTGAAAGAAAATGAGTGAGTACTCTATATATATTTTTTGTTTTGTTAATTTATATATAATACTGCTATAAAGATAACCAAACCCGGGAGTACGTTCCCATGGGAAGCGGGAAGAAAATTTCACGCTGACGTAGCCGCGAGCGCCATCTATCCCATACCTATGTACTTTAAACGTGTCATAAAAGTCACAACAATACCATACATGCATATTTCAAAGAATGTCTATTATTACCATAGATTTAGAATTTTTCGCTACTCTCAAATTATTACCATAAAATTTGTAAAAATAGTTTTTAAGTAGATAAGAAGAAACCATAGATTTAGAATTTTTCGCTACTCTCAATAGATATACAAAGCGTGCGAGCGAGACCTCATTATCCATAGCACTTAGCTCGAGAGGAAAAGAGAAAGCAAATTGTGTACTCATATGTCAGTATTTTGAATCGCTGAGCCCGGTGGGATCCTATGGCGGCTCTATGTTATTCATAATATCCAATAATCTGTAGTGATCTTACGATTAAAATAGAAAATTTTATATTTTCAACAATAGTGTCGTGTTTAGTGTGTGAATAGGATATTACAAAGCGCAATTATACGAAGAAAGACTCGTTTAACAGATCATTTGTGACTTCGTTCATTCCATTTTTGCCGTACATATTTTGCCAAATTGGATGTGAAATTTCACTGAAAGTCCAACTCATAACGTAGATTATGCATTTTCCTTCATACATAACACAATATTTAATGTGTAAATGCATTTTAGGAGGATATATAGGGCAGAAATAAAAAGGGCTGTTTACAGTAAAATAGTCATGGGTAGGTATCGATAAGGATGTCGATAGTTCATTATAGTGGCATTGCTACAAACAAACTTATCTGGATTTAATTTATTATAAATATGATTGATTTTTACTCGAACTGTGTTATTTAACCTTTTTTTAGGGTTTTGTGCCTATTTTAATATATACCTATTTCCAAAATTTGTGAACCATTTTGAGTTGAATTTTTATAATTTTACTTCACTTAAGGTACTCCACGCCACACCGGGATGTTCGCTGTGCAAGGTGCAGATTAGCCTCTGCGTCGAATACTGTTCTCACCTTTGGGATGACTGCACGCATGACTGCGAGGTACTTACTGGACGCGCTTGGCGCTATGCAGAGACGTGTTATCCGATTTGAATTATAGGTTGTCCTAAGATGACGGTAAGCCTCGAGCCGTTAGCGCAGCAAAGAACCATAGCGTCCTTGGCTGCCTTCTACCGAATGCATCACGGCGAATGTTCTGAAGAGCTCTTCAACCTGATCCCACCATCTCCTTACAGATTCCGAACAACACGTCGGGCAGAGGTGCCATTCATATATAGCGGAGAGAATCTTCGCCAGAACTGAGCGTTTCAAAAGATCGTTCCTCTGTCGAACTACGAAATCCTGGAACGACCTGCCCGCACATGTGTTTCCCTCATTTTATAATCCCGGGTTCTACAAGCGGAGCGTGAAGAGGCACATCATAGGGCCGCCAACTTGAGGACTACTGTCAGAAGTCTTGTGTGCTGTAAGCATACCCCCATTCGCTAGATGCGCCTCGGCTTTCCATTAGTTTCCATCAGTGGAGACGTCAATTTGGCAAGGCTAATATAATTAAAAAAAATCTACGAGTAATATCTTTTATTGTTACTAGGGTTCAATAATAAATGAGTTTCTAGGTTTAGTATTACGATAAGAGTTGGATTTTCAGTAAAATTTCAAATCCAATTGGCATAATATAAATGTACGGCAACAATGCAATGAACGATGCCATAAATTACCTGTTAAAATCGTAAGATCACTACAGAATTTCAAATATTACGAGTTACCCCATAGAATCCCATTTTTACTTTTTCATAGTCGATTACATTCAAATTAACAATTTATTCCCCAAAACAAGAAGTTGCAGATGAAACTTCTAAGCACTTTGTGTGCTTAGAAGTTTCATTTCCATTCCATCCATTTATACAGATACTTTTATCGATAACATAGGTGTGACCATTCAACAACACTATTTAACTCACACATAGATCTTTCATTTTTGGTCTCGTCTTCAGTTTGACACTGTTCATCTTGTACATATTGTTTTATCTTTTAACTAGCTGACCCTCGCAACTTTGTTTACGTCACACAAGGTCTATGAAATTAGAGGTATTTATTAATCATACTCATCAAGTAGCGTGTGAATCTGCCCTGTTTGCTTAATCGAAATAGAGCTTAATGGTTAAAGCTATTCCTCAGTATACAATTTTCCTCAGTATAAACAATTTACATACAAACACCGGCGTGTTAGAATTTTATTACATGTATCAATGTAGTAGACGTACGTGTATAAAATGACATCAATCAAATGTCATCAATATTCTGAAAAAGAAATTAAAAATAGAGTTCACAAACTCTTTTGAAAATACATACTGTACCTACCTTAGAGGATCGTTATGAAGATAACAGGATAGATAACAACCATCCATAGAAAATAGATGGTATAATGCTGAATACCGCAAAGAACAATCGGCGCGGCATAGAATGGGGCCTATACTGATATCCTGGAGGATTTAAATGATGCCGATGTCCTGTGCCTGCTGAGGCACACACACGCCGTCATGCATGTCTGCAGGACAACGAGCAGGATGAGGCAGCGAATGGCTGGACTGAAATTAAAATCAAGAGATGTGGTGGAGGCACTAATTCACGTACCTCGGGCGTGTCGTGTCAGAAACTGATGGGATAGAAGAGTACCCTACATCATTTTGAGTCTCGCCAAGGCCAGAACAACCTTTACACAGCTGCGCCCCGTAGGCAGTTGCGAAAATGGACACGAAGAGTGAAACTCAAAACAAAGTAAACGTTAAAACTGTACTGCTAACTGCTATACGGATGCGAGACATGGAAGGTCACTAAAGACATTTCGCACCAGCTTACAGCTATAAGTCTTCGTCAAACGCTGCCTCCAATGAATCCTCGGTACATACGGGCCCGAGAACATCACGAACGTAAGACTATTGGAACGCTGCAGTGAGACCCCTATCCACCAATAGATCAAACGTCGGAAGTGTAGCTGCTGCGCTGGATTGGGCACACGCTGCAAAGAGACCATGATCACATCATACCAAGGCAAGCCTTACTGAAACTACTGGTAGGGTTTCAAAAACTGTTCGATAGTAAGTAGGTACATTTATTGATAGTGGCTATAGGCTACATAACATAATGCTAAGATTAATAGGAGCGGTGCAGCAATGAGGAATGTTTCGAAAACGAAAATACATTTCATTGTTATGAGAGTATCCGTTGCGCCTCTGCGTAAATGGTTGAAGTTACATAAAAATAATTTATTACAAAATAATTGTTCTTCTTAAAAAGTTCTAAAACAAAATACCTATTAAGCTATTGCATAGCTTCTATCGCGGGCCTTGCGTGGAGACCGAATCCAGAAATTGTGTCACGAAAATAAATCACACTCTCGGCTACCTTCGGCCACGCTCGGCCACGTTCGTGTATCTCGCACTTCATATACCTACGTGTACACGTGAGCGTTTGCATAACGTGTACCTATAAGTGGGGTTGGCTGAGGTGTGTAGGGTGGGGTGAAGTGAAGTGGGGTGTGGTGAGGTGAATTGGTGTGAGGTGGGGTGGGGTGAGGTTAGGTGGAGTGGAATTTTGGCCTTTTGTACTTTGGCCCTTGGGACTTTTGGCCTTTTGGACTTTTGGACTTTTGTACTTTTGGACTTTTGGACTTTTGGCCTTTTGGGCTTTTGGACTTTTGGACTTTTGGAATTTGTTTTTTTGGACTTTTGCACTTTTAGACTTTTGGACTTTTGGGCTTTTGAACTTTTGGACTTTTGGACTTTGGACTTTTGGACTTTTGGACTTTTGGGACTTTTGGGACTTTTGGGACTTTTGGAACTTTTGGGACTTTTGGGACTTTTGGGACTATTGGGACTTTTGGGACTTTTGGGACTTTTCGGTCTTTGAGGACTTTTGGGTCTTCAAAAGTCCAAAAGTCCAAAAGTCCAAAAGTCCAAAAGTCCAAAAGTCCAAAAGGCCAAAAGTCCAAAAGTCCAAAAGTCCAAAAGTCCAAAAGTCCAAAAGTCCAAAAGTCCAAAAGTCCAAAAGTCCAAAAGTCCAAAAGGCCAATAGGCCAAAAGTCCAAAAGCCCAAATGTCCGCAGTCAAGTAGGTACTTGGTACTTTACTTTGTTGAACATAGGCCTTAAAATCTTACTTCTTACTAATATTATAAATGCGAAAGTTTGTGACTGTGGATGTTTGTTACTCTTTCACGCTCAAACCACTGAACGGATCGAGCTGAAATTTGGTACAGAGATACATTATAGTCTGGAATAAAATATAGGCTACCTTTTATCCCGGGAATAACTTCCCGCGGTAACAAATTTTACGCGGGCGAAGCTTCGGGCATCAGCTAGTATTCTTATATAGAAATAATTATACTAGCATAGTTGGTAAAAAATGCTATGTAATAGCTTTACCGCGGCAGTCCCCGAGTGCCACACGTCTTTTTTTAGTTTAAGTTATTGTGAATAGAGCACAAAAAGAAAAGACCGCCGAGTTTCTTGCCAGTTCTTATCAAGCGGGTCGCGTTCCGAACTACGCGTACTTTGATTTGTATTCATGGACGTTTCGCAAGTGCGTATGTATAAGGATTATGCGAAATAAATGTTTTTATTTAGTTTGAGTTTTGAGAAACTTCTCGACCGTGTCGGTCTGTTTGTTCGTGATAAACTTAAAGGCCTTTTCCTGAAGTTTCGCCAAATGGTGGATGTTTTTCTTCAAGAAGCTTTCAGTGCCTTTAGAAACCACTGGGCATAAGCTAAAAAATATATGAGATAAGTAGGTTTTAAGATCATTGTTCAAAAGTCTGTCGCGACCGCCACATAGCGAAGATCAGTTGAAGTCCTGCATCGCGATATGAAAGTTCTCGCAACGAAGTGATGAGAAATGATACTCCAATATCCTTTACATAGCTATTTATTCTTCTGTTCTTCGTATAATAATAGATACTACTCCTACATTCCACTTAATGGTATTACGAAATAATAATCCTATGATTGTAGATTCTTTACATTTTTATTTTCACAATTTAACTACTACTTGCACAACTAAGTACTAACTATTAATTAATACAAATATTCTACTTTAACTAATTAGCACTTTACTGAACTCGATCAGGAAACAGAATGTGTTCTTTTTCCAGAATATTCACTTTTTATCGCCTCTCAACAACTCCCACCTCATAGTGAACATTTTTATGTCAAATCAACTACCCACTATTTTCGAATAATCAATTAATGTTTTATGTACAGGCTAATCATTCTACTATGAGGCGGTGTTGACATCACAAAAATAACTAATTACTACTTAAAACTGAATGGTTTTAGAAAAATCACAACATTCGGCCATCAGACAGCGTGCTATCTCCGGAGCACGCAGTAATCACAACATTCGGACCTTTATATTAAACTAATCTCAAATTTTTATACATAACTTACATAACAATAATACCTTTATGCGGCTTTTCATAATATGCTAAATCAAAATCTTAAAGTTTAATTAAACCTAAACCTTCTCTATATCTTCTATCTACTCTGTCTATAGTCTATAGGCTTATAATATTAACTCAATCATTATTTATTTTGTAAAACTATAAGTGAGAACTTGAGTCTGGCGAAACGTCAAGAATACAAAACAAAGGCAACACAAGTAACCAGTTCACAGAGCAGACCGCCTGCTGAAACTATTTACAAATGTACAATCTAAAAAGGGATCTCTTTTTTAAAACCCAGCAGAGTCTGCAGATCACTTCCAGGTTTCCTTTTCCAGCAAAAGAAATCATTACAAGTGTCAGCAATTAGTGTAAAATATATTTAATAGTGGAATACAACTAGTACAAGCGAGTGATTTTTCATAAAAAAATCATTAGGTATCTAATACTACCATCATAATAATATTACTTAAATAATATTTGTAAATTAAATTGTTAGTCTCATTTTAAGCGAACTATTGTTCTTATGTGAAATAAAGTTCTTTTAACCTTAATAATCGTCGTTTCAGGCAACGTGATGAAGCCACAATATACCTATACCTTAACCCTAAGGACACATAAATATAGTATTTAAGGTAGCTCTTGTGGCATTCTCGAAGTTACCTTTTTTTATATTAACATCTATCCTTACAGGTTTCCCTAATTCGATAGTGTTACAATGTGTTTATTATTGCCGACAATTTTAATCAATACATTGTAACTTAGGTCATAAATACATCAATAGATTAAATTCCGATACTGTAAACTAACTTTAATAAATTTCATGCAAATAATAATGACTTTAGATAATCATTTTAAATATTAATAAAAATCTCAGATGATAATAACAAAAATATTGGTGTCTTATAATGTAATAATAGTTTCATTCATGTAATAATGTCAATAATTAATAATTTCAAATCATACTATAATAAATTGTGTCAAACGTTTGCAAACATAAATCTGAAGTAGGTACGAATTATGTCAAATAATAATAATAATATAAAATAATCATGGTATGCGCATAAAATGTGTCAATGCAAAATGTATAAGTATTCTTAAGTCAATCACTGAGATACTCTGATTAATCTAACCATACCAATACCTTCAAATTCGGTTGGTAGCCTGTCGCAAGAGCGTATACCTACCACTGTTTAACTGGGTAACTACCCATAAAGTGTCATTGACCTTATGCAGTCTACTATGATAACCAGAAAGACTTTCTTTTATGGTTGATGTACATGTTATAAATTCGCAAGATTTATTGGGAACTTTTTGGTAAGTAAAACCATCCTATTTCACAAATACAGGATAAAAAACTAGACATATAATTATTAGACTACTACTTACTTAGAAATAGTATGGTATTACTTTAGAAATTGTATTTGAATAAAAGAAACTGCAAGGTACGATACCTATATTTCTTGTGAGGTGCAGCCACAAGATTCTGATGAATTTTTTTATTCTCATAATGTTATGTACCTACCTACTCTTTTTGCAGAGAGACTCTTGGGCGTAATCTAAATTATAGAATATCGCTATTATGGACATTTTGTAAGATACAAGATTACTCCGCAGAAGGATACAGGTTAAATTTGAATACACTGTTAAAGTAACTCAAATTTACAATTCCATTTACATCTGTTAATGCCTCATCTTTTGCACAGCAAAAGCTGGTGAACTTAACCTTTAGCTAGTTTTAAATTGAATCAAATTATCTAAAATAAACTACTAGGAGCGGCTAACCCCACAAGTTCCAACTCTCGACCATTTAGTTAAGCATTGGTTTCTATGTGTTACAATAGTCACGGTAAATTTAAGACTTTAGAAGGTTTTGCTTTTTAATTTTTATCAGAATAAGAATATTAACGATATTTGTTAAAAATTATGAAAAAGAAAACTACTAGTCGAGTCGACTGGCAGACTGCAGTCATCTCTCTAAACCAATGGGTATAACTATTTAAAGGGAAAATGCTGCCAGTCTTTGGGTACAATGTCATTATTTAGATTTAGGTTAGTTTAGATAGTTATAATGTAAATAGATAATGTTACATTGGGATTATTTTGGTAAATAAATATGTAACAAGTCTCATTCTGTCAGATGCTACAATACTTTCTAGGCAGCAGTCCCACGATACTATAAGATTCTACAAGGAACTCTGATAACGTAAGCTGTTCAGGGTTCTTTTTTTTCATTTTGCGAACCAGTCAACTTTTGTTAGAATATAGGATATACATTTAATTCTAGCCTTTACCTCTAACGAAATGGCCCTAAGTGGTCTAAGTGCGTATAAACTGTTAAAAGGCAGTTTTACCTTCTCTTCAGTCTTAGTGGAATTATAAATATTGCATAAGTAAACCAGTAAGACTGAATCTGTTCTAGCGTAACCAAAATGACCATAATAAGCATCAGAATTATACTTAGTTTATTTGGTCTTAAATTATCCCTATAGGGCATTATGTCTTAGTATACTCATTTGACTGGACACTAGTCCATCGTGAAGCGGGATTAAAAGAAATCAACAACCTGACGCTATTTGTGGTACTAAATCCCTCTTTGTCATAGTGGTACAACAGTATTAAGACTGCTGGTACGAAGTATGTTACAGCCGGTGTACAGCGTAAAATTAAGGCCTAATAGACACCTATGTACCCCTTTTTTTTTTTTTGCTAACCGTTTACAGGGCGTTCTTGTAGTGTAGTTTGTCGACTGAAATACGCAACTTGAATAATCTGATAAACTAAACTAGTTAGAGAATACCACCTAACCCTGGTGAACTGCAACCGTATGCACTTCGGTCAGGCTTCTGAAACTCGCCTACACCTACAGCAATAATTATCGCCCGAACGGAGACTTCTAAACCGCGTATGGCGGCACGCAAAACATTGGGTCGACTGACCGTTTCGGAGCCAGTTTCTAAATGTTTCGATCTTTACTTAAATTTCTCTGTATATAGATTTTTTTTTTTCGATTTGTAGGTATGTTTAGAAATACCTATAAGATAGCACAAAATAGTTATTACTCTCTAGCACTGGCTTTAATCAAGATCAAGGAAATAAAACTTGTGTACGTACTACTAAAAGTTATTCCGTGCCTCAGTGTTTCAATCAGGATTATATATATTAATATTATAAGAAGGAAAGATTCGATTGCCTGTATGGTTGTTTCCTTGCGTTGAATAGTCTCCAAAACCACTGAATCAATTTGAAAAACTCTTCCACTACTGCGAAGGCACACCCTCCCCGAGTAACGTTCCCGTATCTCCAGGGGAATGGGACTACGCAGGGAAAACCATGCGGCAACCGCTAGTATTGTCTTCGACCAGTAGAGGTCGTTCAACTAGGTCTTTTTACAAGGATTCAAGTGTAATATTTAGCTTAACTCGTACAGTCCACTGCCGTTGTATAGCTCTTTCAATTAAAAAAAGGTCTTTATAATAGATATTGCTAGCTGTCTCACAAAATCTTTCCACAAAACGTCGAAATTAGATAAGAAATCCTAAAGTTGTCTACCCATGTACATTGCACGGTATCTACCGAGATATTTTGAACACCTGATATGATATGATACGATTTGGTACAATTGGTCAAAAAGGTCACCGTCTATTACAATTAGAAATTATATTATATTCCCCAATAATACGAGTCCATGCCTAAAATGGTCGCGGGATTTTTAATGTGCGCGACACACTAAAAACACGACGCGACTATGTGTAGATAGAATGTACTGCGTATGGTGGCGCATTGGACGTTGATAGTGTGACTCTGGTCATAGAAAACAACACAAATTGATTCTACTCAACACGCGTTGCGTCGCGTTTTAACAATGTGTTTCCGCCTCAAACTTCCGACAAGTATTTGACACGGATAACTCTTGAGGAAACCCTTTATCTTAAAAGCCAAAAAGTTCAACAAATCCTCAGGCATTTCACATTTTTAAAACGTGATACATTATATCTATATATAATTATAATTCCATAAATAATGCACTAGGAGTTCTTATCAATAAGGTACAACTAAAATAAGTTATAAAAGACCACAATTCCTTGTCTGGAGGACTCGTGTCGCGGTTGCTCAAGGTCGTTAGTAATTATCCGAATAAAAGACTTAATTTCACCTGTCGCTCGGCCCGATCCTCACCGTTGCCGTCAGTATCGCCGCCACTGGTTAGATTCCGCCTTCTGGCGGTCACACCGCGCCGCACTGTATTCCGACACGACAGTTCACCCGTCTTTCTGCTTGGACGTGAATCTTTCACTTCAGTCACCTGGAATTGTCATTTTAAACGCAGTTACTGCTCTTTCAAGCTAACGATTTCCCATCTATCATCTCATCTAAGGCGTTTATTACGTCCAAGGCGCTTATATCTCGCCTGCTTGGCGTCCCCAAAAAAAAAATGTCTATGCCTTACTATGCATACGGCTAGTTATGAAAAGGGTACAGTTTGTGCCGTAATCTTTCTTGAGCGATTCCGTGATTGGGAAAGTTCACTAAGCCGCTGGTATGGAATCTAAATAACACTATAGGCATAAACAAGGCTGGAGGCGTTAAGTAAATCGAAAAATATCAATACTGTTTCACATACGCTTCATTTACTATTGGGCAACAAAATTTGTTATGCATTCATGTGTGTGTAATCTAAACGCTCCATGAGGCTTACTTGGATTGGTATGTGACCAATCCAAGTAAGCCTAATGTCAGCCTAAATCATTGAAAAAAACTTCTATATTGTTATGATCGCCACCATAATAGCAGCACAACAATATGACTGCATAAAGCACAGATGATAATGTGAAGCATTCTCACTATACTCGCCTGGTTGAAATTGACAGCACACCTATACGGTTGCATACTGGCTGCACACTAACACGGCTGCATGTAGCATCGCTTCATGACTAAACAGATCAATCTCAACATACTTACCTACATGGTTGTGCACTGGCAGTCTACTTACATAGCTTATAGAAATCATTTGCCGCACCTACATGATTGCAAGCTGCACACCTGCACGGCTATGGAAATAACTCACATCATATCTGCATGGTTGTGCTTCTACAGCGCAGCCCCATGGCGGCAAACAGCACACCTGCACGACTAATGGAACTGAGTCTCAACATACCTGCATGGTTTCACATAACAGCTCGCCTGAATGGCTGCAAACAACACACCTTGCACGGCTATGGGACTAACATAGATAATACCTGCATGGTTATACAATCACTTGCAACGCTCAGGGTTGCACAGCAGCATTCATACTTAAATTAATAAAATAATGTCTAAATTTTTCATAGTACGTCTCGTTGATTGGAGATCCACGCACTAAATACAGTCTTTGCCCTTGAGAAGTCGTTAAGTATCTTAACCACATACTTTTTTAAAAATAAATAGCAAAGACTGCTAATCTAGTCGGTCTTAACACAAAATATAATACATATAATTGATCTATGTAACTGCAATAAGAACGGTGCGTACCTATCGTATTTGGTCACATTTATTTATCCTATCTAAAGATAAATTTATTTACCGTACCGGTAGAGGGTATTCACAAAATAAATTAAAATAACTAATTGTAGTTATGTCCAACATTTCTAATAGGACGTCTTATTAACTGAGGATCCACGAATTAAAATAAGGCCTAGCCCTTGAGAAGTGGCTTTGTAACTTAAATATGTACCTACTTTTGTTTCAAGGTAACTAATAGGTATATATGGGCATAATAGTGGGTATTACCACAATAAAAATATAGCTCTATGCAACTACAATAAAACGATAAGGACCTTTGTCACATTTCTGTGTTCAATCTAAAACAAATGTATTCACCGTTCCGGTAGAGAATATTTCCCTATAACCCTTACTGGAGATAAAAAAAACGTTGTTAAATGGACACCGCAGTCAATAGAGTTATGTAACCCCAGTTTGCAGCAATTCGTTAAAAGTCAAATACCTTCTTGACTACAGTAGAAGTTGCTACGAATAATAATACACGCTAATAGGAATAATCACGAACCATGATTAGAATTCGAATAAACTTTTACTTACAGTATTAACTTGTCACGGCTCGGCTCGCAGGTTACCACTTCTGACTTGATGAGAAATGATACTCCAATATCCTTTACATAGCTATTTATTCTTCTGTTCTTCGTATAATAATAGATACTACTCCTACATTCCACTTAATGGTATTACGAAATAATAATCCTATGATTGTAGATTCTTTACATTTTTATTTTCACAATTTAACTACTACTTGTACAACTAAGTACTAACTATTAATTAATACAAATATTCTACTTTAACTAATTAGCACTTTACTGAACTCGATCAGGAAACAGAATGTGTTCTTTTTCCAGAATATTCACTTTTTATCGCCTCTCAACAACTCCCACCTCATAGTGAACATTTTTATGTCAAATCAACTACCCACTATTTTCGAATAATCAATTAATGTTTTATGTACAGGCTAATCATTCTACTATGAGGCGGTGTTGACATCACAAAAATAACTAATTACTACTTAAAACTGAATGGTTTTAGAAAAATCACAACAGTAGAATAGATAAATCCTGGATCGCGCGATAAGAGTTCTCACGGCGATGAATGATATAACCAACAGTCCAACATCAACCGTAGGGCTTCGACCCGCCAGGCGCGATCACCTAGCCTGGTCGGAGGATCCTCCCTTTGTGTGTTGAAGGAACATTCTCACCCTTTCCTCCACAGGTCAAGCAAATCAGTTCACCACAGACCATTTCTTCATTATTGGACGTAGGCCTATGCCAATTTAATTTTTCAAGGTTTATTGGCCTTACTGTGCCAAGCTGGCCAGACGGGTTGTCACAGGGTTTTGTTTCGGGTATTCCTTCTTTTTGCTACGACCCTGTCCGTAAGTCAAGAGGCAAAATTATAAGAGATATCTCTTATAGCCGTGAAAGAGTCACGATTGTGTATGAAAAGCATGAAAAGCTGAGCAAAGACAATAAAAGACTTTCTCTGTAGTTTCCAAGCGCTGTTTTGTACTTGTTAAAATAAACAACCAATTAAGGTCTGACTTCGAAAAAACTTTGTCCTCACAGCTTCAGTCTAGAGACGGTAAAATGGCAAGTTTTCTTCATTGGTTCCGTACAGACGCCAGTTTTACTTGTTATTTGGTGTATTGTGTTTAAACAGGTCTTGGCAGGCAAACACAGAAAACGTTTGAAAGTTAAAGTTTGTCTAGATCGAGAATAATGATCTCCTTTTTAGCCCACTTGTGGGGAACAAAGGGCTCACTAAACTACAATTCAAAAGATAATCCCTTTTTTGTTGGCAAAATGAGGCTGTATTGTTCTAAAACTTTTTATGGGTATTTTGAGATATTTTGTAATTCGATAGATCTAATCTAAACGAATTTTGATGAATGAGTGATTATGGTTTTGATATCTAAATTATACAAGTTCTTTCGTACTTCTTACTAATATTATGCGAAAGTTTGTGGGTGTGGATGTTTGTTACTCTTTTACGCTCGAACTGCTGAACGGATCTGGCTGAAATTTGGTACAGGGATACTTTATAGTCTGGAATAACACATAGGCTACTTTATATCCCGGGAATAAGTTACTACGGGAAGCGGGAAGGGAAACAAATTTTACGCGGGCGAAGCTGCGGGCATCAGCTAGTATATTTTAAAAGAGGAAAGATTACTGTAAGTTTCAAAAACATCTGAACGTTCTGAACCCATTTTAATAATACTTTTACTATTAGAAAATCAAATTAATCTGCACTCCCTATAGAGGTTATGTAATGGTTATGAGTGTTATGCGGGTACAAAAACAAATCTCTTTTTTATGACATTTTATTCTTAAGCGTAAACATCTCTTATAAGTTAAAACCGAAAGTAGTGGGAAAACCTTTCGGGAGGCTGTTCCAGAATGCTCGCTTACAATATTAGTTTTTTTTAAAGTATAAATCCTTTTTAAATGAAACTAGCTCAGAAAGAAATCAAAAGAAAAAATATTCTGCTATAGATTTCTAATTAACTTTACACAAACGAAGAATCTTTTTAATTGGCTCAGAGAAATGAATTTCTTACAAGGAAATCTTGGTACTTAATATATTTTTAACAAACTATAAAAAGCTCCGTTTTTATAATGAAAATCATAATTTATGTTCACAATTATGTCAATGAACAATTTATTACGTAAGGCGGTTACAAAATGGCGCCTTTTCCGCGTAAAGGCTGTCTTTACCCACTGGTTCAGTTGACCAGTTCAGTTGTTTGAGATAATGAGGTATATTTTCAATGTTGAATCAACTCAAAATCAAAATGCGAGAACACAATTCCACGAGGACAGAGCTGTTTATTCCGTTCCCGTTCCCACATCCCATGGGAACTTATTTCGGATATAAAATAGTCCATGTGTTATTCCGGAATATAATCTATCCCTGTGACAAATTTCAGCCAGATAAGTTTAGCAGAACGGGAAAGAGTATGTACTAAACAAACATCTATCCATACTTACAAATTTCGCATTTATATTGTTACCAAAAGATTTGCTGTACCTATAGTAGTTTTCTGTAGATCCTTTTCCCTGTCTGCAAGAATTGCCTATAACCTTTTTCCATTCCGATTTTCCTGGAGTTACTCTACTCCACGTCACATTGTCCACTTATCTGAAATCAGTGAAAATATGCAATGATGTCATCGGAGAAGTGTCAACGTTATGAGGAACACAGTAGGAAAAATTTGAATGGAAAATATTACGAATAGTATAGAAGATCATCGTGGTGGGTCTGGGCGTGGGTACTCTCTCGCTCGAGACCATGGTACGACCCATGATCTCCAGCGGGAGTAAGTGGGACTGTGCCTCCTCGTTCTGCAAGCAGGTTATGTTCGTGAAAGAGACGGCGGGGTGGGAACGGGAGAGAACTCTCCCACCCGAGTTCCGCAGTTGGCGGCTTGGGCGCCGCCGACGTGTCTTCGCCGAGGACTATCGGCCTCCATGACCGGGGGCCTGAGGACGGTGAGAGGGCTGCTCACCGTCCTTACAGAAGCGGGCCCATGACGGCAGACTCGCTTAGAAACGGGATCACATCCGAAACCCCCCAAAGACGCGGGATAGCACCCGAAACACCCTTTAGACGAGGATATTAAAGCTCAGAAAAATGTCGTTTACATATATAATGGCAAATGACACTGATTTCTTTTTCGCTATTAGTTTAATACCACAATAATCCGCCCAATCGTTCTTTACAATTACAAAACAATAAATTGAGACATTCGAAATTCAACCTTATGTCATTGCTCGAAAGTTCAATTCAGATTGAAGGTTTATATTATTAGTAACTTAGTAGCAACGTAAAATAAATTTTATTACGTGCCATTAAAGCTGAAATTTAGTTAAACATGTTTAATGACTAATGGAGCAAGAATCAAAGGTGTGAAGATCTTTCATATTGAGTGCAAATTTTAAGTTGTTTTGAAGTGCTGCTTTACAAGATTTTTCAAGTTCTTAAGTGGGGTTTCTATTTTTGAAAATAATAAAAAAGCAAAACAAAGACACATTAAGCCTTTGTTTTTGCAGTAGTTTAAGGGCTTTTTAGGGTTCCGTACAGAGGATAAACAATGGGACCCTATTCATATCACTTAGCCGTTCCGTCTGTCTGTCTGTCAGTTCGTCACGAGGCTGTGTCTCAGGAACCATGATAGTTAGAGAGCTGAAAATTTTCACAGAATACAAATTATAAAATCAATATTTAATATGACTTGGCTGGTTTCTTTTTTATATCTTCCTCTTTACGTAAAATGTACCGATTAAACTTGCTATATACCTAACTACCTCAGTGACAGAGTATTGCTCGGTTAGGCAAAAATTACGGGTTCAAGGCTCGTCTGAACTAGGGCTTGAACTCCGGAATTCCGGAATTGACATAATTCCGGAATTCCGATAAAATCTAATATCGTTCTCAATTCCGGAATTGGCGAGATCAATACCGGTATTTCGATATTGAAAAAAAAAAAATTTCGCTTTAATTTCATTACAAACAAAAATGTAGATTTAATTGCCTTTAATTACTACAATGTTGATAATATAGGATTTCCCTATTAACAAATTAATTCAATTATGTACTACTAAGAAAGTAAATCCATAAAATAATTGGTATTTGATAGAAAACATACAATTTAAATAATAATAATATTATTGATGACGTTTTTGTATTTTTTCCATTTAGACTACAAATTATAGTGCCAACTTAGACTTAGCTCTGACTTATGCTACGAGTTAAATTTAACTTTGCTTTGATAGAAACGCTGTAAGAATTTGACAGAGGTCTCGCTCAGCATAGTTCTAGTAGTTCTGACGGAAATCATGGGGCCCGTACCTTATTATTAGGGGCAAACTTTGCCCCAAGGCGCTCCACTGACCCAGAGTGAGGAGGGTCCTAGGTTCCCTGATCTCATCAAGGCGGAGGAACATATTCCTTCGCACATGGCTCCGTCTCAGGCGCCCGACGCTGATTACAGCGAGAACGACGTGCCCGAAGTCACTGAAGGTGAGTTCGCTCCACGCCGAGGGTGGGTCCTTACTCTTGAGGATCTTGATGGGGCTCTTTAGTGCATGCCTCGAAAAAGGCCAGTTTCCCAAGGTCTGGAAGACAGGGAAACTGGTTCTGATCCGAAAGGCAAGGTGGTCGGCAGTCTACCCATCCGGGGATCGGCCGATGGTGTTGCTCTGTGGAGCAACTCCGGCCGATCCTCGATCGGTCGATCCCCAACAATGATACGCTCCAGTAGCTTGCATACCTCGTTAGGTTTGCAAGCTCCTTGAGCGTATAATTGCAGAGCGCACAGTCGGGCACCTCACACGCGCGGGGCCAGATCTGGCGGATAACGAGTTTAGTTTCCGTCAAGGGCGCTCCACCGTGGATGCGATCATGCGCATTAGAAGACTGACGGAGGAAGTAACATCGCAGGGTGAGGTGGTGTTGAAAGCAATGGCGATGTCAAGAGACACTGACATCGCCTTCAACACCTTGCCCTGGAGCTGCGTTAGGGAGGCGCTTATTTATCATGGAGTGCCTCCCTACTTCCGTCGAATTGTCGGGGCCTATCTTTCCGAGAGGGCCATAACTTACCCAAGCTGGCTAGGGCCCAGCCGGGTCAGCGAGATACGTCATCATACGTCGTGCGGTGTTCCGCAGAGATCGGTCTTAAGACCCCTTCTGTGGAACATCGGTTATGATTGAGTGCTGCGTGGCCCGTTGCTCAGAGGCGGCATGTCTCGAGGATCTGGCAGCGAGGCAACTTGCGTCCTTGTTGAAATAAATAAATTATATTTCTAATTCATTCTTTTCTGGTGCAAGGAGGCGCTGGAGCGAAGCCATAGGCCTACGTTTCCAGAAATCTAGGTTCAGCAGTTCCAGCTCCACAAGGAAACGGTGGAGACCTGGACTTGAGCAACAAACCAAATCCTCCAGATCTGGCTCCGCGCGTGTGAGGTACACGCGCGGGGCCAGATCTGGCGGATAACGAGTTTAGTTTCCGTCAAGGGCGCTCCACCGTGGATGCGATCATGCGCATTAGAAGACTGACGGAGGAAGTAACATGGCAGGGTGAGGTGGTGTTGAAAGCAATGGCGATGTCAAGAGACACCGACATCGCCTTCAACACCTTGCCCTGGAGCTGCGTTAGGGAGGCGCTTATTTATCATGGAGTGCCTCCCTACTTCCGTCGAATTGTCGGGGCCTATCTTTCCGAGAGGGCCATAACTTACCCAAGCTGGCTAGGGCCCAGCCGGGTCAGCGAGATACGTCATCATACGTCGTGCGGTGTTCCGCAGAGATCGGTCTTAAGACCCCTTCTGTGGAACATCGGTTATGATTGAGTGCTGCGTGGCCCGTTGCTCAGAGGCGGCATGTCTCGAGGATCTGGCAGCGAGGCAACTTGCGTCCTTGTTGAAATAAATAAATTATATTTCTAATTCATTCTTTTCTGGTGCAAGGAGGCGCTGGAGCGAAGCCATAGGCCTACGTTTCCAGAAATCTAGGTTCAGCAGTTCCAGCTCCACAAGGAAACGGTGGAGACCTGGACTTGAGCAACAAACCAAATCCTCCAGATCTGGCTCCGCGCGTGTGAGGTACACGCGCGGGGCCAGATCTGGCGGATAACGAGTTTAGTTTCCGTCAAGGGCGCTCCACCGTGGATGCGATCATGCGCATTAGAAGACTGACGGAGGAAGTAACATGGCAGGGTGAGGTGGTGTTGAAAGCAATGGCGATGTCAAGAGACACCGACATCGCCTTCAACACCTTGCCCTGGAGCTGCGTTAGGGAGGCGCTTATTTATCATGGAGTGCCTCCCTACTTCCGTCGAATTGTCGGGGCCTATCTTTCCGAGAGGGCCATAACTTACCCAAGCTGGCTAGGGCCCAGCCGGGTCAGCGAGATACGTCATCATACGTCGTGCGGTGTTCCGCAGAGATCGGTCTTAAGACCCCTTCTGTGGAACATCGGTTATGATTGAGTGCTGCGTGGCCCGTTGCTCAGAGGCGGCATGTCTCGAGGATCTGGCAGCGAGGCAACTTGCGTCCTTGTTGAAATAAATAAATTATATTTCTAATTCATTCTTTTCTGGTGCAAGGAGGCGCTGGAGCGAAGCCATAGGCCTACGTTTCCAGAAATCTAGGTTCAGCAGTTCCAGCTCCACAAGGAAACGGTGGAGACCTGGACTTGAGCAACAAACCAAATCGCCACATTACATCACACAAGGGGGGAATTGCCGAATCGCCACAATCAAGGCGGTCAGACCGGTCATGGGCGAGTGACTAGAGAGGAGCCACGGTGCGGGTGCTCTGTCTTACCGGTTGTCACAGATGCTTACCGGGCATGGGAGCTTCAGTAAGTATCTGTGACGAATACACCGGCAAACCACACCTGAGCGCCAGCACTGCGAGAAACGCAGTGAGGACACAGTACTTCACACATTAGTGGAGTGCACAGCGTGGCCTCAACAGCGCCCGGTCCTCGTGGTAGCACTGGATGTGGACATTCTCTCGCTGGAGACCATTGCGCGAGCTATGATCTCCAGTGGTACTAAGTGGGACACCACTGCGTCTTTCTGTGATCAGTTAATGCGGCAAAAAGTGATCGAGAGAGGACGCTGCCACCCGAATTCCGCATGTCTTTGCCCAAGACTATCGGCCTCCATAACCGGGGGCCTGAGGACGGTGTGAGGGCTAATCGCCGTCCCTACAAAAGCACGCCCAAGACGAAAGCGTGACGTGAAAGTTTCACGCACGCCACACGCCCTGATATGCGGAATAACACCTGAACAAGCCCCAAATACGCGGGATAGCACCCGAACCTCCTAGGTGAGGCCGCAGTGATAGTCAAGGTCTGTGGGGAATCCTGAGGTCATCCTTCTGAGGGCTTACCCGGGCCAACCGTAGGCAATAGGTAGTTAGGAAACGTGTGGTTTTTAGATGGTTACGTTAAAATAAGTAATTTTACTGGGAATCAAAGTAGTTTATCACTAATCACGTAGGACTGCCAGCTCCATCACTATTTTGTACAAAACGAAACTTGATTGAGTTCCGGAATTCCGGAATTCAAATACTGAATATCGAAACCCAATTCCGGAACTGAAAAAGCGTCCGATATTCAAGCCCTAGTCTGAACCAAGTAGCCTTTTTTCCTTTAAAAATACATGTAAACACAAAATTTTCTCAAAACACGCTCCAAAATCCTTGTCGGTACATGCGGTAACAAAAGTATATCAACCTGTCAATTAGGGTTCCCCGAAAACTCGGCAAAACGATAATAATAAGCTCCCCATGCATAGTAATCTTTTTTATGTATGGGAAGAAGATTTCGGGGTGACGTGTGAAAATTTTTAACTGCTGCCGTTTTCTTATTTCCACACATTATTTTTTTACATACATTCATATAATCACGCCTTTATCCCCGAAGGGGTAGGCAGAGTCATAGTATACACCCACACCCACATTTCACCTTATAGTTTAATGTCCCGCGTAATAAGTGGCGAGCCTGTTGCCGTGTTGAAATGGACAGGCGGAGGTCGCCGCGACCCGCAGTTGAAATTTTTCAAGCCACCTACAAGACCTTCAACTTGGCTTAACGATTGTCATTTTACTGGCAGCCGGGTTTTAATTTCGAGCTTTCCTTCTCTACTCAATGGATTCTTTTGCGACAGGTGTTCCCTTAGTCGCCTCTTACGACACCCTCGGGATGTATTGGGATGGCGACATTTTGTACTCCCGTCCCGTCGCAACACGGGACCCCATCGCCACACGGAGCAATTTTTTTCCCTGTGGAAATCCGCACTCAAACTGACTAAACCACACGGTCTCTGATCTATCCGTTTGTGTCCGGGGGTTTCAGGTAACTCCTTTGAAGGATCGATTAATAATCAAATTTGTACTATAGGAGTCCACTGCTGGACGTAGGCAGTGGTAGGGCACCATGTGGTTCTAATAGGCAAGAGTCCGGTATAGGATGGGAATTCATGATAAAAAAATGGGTAGGGCTGTGTCGGGGCACGGCCGTTGGTTTTAACGTGAATACGTCTCGTAACGGGTAATAGTTAGCTGCAGATATACTGGCACCGTCGCTGATCCGCTCGACCGCATTGCTTGACTCGATCATATGGTGTTTTATTGGTACCATTCGATTGCTGTTGAGATGCAATTTCTTACCGTATACGATCTCTGTATTTCGATTTGGCTTTTCGACGCGTATAGGCCGACATTATATATTTTTTTAATTTATTTTTTTATTTATACACCTTATTATATTCACAGTTACAATTTTACACTAATGTTAAATATATAATCGATAGATTTTGACGAGAGCTGACGATTGAAACTTGAATGAACGTCGTAGCTTCACCGAGTCGAAAGTTATACAAAATGGAAATCTCGAGACGCAGCAAAATGACCTTCAAAACTGCCTTCCCCCGCGCGCAATGTGTTACAGTCCTTACTAGCGTAATAAATTCTTTGATTCTTTAGCTATCCAGTGGTGTAACTGAAATTTAGATGGAGATGATAGATATGTCCCCCTGATGGAGATGATAGATAAGACCCCTTGGGGTTTAGGGGTAATGCGTTACTTCTCATGGAGCTAACGTTACACTCTGAGGGTACAGTAGTGGCTTCTTCAATCAGATCCTTAAGATTCAATATCTTAGGGATTAAGAAAAAAGCCCACATTAGGAGGAAGGGCATAACGGTACTCCGTTCGGTGAGCAGCCCGCCTGGGGCAGTACCTCCGCCCTGCAGAAGACCGCGGTAATAGTAACCTGACTCCGGTTGGGTGTATGTTCTCCGTCGGTTAGCAGGGATCGAGAGCTCATTGGGGTGACTCTGTGCCGGTGACGGTGAGACCAGAGGCTTAATCTGTCTCCATTGGCAGATAGAGGCGCGGAATATTGGTACAGCGGTCAGGGAGACCTGATGAAACGGTTGACCGCTGACCGCCCGCAGGCTGTACGGAACCCGAACCTGGGGATTACATAATCTCCGCCCCAGGAGGCTGAACCAGCAGCCTGTGTAAAGTCCCTGGTGCGGTGGTCGTGCTGGAGGAGGATACCGGAGTGGACGCGGCCACTGCTTCGGGGGGGGGGACTGGTGGCCCTTCCGTACGCCGTGCCAATCTACCGCACTACCTCTGTCTGCCTTTGGTTAGTTGGAGTCTCGCTTAGTCTCTTGCACCACCGACACACAGGCACCTCTTCACTTTTTTAACCCCCCTTTTTTAAAAAAACATGGCTAAAGGAGAAAAAAGAAAAAAGTATACACTTTTGCAATCCCGGGTTCTTTAAGAGGAGCGTGGAGAGGCACATCACAAGGCCGCCAAATTGAGGACCACTGTCAAAAGTGGTCCCCAATCGCTAGATGCGCCACGGCTTTCCATCAGGCTGGTGGCGACGTCAATTTGGCGTGCTGAATATAAAAAAAAATCTTCGTCGTCCACACTTTACATGGGCCTTTGCAACATCAGAGGTATGCACAAGAACCTCAACGTAGTCGACCACCATCTCGAAACTGCGAAGCCGACCCTTTTTTTCCTGACGGAGACGCAGATTTCATGCCCGGGCGATACATCCTACTTAATGTACCCTGGCTATAAGCTTGAGTACATCTTCAAGCCGAAAGCCGGGGTATGTATGTACGTCCGTGATGATGTCTGCTGTCGCCGTCTTACAAGCCTTGAAGACAGGGACCTGTCTACGTTATGGGCGCGCGCGGATCACGGGGGCCACACTCGGATCTACGCGTGCGTGTACAGGTCTCACAGCGGTAACACGGACACAGTTCGCCTTTTTGACCACCTGCAACAATCGACTGACAAGGTGATTGAGCAGTATCCTTCTGTGGAAATTGTGATTCTGTGGGATTTCAACGGTCATCATGTTGACTGGTTGGGCTCCCGGATGACCAACTTTGCGGGGAAAGCTGCACACGAATTTGCCCTGACCTATGGGTTCTCCCAACTGGTTAAATCCCATACGAGGATACCAGACAAGAAGAACGAGCATAGTGCATTGCTGGACCTCCTGCTGACAACGCGTCCGGATGAATACAACGTCTCAGTGGATGCTCTGATCGGATCGTCGGACCACTGTATCATTCGGGCGCATGTGCCTCTCGCAAGGCCTGAACCACCTCGGCCCAAGGAGTGGCGACATGTGTGGCACTATAAGTCAGCAGACTGGGATGGACTGCGGGAGTTCTTCGCGTCGTACTCGTGGAGGCGGCTTTGTTTTGCCTCAGACGATCTGGATTCCTGCGCTGCAGCAGTCGCTGAGGGGATCTAGGAGGGCATGGAATGCTACATTCCCAACCGCTGGATCCCTGTAGGAGCAAAAAAGCGACCGTGGTTCAATCGGCTCTGCAGAGCAGCTTTGATGCTGAAAGAATCTGCCTACAGAGCCTGGACCACGGCTTGAGCAAATTCAGATTCTAACATCTCTGAGGTGAAACGCAAATTAAATGCCGCCTCGATTGCCAGCAAAAGAGCAATTGTCAGTGCTAAATTCGATTTCGTCGGCAGAATTGGTGAGCGGCTAGCTGGGTACCCTTCAGGGAGTCGTAAATCTGGTCACTTGCCAAAGCTGCCGAGGGAAACTTCTGTCAGTCAGGTTTAACACCTTTGCTTAAACCCGACGGTAGTCTGGCCCAGAGTGCCAGGGAGAAGGCCGACCTTTTGGGTTTTCTCTTTGCCTCTAACTCGACCATGAGCGACGGGGGTGCTGTGCCACCGGACGTTCCGTGGTGTGAAACGTCCATGCCGGAAGTTAAATTTACGCAGCGGGACGTCCGACGGGAGCTTCGTTCTCTGGACGTTCGTAAGTCGAGTGGGCCAGACGGTATACCCGCGGTAGTACTTAAGCAGTGTGGTCCAGAGTTGTGTCCGGTACTTACACGTCTTTTCACGCTTTCAAATTCCATGCGACAAGTCCCGGCGTCGTGGAAGATCGCGTATGTGCATCCTGTGCCCAAGAAGGGTGATGGGACCGACCCGGCCAATTACAGGCCTATAGCCGTCACCTCCCTATTGTCTAAGGTGATGGAGCGTGCAATTAATACACAGCTCCTGAGATACCTTGAGGAAAACGACCTGCTCAGTGACCGGCAGTACGGTTTTCGTCACGGTCGCTCGACGGGCGATCTTTTCGTGTGCCTCACACACCGATGGGCGACGGCTATCGAGAGTAAGGGCGAGGCTCTAGCAGTGAGCCTCGACATTTCTAAAGCCTTTGACCGGGTCTGGCAACGTGGTCTTCTTAAAAAATTGCCCTCGTACGGACTGACCGAGAGATTATGCGGATGGGTGTCCAGCTTCTTGGCCGGTAGAAGCATCAGGGCTGTTGTCGACGGCAGCTGTTCTTACTGCATGGCCATCAGGGCTGTTGTCGACGGCAGCTGTTCTGACTGCATGGCCATTAACGCTGGAGTACCGCAAGGCTCAGTGTTGTCCCCTACCCTGTTTCTGCTGCATATCAATGACATGTTGTCTATTGACGACATTCATTGTTATGCAGACGACAGTACAGGGGACACTTGTTACACAGGCCGCCCCGGTATCTCTCGGGACGCAGTGGAAGAAAGTCGTGAACAGCTTGTGTCTGAAATCGAGACTAGTCTTACTAGAGTGTCCGATTGGGGTAGACAAAACCTTGTCCATTTCAATCCCTCCAAGACACAGGCGTGTTTCTTCACCGCTAAGAAAGCCCCAATTACTGTAGCGCCACAATTCCAGGGCACATCTCTTTCCGTCTCTAAAAGTATAGGGATCCTTGGTGTTGACATCTCCAGTGACGTTCAGTTCCGCAGTCATTTGGAGGACAAGGCTGGCGTCCAAGAAGCTCGGTGTGCCCCTAAGAAGCGGGATCACACCCGAAACCCCCCAAAGACGCGGGATAGCACCCGAACCACCCCCTGGGCGAGGCCGCAGCGGCGGCCGTGGGTCTGTTGGGAGTTCTGGGACATCCTTCCGAGGGCTTCCCCGGGGCTCCCAACCACAGGCTGTTGGGCGTGACGTGAGGTTTTTTAGTCGGTAGGAGTCCGGCATAGCATCCATGAGGATTTTCCCTCACGTTAAACAAAAAAAAATAAAATAAAAAGGGCGCGGCGGTGCTTTACTGCGGCGCAAACACTGCTTCTCTATAAGTCGCAAGTGCGGCCACACAGCCACGACCTCAGCTTCGTCCATTTGACTCGGTGCAGAGGCAAACTGTAAGAGTTGTCAATGATCCTATACTGACAGGTGGTGTAGAACCTCTTCGCGACAGGAGAGACTTTGCCTCGTTATGCGTGTTCTACCGCCTGTACAATGGTATGTGCTCTGAGGAATTGTTTGACATGATGCCCACGGCTACATTCTATCATCGCACCGCTCGCCATAGACAGGGATTTCATCCTCACACCCTACGTCCGGAGCGTTCGAGCACGGTTAGATCCGGTAGGGGTTTTCTTCCGCGCACGCTTAGGTTGTGGAATGATCTTCCTGCCTCGGTTTTCCCAAACGCCTAAAGTATGGGGTTCTTCAAAAGGGGTCTAAGAAGGTTTTTACAGGGTCGGCAGCGCGAGTGTGGCGCCTCTGGTGTTGCAAACGTTCATAGGCTGCGGTGACCACCAGTCCTTCTGGTAGTCACTAGTCTGGTAGTGGTATAAAAAAAAAATGTAGCTACAACACTAAACTGTATCCCTCGATATTGTTATCATTCGTTTTTTTGGATTGCGTCCCTATGTAAGTAATTTTAAAGTCGTATTCACGTCAAAAAAGAAGTTAGTAGGTACCTTCATCCTGAAAGATAATAGTCAAAAAGTACTTCTTAATCTAAAATTACTGTCGTGAAAGGACTCAGAAAACATATTTCATCTAGGAACCAACGTAATTTGGAATGTACACAATCTTAGAACTGCTCTAAAGTCAAAGATTCAAACTTGAATCATGAATTATTAATTAGCATGAGTACTCATACGTTTTCGCATAAATTTACGAGGTAGGAGTCGTATTATTATGCCACTCGTATAACTTTACTTACGTCTCCGAGCTGTGGAATAGAATGAAAAAGTTTACGAATGTTTAATAGGCTTTTCTAAGTTACAAAGTAATAGTAACAAATATTAGTTTTAGGATATTAAAAGCGAAACATAAGATCACACCTTTTATCCTTTAAGGGATAGGCAGCGGCATATTATATGTTTTTTTTTTATTTTGTCCCACGTAATGGACGATGTTGAGCCGTATTGCCGTGATGATATGAACAGGCGCAGCTTGTGAATGCCTGCTGTTGAAGTTTTTCAAACCGCCGTAAAGGCCTTAAACTTGACTTATAGACTACCATTTTACTGGCAACCGGTACCAACGGCTTAACGTGCCTTCCGAAGCACGGAAACGCTCGCGAATAAATGTCACAAAGTGGCCATGTGGTGGTCAGCCATCCATGACCGGCCATAGTAACTGTTGCTTATTACAGTGATCGTTTACAGACCACTGAGTCCGCGGGGCCACGAGCGCTTCTATTTAAACAATATGAAACTTTCGCATCCAGTTTTCTTAAAGAACTTTTCCAGGTCGCGGTTCATCTGGCAGATATCGTCCTACCATCGGCTATCGGAAAACTAACAATTTAAAATTTACATCAAATTAAATTGATAATAGTCTAATTTTAGACAGAAAAGAACAATATTGACATTCTCAATATTAAAGGGTGGAAAGGTACTTAGAGTGACTGAAAGTGGTGTATTAGGGTAGTAAATAAAAAACTTGTAAAACAATGGCGTGTACCCTTGTCAAGTCGAAGCTTGGGGTGGTTGGTTAGTGCAAGTTATAAAAGACCAGTTGAAAAAAAGTTAAACACCCGCTGGACCTGAAACTTTAGACCCTATTTTAAAAATACCCGTTCGACCTCATTTTTGGGTCCTTTTGGACCCCAATTTTTACCACGATTTATAAATGAGGTCAAACGGAACTCGTTGTTTGATAGAGGGTCCGTCCAATGGAACCTCGACTACAGGAAAAATAATAATTTTGAGGTCGACACGGTAAACGGAGGTCCAATGGACCACAATTGTCAAGGAGGTCCAAACTCTGAGGTCCAACGGGTGCGTACCCGAAAAAAAATGACATGAGATTAATTTCATTTTTAATAAGGGACTCTTTGGTATATGAAAACGCTATGATAATCATATTTTTTAGAGATATAAGAAACAGCCTTCTCTTCTTCTTATTCTGCTTTCTGTTATTATGTATTTTTTTTAGTGGAATAAAATAGCTTTTTCTTTCTTTCTTAAAAAAATAACTAACATACATACACATACATATACTCACGCCTTTATCCCCGAAGGGGTAGGCAGAGGCCTATACCGGCCCACAATTCACCGTGTACAATTCGGTCCCACGTAACAGGTGGTGAGCCCATCGCCGTGTTGAAATGGACCGCCGCCGTCAGAGCCTCGTCCGTTGTTCAGCAGGTGCACGAGCTTGCACGTGAGGTTGACTTGGGCCCGAAGGTGTTGGTAGGGCCCCACTACACCCCTAAATAACTAAATATGTACAAAAATGTATGTCTTCCCGCCAACATACTTTTCTGTAATAATTAATTGTAATTCAAAACAATAAACCGATAAACTAAAACAGCAAGCTAAGAAAATTGGGTTTTTTTTAAGCTATTGCATAGCTTCTATCGCGGGCCTTGCGTGGAGACCGAATCCAGAAATTGTGTCACGAAAACGAATCACACTCTCGGCTACCTTCGGCCACGTTCCTGTATCTCGTCTCGCACTTCATAAATTTTTTGTTTATGTCGATTATGAACTCTGCAGTCGTTATAATATTATGTCAAATAATCCAAAAATTGATGCTTGTACCCAGAATCGATCTTGCGCCTTCTGCGTACCGATCCGCGTCTTAACCACTCGACCAAAGTTGAATTAAGAGTGCTGGTCGAATTTAGAGTTCTTAATGTGAAATGACAATTTCGATGCTGTCAATTACGTTAGATGCTGTCAATTTACTTCGTCTAAGGACGAGGCCGCCCTTGCGGTTATCGCGGCGGTTTCTAACCTCAAAATGTCAAAACATTGACTTGATTTCATTGATTTTGACAGTTTCATGACATTTTGAGGTTAGAAACCGCCGCGGAAAAACGCAAATGCGACCTCGCACTAAATAAAAATTCGACTATAGGTGTATAGGTCAAGTATTGTATTCTCTTTGGTATAGGTATTCATCATCTATGTACAACAGTGAACTGTACTCGTATAATTTGTGTAAAAAGTGTTTTAAATATGAATAAACAAAGTGCATTTATTAATGAAGAAAGTCACGAAAAATAGTGAAAGAAAATGAGTGAGTACTCTATTATACATACATTTTATTATTATTACCACCAATGCAGTATTATTTTTTGTTTTGTTAATTTATATATAATACTGCTATAAAGATAACCAAACCCGGGAGTACGTTCCCATGGGAAGCGGGAAGAAAATTTCACGCTGACGTAGCCGCGAGCGCCATCTATCCCATACCTATGTACTTTAAACGTGTCATAAAAGTCACAACAATACCATACATGCATATTTCAAAGAATGTCTATTATTACCATTAATTTGTAAAAATAGTTTTTAAGTAGATAAGAAGAAACCTATTGTTTATCTTTTAACTAGCTGACCCTCGCAACTTTGTTTACGTCACACAAGGTCTATGAAATTAGAGGTATATATTAATCATACTCATCAAGTAGCGTGTGAATCTGCCCTGTTTGCTTAATCAAAATAGAGCTTAATGGTTAAAGCTATTCCTCAGTATAGAATTTTCCTCAGTATAAACAATTTACATACAAACACCGGCGTGTTAGAATTTTATTACATGTATCAATGTAGTAGACGTAACGTGTATAAAATGGCATCAATCAAATGTCATCAATATTCTGAAAAAGAAATTAAAAATAGAGTTCACAAACTCTTTTGAAAATACATACTGTACCTACCTTAGAGGATCGTTATGAAGATAACAGGATAGTTAACAACCATCCATAGAAAATAGATGGTATAATGCTGAATACCGCAAAGAACAATCGGCGCGGCATAGAATGGGGCCTATACTGATATCCTGGAGGATTTAAATGATGCCGATGTCCTGTGCCTGCTGAGGCACACACACGCCGTCATGCATGTCTGCAGGACAACGTGCAGGACAACGAGCAGGATGAGGCAGCGAATGGCTGGACTGAAATGATGATGTGGTGGAGGCACTAATTCACGTACCTCGGGAGTGTCGTGTCAGAAACTGATGGGATAGAAGAGTACCCTACATCATTTCGAGTCTCGCCAAGGCCAGAACAACCTTTACACAGCTGCGCCCCGTAGGCAGTTGCGAAAATGGACACGAAGAGTGAAACTCAAAACAAAGTAAACGTTAAAACTGTACTCCTAACTGCTATACGGATGCGAGACATGGAAGGTCACTAAAGACATTTCGCACCAGCTACCAGCTATAAGTCTTCGTCAAACGCTGCCTCCAATGGATCCTCGGTACATACGGGCCCGAGAACATCACGAACGTAAGACTATTGGAACGCTGCAGTGAGACCCCTATCCACCAACAGATCAAACGTCGGAAGTGTAGCTGCTGCGCTGGATTGGACACACGCTGCAAAGGGACCATGATCACATCATACCAAGGCAAGCCTTACTGAAACTACTGGTAGGGTTTCAAAAACTGTTCGATAGTAAGTAGGTACATTTATTGATAGTGGCTCTAAGCTACATAACATAGTGCTAAGATTAATAGGAGCGGTGCAGCAATAAGGAATGTTTCGAAAACGGTAAACATTTCATCGTTATAAGAGTATCCGTTGCGCCTCTGCGTAAATGGTTGAAGTTACATAAAAATAATTTATTACAAAATAATTGTTCTTCTTAAAAAGTTCTAAAACAAATACCTATTAAGCTATTGCATAGCTTCTATCGCGGGCCTTGCGTGGAGACCGAATCCAGAAATTGTGTCACGAAAATAAATCACACTCTCGGCTACCTTTGGCCACGTTCGTGTATCTCGCACTTCATATACCAACGTGTACACGTGAGCGTTTGCATAACGTGTACCTATGTATATGCAGTGAAGTAAGGTGAAGTGGGGTGGGCTGAGGTGTGTAGGGTGGGGTGAAGTGAAGTGGGGTGTGGTGAGGTGAATTGGCGTGAGGTGGGGTGGGGTGAGCTTAGGTGGAGTGGAATTTTGGCCTTTTGGACTTTTGGACTTTTGGACTTTTGTACTTTTGGACTTTTGGCCTTTGGGCTTTTGGACTTTTGGAATTTGGTTTTTTGAACTTTTGGACTTTTGGACTTTTGAACTTTTGTACTTGTACTTTTGGACTTTTGGGACTTCTGGGACTTTTGGGACTTTTGGGACTATTGGGACTTTTGGGACTTTTAGGACTTTTGGGACTTTTGGGGCTTTTGGGACTTTTGGGACTTTTGGGACTTTTCGGTCTTTGAGGACTTTTGGGTCTTCAAAAGTCCAAAAGTCCAAAAGTCCAAAAGGCCAAAAGTCCAAAAGTCCAAAAGTCCAAAAGTCCAAAAGTCCAAAAGGCCAATAGGCCAAAAGTCCAAAAGCCCAAATGTCCACAGTCAAGTAGGTACTTGGTACTTTACTTTGTTGAACATAGGCCTTAAAATCTTACTTCTTACTAATATTATAAATGCGAAAGTTTGTGAGTGTGAATATTTGTTACTCTTTCACGCTCAAACCGCTGAACGGATCGGGCTGAAATTTGGTACAGAGATACATTATAGTCTGGAATAACACATAGGCTACCTTTTATCCTGGGAATAACTTCCCGCGGTAACAAATTTTACGCGGGCGAAGCTGCGGGCATCAGCTAGTATTCTTATATAGAAATAATTATACTAGCGTAGTTGGTAAAAATGCTATGTAATAGCTTTACCGCGGCAGTCCCCGAGTGCCACACGTCTTTTTTTTTTTTTTTTTTTTACGTGAGGGAAAATCCTCATGGATGTTATGCCGGACTCCTACCGACAAAAAAACCTCACGTAACGCCCAACAGCCTATGGTTGAGAGCCCCGGGTAAGCCCTCGGGAGGATATCCCAGGACTCCCAACAGACCTACAGCCGCCACTGCGGCCTCGCCCAGGGGGAGGTTCGGGTGCTAGCCGCGTCTTTGGGGGGTTTCGGGTGTGATCCCGCTTCTAAGGGGGAAGAAAATTGGGTAATATAAAAATATAAAATTTTATTATAATAAGGCGGTAAATATATGTGTATTGGAATAAATTAACAAACTTTTCACTGCATAAATACATCGCCTTGAAACTTAACTAATATACCTACTTACCATTGATGACTTTTTTTATGAACATATTTCAAGTTTTCAAAAAACATTAAAATTTTATAAGTTTCATAGATTTCTCTTCAATATTTTCAAAATCTCGCAATCGCTTATTTTTTGGACCACAACCGAAATGCGTGTGCGTGAATCGGACATTTTTCGTAAAATCGGGGCACGTGACGTTTGATACAGGGTGTGAACATTTCAGGAGCAGCTACTAAGGGTGAGGGAAAAATGTAGCCGGCATTCTGCAAGTAGCTGATGAAATACATAACGAGGGGTCGAACCCATTAATCGTACAACGAGTTATTTCCTTTTCATTGGTTTTGTTTCATTGCGATTGGACAGTAACCTTATTACGATCAGACTACTTTGGGATCAGATAGCGTTGTGTGAGATGTCCGTGAATATTTATTTATTTATTATTTAACCTTGTTTTCTGAGTTTTTTCCTTTGAGAAATTGGGGTTTCTCAAAGGTATAAACTCAACGCAAACTTTTTAAAAAAAAAACTTTTACTTTATTTTTCCATATTTATAATGTCCGAGATGGTGAGCTTATTGTCGTGTTGAAATGAACAGGCACGGATTGTGTCTACTCGCTGTTCAAACTTGCAAGTCACTTTTGACAACCAGAACCAACGAATGACAAATGAAATGTCATAAAATAGTCACACGTCTTCATAGCTATCCCTCTAGGTGAATTACGATAAAAAGGGGCAAACCTATTGACGTCATCAAGGACTTATTCTTACAGGAGAAAATCTAAATCCTTTCTGAAATCTGAACCAGAATTCCAACAGCCAGGACATATGTTACACATTCACAAGTACAATCTCTATACTTCAAGTTTCACACCGCCTATACACGTTCATAGATCCAGCACTATCTTGGAATCGCAATTTCGTATCTATCCGATCGTGTATTGAGATTCCGATGTCTTCTAGAATGTTCATTGGGAACTTTAGAAATAGTTGGGAATGGGTTGGAAGAAATACTAATGGTATTGAATTTACTTTTACATTTGACGTAAAAAGTAGGGTGCTAATATTGACCTAATACTACGGAGCAGTGAAAGAAGTTGCAATAGATATCAGCAGAGATAAACTGGATGGATGAATTTGATTGAGACATTGTTATGAAAAATTGGGAGATACTTACGTTCATCAGGTTTTTTTTAACGCGGGGACTGCAGGTTAGGCACTTCACCGCCTTGTTTCGGGGGAGCAATGCGACTTCGTGTGGGACTCACGGCCCGACATGTAGGACCGTCCTACGTCCTACCCACTAAACTCCGCGGTTTAACCGGGTCGCAGGATAGGCAGGTGGATTAATCACTGCGGAACGTTCATAAGGTGATAAACATTATAATGATTTTTTTTTGTTTTACGAGAGGAAAAATCCTCATAGATGTTATGCCGGACTCTCCAATAAAAACCTCACGTGTCCTGCTAACAGCCTACGGTTGGGAGGCCCGGGTAAGCCCTCGGAAGGATACCTCTGGACAATTATGATGATTGATAAAACATAGTGCAGAAACAGAGTATACGCTTTTAAGGCGACCTAGCGGCAGAAGTAACTTGACTCACCCCTTACATGGGTTAAATGTATTACTAACAAAATGTGGTGCCTCTGCCTACCCCATAGCTGAATAAGTCCTTACTCTTTTGAAATCACTAAGGTGGCAGACAAGCTTACAGCCTATACTATGATTTTTTATTCGAGTCATAAAAATGACATTTTCAGTGTTGCGGGATTTATGTCACAAATAAAAATAGTGATGTGGTTGAATCGAGTTTTACAATTAAAAGTTAGTCGAGACTATATTTTTTAATTCAATTTCAAACAGTAATTAAATATTACATAAAACCACCTATACCGTATTTCAACTCACTCAAATAATGCAGTAAACAAACAATTTGGATCTCGATTGCTCCGTAATTATTTCCCTACATTTAAATATAATCACTTTTCTAGGAACCATAGTTTGTTTTATACAAACATACACACCAATTTACCTTGAAAATAATTTCATGAAAAGTACTTTGATGGCAAAAATTTAAAACTGTCATTTTTGCTTGTCCTTAAATTATTTTTTCATCCCATCTACTCGAAAAGCATCACTTTGCCCCACGATAACAGGGCGCAAAATATAAATAATCTTTTCTGTTAAGGGGCGGCTATAGCGCACAAGTAGGCATTTGGCGCTCCCCTCGCCCCGGGCACGAGACACACCGCGCGCCGGCAGCGGCAGTGAATTCTCATGCCACAGTATAGGGGAAACTGGGGATACTTGATCCTTACGGGAGACTAGGTACACAAGATTTACAGAACCTGTATAAGCCGTATTTAGTTTTATAGTGGCAATATCGATTGTATATGGTACACGATAACTTTCTAAAGATGGTAAACCTATCATATTTGACACTTTGGCAAATGGCGGGCGAGTAAGTAATTGTTGCGGCAGAAAGAAAATTTTGATTAGTTTTTATTGTGACTAAACATTTATTTAAAATAGGACTTTTAAGTGTGTGTGCATTTAATACGAGCCATTATCTATATTATTAGCAATTCTTTACGTAATTAAGTGGTAATATTATAGACATTTGGAAATATTTTTGTTTATAACCTCAAATAGCTCAGGGTATACTTGGTACACTTTATTATGGGAGATTTGATCCACCTGGCTCAAGTGTCCCCAACCTTTTTTTTTTCAATTCAATGCAGAACAATATGCCAAGAGCCTACAAAACCAGAGAAGGTGTCCGAAAAATGGTGCCAGGAAACGAAAATAAAGCTAGTCCACGCTCTTAAAGTCGCACAGCGAGCAATTGAACGAACTGTGCTATGGATGTCTCTGAGGGATAAAATCTGGAACGATGTTCTCCGTTAGAGAACTAGAGTGGTCGACATAGCTCGCAGAAGCATGCGTCTTGAAATGGCAGTGGGCTGGCCACATCTCTGTAGGAGAACCGATGGTCTGTGGAGCAAACGACTTGACAGTTAAAATTTTTCAAGCCGCCTAAAAAGGCTTTCAACTTGGATTAACGACTGCCATTTTACTGGCAACCGGGATCAACTGCTTAACGTGCCTACCGAAGCACGGAAACGCTCAAATAACTGTCACATAGTGATCACATGGATGGTCACCCATCCAAAGACTGGCTCTTAGTGAAAGTCGCTACTGCAGTGATCGTTTACAGAACACTGAAACCGCGGGGCCACGAGCGCTACCAATAAACCGTGCTATAGATAGATATATGAAGAAATATGTGATTTCGAAAATGAATAAACAGACAAGACATTTTTTATTTAACTCCTTAGTAAAGGTATCATGTGACCCTAAATGTGGGAGATTTGTTCCCGCAGGATCAAGTCATCCAGACCGGGGGGATCAAGTCTAACGTATATAGGGGACACATGGTACGATTCCTTATTATTGATTTTAGTCAAATAACTACTTAATTTAGATATTCATATTTTTGGCTCTTACAGCAATTATAAGCAAATAAATTTCACGTATCTTAGTACCAACGTTTTTTTAAACGGATACTCAATATAGAAATTAGGGATAAAAAACAAAAGGGGGGATCAAGTGTCCCCAGTTTCCCTTACAGTATAGTAGAAAGAAACAGCATGCTAACTTTGTTTGACGTAGTAAATGCATCTAACTTTATTAAGTGTAGTGATTTATTAGAGTTTCGTAAATAAATGAGTTAATTATATATATTATACTATTATTTTTAAGCTAAAGAGTTTTTTGTTTGTTTAGTTGTTTGAACTCTAGAGTCTAAAAGACTGCTAGTTGAATTTCAAAAGTTCCTTAACAGAATGTCCATTTTTCAAAAATACCAAATACTACCCGTTCCCTCTAACTTTGCCGCTGGCGTAGAGGCGTATACAGGCGTATAAAGCAAACCTCAACACAATAAAGAAAACCGCATTGTAATCGGATAAGCGGGTACTGAGTTTAGCGCCCACAGACATACAGACAAACAGACAAAAAATCTAAAAATCATTGTTTTGGTTTCTAATGCGTTCATAAAGCCCTCCTATAATATTATTTTTTATTTAGCTTCCAAGTACAGACAGCGACCTGTTACAATTTTATTATACCTAAGTAGGTATAGGTATTGAGATTGATAATACGTATTGTAAACTAGCTGACCCTGCAACTTCATTTACGTCACATAAGGTGTATGAAAGGAGAGGTATTTCTTCATCAGACTCATCAAGCAGCGTGTGAAACTGCCCTGTTTGCTTAATCATAAAAGAGCTTAAAGATTAAGTCTATTTTAAAACAATTCAGTACCTTTTATGATTAAGCCAACACTCCAGTTAAGATTAACACTCAAGAAACTCCTACAATTAAAATTTTCAAAATATCTGATTCTTAATAGTGTTATAACTTTTTTATTTATAAACTGATTGACATGAAATAAACGCTAAGTGTTAAGTGGAGCAAACCTCAACACAATAAAAAAACCGCGTTGCAATCGGTTAAGCGGTTACTGAGATAAGCGTGCACAAACGTACAGACATACAGACAAACAGACACAAATTCTGAAAATCATTGTTTTGGGTTCTATTGAGTTCATAAAGCCCCCTTATAATATTTTATCTTATTTATCTTCCATGTACAGACAGCGACCTGTTACGATTTTATTATATGTATTGATTGATGATATGTAGGTAATAGATAGATATTATATATTTACAATATAAAATATAAAATACAATACAAAAACACCTTTACACCTAATAAAATAAAGAATGACTAAAATGTCTAAGTCTATTGATAGTCGAACATCACTATTGTAGCGGGTCACCCTTTTTTGTATCAGTGACAGTTGCACTTGTCATTTTACTGACTGAGATTAATAATCCGACTTTAGTTGATGCAAAGTGTCAACGTAGCCTATGGATGTTTGCAACTCCCAGAGACGCAACACTCGCGCTTCTGACCCTGCAAAAACCTTCTAAAAACCCCTTTTGAAGAACCCCCTATACTGTAACTAGGGGTTCGGGAAAACGAATAATAATGCATGAGTGTATCATAAAATCTTCTGACATTGAAAGCCTTAAATCGATTACGATTCTGTCACCGCTAACAAAAGATTTCTTGCACCGATTCAATCTATTTTCCGAGCGTTTGTCAAACGATTTGTTATTGTAAGTAATCGGGAGTGATATAAAAAGCGAAACAATATCGCTGCAGCAATTCATTTTGTTTAGAATCGTGTATGAAACATTGATACCAATAGAAAATACATCGTTATCACTTTATATCAATAAAATCAACATATCATTGTCTGTCCATTTCAACACAGCATAGTCTCACCACCATTACGTGGGACGACACCGAAAGGTGAAACATGTGCCTACACCTTTTGGCATAAAAGCGTGGCTTATTTATTTATTCATATAGAGTTGAAATCAAACAGTTTAAAGTTTTGAAATTATAGTTTCAAACATTCAAAAACTAATTTCAAGTTAGGTTATGAAATATTCAAACCATAGTTAAAACTGGTCTCTGATATAACTTTTGACTGATAGCCAGGTAGTTTTCATTATTACTAAATTACCATGACGTACAATCACGCGCATATTTCTGAGGAGCAAGCAGAGGTGAATTATACACCTTACCTATATTGCCAACCAACGCCGCGCCGCGCCGCCCGATCCGCGCCGCGCTGGACTATCTATACCGCCCTATCCCCGTGTAGGCAGAAGCGTAGTACACACAAAGTGGTCAACCATCCGATCGCATCGCGAATGTGACCGCAGTGATCGGTTACAGAATAGTGAGTGAGCGGTGCAACGAGCGCTTCCGGGATAATGTACTGGGCCATATGATAGTTTGAAACCAAAGATTGTACTATCTATACATATAATAAAATGATAGAAAAGGCAAAACTGTACATTGGAAATATTTATAAAAAAATACTCGCTGGGTGTTTAACATAAGATGACGAAGCCGAAAATATAGTTAGAAAATTTTTTGTCTGTTTGTCTGTTTGCTTTACTTTGTCCGGAAGGATCTCGAAAAGTACTTAATAGATTTGATTCAAAATTTGCACAAATGTTAACTAGGGGTAGGGTCTTCAAATAGGCTATATATTATCACGCTACATATCCTAGGGGCTAAGCAGAGAGCAATCAAATTGGCATTATAACATAATTTTCACGCGTACGAAGTCGCGGGCAACAGCTAGTTATTAATATCTAAAAAACCGAATCCTGGTATCGAAGCCATGATTGCAACCAGAATTAGTACTCTGATCATGACGTTACTCTATTAATATTTTCTAGGAACGAACTTTTGAACCGATTTTGAGCTTTGCACGTAAAAGGTCAGGTTAAAAGTTCCTTTTAACCTGACCCACTAGCCATAACGTTGGCAACTAGAGACAATATACTATAAGTAAAAACAAAAAGTTTCCGCTGTTTTTACGAAATTTACAAACTTTTTTATTGTTTTCTATCACTTTTCAATTCCGTTTTATCTGCTGGAATGCAATGTATATATGTAGCGCTTGTAATGGGTGAAACTTTTAATTTTATATGGGAGCAAGTTGTTAACGTTGAACAACTTTTTAATCGAACCTTGGAAATAGAAAGTTATTCAAATTTTCGTCGTTTTAAAACGAATAATATTGACTGTCTCGGTGGAGCAGTGGTTTTTTTTACGAGTGGAAGTCCCTCATGGAAGCTTTGCCTTTACTATTAGTGACTAAAACCACAGAAAGCCCTACTACTGCCTACGGCTGGGAGCTACAGAATAACTAATTAGTACTACTACGTCCGAGAGCGTCCGTAAGTGAAGAGACAAAGATAGCAGTGGTTCAATGTGAAGCGTCTATCGCTATGACTAGTTCTCAGATAGGTTACCACATTGTTGTATTTTTTATACCGTTTCCGTGTTTCCGAAGGCACTGTACGCAGTTAGTCCTTAAAAAATATGAATATAACGACTCGCTACGGTAACAACAAGAAAGCCTTGAGATCGTTCTCACCAGACTGCGACTCACTAACACGTTTATTGTGAAAGTGAAAGTTCAATCCGATCGACGTTGTAATTTTTGTTTTATTTCAAACTTTGAACAGATGATCTACGTGACCTAGTGACGTAGTTTAAAATGACAGAGTCACAGCTACAGCGAAGTCTCGCTATAAGACCCTCTGCACTCTATTTTATAGAGTGGGGCTAAAAGACTATCTCAATGTAAGGCTATGTATATTAACACGTGCATTGTAACCTTTAACGTGAGACAAAAACAAATATTGAGAACGAGGGTAAGACCGAATTACAGTGGGTTAATCAACAGGGTGTGTGGTCCAAGTTACGGAATATTGCGAGAATTGAAAATTATATCGACTCTGTAAATATACGCTCGTTTATTCAGTACTAGCTGTTCCCCGCGACTTCGACCGCGTAGAAGTCGTTATCGCGTGAACTCATAACCCTCCTTTTGCGCAGTCGGTTTAAAAGTAGCCTATGTCCTTCCCAGGGCTTCGTACTATCTCTATACCAAATTTCGTCACAATCGCTCCAGCCGTTTATGTGTGGAAGCGTAACAGACAGACAGACAGAGTTACTTTCACATTTATAATATTAGAAGGGATTCTGTAAACGGCGTTTTTCTTAACTAGCGTTTTTGTGCATCGGATAGCTATTGGTCCCGGTTGTCAGTAACATGGCAGTCATTAAAAATGTCAACAGTCACAATTTGAGCCTGTACATTTAAATATAGGCTCATCAAATATTTCAAAGGACAAAAATTAATTTGATTTTATAATCTTCCTCTGAACGCCCTTTTGGGGTAAATGTGAGGTTAAAGGTATTTAGGTATGTCAGAAATATACGAATCGGAAATGATTAACCCGAGACCTCAGGAAAGGTCAGAATCTAATTGCATTAAATCGCTACTTCTCATAATTTAAGCCACAATCTTATTCATGTAAGCAATAAAGCAGCGGCGGCGAATTTTAAGGCTTCTTTATTAAAATATATTTGCGTGTGTGTGTGTGTGTGTGTGTGTGTGTGTGTGTGTGTGGGCGACGAAAAGCAACGGACTTGTAATATATTTGTTTCCAAGTAACGTTGTAAAGATTAATAAGCCTGTTGTTTCAGATTTTGAGGTGGATTTGCCTCGGATTTTGGGAACTTGGGCGGTGTGTATCGTTATTTTATACTAATTTTGGCAAGATCGAAGGCTATTGTGGCACTTTGTCCTGTTGTTCCGTTCGTAGCCATTCTGGAACAATAATTTGTATATGATTACGCCTTTTATCCCCGAAGGGGTAGGCGGAGGCGTATTATATGCCCAAATTTCACGTAATAGACGGTAAGCCGTATTGCCGCGTTGAAATGGACCGGCGCAGGTTGTGACTGCCCGCTGTTAAACTATTTCAAGCCGCCAATGGAGGCCGTCAACTTGGCTGCCACTTTACTGGCACTGCCATTTTACTGGCAACCGGGACCAGCGTTTTAACGAGCTTTCCGAAGCACAGAACGCTCGCAAATAAATGTCACAAATTGGGAACCCATCCAAGGACCGGCCAAAGTAAATGTTGCTTACTGCAGTGATCGTTTACAGAACACTGAGTTTACTGTTTACAGGTGAGAATGAATTGAACAACTAAACTGTACCGCTTAAAAATAAACTCTCATCTTCAAATTCACGATACATTTATAAATTCTAAACTGTCAGCCACAGTAACATGATATTCTACACAAATTTATTTTGTTTTGAATAAGTGACTTATGACTTATGACAGTATAAGGGTGATTAGTTGTGAAGGGTAAGTCAATGACGTCATACTAGGTTAATTGATATTTAAAATGAACGGTGTTGGGAAGTGACTCGTATAACGTCGCATTAGTAGTCATAAAGGGAATAGGTAGTGATGTGGTTTTATGCGTCGGTTTCATTATGACGATGTTATAATGTAAGCGCTTATTAAGAAAGGGTGGAAATATGATGTAGGATATTATTATTTAATAAAGGCACTTCTACTGATTTCAGACACTGGGTCTATCGTTGTAGCAGGTAAAACTAAATATATATAAATATGTATGTTTGGGTCGCCTAGGCTCCAAACTCAAGAACAGCTAAACCCAAATTCATGAAAATTTGTGTATTTCCAGGGATGTAGTTACGTAGGAAAGTAACTGTTTTAATATCCTACGATTCCACGCAGACGAAGCCTATAAGCACCTAGACGACGCTCGTGGCTTCGCTTGCGTGGAATTTGGTTCCCGTTCCCGCTTTCCATTGAAAATATTCCCGGATAAAATCCGGGTCCGGATAAAAATCGATCTCTCTTCCAAATTTCGTCGTTTGAGCGTGATTGATTAACAAAAATACTAAAATCTTTACAAACTTTCACATTTTGTTATACCTAGTAGGTAGGACAGTAGGATATTTTTGTTGTTATTTCCATTATAATTTATAATTAACTTCAATACATTATTTCAGCTCATAATATCAGTATTAATCTTTGCAAATTGCTTCAATACGTTCATATTTAACATAGACAAAGCTTATAACCACATCATGGAGTAAAAGGAGTTATCCTAAAAACCTCGGATTTTCACTCGGGACCGTAAATGACAAAAAACCTTTTCGTTTATTGGCCCCTGAGGGTCTGTAGGGATCCTCTCGTAAATAACAAACCCGTTATCAGGGTGGAAAGTAGGGGAAACTGGGGATACTTGATCCTTACGGGAGACTAGGTACACAAGATTTACAGAACCTGTATAAGCCGTATTTAGTTTTATAGTGGCAATATCGATTGTAAATGGTACACGATAACTTTCTAAAGATGGTAAACCTATAATATTTGACACTTTGGCAAATGGCGGGCGAGTAAGTAATTGTTGCGGCAGAAAGAAAATTTTGATTAGTTTTTATTGTGACTAAACATTTATTTAAAATAGGACTTTTAAGTATGTATGCATTTAATACGAGCCATTATCTATATAATTAGCAATTCTTTACGTAATAAAGTGGTAATATTATAGACATTTGAAAATATTTTTGTTTATAACCTCAAATAGCTCAGGGTATACTTGGAACACTTTATTATGGGAGATTTGATCCACCTGGCTCAAGTGTCCCCTACCTTTTTTTTTCAATTCAATGCAGAACAATATGCCAAGAGCCTACACAACCAGAGAAGGTGCCCGAAAAATGGTGCCAGGGAACGAAAATAAAGCTAGTCCATGCCCTTAAAGTCGCACAGCGAGCAATTGAACGAGCTGTGCTATGGATGTCTCTGAGGCATAAAATCTGGAACGATGTTCTCCGTTAGAGAACTAGAGTGGTCGACATAGCTCGCAGAAGCATGCGTCTTGAAATGGCAGTGTGCTGGCCACATCTCTGTAGGAGAACCGATGGTCGGTGGAGCAAACGAGTTGTGCTGTAAAAATTTTTCAAGCCGCCTAAAAAGGCTTTCAACTTGGCTTGACGACTGCCATTTTACTGGCAACCGGGATCAACTGCTTAACGTGCCTTCCAAAGCACAGAAACGCTCAAATAAATGTCACAAAGTGATCACATGGATGGTCACCCATCCAAGGACTGGCTCTTAGTGAAAGTCGCTACTGCAGAGATCGTTTACAGAACACTGAAACCGCGGGGCCACGAGCGCTACCAATAAACCGTGATATTGATAGATATATGAAGAAATATGTGATTTCGAAAATGAATAAACAGACAAGACATTTTTTATTTAACTCCTTAGTAAAGGTATCATGGGACCCTAAATATGGGAGACTTGTTCCCCCAGGATCAAGTCGTCCAGACCGGGGGGATCAAGTCTTACGTATATAGGGGACACATGGTACGATTCCTTATTATTGATTTTAGTCAAATAACTACTAAATTTAGATATTCATATCTTTGGCTCTTACAGCAATTATCAGCAAATAAATGTCACGTAATTTAGTACCAACAGTTTTTTAAACGGATACTCAATATAGAAATTAGGGATAAAAAACAAAATGGGGGATCAAGTGTCCCCAGTTTCCCTTATAGTTAAATGTTTCTAGGTTACTTTAGAGGTAAAATATTCAGGTTTTTGTTCAATACAAAGTAAAATGTTCAATGTTCAAAATTATGTTAAAATTTATAGTTTTGAAAAAACGTATTACTCAATCATATATTTAACCCTTTAATTATGATAGTTATATGTAGAGAACTGATATTTTGTATGAACCCGGGAATAAATTCCTTTGGAAAAGGAGTTCACGAATTTTCACCACGAGGTCGAAGTCAATAGTTATCTGAAACTATTGTATGTGTTAATGTAAAGTCTTCTTGGGTCAAAGTCAACTTTATTTGCATATGATGCACCTGTTGACTAACGGATGAGCGTAACTGCGATGACTTCATGACGAAGAGAAGGATAACGGAACGGAGTTCTGTACCAACCTGTCTCGTCATCATGGTGCAGTAGCTTAAATAAATTAAGAGAATGACTTGTGTTAATTAATTGATTTTAGTTTTTTTTGTCTCTCTTACGAAGAAACCCGGTCTTTTGGAAGGTTTACTTAGGAATTCCGGATGGAATCCTGCCTTATATAGAAACACACCAGCAATGGGAGTTAAACTATGGTAACTAATATCTACAAAATGGACAATCGAGTTCAGGATCAAATGGATATTGTCACTTAAAACATGATTGTGTGTTAACGTCTGCTTTAAAACTATCATATTTCAAACACAAGCAAATGGCTTATAACAATGTAAATTAAGACACAGTATAAATTAAATCAGTAGCACAATCCTACACCAAGCAAATTATTCAATCAATAAACAACAGTAATTGAGTATCTTGTTACGGTAACGACCAATCGCTGGACTAGTCTCTCCTTGATTGGGGAATTTAATTTGTACGGTGAGCAAAACAATGAATTTACTGTAGTTATTTCGAATCAATTAAAATCAGTGACCCATATATTCATGTTTTTTTTCCCGTGTCCGTTTCAACACGGCAATAGAGTCGGAAGCATGAGTGTCATACTGCTAGTGTTGCAAACGTTCGTAGCCTACAGTAAATTTTTCGACCAGGTGGCCTGTATGTTTGTTTACCACCTCAGTAGAATAAATGTGAATCGAAACGTCGGAGAAGTCCAATGAGTGTGTCTTTGTGACTGTGTTAGACGTCTGTACAATTGTTACTCTTTTACGCTCTAACAGCTGAACGGATCTGGCTGAGAGATAGATCATAATTTGGGATAACACATAGGCACTACACTTTTATTCCGGGAATAAGTTTCCATGGGAACGGGAACTAAAATATCAAGCGGAGGCAGACGGAGCGGAGACGTAAACGCCATTTATTAATATCCTACGTCGCGAATAAGAGTCGAGTCGAGAGAAAAATTCAATATCGATATTCAAATTATTGAAACTTACATTTTGGCCGACGCTACTGTATCGTTGTTATACAAAATTTCATGTAGTAAACCATTTTATGAAGCCATCTGAGATATTTAACTATTTTATCAAGTACTAGAGTTTATTTTCTTTTGTAATATTTTATGAGAAGTTGAGTATTGACTGCTTGATGCAATAGAGGTTTCCAACTCTCAAGGTATTAAGTCTCGGGTGTATGGGGTTGCCTCTTTGAAAACAGTTTGGAAATGGGATGGTTATAATAATTCTATAATAAATCTTTACAACTAATTCTTAGGAATCACTGAATGAGATTTTCTCATCTGGAAAAAGTTACGTTACAATTTTGATGTTTTATATATCAGATATGAGAAACACAATTTTGTACATTAGTATAATGAGGCAAAGTTTAAAATATGTAAAAATAAAATTTGCATAAATATCATAGAGAAGTTTGTCTAGTGACGTGCATCATCTGATAGGGAATGTCGATATTATAAGTGGCTTCATTATTAGGTGCAATTACCGCAACAACTTATCGTTGGCGACATACTGTACTGACAACAGACTGTATCAATAATTATTATTTCCTGACAATGAAGCTTACACAGGGATAATGACTTCCTAGTTCGCCGATAGATTATACCTACATGGTGGAAATTAAAGGTTGTAGTTGGAGGAAAAGTACCCTTAAGTCTTGTGCCGGGAATCGAACCGGTGAGATGTGGAACAAAATTCCAGTATTTTATGATACTGACTGAAAGAGTATTGCATTAGAAACCTTTTTTTAAACAACCTAGGCAGTATATTAAATGAAAGAAACGCCTAGTATTTTTTTTCTTATTGTAAAGAAAAGTCTACGGGTGAAACCTCATCTGTCTCAAATGTACGAACGGCAAAACATGAGACAGATAACGTTTAACCCGTAAGTTTCCGTCCACTATTTAACTTCGTGTAGGCAAGTATCGGCTTTTTGGAATAACAAATAGCATACTTTTAATTCCTGGAATAATTTGGCTTGGTATGTGGGAATGGTAGCTAATAAAAATCCACGGTGAAGTTACAGGTGCCATCTAGTTTGAGACAAAAAGGCTACTGAGCAGTGACCATGTATTATTTTAAGACCTTATAATGCACACTTAGTTGGCAATAAAGATAATATCTTTATTGACAACCAAGTGTGCATTAAAAGGACTGTGAAATAATAATAACTGGTGAAACTTGGGCATCTATTATAACTATTCCTACACCTTTGAAAAATAAGCGCTGGAAATCTGATGTTGCAAACGTCCAAAGGCTACGATAACCAACCTTCCGATGGGCCAAAAGCTTGTTTGTCACGTAAGTATTGTAAAAAAAAACGCTCAGTGTGACATTAATTATGTACCTATGTAAACTATCGCAATCGATCTTTTCCCATCCTTATTCGTCTAATAGTTAAAATGTTGAAATGCTAAATTATTTTAATTTGCAAATAACTGCTTCTTGCTAGCATCCTCTCTGAGTAATATTGCAATTTTGTAAATGAATGCAAACAGTTTTAATGGAAAGCTTTCTGCAGTTAAAAAGGTATGTGAAACTGAATTTATATTTCACTAGCGGACGTCGCGCGGTTTCACCCGCGTAGTTCCCGTTCCCGTGGGAATACGGGAATAAAATATAGCCTATGTTACCCGCAAAGAGTTTAGCTTTCCAACAGTGAAAGAATTTTTCAAATCGGTCCAGTAGTTCCGGAGCCTATTCGTTACAAACAAACAAACAAACAAACAAAAAAACAAATCTTTCCTCTTTATAATATTAGTATAGATTTAGGTATTTCTTGTTCATAATTATTTAGTAACTCACTCTTTTGCATTTTTGAATCTACTATTATAACTATCTTTTTAACTCCCTTGCTCATAAATTGGTTTTTATTACATGGCTTTTACATTCATAAACCATGATATTAAACACTTGTGCTTTTTTTTCTTGATCGCACTAGTGTTTTATTTTATATTCCATCAAATTAAGTTTGTACCTCGCTGAAGATATTATTTATGCATTGTATTTGCTCTTAACTTAACTGGGTTAGTTATAGTTTTATTTTTAAATCTCGGAAAAAAGTTTTGACTTAGATACGTTTCGTTTCAACATGTTTCATTCAAACGTAATTCGTTCAAACGTAACACTATTTTTATAGAAAAAAAGAAGTGTATCTTGAATATGATAAATTTTCAACATCTCATTTACTTTAATTGATAATTCATCGTGAAACTAATTTATAAATACATAAAAATTAGATTTGCTACATTTTGCGTTCTGGCTCTTTAGCATAATTGTTCGTGCCTACGCTCCAATAGTTAACACGCCGCGCGCAGAAAAAAAAAACAGATTTTTAACAAACTCTCCGCCTGTGCTGCGTGCATTGTTTATTTAAGGTTGCAATGTTCGACCTTGACAAATCCTAAGGCAATTCGCACGATTGCAGCGTACGCTTTTGCCGTATTTCATTCGATTCTAATACATTATATTAATCTTACAAAATCAGAGGGGATTTCAGAAAAATCTATACGTGAAATATTGTTCTAAAGACCTATATCTATTTTATGACAAGGTTTTACGAAAATTAAACTCATTTATTTCGATAAAAAAAGTACATTACTTGTTAAGATTTTTGCTATATTTCTCATTTTTAGAGAGCGATTTCGATCGAACAAAGTATTCCTAATCGTGTTTTGATACGTTATAAAAGCAAGAGTATCTAGTAAATTAGAATAATATAGTTTTATCAGATTAAATCGAAGAATATTTCCTAGTGTAAAGTTGACTCCAAGATGAGTATATTTCGAACATACAGCCCTTAAGTACGAATAATTATAAAATTTGTTTTTTTACTCGTAAGTGTGTTGAAAAACGTCGTGAGGTTTTGTCATTAGACTCTCAGTTTACTTGCAGCCTGTGCAATATCACCTCGAGTGTAATGACCAACATACCACACTTGTATCATAAATAACTATTGTATGACTGCCTCGTTGATCTAGAGGTCGCAATGTGTGACTGTGAGTCACAAGGTCGTGGGTTCGATAATATTAGTAAAGTAAATAGTAAAACGAAAGAAATTTCATCAGCTAACATCATTCTACGCTTACAAGTCTACGTTTTAAGACGTTACGTTAAGTGCTACGAATCGTATTCGTAGCGATAGCTACGAAAACTATCAAATTTTACCGTAGTCGACACGTCGCGTCGCTTTTATAATGAGCTACGATTACGATTCTTTCATAACACAATGAAAACATCAACGGGCCTACGAGGCAACATTATGATATGTTTAATAACTATGATACATACAATTTATATAATTTTATATAGACTAGCTTTTGCCCGCGCCTTCGTTCGCGAGGTGATTTTAACTAAAAACCAATCGACTTTGACCTGTCCAATGTATAGGGCTTCTAGTAAAACTTAAGTCAAGCTATAATATAATTTCCGCTGAACCGATTTTAATGAAACATACAGCGACATTTAAGTTGAAAAATACCTACAAAATCCTAATAATTTTGCTCCAACCCCGAACAGTTAAACAAACAGACATGAAGAAAAAGCATTACAGATTTGGACTCAGAAGCCCTAAATTAGTCCATTAAAGTAATTTATTTAAAATTTTCTGATTATATCGTCACAGCTATTTTTACAATTTTATAATAGTAGAGAAGAGATACAAAACATACAAATCATTATGTTTCTTAATATGATACATTCATTGTTGCCTATTTAGGCCCACAGACTGTGGCCGATTTTTGTTTACATTCGTACATCATTTAACCAAAATTTATTTAATTATTTTTGACAGAAAAAACTATTACGGTTAAGTGGGACACTTATGTAATTGTTCGTTTTATAAATAAATAAATAAATAAAACACAAAATATATACAATGTTTTTTATTTCGACATTCTTTTTAACACTAAACTATTATTCTACTGTGACCATTTAATTTAGGAAAATTACTTTGGCTGAATAGAATCTTGCTAACGTCGCCGACGTGTCTTCGGCGAAGCCTACTGGCCTTCATGACCGTGGGTCTGTTGGGCTTACTCGGGTCTCACAACCATAGGCTGTTGGGCGTTACGTGAGGATTTTTTAGTCGGTAGGAGTCCGGCATAGCATCCATGAGGATTTTCCCTCACGTTAAATAAAAAAGCATCTTGCTAAGACTTTCAGGGTTTTACCCTAGAAGCCTTACCAACAACGTTAGGGCTCCAGTCAGCCTCACCTAAATAACGAATCTGCTAAACGGACGAGGCCATCAGAAAATTTCGAAATTACCGCAACCCGTTTCGTACATACATTGAGGCCAAATCCAATAAAACTGGCAAAGTCCGTACCAAATAAAAACCTCATACTTCAACTCATAGTTCCTGATTTTATTTAAGAAAATTTGAACTTTCTGGCTATCACGCTTCCTGAGATACAGCCTCATGACAGACAGAAAGATAGAGAGACGGACAGTGAAGTCTCATAACTCGATTCTACGTCCAGGTCATCGAGGTCTACGTCCATCAGTGGACTGCCATAGGCTGATATGATTGATTGAAGACTATTAGGTGCAGAGCTGTGACCATTCAAGTCGCGGACTAGTACTGAAGTAAGAACAACTGAAATTATTAACAAAACCGGAACTTGTACAATGATAAACAGGAGACATATTAAGGTGTTTTATGAGCCCATTTATAACCACCAAGTTGGGCAAACAAACTTTAACCCCTCAAACATGTGGCTTTTACGACGCGATATTTTTACATCTTATTGCTTTTTAGTATAAACGACAACGATATCGGTACGATATTATGAACACAAAAATGTTTTTCTAATCGTTATGTTTATTTTTCCAAATTTAACTGATCCTATGTAAACTTCTCATTTTGGAAGTGTTACGACTGGTAAGAGTACAAAATGTCGCCACCCCTATACATCCCGAGAATGTCGTAAGAGGCGACTAAGGTAGCACTTTCGCAAAAAGATCCATTGCGTAGAGAAGAAAAACTCGAAATGAAACCCGGTTGACAGTAAAATGACAATCGTTAAGCCAAGTTGAAGGCCATTTGAGCGAGTCAACTGCGGGTACCGGGAGCCTGTCCATTTCAACACGACAATAGGCTCACCACCTATTACGAGGGACATAAATCTATTAGGTGAAATGTGGGCGTGTACTATGCCTCTGCCTACCCCTTGGCCCCTTGGCGTGATTATATGTATGTAATACAGCCTAACTGGATTTAAGTGATAGGAATTGTATATTCCCAGTAGTTCCGTGGCGGAACGAATGAGACTTAACAGCAAAACTAGATTTTAAACAGGCAGACTTTCATGTTCATATTACTGTAGGATAATAGCTGAAGAGCCTGCGGTGGATAGGTAATATTTTGCGATGAATAGCCGGTCCTGATGACGTCATAAATTGGGTACCCACTGACCGGACGTGACAGGAAAGTATCTAAATAAAGAAATGCAATTTTACGCTTGAAAATTTCCAAGAGGTGAGCTTTTGGATCACCCGTTTTCCACAGTAACTTCTTTTTAGGAAGTACGTCTTTGTCCTTTCCCAAGCTATTCTATATTATCTCCATACCAAATTTCATCAGGTTTTGACAGGTTCAGGCGTGAAAGCGTAATTCAGCGTGGTGCAGTTGGCTAAACAAACAGTACATGATTCATAATATTACCTAGTAGAGATTCAACTCGATCAAATACACGCCATGTTTTTCTTATTTATATATTAAAATACCTAAAGAATCAAGACTCGCTGCTTTTTTTTACATACAAATGTATTCCCCTATTTTATTTCTAATAATGCCTTTAGAAGAATCTTTGTTTAATCATAAAATGAAAATTGATAGATTAATTTAAGATTAAAAACAGGAATAGGAACATGGACATACTCTTTCTCTAAAAATAATGTCAAAAATATTTAATTGGTTCAGTTTTCGTATAGAAAACAGGGGAATACGAATCATCGATTTTCTCCAAATAAAATCGGTATGAACTAAAGCTATCCTTTTCCCACTGTATGGAAGTTGACCAGGTGTAGTGCGATGGCAATAAATAAATTTGAATACTTATTTCCCAATTTTTTTCGCAAAGAGCTAAGCTTTTTTTTTTCGCTATTACTCTCATAGTATAAAAGCAAAACGTTATGTCGTGTCGTTACCGTGTCGTGAATCCTATAAATCTACCTCGTGACACCAATACTTGTCTTTTCTCTAAGAGCGGTTCGGGTGGCAATTGATATTCTACATGATACAGCCTTTGACCCAAAATTTTTAAAGGACATTTACGTGATCTGCTGGTTAAGCGCGTCAAAGGAGTATTTATTAAATGTTTTGCCTACTTTCAGTACTTACGGAGTTTTAGAACAATTTTGGTGATGAATGAATATGATAACTTTTAGTTTTTATCTTGTTATTTTTGTGAGAGAATAAATGTAAATCAGATATAATACCTATATTATGTTATGAGATATAACTATTTATGGGCATTAGGACAAATGTTTGATTACTACATGTATTGTAGGGACTAGCCTGTGCGAACCACCCCATACAAAAATATTCTGCCAGTTTTCATACAAGTGAAGGGGGAAACACAAAGACATATAAAATTTCATTGCATTTAAAAATGTATTAATCGACAAACGCGTAATGGCTGTTGTGTGTTAATTTTTATTGTACAGTCAACTACAATGAAATGTACTAGTTTAATCATATAAAATGATGTACTGATGTACAGTGCTTTTATAAAGCCAAAAGACCAAATGGTCATGTGCAATGGCAGAAAACAATGCTTAAGTAAGGCGTATCCTGTGGTTAGATAATCTAAGATTGTACTTGACTGAATTTAAAAAAATGCCATAATATTTATACCCATCCTTAATAAACATAATTATTGTAAGCTTGCGATATGGAATCAATAACTGATTAACATACTTTTAGTTTCTAAATATTGAAAACAGTCAAACCTCGAACTTTCATAAGCTTGATTTTAGCGTAACTAAAAAGTTTTGACAGCACTTTGCACGTATTTAGACAACTAAAATATTACTCCATTTTAGCCCCTCTCTATAAAATAGAGTGCAGAGGGGCTTATGTCGAGACTTTGTCTATAGTCTGTTACTCTGCTACTTGCACTAAACTACGTCACTAGATCACGTGGATCATCTGTTCAAAGTCTGAAATAAAACAAAAATGACAACGTCAATCGAATTGAACGTTCACAATAAACGTGTAAAGAGGGGCAGTCGGGTGAGAACGATCTCGCGGATGTTACCATTTGTCTTGTTTTACAAGTGACGCGACTTAGTATAATTGGAATCGTTGTGCCAAGCATTATTTGTAAGCAATACGAAAACAAACCTTTACAACGAAACCGCAAACCAACAACAAAATACCTATTTACGTCCGAAGGTGGACACGGATTATCACTGGCTTATTGGTTTCCTGTCATGGCGGATCAATGTTAGGAGCCCGACTGGACACCGGTTCCAGTTCAGTGAATTTGCGGATCCGAGTGCGGATTCTATAAGGCTCTTTATACTACACGGCAATCAGTTCTCAGGTTACGAGTTCATCTTACTGCTTGTTAGGGTTCCATAGCCAAAGGTTAAAAAACCGGCCAAGTGCGAGTCGGACTCGCGCATGGGGGATTTCGTACCAAAAAAACGGTAAAAAATCACGTTTTCTTCAGAAAGCTGAATTTTTCACAGATCATGTATTTCTGTTGCCGCTATAACATCAAATAAATATTTAAAACAGAAAAATAATTATTACCAAGGTGAGCTCCCATACAACAAACGTATTTTTTTTTGCCGTTTTTTGGCATAGAACCCTATGTGCCCGAATCCAACTCGCACTTGACCGGTTCTTAATAATACTGTTTTTAAAAGAAAAAAAATAGTAAATATTGGTCATAGAGCAACACGACCTAGGACTGATATAATTGAGGTCTTTTGCTCTCTATAGTATTGATTGACATTCTCACACAACCATCACATGCCCTAATTTGGGATTCGGCGGGAAATTTTAGACAAGCGTTACATTGTGTTTTAATAATTTTTCAAAACTAGTGTAATTTTGAGTGTTTATGTGTAATGTATGGTGGATTATTAAACATAAAGGTTCGACAACGTGCAAAAGTGTTGGAAAGTGATAAAGCGCAGTGAAACGCGAGTTTTTTTGGGTTTGTCGACGAATTCCACAGGAAGCCCTAGTAAGGTACCACCGCCTTACTAGAGTAGAACTTAGTCCAAACTTGGACATACATGAATACGCTGCTCATAAGAAGAATCAGAACATGAAAATGATTTATATTTTCACAATGAAATTTACTTGACTTTGGCATACTCTCAAACCGAGAAAGTCCAAGAACAAGAAGAAACAAAAAAAGGCCTCGTATTTTTCTGCTCTAGGAAATTGATAACGTTATTACATACCTGCTTCCAAATACATAGGTAAATATTATAAGTACATAAGCATAAGCTCACTCAACACTCAATCTTTGAAATAAATTTATCGATCACACAAATATTTGGTTTGACCCATGATTAAAATTCCAGGCCTCAGCAACGACAGTCGTACATAATACTACTGCGCCATTAAGCTAATTATGTATTATGTTATAAAGCATCCAATATTGATCACTAGCCATGCTGTAGATTCTGATGTAGGTACACCATTCACAATCACACAAAAAAAATCACACAAACAAAAAAAAACAAAAGGGTGAAAAAGGGATTACTTTGATCATCATTATTATAGTGACCATGCGTATGTAAGGATTACAGTGGACTGAAATTTTAATTAAATTCCGTTAGATTATTTATGACGTGCGGTTAATGGGATGACATGTGAAATTAATTTAACAATTGCGACGATAATTTGTTGGATCTCATTACTTTTTAAAATAGTTTCGGGACATGACAATATTACGTTGACCCTATTTTGAAAGATCTTGAGGTCAATCAAATCATATCATTATATCACCATATTATTTTTACAGTGTCGTAATTGTTGTCGTTGTGATTGTGTGTTATAAATAAATAAATAAATAAAAGGCAACTAAGGTACCTAACACTTTTTCAAAACTATCTCATGCGTAGAGAAGGAAAACTCAAAATGAAACCCGATTATCAATAAAATAACAATCCTTAAGTCAAGTTGAAGATCTTAAGGTGGACTTGAAAAATTTCAACTGCGGGTCGTCACCGGACCTGCGTGAACCTGCGCCTGTTCATTTCAATACGGCAATAGGCTTACCACATATAACGCGGAACATAAAACTATGCCTCTGCCAACCCCTTCGGGAATAAAGGCGTGTCTATATGTGTGTATGTACTTAGACCAAATTCTAACCAGTTGTAGTAAGACTGACTTATAATAAGATTTCAAATATTCCCTTTTATTGCGTTTCGGTTTCAAATTATATATAAGGTTAGTTCTTGTTCTTATTTACCAACCAAACAAGGGGTAGCAGAAACAATTACGCCTACCCTTACGGCTATTTACGAATATTAATGAAATGCCAAGGGTATGCGAATCATTTCCATTTATTCGCATTCTTTATTCGTCATGACAGATGCGAATGGAATGTCCACAATATTGTGAAACATCATAGTCATAGCAAACTTTATTATATTGGGCTTGCCAAAAAACACTGCTTGCTTGATGGAAATTCATGGTGGAATCTAGCGGCTGGGCAAAATAAAATAAAAATAAAATAAAATAAAATTTATTCCCTTTGAAATTTTTAAAAAATTATTTAGGTTTGTCAAAATTTTTGTGACTCTACCGGGGGTTCGGAAATGCTACAGACTGAGAAGAACACCCCAAGAAACTCAGTCCGGTCCCTCTTATTCATCTTAGTATCTAATACAGTTTTTTTTTTTAATGTAGAAAGGAGCAATTCGTGTCACTGCCAGGCAGTCTTGTCTTCTAGAAAGTCTTTAATGCTATAATAAGCTTTCTGGCACAATTTAAGCTTTACTAGTTTTTTAAATTTATTAACTGACAAACCTGTTATGGCTGTCGGCAATGTATTGTACATTCGAATACAATTACCCGCAAAAGAATTGCTTATTTTATTAAGCCTAAATCTAGGTACAGCCAATTTATTCTTATTTCTTAAGTTTAGGTTATGGATATCACTATTTTTAATAAATTTACTGTTATTTTTATGAGTATATAATAAGTTTTCATATATGTACTGTGAATACACAGTAAGGATGTTGATATCCTTAAACTTTTCTCTTAATGACTCCCGAAACCCCATGCCATAGATAGCCCGGACAGCCCTTTTCTGCAACACAAAGATACATTCGATGTCGGCAGCGTTACCCCATAATAGTATGCCATAGGTCATGACACTGTGGAAGTAGCTAAAGTAGACAAGACGCGCTGTTCTAATGTCTGTCAGTTGTCGGATCTTTTTAACGGCATAGGCTGCAGAGCTCAGTCTGCCCGAGACTTTCTCGATATGAGGCCCCCACTGCAAGTTGGAGTCTAACTTTATGCCCAGAAAGACAGTTTCATCGACCAATTCTACTTGATCATCCCTAATCCTAATACTGGTGTTAACGAGCCTAACATTTGGCAAGGTGAATCTTATACATTTTGTTTTAGTTTCGTTTAACAATAAATTATTAGCGTTAAACCAGTGGACTACCCTAGAGAGGGCATTGTTTACTTCGTCAAGATCGCGTTGTCCACGTTCAACTTTAAATATTAAAGATGTGTCATCAGCAAACAAAACTACCTCGTGATCGTCTCTTATAAGGTGAGGGAGATCATTTATGTACACTAAAAATAGAAAAGGTCCCAGAATTGAACCCTGAGGCACCCCCATTGTTACAGCAGAACCATTTGACTGTTTACCATTTATAACTACTCTCTGTACTCTATCTCTAATGTAAGAACTAATTAAATCCAAGGCCGTCCCCCGGATTCCATAATGATCAAGTTTTTGAATTAAAGTCTGATGCTGGACACAATCGAAGGCCTTAGATAAGTCGCAGAATACACCATAAGCATCATACGACTCCTCCCAGGCCTCATATATACACTCTAACAATTTGATGCCAGCATCCGTGGTAGACCGACCTCGCGTGAAACCGAATTGTTTAGTATGGAATAGTTTAGTTGTATTAAAATGATTTTGCATTTGATTAAGCATTACCTTTTCAAAGATTTTACTAAACGTGGGTAGTACAGAAATAGGACGAAAATTGGACGGATCTGAGGTGCTACCCGATTTAAACAGAGGAGTTATTTTACTAAACTTCATTAAGTCAGGAAACACACCACTATCAACACAATTATTAAATATTATTGATAATTCAGGGGCAACCATTTCAATTAACGAATTAACTAAATGTACAGAAATTCCCCAGAGGTCAGCAGTTTTCTTAATATTTAAAGATTTAAAAGTTTTTATGACAGTGTGTATACTAATTTTACTGAATTTAAATATTTCATTACAGCAAGGAACATTTGTTTTTAACAAGGATTCTGCTATTGGGGTAGAAGAACCTAGGGCTCTGGTCAAATCTACTGGAATTCGAGAAAAAAATTGTTCAAATTCGTTAGCGACTTCGGCATCTGTTGTAATTATGTTACCATTTACTTTAAGTTTAAAATTATTATCATTCGATTTTGCTTGGCCTCTTTCTGCGTTAATTATTTTCCGAGTAGATTTAACTTTGTCTACACTATTGAGAATTTTATTACTTATATACTTTCTTTTGGCTGCTAAGCAGTCTGCTTTAAACTTTTTTGAATAAGTTTTAACATAATTTAGAAATTCATCTGTTCTATTAAGCTGTCTTTCTGAGTATAGTTCATACAGTTTTTGTCTACTTTTATGTATATCCTCAGTGGCCCATTCACTGAAGGCTGGCCTATCACCGATTGTGACTTCCTTAGACTTGACTATTTACTCGTTAATGTGGCAGACCTAAAATAACTAAAGTAATATTTTTCAATATAATTTACTCTCTGTTAAGCTTAACAAATGTAACTGCTACAAAATTAAGTAAATACAATAATAGTAATAGATTTAGTCTGAGGAGTAATGAAATAAATTATTTGTTTGAAGTATTTACTACTAGTCTTTCAGTGATTTTGTTATTTACTCAGGTAAAAAACATAAAAGTTTACAATAACAAATTGCTTCTAGAAATTTAAATCACTTTGCACGTCTCGTTTAATTCCAGTATTTGGACCAATCCCTTTTTCTTGACTTTGTGCTGAAAACTTTAGTAATATTGCAGAAGCACAATAGGATTTGTAGGATTTTTACTGCCACTAACGAATAAGTAAATGAAGAATGTCTTTTGTGCTGAACTGTACACAGTTGTTAACAACAATAGACCTACAAAATTATTGCAATTAGGCGTTACATGGAGAAAAATCCATCGTAGAACGATAACGAGAGGACGCAGGGGATACCAACATACACCCTCGATTTGTCTATCCCAATCCACAATAGTTAAAGGTATCCTTCATTAAATATATATCATAACATTTATTCATTTATTCTATCACTGCACCAAACTTAATGGGAATTGGTTCAATGGTTTAGGTGTGAATAATTTTTTGAAAAGCAATTAGTATGCTAACTGATCATAAATTTTAAATATGGAAAAAGAATTGGTTTTGAGCAGGATTCAAACCTGCGTCTTCTTGCAAACCGTGCAGACCCCTTAACCACCCGCCACCGAAACCTACTCGGAACCAACCAAATTTTCCACCTTATTTACGTCTTGGGGCGACGCAGGCGCCATCTTCCGGCACCGGACACAGGTTCGAATCCTGCTCAAAATTTATGATCAGGTGTGAATGTCTAACAGACAGACAGAGATTTTTTCAACTTTATATTAGTAGGATTGTTCTAGAGACATCCTAGAGATTCGAGTCAATCCGCAGGTAATAGCTAGTATTCTGTAAATACACTCGAGAGCAATGAATCCGGGTCACTTAAAGAATGTTAAAAATCTCGGAAACTAAAAATGATAGGTTAATGCAATAAATTGTATTTAATAGACAATGTAATACTCCTTAAATGAAAGTAAAAAAAATATGAGTCACCATACATTTTATTAACACAAAATTACAAAAAGAAAAAACTGCTGATCTCTCCTTAAAACAAAAATAGGAAACATGAAATTTTTGAACTTTATTACGATTTTCTTGAATTTTAATACTTCGTATTGCCTCCTCGTGCTTCCATTACTGCGTTTACGCGGTTTGGCATGCTGTACACCAAGTTCCTTATACGATTTTGGGGAATATTCTCCCATTCCTCTGTGAGAGCAATTTTGAGCTCACGAAGCGTGATTGGGGGAGGGTTTCGTTGTTTTACGCATCTGCCTAGCTCGTCCCAAGCATGCTCGATCGGGTTGATATCCGGGCTGCGCGCTGGCCACTCCATACGAGTAATGTTCATCTCTTGAAGGTAGTCATTCACAATCCTACCTGTATGAGGTCGGGCATTGTCATGCATAAATATAGCATCCTCACCTAAATTGACCATAAATGAACCAACGTGATCATTGAGGATTTCTTCCACATATCTTACGCTAGTTAAAGAGCCGTTTTCTATGATCACCAGCTCTGTGCGACTTTCAGAAGAAATTCCGGCCCACACAAGTACAGACCCACCACCGTAGGCTACTTTTTCTTCGATGCATGCTTGCTTGAATCTTTCCCCTGGTCTTCGATACACTCTGTGTCTTCCATCGTGCTTGTAGAGCATAAATTTTGATTCGTCGGAGAACATAACTTTTGACCAATCTTCAATACTCCAATTTACGTGGCTCTGGGCATACCTTAGTCTCGAAATACGATGCCCACGCTCCAGTTTAGGGCCGTTTGCAGGTCTAAGGGGTTTTAAGTTAGATTCAGCAAGCCGACGTCTTACTGTCCATGCACTTGGGTTACTTCCTCCGAGGCGTCGAAACTGATTGGTGAGTTCAGTTCCTGTGAGAAAGCGATTTCGAAGCATGGTGTTCACCAAGTATCGGTCTTCTCGTGCTGTGGTACACCTGGTTCTGCCCGTTCCTGGTCTGCGTAGGTTAGAACCAGTTTCTTCGTAACGTCGGAGAACTCTTTGTACTGTTGACAGCGACACGCCGACAGTCCTGGCTGTATCGCGCTGACTCCGGCCGGTTTCCAGCATTGTAAGTATTCTGGTGCATTCTTCAGGCGTAAGCGACATAATTTCAGCTTGATTAATGAATATAGAGCACTATCAACATGGTTTATGTACCCACATAAATGACAGATTACAAACAAAAGCAACACCAAATGCTGTAATTTCGTAGTTCCATCTTCGAAAGTGGCCCTTTTTCAAATTTGATATTTTATGATATAACTTTACAATAACTAAGAAGTTTTAATACCTTCATTTAAGGAGTATTACATTGTCTATTAAATACAATTTATTGCATTAACCTAGCATTTTTAGTTTCCGAGATTTTTAGGATTCTTTAAGTGACCCGGATTCATTGCTCTCGAGTGTAAATAAATACCAAGTAAAAACAAAACTACAAACTGCCAAGTCCCAGCAGTGCAGTTGTTTTATAAATTACGTCATACCGCGATCAATCAACACATACCTATTGGCTGATCAGACAGACACCATACGTACTGATTGCAGAAACATACATACATACATACATACATAACATCACGCCTGTTTCCCAACGGGGTAGGCAGAGACTATGGCTTTCCACTTGCTACGATCCTGGCTAACAACTTTCGCTTCTTCAACTTTCATAAGTGTCTTCATACATGCTCTTCGGTTAAGGGTACTCTTGACCTGGCCTTTTCTCAGAAGATTGTCGATTTTATCGACTTGAGTATGCCGAGGTCGACCCCTACCAGTTTGCCCATTCACTCTCGCCTCATAAATCTGTTTCGTCAGCCTATACATATATAAGAAGAAACATACATATATAAGAAATTTATTATATATACGAAACATATATAAGAAACATACATATATAAGAAATTTATTTGTGTGTGTCTGAACTTATGAGTGTATTGTTTTATTTCTTTTGTGAAAGTTCCATAATGACAGCCGATTGCTTTTGTAGTGGTATATATGAATATGATTACCCCCCGCAAAATATAACAGACAAAAATGTAACGAGTAAACATGCTATGTCTTCTCTCCTTGTTTATTGTATTATTCTCAAAATAGCAACTCATTAATCTTTTGAGTAATGTAAATAAGTCATCTAGTACATTTTTTGTGATTCTAAGGTGTCTATGCAATATTATATTCGAGTAAAGTTGCGCCATCTAGTGGAGTTTTTGTGAAATTGGACTCAAATGTGCATGGGATTATAGATCTTAAGGGGCCCATGCAATATTGGAGGTGACTGTACCTACTGGTCGCGTTGCTCTGTGTTAGGAAGGCGCAATATGGCATCCGTTACACCTTAATTTAAAGATTTCAAGATCTTTACACACAAACTTTATATTGCGAATGTTTCGTGCTTTAGAAAAACAAAAATAATATTGCAAGCCGCTCAAGCGGCTTGCAATGTTATATTTGTGCCGACTCTTGTATTAAAAACGTACATAACCAACCGTCCGATAGGCCGTAAGCTTGTCTGCCACCCCAGTCATATAAAAAAGGCAGATTGTTTTATTGGTATCATGTGATTTTCCATACCTATATGCAACGTAAAAGACAATCTGTACGAGTAATACAATCGCGGCAATATTATTGCCATGCCGCGTATTTCTATGCACTTTCTGTGAACATTTCACACTGTATTATAATATCGCGAGAAGAGAGTGTAAAATTCGTAGCACGTTGGCTCCTTAGTGTGACATTTCTGATGTCGCAAATGTCCATAGGCTATGGGCAATCACTCTCGGTCAGACGGGCTGTATCTGACTCCTATAAGTAAGAAAATTCAAATCAGTTTGATTTTGCTATTCTGTTATAGACACTTTGTTCTCAATTAAATCATACGCATTATCTGCTATTTCTGAATGTTTTTAAAAGCAACTTAATAGTTTGTATCAAATAAATACTCGTATCTAATTCATTATCATCCCAATCATTTTTAGTACCTACAGGTACCTATATTTTTAGTACCTACAGTCCTGCTCATTCAAAAGATCTTCACAATGCAAAAAAAAATAAAAAAGAGAATGCTTGTTGTTTCTGCAATCAGTACGTATGGTGTCTGCCTGATCAGCCAATAGGTATGTGTTGATTGATCGCGGTATGACGTAATTTATAAAACAACTGCACTGCTGGGACTTGGCACTTTTGTGGATTTGTTTTTACTTGGTACTGCTCGTTCGCTCTAACTTTGCCGCTCGGCTCCATACTAAAGTCGAATTTTTAATTAGACGAAGTAAATTGACAGCAACTGATGTCACTTCTTCATACAATGTTGCGTATTTTCTATGACGAAGTGACATTAGCTACTGTCAATTTACTTCGTCTAATTAACAATTCGGGTAAACGCCTCTACGCCAGCGGCAAAGTTAGAGCGAACGGAGAAGTATTTATTTACGGAATACTAGCTATTACCTGCGGATTGACTTGAATCTCTAGGATGTCTCTAGAACAATCCTACTAATATAAAGTTGAAAAAATCTCTTTCTGTCTGTTAGACATTCACACCCGATCATAAATTTTAAATATGGAAAAAAAAAATTTTGGTTTTGAGCAGGATTCGAACCTGCCTCCGGTGCGGGTAGATGGTGCCTACGTCGCCCCAAGACTTATATAAGGTGGAAATTTGGTTGGTTCCGAGTAGGTTAAGGTGTCTGCACGGTTTGCAAGAAGACGCAGGTTCGAATCCTGCTCGAAACCAATTCTTTTTCCATAAATATTTAAAATTTATGATCAGTTAGCACACAAATTGCTTTTAAAAAAAATAATTCACACCTAAACCATTGAACCAATTCCCAATAAGTTTGGTGCCGTGATCGAATAATGCATAATGTATATATATATAATGAAGGATACCTTTAACTATTGTGGATTAGGATAGACAAATCGAGGGTGTATGTTGGTATACCCTGCGTTCTCGTGTAATCGTTCTACGATGGATTTTCTCCCTGTAACGCCTAATTGCAATACTTATACTTTTTGTAGGTATATTGTTGTTAACAGCTGTGTACAGTTCAGCACAAAAGTCATTTTTTAATTATTTATTCGTTAGTGGCAGTAAAAACATTCTAAATCACATTGTGCTTTTGCAATATTACAAAAAATTTCAGCACAAGGCCAAGCAGAAGGATTTACCAGCCAAATGTCTTACCTCAAACAAAATTGTTGAGAATACTGAGTTAGCAAACGATCATACAGTTAAGTTGTAATCAAAAGTCTAAATTATTCTTTTCGTTGCAAAATGATTAACCTTTTCTTGCAAAAAAGAATGTTACAATATAATTTTAATTGAAAAATGTGCGTATACCGAATTGTACACAAAAAAACATGAACAACCGTTTTATAACGTTAACAACTTCGTATAACTTTGGCAAACATAACAAATTACTTTTTATTATTCTGTCGGTACACTGAACCTCGCGTTTTTATTATTCCACCGCAACAATCACAGCGCGATATATCAAAGACATTTAAGGGTCTAAATCGGTCATTTTTATAGCCACACCCAAAACAGTTGCGGGAAGCCGATCAAGGGGTTATAATGTTTGTTTATCACGTGAAATTGATTATTGACGTGTGCAATGTTAACCCTCTATCGCTTGTATCGGTAATTACATGCTTAAAGTGTTTGAGTACATTGCGAGGGTTAAGAGGTTAAATTTTGGGTCCAAAAGTCAGTTGGGTGTAAAACGTTAAACTAACAACATCTTAAGTAGTTGCCGCAACTATTTAGGAGCCTGATCCCAATCGCTTGAAAAAAGATAGCACTATAATACATATTAGCTTACAAAAAGAGATAAAAATACGTTCGATTTTTTTGCGTGTTCAACGAAATAAATTAACTATAAAAGAACCTACCAAAAAAGTTCTCGTTAAGAATAATCTATTACGAGAACAGTGGCAATAAATGAAGATTTTACTATTGCCTTTTTCATCAATTAAAACATTATTAAACTTCAAATTTTAAAGTTACACAAAATCGAAGTTCAGTCAACAAAAGTGCTAGATCAAGTATTTCATCAGTAATCGTGTTTTTGGCTTCGAGCATTTTGGTTCATGAAGTTGTGCTTATAAACTTCACGAACGCTCTTCACGAGTCCTCAAATCTAGACCACAGTAATAGTTAATTCAGCGTAAACGACCATAAGAGGTTAAATATTGGGTCCAAAAGTCAGTTGGGTGTAAAACATTAAACCAATAACATCGTACTAGTAACCACAACTATTTAAGCCCTAAACTTTATATCAGTGACAAGCGGGGAAGCGGCGACGATGACAGCTGTGCGATGCCCGAACTCGATCTCAGCGGTCAGATCGCTAGTGTCGTGGCGACCAAGTGTTCGATTGTGCGTTACTTTTGATTATATTTTAAGAACTATTTTTGTTTTAAGAGGGCGTCAGCAGTTACGTATAGTATAGTAATAGTAATAAATAAAACGTAATGACTTATTTTTATTACTTTCATATAAGGGGTAATATTATATTGTCTATTAAACACTGTTTATTTCATTTTTTCTTAGTTTCTAAGATTTATAGGTTTCTTTAAGTGACCCGGATTCATTGCTCTCGAGTGTATAAAACTCGTTTTAGAACCCAACTACAAATGCGAAGTATTTTTTTCTAAAAAAACTAAAAACAAGGAAGGACTACGACGACTCATATCACGTGACTGATGTTCATCGCTCTTCGTTCGGATGCAGCTGCCTGTGTCGCCGTCGCCTAGCTGTCATCCAGTTCAATTTGAATCAGACCGCTCAGCGCTCTCGCCGCTGTCGTCGTCGCTCCGCTTGACACTGACTTTCAGTTTGAGTCCTAATCTACTTCTAGTGTTGGGGTTGTGTCCCTATGGGCAAGTTATTCAGTGTAGTTAACAAATAGGTGTGATTCCTATCTTATATTCGTTAAAGGTTTGTGTATGGGTCTAATTGCTATGCGTAGCGATTAGGGATTTAAATGCGATGTTACAAAATGATACTGAAATACTCGAGCAATGCTTGAGGTTAATTTTCTAGAGGAAAGATTTTTGTATATTTTTGTGTGTTTAATCGATAAACTGAAAACTACTAGATGAATTTCGAACATTCTTTCATCATTTGAATGCGTATTCCCACGGTAACAGAAAGTATGCGTGTTAAACCGCGTGAAATGCTCTTGTCGCCTTATAAAACTACACAGAGTTCAGATAGATGTTCTGTAAATGCTACCCTTACGTCTCTGTTCAGCAGTCTGTCAATTAATCATATCAGTCTACTGCAGTCCACTGCAGGACGCAGGCCTATCAGTCACAATCACGTTGGACAGGTGATACTAAGTTGTGTCACAGATACCTGTATATTTGGTTTAGTATGTACCAATGGTACAACCAGTTAGACTGTAGTTCGTCCACGGGTACGAAAGGCTTCTTCCGAATATATCCTTGGCCAGACGTGTTGGCACAGGGTTTTATTACGAGTTTTTTTTTATTGTCGTCATAAGCTCGTTCGTTAGTCATTAGGTGCATCCACTTATAGATGAGCCTGGCTTCGGTCCTGAAGATCTCGGCTGAGTAGCATAATTGAAAATACAGACCATGCAAGTCGGACTGGCGCACTGAGGGTTTCCTTCAAAAAAACGACAGAAAACACGTTTTTAATATGCGAGCCTCCCTGACATTTTTCTGTTTCTAGTATTTGTCGTTATAGTGGCAACAAAAACACATCATTTGTGAAAAATTCAATTGTCTAGCTACCACGGTTCAAGAGTATCCAGCCTGGTGGCAGATTACCGCTGTACGACGAGTCCCAGTTATAGGCTCCCGTTTTTATCCTTTCGGTACAGATTACTTTAGTAGCCAGCTGAATTTTGAAGCACTCTACGTTCAGAACCGGGAACAAAACTTTGCATGCAGCTTGCAAATTGTACGATCTTAAGCGAGCTTAAGCTGTATTGTAAAATATTCGATAATTGATACACTTATCGTAAGCATTCGATATTAAATTGCCACCATTTGTTTCCCAAACAACTTTATTACGCTTCGACAACATAATATAACGCGGCGATCCCTTTAAATCTGTATCGATTACAGGTAGTTGCGAGTTGTAAATGAATACGAGCTTAAATAAATAAGTGCTGATCGAGTTTTGGTCGTAAATTCACGTCGATTTTAATGGTATTTGTTACTACTGGTAATCATGAACGCTTCAAGAATAACCTGCTTTTATATTTTAGGTTTAGCTTCAGGCCTTTTTATTGACTTGTCTTAGGACCGAGTATACTTTCGCTACAAAGTCCTTAGTAGTGACCAATCCTCATGGATGCTGTGTCAGACTCCTACCGATTAAAACCACATGTTGCCATCTACCTGCGATCGGAAGTCCAGGGTACGCCCTCGGAAGGATACCTCCAAACCTCAAGGTTAACCCTGACAACTTTCAAACCTATCCCATCTTTGTCAAATTAAAGAAACTTGAGACAGTCTGCGAGTGTTTCTCTCCTCTTAAAACCTCAGGTTTTCCAAGCTGAACGATAAGAGGGAAACCATTGTGCCGCCAACTTGAAGACCACAGACTTTGTCTTTTAAAATGTGAGAGTGACCTCTTCAAGATGGTAGCCATCGTCTTTCATCAGGTGAGTGGGCTTCATTTTGACGAGAAAGGTAAAAAAGGATCCACCTGTACCTATTGTGTAGGCGTCTATTTGAAGTCAATTTCAGTGAACAACTCGAGATGAACCTTCTATAATTAACTTGCTCTGTAACTAATTAAGTTATGCACTTTACGCGTGCTCGAGTTACTTATTCAGGTCAGAATACATTACATACATATACTCACGCCTTTATCCCCGAAGGGGTAGGCAGAGGCCTATACCGGCCCACATTTCACCGTGTACAATTCGGTCCCACGTAACAGGTGGTGAGCCCATGGCCGTGTTGAAATGGACCGCCGACGTCAGAGCCTCGTCCGTTGTTCAGCAGGTGCACGAGCTTGCACGTGAGGTTGACTTGGGCCCGGAGGTGTTGGTAGGGCCCCACTACACCCTAAAAAATCAGAATACATTACAGTAAGTAATTTCATTACAACTAGATTTTAATTCGATTTCAGTAGTCTCGTCCCTTTCAGTTGCTTTGGTGTTGTTAGTTAGTTTCAATAAATTTCCTGACTTTATCCGTATTTGGAACATTTAAAAGGAAGCTACTGTATTAACCAAAGATAAATTTTAAAAGGCTCATTTAAAGTTTTGGTGATTTATTGACGAAGGGTCGAAAATTTGTTTTTAGAAGCTATGCTTGAGGTGTGATTTTTTTAAATCTTACTCTTTTTATGAAGGTTTAATGACCGGGCGCCGCCGACTTGTCTTTGCCGAAGACTATCGACCTCCATGACCGGGGGTCTGATGACGGTGAGAGGGTTACTCACCGTCCTTACAGAAGCAGGCCCATGACGGCAGCGTGACGTGAGGGATTCACACACGCCCTCCCTTAGAAGCGTGATCACACCCGATAGCACCCGATACCCGAACCACCCCTAGGCGAGGCCGCAGTGGCGGCCGTGGGTCTGTTGGGAGTCCTGGGACATCCTTCCGAGGGCTTATTCGGGGCTCCCAACCATAGGCTGTTGGGCGTTACGTGAAGTTTTTTAGTCGGCAGGAGTCATAGCATCCATGAGGATTTTCCTTTACGTTAAAAAAAATGGCTGTAACTGACCTGCGGGTGCTAAATGCATCATCAAGTTTACAGAATACTTCACTCATCAGAAAGTTAGACGATACTAGATGATGCACGCGGCTTCGCAATGAAATTCGGTACCCGTTCCCGCTTTCCGTTGGGACTTATTCCCGGCATGAAAAGTAACTTATGTGTTATTTCAGACTTTAAGCTATCTCTATACCAAATTTCAGCGCAATCCGTTTCACCGTTAGAGCGTGATTGAGTAACAAACATCCAAACATCTTCACAAATGTTAAATTCTTGTATATATTCTTGTATAACTTACTTTGCTTACTTGTAACAAACTTTCTTGTGTTCGAGTGTCCTTAAGATTCTCCAACTCATGTTATTTGCAACATTCTTGCACAGAGTTCAATCAAGTTAGAATCAACCTGAGCAAGACATAACACAATTTCATTACCAGAGAGAGAGAGAGGGTTAGAGAATTCATTCCATCTTCAGAGGGTTGATTGTATAGACTTAACCTTACTTAGAGGGTAAAAGTTTTAATGAGTAAGACGAATGATGATACGAAGAGGTATACGGCAAACTTTGGTGACATGACTCTGAATAAGTTATTTTCATTACTCTCAAGAAAAAATTACTTGTCCTTAATTCAAGCTAGCGTGTTCTTGGTAAGTAATAGGGCACCAATAATTATCAGTCACACTACTTAAAAGTATGGAAAGAATTTGTTAGTGAAATATCATTTGTATTTTAAAAACGGCGAAACAAAAGCCATAAAAGATTTCACCAGTTTCTTCTACGCTTTTCAGTCGTACCATCCAAATTCGGCGCCTTGAACCAATGAACCATTTTTTATTTTAAATTTGTAATTTTCCGTTTCACGTCGTAGGAAATGGTGTGGTGGCGTTGAGCCCATTGCCATGTTCAAAATGGACAGGCGCAGATTGTGACGACTCACTGCTGAAATGTTTTAAGCCGATTAGGCCTTCAACTTGGCTGAACTGTCATGCTACTGACAATCGGGACCAACGGCTTAACGTGACTTCCGAAGCACAAAAACGCTTGCAAATAAATGTCACAAAGTGGTCACGCAGTGGTCACCCATCTAAGGACCAGGTTTAGCAAAAGTTGTTGACTGCTGTGATGTTTTACATACATAACACGGGTCAGCGGGGCTACAAGTGCTTCGGAAAAGGCCACTTTTTATCCCGGGATCAAGTTCGTACGGGAATCGAATCCGAAAATCATTTAATTTAGCTAGTATTAAAAAAAAACCGGCCAAGTGCGAGTTGGACTCGCCCATGAAGGGTTTCGTAGCAGCAAGTAACATAATATAAAAGTTCTTATAGTTCCTTGTAACTTTGATTGATGTTTTAACACGTTCGCAGTGGTAGTGATTTTTCTAACCGAAAATTGCGGTTTATAATAATAATAATAATAATTGACTACCTGAAGCAGAAAATTTATGCGTGGGCGAGCCGTATACGGCGGTACAAGAAGAGGGTGGATCGTTATACTCAGAATCGCTCGTTCCAAAAAGATGAAAGGTGGGTGTATAGAAGATGGGAGCAGCCCGATTCGAGTGTGACTGACAGGTGCCTACCGGATGTTGAAGCCACAAATACATTCTGGCGAGGCATTTGGTCTGCACCTGTTAGTCATACAGAGTGTGAGTGGATGCGGGATGTCAAGCTTTCATGTGAGTCTATAAAGACTATGGAACCAGTCCTAATAACATCTTGTGACATAGCCAGTGCGGTTCGTTCGTTGCCCAATTGGAAGTCAACTGGGCCGGACGGACTGCACAATTTTTGGCTGAAATGGTTCCATAGCTCACATGCTTGTTTGGCATCCTGCTTTCAATCATCACTTGAATCAGGGTCGCTTCCATCTTTTATGACTTCGGGAATAACCCACCTTCTCCACAAATCCGGTAGTACTACGGACCCTAAAAATTATAGACCCATAACTTGTTTACCAACGGTCTATAAGCTTCTTACATCTATTTTGAGAGTTAAATTAGCAACTCATATTGAAAATAATTCTATAATGTCTAACTCTCAAAATGGATGTAGAAGCGGGTCACGTGGTACTAAGGAACTCCTTATTATTGACATGGCCATTAACCAGCAGGTTCGCCGTAACCGAAAAAATCTGGCGACATGCTGGATTGATTACAAGAAAGCCTACGATTCAGTGCCACATACATGGCTGTTGAGGGTGCTGGAGTTGTATAAAGTTGATGCAACTCTAAGCACCTTCTTAAAGGCATGTATGGGGCAATGGACAACGGCTCTTGTATATCCAGGATGTCGTCAGGTTCTTGGGAATGGTGAGCCTGTCAGGATCAAGAGGGGTATATTTCAGGGTGACAGCCTGAGTCCCTTATGGTTTTGCCTGGCGCTGAATCCTCTCAGTACCTTACTGGAGGGTTCAGGGCTAGGCTATCAGTTCAGGAGAGGAGGCCAAGTTGTTTCCCACCTTCTTTACATGGATGACTTGAAATTATTTGCCTCCACCGATTCCCACTTGATAGAGTTACTAAAAGTCACAGAAGCTTTCAGTAATTCTATCAAAATGGAATTTGGTGTAGATAAATGCGCTGTCATGCATGTAAAGAAGGGACGAATTGTGGAATCTGAAAGAGTACATCTTTCAGATTTTACAAAACTTAAATCCATCTCCGCGACTGAAACCTATAAGTATCTGGGTATGTCGCAGGCATTAGGTATTACAGAGATTGGCATGAAACAAACGTTGGTGGACCGTTTCTTTGGCCGCCTGAAAAAAGTACTGAAAAGTCTTTTATCGGGCGGTAACAAGGTGCGGGCTATCAACGGTTGGGCCATGCCAATCTTAATCTATTCCTTCGGCATACTTAGATGGACTCAGACTGAATTAGACGCCCTGGATAGGAAAGTCCGTTCACTATTGACCATAAACCGAATGCATCACCCACGTTCGTCTGTAATGAGGTTGTATATCCCACGAAAGTGTGGAGGTCGCGGCTTTTTAAATGCCAAGACCTTACACAATCGTGAGGTATACAACCTTAGGGAATATTTCCTTCATGCTGACGTGGGTATGCATCGGGATGTGGTAGCAATGGATAACGGACTGACCCCTCTTGCTCTTGCCAAAGAGAACTGGCACAAACCAGTAATACTATCAACTACGGATCGCAAGGAGATATGGCAGAGCAAAGAGCTGCATGGACGATTTTATCGGGCCTTACACGTGCCCGATGTAGATTTAACAGCATCTGTCTCCTGGCTACGTTTCGGTGATTTGTTCGGCGAAACAGAAGGTTTTGTCTGTGCAATTACAGACGAAGTTGTTATGACGAATAACTATCGGAAATATATTTTGAGAGATGGTACGGTTGACATATGTCGGGCATGCCACCTACCCGGTGAATCTCTCAGACATATTATTTCTGGTTGTTCTCGTCTTGCCAACGGCGACTATTTGCATAGACACAACCAAGTGGCCAGGATTGTCCATCAGCAACTTGCACTAAAATATAAACTTGTGGATTTGGAGGTACCGTATTACAGGTATGTGCCCGACCCAGTTCTTGAAAATGGTCGTGCCACGTTGTATTGGGATCGATCTATTATCACTGACAGGACTATTGTAGCCAATAAGCCTGATATAGTGGTAATAGATCGATCAGATCGCCTCGCAATAATCGTTGATATTACGGTTCCACATGACGAAAACCTCGTGAAAGCCGAAAAAGACAAACAATTAAAATATTTGGACTTGGCTCACGAGGTTGTCGACATGTGGGATGTAGATTCAGCGATTATTGTTCCGATAGTCGTATCAGCACACGGTCTAATTGCCAAGAGCCTCGATCAACATCTCAAGAGGCTCGCGTTAGGTAGTTGGGTCAAGGGCCAGATGCAAAAGGCGGTACTTCTAGACACGGCACGTATCGTGAGGAGGTTCCTGTCTCTGCAGCCCTAACCACCGGTAGCTTGGTCCCTGTACCCGATGCCGGTGGGACGCTATTTTTTTATATTTTTAAATATATTTTTTTTTATTTTAGAATGTATTTAAAAATTTAAATTAATAAGTTTATAAATGTAAATAAAGGGAATAATAATAATATTTTATTTATTTTCTCCCCTGTACATTATTGTGTGCATTTTATGAACATTATTGTTGTCATATATAAGGTAACTGGGAGACTGGTTTCCAAACTAGGTAAAGAACCTGTGATATGGATAACCAGGCTTCCATTCCACCGAAGTGTCTTACTCTGAGACAGTACAATAATTGCGCATTAACAAAGGAGTAGGCAAACAACTGGTAATGACGTATTAAAAAAAAACTACCAGCTCTATCTCATTCAATCTAATTTTCGTTGGTAGTTTTAATGGCAATGTACATCATATATTTTTTTTAGATATATCATTCTCTTAGTTTAGAAGTTAGAGGGGGGGGGGGGACACATTTTTCCACTTTGGAAGTGTCTCTTGCGCAAACTAGTACACAAGTAACCTCAATAGTATTTTTGAAGACCTATCTATAGATACCGCACACGTATGGGTTTGATGAAAAAAAAAAATTTGAGTTTCAGTTCTGAGTATGGGGACCCCCAAAATTTACTGCTTTTTTTCTAATTTTATATAAGAATCTTAATGCGGTTCACAGGATACATCTAGTTACTAAGTTTCAGTAGCATAGGCCTTATAGTTTCGGAGAAAAGTGACTGTGACACACGGACGGACAGACAGACGGACAGACAGACAGACAGACATGACGAATCCATAAGGGTTTCGTTTTTGCCATTTGGCTACGAAACCCTAAAAAGTCGGGGAAATATTGGTTTAAAATAAAATTCCACGACTGGAAGAAATTTGGAAAAAATATTGTTGTAACTGTCGAAGTTTGGTAACTTTTGGTTAAAATATCAAATAAAATTGTATTGTTATGAAAGGAGTTCCGCAGGTGTACGAAGTTTCCGAATGATATTGGGCATTAAGATTTTGCAGTTTTGTTGGGTTTGTCTGTAAAGTTTTTTTTCGACTTCCAAAGTTATTAATCTATCAAATATGTAGCAATCAAATTAGCGTGTAAATCATTGGTCATTTAGTAATATATTTAATTAATACTAAGTGATGCTCACCACTTTTAGTTCTCGTACCTGCTTCCCAAGAAACAATTATTCCGGAATAAAGCTTTTCCAAGCTGTATTCTATCTCAGTATCAAAATGAAATATAATATCAGATACAGTGCAGCAAATTTACAAATATGTGAAATTTTGTGAAGATGTTTGGATGTGTTTGTTACTCTTTAGCGCTCTAACCACTGAACGGATATCTATCTAAATTTTTTTTAGGTACTGGACATTTTTTTTATTTTTTTTAATGTGAGGAAAATCCTAAGTGAAAGTAAAGCCGGCTACCGACTAAAAACCACGCGTATTCTGCCTAACAGCCTACGGTTGGGAGCCAAAAAAGCAAAAAGCTTATGTAAACCCTCGGAAAGACACCCCAGGACTAGGTACAGGACATTATACTCGCACTTTTATTAAAATGTCACTGACTGAATTTATAAAAATATTGTAGCCGGTATGTATGTACTTTGTTTATTGTTGTTCGTCATTGGCATTGACATTGACATAACTTGACAGTTGCTGAGTGACAGTCAGTGCGTTCCATTTTACGGATGTGTTCTTCATAACTTTGTTCTTTTTTTTTTCTCCTCATCACGATTCTTTGCGGTGCAACTTTTTTTTTTTTGAAGTGAAACTTCTTTATCGGCGTTGGAAAAAAATTTGCGTCACGTCACGTCACGATTTTTGGTTACGCGCCATCTTTGTTCTGTTCCCCACCACGGTGGATTCGAATTAAGAGTACTTTATCCAGGGATAGCATGTCATTTAAGGGTTTTTGGACTTTTGGACTTTTGGATGGGACCTTGGTACTTTGGGTCTTTGGGACTTTGGAACTTTGGGACTTTGGGACTTTGGGACTTTGGGACTTTGGGACTTTTGGACTTTTGGGTTTTTGGACTTTTGGATGGGACCTTGGTACTTTGGGTCTTTGGGACTTTTGGACTTTTGGACTTTTGTACTTTGGACTTTGGACTTTTGGACTTTTGGACTTTTGGACTTTTGGACTTTTGGACTTTTGGACTTTTGGACTTTTGGACTTTTGGACTTTTGGACTTTTGGACTTTTGGACTTTTGGACTTTTGGACTTTTGGACTTTTGGACTTTTGGACTTTTGGACTTTTGGACTTTTGGACTTTTGGACTTTTGGACTTTTGGACTTTTGGACTTTTGGACTTTTGGACTTTTGGACTTTTGGACTTTTGGACTTTTGGACTTTTGGACTTTTGGACTATTGGACTTTTGGACTTTTGGACTTTTGGACTTTTGGACTTTTGGGACTTTTGGACTTTTGGACTTTTGGACTTTTGGACTTTTGGACTTTTGGACTTTTGGACTTTTGGACTTTTGGACTTTTGGACTTTTGAACTTTTGGCCTTTGGGACTTTTGGACTTTTGGACTTTTGGACTTTTGGCCTTTGGGACTTTGGGACTTTGGAACTTTGGGACTTTGGGACTTTGGGACTTTGGGACTTTGGGACTTTGGGACTTTGGGACTTTGGGACTTTGGGACTTTGGGACTTTGGGACTTTGGGACTTTGGGACTTTGGGACTTTGGGACTTTGGGACTTTGGGACTTTGGGACTTTGGGACTTTGGGACTTTTGGACTTTTGGACTTTTGAACTTTTGGACTTTTGGACTTTTGGACTTTTGGCCTTTGGGACTTTGGGACTTTCGGACCTTTGGATGGGATCTTGGTACTTTGGGTCTTTGGGACTTTGGAACTTTGGGACTTTGGGACTTTTGGACTTTTGGGCTTTTGGACTTTTGGATGGGACCTTGGTACTTTGGGTCTTTGGGACTTTTGGACTCTTGGACTTTTGGACTTTTGGACTTTTGGACTTTTGGAGTTTTGGACTTTTAGACTTTTAGACTTTTAGACTTTGGGACTTTGGGACTTTGGGACTTTGGGACTTTGGGACTTTGGGACTTTTGGACTTTTGGCCTTTGGGACTTTTGGACTTTTAGATGGGACCTTGGTACTTTGGGTCTTTGGGACTTTGGAACTTTGGAACTTTGGGACTTTGGGACTTTGGGACTTTGGGACTTTGGGACTTTTGGACTTTTGGCCTTTGGGACTTTGGGACTTTGGGACTTTTGGACTTTTGGACTTTTGGACTTTTGGACTTTTGGACTTTTGGACTTTTGGACTTTTGGACTTTTGGACTTTTGGACTTTTGGACTTTTGGACTTTTGGACTTTTGGACTTTTGGACTTTTGGACTTTTGGACTTTTGGACTTTTGGACTTTGGACTTTTGGACTTTTGGACTTTTGGACTTTTGGACTTTTGAACTTTTGGCCTTTGGGACTTTTGGACTTTTGGACTTTTGGACTTCTGGACTTTTGGCCTTTGGGACTTTGGGACTTTGGGACTTTGGGACTTTGGGACTTTGGGACTTTGGGACTTTGGGACTTTGGGACTTTGGGACTTTGGGACTTTGGGACTTTGGGACTTTGGGACTTTGGGACTTTGGGACTTTGGGACTTTGGGACTTTGGGACTTTGGGACTTTGGGACTTTGGGACTTTGGGACTTTGGGACTTTGGGACTTTGGGACTTTGGGACTTTGGGACTTTTGGACTTTTGGACTTTTGAACTTTGGGACTTTGGGACTTTGGGACTTTGGGACTTTGGGACTTTGGGACTTTGGGACTTTGGGACTTTCGGACTTTTGGATGGGATCTTGGTACTTTGGGTCTTTGGGACTTTGGAACTTTGGGACTTTGGGACTTTTGGACTTTTGGGCTTTTGGACTTTTGGATGGGACCTTGGTACTTTGGGTCTTTGGGACTTTTGGACTCTTGGACTTTTGGACTTTTGGACTTTTGGACTTTTGGACTTTTGGAGTTTTGGACTTTTAGACTTTTAGACTTTTAGACTTTGGGACTTTGGGACTTTGGGACTTTGGGACTTTTGGACTTTTGGCCTTTGGGACTTTTGGACTTTTAGATGGGACCTTGGTACTTTGGGTCTTTGGGACTTTGGAACTTTGGAACTTTGGGACTTTGGGACTTTGGGACTTTTGGACTTTTGGCCTTTTGGACTTTTGGACTTTGGACTTTGGACTTTTGGACTTTTGGACTTTTGGACTTTTGGACTTTTGGACTTTTGGACTTTTGGACTTTTGGACTTTTGGACTTTTGGACTTTTGGACTTTTGGACTTTTGGACTTTTGGACTTTTGGACTTTTGGACTTTTGGACTTTTGGACTTTTGGACTTTTGGACTTTTGGGCTTTTGGACTTTTGGACTTTTGTACTTTTTGACTTAATTTAAGGTGAGGTGAAAATTAAGTTTATGAAGAAGTTTCACTTCTTACGTGTGTACACTAAGTACACGCAATTTTTTTATTATCTTATATTTGTGTTATCTTACTGTTTACTGTTTTTTTTTTGTTGTACTGTAAAGTCTCTTCCACTGTACCAGCGAGATGAGTTGTTAAATCGCAGAAGTTTGGTACTATAGACAAAATACAATATTTTTATATACGTATTGTTATATAGTTTATATATATTATATATTACTTATATGCAAGATAACGATGACACTTTTATTCCTGCTCGTCTGACACAAACAGTTTTGTTAGTTTGGATAGTGATACCCCAGTTTTAACACTGCATGATAAAATTTCCTACACTTTTGCTGATTGTCATAAAAATTTCAATATTATTCATATTAATGCTCAAAGTATTCCTGCTCATTACTCAGACCTTCTGGCATCATCTAGCAATATTTCCCTCGACGCTATACTTATTTCCGAAACTTTTCTCAAACCTAGTCTGCTTTCGACGCAATATTCTCTTCCAGAATTTGTCCTGATTCGCAATGACAGAACAGGAAAGAAGTGTGGCGGTGTGGGTATTTATTTACGTGCGAATATCCCTTTCAGGATAATCAGCGCCTCGCCTTCTCTCTACTCTTCCTCAGCTGAACATCTTTTCTTAGAAATTTCTGTTCATCACTCAAAAGTCCTCTTAGGAGTTTATTACAGTCCTAACGAAAATATTAATTATTATTTAAGTTCTTTAGAAACTATTCTTCACGATTCTTTTTGCTCCTCCTACAGTCACGTAATCATCATGGGCGACTTCAACACGTGTCTTTTAAGAAATGGCTATCGTTCACAAAATCTCATATCTCTTCTCTGCTCTTTCAATCTTCATACTTTACCACTCTCTGCTACTCACCATTTTCCTGATTGCACTCCCACATTATTAGACCTGGTTATCGTCTCTTCTACCATCCATGTGGGTGCGCATGGACAAATGGATGCACCTTATTCTTACCACGATTTAATTTACCTCTCCTGTCGCATTCGTCCTCCCAAGCGTAAGCCACAATGTCGGTTATTGAGAAATTTCAGGGGTGTGGATTTGGAAGCATTAAACCGTGATGCATTGCTCATAGACTGGTCTCCAATATATTATAGTGATGATATTGATACTATGGTCAGTGTATTTGGTAGCAAGCTCATTGAGCTTTATGATTGTCATGCTCCCATCCGCAGAGTTAAAATCAGACATAATCCTGCACCATGGCTGACTGATACGATTAAAAACATAATGGCTTATAGGGATAAGGCCAAAAGCAGATACAAGCGCAACCCTTCGGATTACAACTTTAATCGCTATAAGACACTTCGGAACCGCTGCAGTAGAATGTGTAGAGATGCCAAAAGACGCCATTTCCACGAAAATCTCGAAAATCGCAATGCTCCCGATATTTGGCGTTTCCTTAGATCTGTGGGAATTGGTAAATCAGCGAACTGCGTGAATCACTTCACTGACCTCAGTGTTTTAAATAAACATTTCGCACTTCCACCTACAAAATTAAAATCAGACGATAAGCAGTACACACTACAGTCACTTCTGAATTTGCCGGTACCACAGATTCCTTTATTTGAACTAAGTTCCGTGTCGGAACTCGAGGTAAAGAAATCTTTACTTTCCATCTCCTCTGCGGCTGTGGGGAGTGACGATATAAGCTCTAGGATGATTGTTCCTATTCTTCCGATTCTCTTACCTATACTCACACATATTTTTAATTACTCTTTTAATTCATCAAAATTTCCTACTTCTTGGAAGTTGGCACATATTATCCCTCTTCCTAAAATTCCAAACCCATCTACTGTATTACATTTCCGGCTTATATCTATCCTACCATTTCTATCAAAGGTCCTAGAGCATGTTGTCCACAGTCAACTATCCCGTTTTCTAACCTATCATCATTTACTTAACATCTCCGGATCAACTATCTCTTGGTTCGACTCTTATCTTCGGGGACGTTCGCAGTGTATCAGGGTTGATGAAGCTTCATCAGAGTGGTGTAGTCTCACGGCGGGCGTACCTCAGGGTGGCGTTCTTTCTCCTCTACTCTTTTCAATCTTTATTAATACTCTCACTAAATTTATTTCGTCTCACTTCCATCTCTATGCGGACGACCTGCAGCTGTATCGTCATTGTGCGGCAGCCGATATTGCGTTGGCTATCGATAACATGAACAGGGATTTGGACTGCTTGAGTAAATGGGCCAAGGCTTTTGGTCTCTTGGTTAATCCTGCCAAATCACAAGCTTTAATAATTGGTAGCAGATACTTTCGCGGAGGGATCAATGATGCGACAATTGCACCAGTGCTTCTTGACGGCATACAGATACCAAACGCTAACACTGCAAAAAATTTAGGGATCATTATTGATTCCAATCTCTCTTGGCGTAAACAAATTGCTGAGGTTAGTAAGAAGGTGAATGTTGCATTTCATACATTGAGAATGTCCAATCTCTCTTGGCGTAAACAAATTGCTGAGGTTAGTAAGAAGGTGAATTTTGCATTTCATACATTGAGAATGCTGCAGGGTTTCTTGCCCTTGAAAACTAAAATTTACTTGGCTCAGACGCTCATACAACCCATCATTGATTACGCTGACGCTTGCTATTTGGATGCCACCGAGGAGCTCCTTGACAAACTTGAGCGTTTGCAAAACTTAAGTATTCGCTTTATTTTTAATCTTAAAAAGTATGATCATGTTTCCCACTTTCGCAAAGAACTCAAGTGGCTCCCAATCCGCCTTCGCAGGAACACTCGGATACTATGTCTTCTTTTCAACGTTCTTCACAATCCTTCCTCTCCATCCTACTTGCGGGAGCGATTTTCTTTTGCTCGTTCTGCGGATAAACTCAGCAGGGCTCACCTACGCACTTTACTGAATTTTCCTTCTCATAAAACTGACTTCTTTTCCTACTCCTTTTCCGTCCATGCAGTAAGGCTCTGGAACTCACTTCCAGCTGCCATTAGGGACTGTAAATCTATTAACAGTTTTAAACATAAACTCAGACTCTATTATCTTTCCTTATCTTGATGTTGACTAATTTCGCAATTATTATTTTTGTCTATAAGTAATTGTATGTATTTATTGTATGTAATTTTCTAGGTATATTTATTAGCTACACTATAGTGTTGTTATGTATGTATATTATATGTATGTGTATGTATTGTATGTATGTATTGTGTGTATGAATGTATATGTATCTGATGTCTATTGACTTTCTTACGTACTTTTTTGTTTTTTTTTACCCTATTCTGAATTACAACGATCTCCTCTCTTGGGTCTGTTAGAAGAGATTTCTATTTAGAAATAAGCAGACCCTTTGTACTAGTTTTCGTTTGTGTATCTCATTTTTAGGGTTTCGTAGCCAAATGGCAAAAACGGAACCCTTATAGATTCGTCATGTCTGTCTGTCTGTCCGTCTGTCTGTCCGTCCGTGTGTCACAGCCACTTTTCTCCGAAACTATAAGGTTTATGCTATTAAAACTTGGTAGCAAGATGTATTCTGTGAACCGCATTAAGATTCTTATATAAAACTAGAAAAAAAGCAGCAAATTTTGGGGGTCCCTATACTCAGAACTGAAACTCTAATTTTTTTTTTCATCAAATCCATACGTGTGGGGTATCTATAGATAGGTCTTCAAAAATGCTATGGAGGTTTCTAACATCATTTTTTTCTAAAGTGAATAGTTTGCGCAAGAGACACTTCCAAAGTGGAAATATGTGTGTGTCCCCTCCTCTAACTTCTAAACTAAGAGAATGATAAATCTAAAAAAAATATATGATGTATATTGCCATAAAAACTACCAACGAAAATTATATTGAACGAGATAGAGCTGGTAGTTTTTTTTTAATACGTCATAAACCGCAATTTCCGGTTAGTGAAATCACTACCACTGCGAACGTGTTAAAACGTCAGTCAAAGTTACAACGAACTATAAGAACTTTTATATTATGTTACTTGCTGCTACGAAACCCTTTATGGGCGAGTCCAACTCGCACTTGGCCGGTTTATTAAATAATGTGTGTACAATAAATTATTAAATAAAAAATAAATATAAGTCTGGAGAAACTCATAGATTTTTATCCTTAGCATGCGTTCCAATGGAATGCGGGAACGGTAATGACTTCTCCACGCAGACAGTCTGCTCACCCTCTGATTTGGGTTAACAAACATTCAAATATCTTCACTAACTTTCACATTCTTAACATTAGTAGGATTGCATGAAAAAGATACATAATGCGATAAAAAGATACACCTACTTAAATGTTTTCCCTCAATACACTTAGATTCTTTCTGGGCCAACCACGAAATAAACTTTCATTACGTAAGACAATACATTTCACGGTCGTAAAATCGTAAATTTGTAGCCAGCCTAATACACTAGAAGGGCTTTAACCAGATTTTACGGCTTGTTGCCTCTTAAATGTAAAACATGAAACGATAAAGAGAAAGTAAACAAGATAATAAGAAAATAATCTATATAAAATTATAAAGAGGAAAGATTTTATTAATTGTTCGTTTGTTTGTTTGCATCGAATCGGCTCCGGAACTACTGAACCGATTTGAATTTTTTTTTCACTATTGGGAAGCTACACTCTTTGCGGTAAACATAGGCTATATTTTATTCCCGTGTTTCCACGGGAATGAATACTACGCGGGTGAAACCGCGAGCCGTCCGCTAGTTTACTATTGTAGACTGACTGTGGTTTTCCTTTCTAATATAGCCGTGATATTTTTTAGGGTTCCGTACTTAAAGGGTAAAAATGGAACCCTATTATTAAGACTCCGTCTGGCTTTCTGTCCGTCACCAGTCTGTATCCCATGAACCCTGATAGCTAGACAGTAAAATTTTCACAGTTAAATGTTAGTTATTTCTGTTGTCACCAGAGAAATACTAAAAAAAAAAAAACATATTTGAAGGGGTTCCCATACATCAAACGTGATATTTTGCCGATTTTAGTACGAAACCTTCCGTGCGTGAGGCCGACACGCACTTTTCCGGACTGTGTATATTTAGCTAGCCAAAGTGACACCGCGCGCACCAGAAAAAGTGAGTTGAGTTGAAGCAAAGATAATAAAATTGTATTATATATTATTAGTCCAGTCATTACGTCCAAAAAATCGGGTTAGAAATGCAAATGAACCGAGAAAGCCAAATTTTGGATATTACGTGGAGAGAGGCTAGAAAAGCTTAAGTTCAAATTGTCGACCAAAATAACCTGGTGGGTTTTCCGCCATCTTGAAAAAAGGGTTATGTTCAGTTTTTTCATCATAAATCGGTTCCCCGTTGAGATACGAAAATTTTAAAAAAAAGTTTTTTGTTGCTCTTTGTACGATCTACAGTTAAGGTCTATGTATTTTTCACGTATCGATCACCGTTATCGAAATATCGATCCAAAAAGCCCTAAATTTGGGAAGAAAAAATAGTTTTTAGCTATTTCCTTCTTTCTCGTGAAAGATATCGAAAAATGTCCATAATAAAAATTGGTGAGCGTGTTCAGACCTACAAATTCGTTTTTTTTATTTTTTATTTTCGATAAGAATTACGACCTCTAGCGCGGCGCAAAGTCAGTAAGACTGTGCCCGATTTTGATTTAGCCGCTCGCACGGTTGTATCCATACGTCAAAATGGATGAATGGTTGTTCAAGCAATTATTGCAATACAAAATATACAGGTAGCGCATGATATACATGAGAAATACATGTTCGATGGTATCGAGCTCCTACTGCGACGAGATCAGGTATACCACGAATACGCTCCATGATTGAAGTGGCAAATTCATCGTCACGTCCAGACAGGTATCCCATAACTTTTTCATTCATTGATATTTCTACCACGGAGTGAATTTCTTTCCGTTTATGCACTGACAATCTTGATTCGTCGCAAAATATTTCCCCACAAAATAAACATCGATTTTTAAAATCAAAAGTGGGAATGACCTGTTGTTCTTCGGGTTCAGGTTCTTGCGATGGAGACTCGTTTCGTCGAGAAGCAATTGACGCTAGCCGTTGGTTTCCATATTTTTTATAGCACGAACTATGAACACTCACTAAGTAAATATTTTGTAACATCTGTTGATGCTCCACACGTCCTCTTTTCACGCTCGCCGCTAAGAGAGTCTGAACAGCTCTCTTTTTAGCCACATAAATATCGTCAATCAGAGGGTTTTTGCAAATGAAACAATCACCAGCGCCAAGTCCTCGTGGTGGGTCTGGGCGTGGACACTCTTTCGCTCGAGACCATGGTGCGAGCCATGCTCTCCAGCGGGAGTAAGTGGGACTGCGCCACCTCTTTCTGCGAGCAGGTCATGCTCGTGAAGGAGGCGGCGGGCCGGGTGCGGGAGAGAACTCTCCCACCCGAGTTCCGCAGTCGGCGGCCTGGACGCCGCCGACGTGTCTTCGCCGAGGACTATCGGACTCCATGACCGGGGGTCTGAAGACGGTGAGAGGGTCGCTCACCGTCCTTACAGAAGCAGGCCCATGACGGCAGCGTGACGTGAGCAACTCACGCATGCCCCCCCTTAGAAGCGGAATAACACCCGAAACCCCCCAAAGGCGCGGGATAGCACCCGAACCACCCCCTGGGCGAGGCCGCAGTGGCGGCCGTAGGTCTGTTGTGAGTCCCGGGACATCCTTCCGAGGGCTTACCCGGGGCTCCCAACCACAGGCTGTTGGGCGTTGCGTGAGGTTTTTTAGTCGGTAAGAGTCCGGCATAACATCCTCTGAGGATTTTCAAACACGTGTACGCTCGCTTCAAAAGACTCGAGACGCGCAGGGGCCGACTTTGTGGCGCTATAGAGGTCGTAATTCTTGTCAAAAATAAAAAATAAAAAAACGAATTTGTAGGTCTGAACACGCTCAACAATTTTCTTTATGGACATTTTTCGATATATTTCACGAGAAAGAAGGAAATAGCTAAAAACAATTTTACTCCCCAAATTGCGGCTTTTTGGATCGATATTTCGATAACGGTGATCGATACGTGAAAAATGTGTAGACCTTAACTGTAGATCGTACAAAGAGCAACAAAAAACTTTGTATTAAAATTTTCGTATCTTAACGGGGAACCGAATTATGATGAAAAACCTGAATATAAACCTTTTTTCAAGATGGCGGAAAACCCACCAGGTTATTTTGGTCGACAATTTGAACTTAAGCTTTTCTAGCCCCTCCACACGTAATATCCAAAATTTGGCTTTCTCGGTTCATTTGCATTTCCAAATGTATATAATGACTGGACTATATACAGATAGGCAACTCCCTGCCGAGCCACAGCTGTCATTATAGTTGACGGACGTGTTGACGGAACATTTGCTTAGTATTATTGATCACACGCACACATTCAAGCTGGAGTTTCCAACCTGTGGTTGAAGATCACACTAACTAAGATCGTTGACACTGGCCCTCAATGTTGAGAATATAGTTTCGGCCTGCCTCTTTAACCCTTAAATTGACAATGTATGTCGGGACGTACGCAATATTCGAAAAAAATCTGAAGCCTAATTACGAAGTTTATTTACGGTTTTCTTTTAAATTACTAAATGACAGCTATGCAGAAACAAGTGACAGTCACCAAAGAAAAATCATGTGTTTTCTTTTTAGCTTGTAGATATTCTGAGTGGGTTTCACTGTTATTTTGTACTTGAAATATCAGTGAATACTAATATAACCTAAAAACACAATATAACAAAACATACTATACTTTTATCTGACATCTAACTCGTTTTATTCCACCACATACACTGCCATCTTCGTAGTAAAGTAGTAGCATTTTCGTGTGTATGGTGTGAAATACACTGCCAATTCGAGGTTGTGTTCTTTTGCTAATTACATTTTTTTTATATGTGGCCTACCCGCAATTGCTTAGGATTTTTGTTTTTCTTTGCCTGAAGCAAAAGCTACTAAAACGCGGTGGTAGAATTATTGCACTGGTCCCAGCTTTAAATGCACCTTCTGAGTGTCGAGAATCGTCTGATCCTGAAGATGTGCTCCATGTGCTTGCTTCTTCGCCAGCTCCCCCGATTAATAGCTCTCTAGAAAGATGTATCCTATTGTCCGACGATGACAGCTACAATGACCATGGGCAAGGCATTCGTTTTACACCTATAATGCATGAAGTTTATCCCAACCCGTAACAAGAACCTAACTGCGTCAATGTTCCAATAATAATCGATGTACCATCACTGCCATCTATTATTCCTGAACTACCTGCATGTACTTCGACACCTGCAATGTAACTACTTTTACTAACACTCGAAATACCAGATCAAAAAGGCAACGTATAGAGTCAACGTTGGCGGTTAACCGAGCTAGAAGAATAAAGAAGTTTGCACAGAACTTTGAATGGCGAAACAGAATCTTTCGCTATACTGCTACAATAGAAGAAGTATCTTCTATTGTAGCAGTATAGCGAAAGATTCTTGTGCTTGGTAGTAACCAAGCACGAGATATTCAGAGTGATAAATCTCCTTTAGAATATTTTTTCCTTTTCTTTTCGTCAGACATTCGATATTTTACAGACAAATGCATATTCGTTAAATAATAATTCAAGGCTATAACTGAAGACGATCTTCGCGAATTCCTGGCCAATCAAATAATGATAGGTATATTATATGGGTATATTATAATATGGGTATATTAATCAGTTGCTAGATATTTGCATAAATAATCCATGGATTATGCAGGCAAGATCTCCCCAAAATTTCCACCGAGGCACCCAGGATTTACTAAGGTTTGAGAAAAACCGGCAGATTTGAAACTACCATCAATAATGCAGAAAGTATAAAAAAGAGACAGTCTAATGAACCGATCCCTAGTGTTAGGTATGATAATGTATGTCACTTCATGAATATGACTAGTGTTGATGCGGGCTTAGCTCGAAATTGGCCACAGTAATTTGTATGAAGTGCCAGGTAAGGTTGTGTTTTGTCACTGGCAACTCATGAAACTGTCAACGTGGTCATTTTTTGGCATGGTATGCAAAAAAATGATTGTATTGCTGTCATTATGTCAATTAAAGTATTTATTTTCTTTAGTTTTAAATTTTATTTTGACCTACATATTTCTTGCATCCGTATATTGGCAAAGTATGCCATAGCATACATAAAAAATATTTGTAATTTTCTACGAAGTTGGCAGTGTATGCCAGAAAAAACATAGGTTTATTCGTATACTATTATATATATTTTTTTTATATATTTTTGGGGCCTATTTATTAGTGTCCGACCGAAACTGGTTTTCCAGCCGAAACCGAAACCGAAACCGAACTTTCGGCCCCAGGGTCAGTTTCGGCCGAAACCGAAACCGAAACCGAACGTCACGTGTTCAAATTGAAAAAAAAAAAACAGCCAAGTGCGAGTCGGATTTCCGCACAGACGGTTCAGTTACGTTTGTTGTGTGGATGCTTTTTTCTGATTTAAGTAGATATTTTTTGTTACAGCGGCAACAGACCTGTTCTGTTGCCGCTGTAACAAAAAATAACTATTGTGAGGCGGTGGTGATAGTGTCTCTTGACATCGCCAACGCTTTCAACACCTTGCCCTGGAGCTGCGTTTGGGAGCCGTTTATTTACTATGGAATGCCTCTATACCTCCGTTGAATTGCCGAGACTGCCATAACATACCCGAGCTGGCTAGGGCAGGGTCGGCGAGATCTGTCGTTCGGTGTTCCATAGGGATCGGTCTTACAACCGCTTCTGTGGAACATCGGTTACGATTGGGTGTTGCGTGGTCCGTTGCTCAGAGGTGTCGGCGTAACGTGTTACGACGACACCCTCATTATAGCGCGAGGTGCAATGCACCGAGACGCAGCCCTAAAGGCAACCTGCGGGATCCAGCTTACGTATAGGGGGCGTCAGCATCGGCATCGAGCTCTCGATGACGTATTCGGGCTCTCACTTCCGAGGTTTGATCCCATAGCTGAGGGAGGGGAGCATCAGCCGCACTCTCGCGGTTGTTGCCCAATATCAGGAGACCCAACACTCCCTGCAGGAGACTGTACCTTGGGATCGTGCGGAGCATGGCCCTATACGGGGTCCCCGAATGGGCGGAGATCTTGATAGCCAGCAATGCGGCTAGATTGCTTAGCCCGCAGAAGGCGACGCCTGTCAGGATGTAATATAATTGAATATTTATGTTTTCTATGTATGATATGTATGTATTTAAAAGTATATAGGTATTAATATCCGTGGTCTGATACCCATAACACAAGCAGGTTATTCCTAGCTTACTTTGCGATCAGATAGCGTTGTGTGAGATGTCCGTGAATATTTATTTATTTATTTATTTTATTTATTTATTTATAAGAGGATACCGCACGATCTCAGTTGAGGCGGCATGTCGGGATCCCTATATGGGACCTGGAAGCGAGAAAGTGAGGGCCCTTGCGTCATTGTGGGGCCATAGGCCTCTTCCTGTGAGCAGGTCATGCTCGTAAAAGTGACGGCGGGGAGAAAGCGGGAGAGAACTCTCCCACCCAACTTCCACAGTCTGCGGCGGCGCCCCATACTATCGCCTCCATAATCGGGGCCTGAGAACGGTGACGCGGCTGCTCACCGTCCTTACAGAAGCAGGCCTAGACGATAGCGTGATGTGAGAGATTCATGCACGCCCCCCCGAAGCGGGATAATTACCGAACAACCCCCCAAAGACGAGGCCGCAGTATGCATCATTCCGAGGGCAAACTCGTGGCTCCCAAGCGTAGGCTGATAGGTAGGATACGCGTGGTTTTTAGTCAGTAGGACTACTGTACAGTGAAAATTTTAGGCCTCTATCTGGCACGGTTCCATCGATATAACCTCGTGACTAATAGACAGACTGACAGCTAAGCCTCATGTCTCGTTAATAGGGTCCCGCTTTAACCCCTCCGTGCGAGAGTTCGACTCGCACTTGGCCCGTTATTTTTTCAATAGGTCCAGCAAGTTCCACCGAGTGCCATCAATCAACGGTATACATAAATATTCTCAATGGGCCATTTTAGAAATATCTCCACATAAAGATGAGTTTCATTCTTTTACGTGTGGAATTATTAATAGATGCTATTGCGAACTCCTACCGACTAAAACCACACGGTACCCTGCTACTAGCTCTGGGCTGTTTTTGGTTACATTATAGAAGTATATTACTAAAACTGGACAACAGGGAGTCGGACTAGCGTACGTAGGGTTCCGTACAAGAAAAGCGGCAAAAAATCACGTATGTTGTATAGGACGCCCCTTATAACACAGTGATGATCAGTGTTACTCACCAACTAGCGCGAGGTAGCTATGCAGAGAACTCTTTCCCAGGGCGCCTTACTACAGAGATTCCAGTGTGCGTGCAAGGGTAGGCCAGGGCTCTGACGAAAACAGTCAGGTAGGGTGTACACACATATATTTATATAACACAGAGATACACAGAGACACACAGAGAGCTTATTCACTGATAGACACAAATATCACAGGTACACAGAAGTATAGTCAGTGCTTAGGTACTTATGCTACTAAGCTACACATAAGTAGTGGATTTACTGGCCTGCAGAGTGAGCTGAGTGAGAGTGACTGCCTGTTGTTACTGCCAGGTGATGACGGCAGATACCTCTCACATGAGAAGCTCGTGTAGTCCGCACTTCCACGTTGTCGTACCACGTGCAGCCCACTAACTTATAGGTGCGGCACCAAATATCTCATCCGGCAACTAGCCCCGTAGTAAAAAACCCTGTCATGAAAGAAACGACAAATTAAGATCTTGGCTGCGCGACAGACGACAATCGACCCGCTTTGCAAAAGAAGAAGTGACTCACCAGTTTTCTGGGTAAAATGTAGCAAGATGGAATGCAGCAACCCAATCACAGCCCGTTAGGCCACGCGAGGTAACAAATAATCGCGCTTGAGCGAAAAACTGATTCGCGGCACAGTCTCAGAGCAAAAGCCAAAGGACCTCCAACTACCCCAAAGCAGGTCTCGGTCAAAAGTCCTGTCTTTCACGAAAAATCTTAACAAAACCCGTTCCTTTAAATGCGAAACGCTTCGTCACCGAACTTATGACATCCTGTCATTCTGACAGCAGAAATGTCACCACTGACAACCGATTAAAAAAAGATAACTCGATAAGGCTGCTTTCACATCCTAAATACGGCATCTATAGAAAATAAATGCTACAACCACCCCCCCTTTAATAGTATTTCCTGCGGATATGACACGCTGGAAATACACAATAAAGAAAACAGAAAAGTACTGACTAATAAACAAAGACAACCAGCTAGGTCCTTCAAACACCAGCTGACTACGACCATTACATTACCAAAGAAAGATCCTCCTATGTACCTAACTAGACACTGACTCGTGTACCGGTTAGGCTAAGTAACTAGAGTCTAATGCCCTTCATAGAAAACGAATGCTCCCTTTACTCACTGCCGATACCCTAACACTACCCAAGCTCTCAGGATAATGTAGAGTACTAAGAAGCGAATGAGAGAAAAACGCTCGGTGCGGTGCATAGAAGAAACTACAACGTGACAATTTAAAGTCACGTACACATATAGAAATACAAACAAAAGATTAAAATAGTCTTACATAATGATCACATAGCACTGGTTTAATAAACTAGAGAAACAGTGCTATGTAGTTACGTTAGGTATTGGAGACTGCTCCTCCTGATACTTCAGGATGTCCTTGATATGGTACTCCCCAAGATCCTTACCGTCCAGATCTGACAGCCTATATACTAAAGGGGATCGTTTAGCAGTCACCACACATTTAAGGAACTTAGGAGCTAGCTTAGCAGTAAAATTCTTGGCCTTGTTGGACAGGTAGAACGTGCGTTTGTAAACTATCTGTCCCACTTTCAGCTCTACATGCCTTTTTCTGAGGTTGTAATACTTTTCATTACGCTGGTGGGCAACGTTCAAATGTTTCCTCACCTGGTCGTAAATGCGTTGTATTTCTCTCAGCTTGACACCGAAGGCTGATGGATCGTCTACAGAGACTGAAGTAGGATGGCACGCGATATCTGTCTGCCTGTACAGCACTCCATCCCCAATAAATTCCCTACCATGTACCAAAAAGTAAGGGGTGAAACGAGTTGCTTCGTTAACTGCAGTGTTTAAAGCACACTGTATCTCAACCAAGAACTGATCCCAAGACTTGTGTTGTGACTTCACATAGCATGAGATCGCTTGAACCACATTGCGAATAGCTCGTTCCGCCTGATTAGTTTGGGCATGATACCTAGGGTTATAATATATATTAGGTACATTGTATTTAGCCAACAGATCCTTAAATGGCTTACTCACAAACTGAGGGCCATTATCCATGTAAATAGTCTTGCAGACTCCGTGCACGAGAAACACACTCTTCTCTATGAACCTCGCGACTACAGCGCCTGTGGCAGCCCGAACAGGGCACAACATGACGTATTTGCTAAAGTAGTCGGAGACCACGATCAGGTGTACGTTTCTATTGCTCGAAGTGGGAAAGGGACCAAGCAGATCGACAGAGATAGCTTCGAATGGCTTCGAAACCCGCTTCGGGCTACCCATTAGGCCGGGACGAGACGTATTTACGGGTTTGTACTGCTTGCATGTTTCGCAATTCCCAACATATTCTTTGACGTCCTCGTACATCTTGGGCCAGTAATAATTTAGGGCTAACCTTTTATGCGTCTTCCAAACGCCACCATGGGCACTAAGTGTGTCATCGTGGTACTTAGAGAGCAGGGGCAAGCGATCCTCCTGAGGTACCACCAGCTTCCAGTCAAAGTCTGAAGTCAAAGAATATTTATTTTTAGTTAACCTATATAGAAAGTTGTCACGAATGTCATAATTTGGTGACTTCCTAGGGTTCTTCCGAACACTATTCATGGTGTGGTCATACCACGGGTCTTTAGTGGGTACTGCATCGAGGGAATCAATTTTGATACGAGACAGAGCATCAGGTACAACGTGGTCTTTACCTTTTCGATGCTCTATGTCAAAATCGAATTGACTGAGCCTCATGCTCCAACGTGCTAGACGACCCGTGGGATTTTTTAGCTTATGGAACCACAGAAGAGATGAATGATCCGTGACGACCGTACATTTTTGGCCTTCGACGTACTGTCGAAATTGTTCCAAAGCGAAAATCACGGCCAGAAGTTCTCGCTCAGTTGTGCTGTAGTTCACCTCGTTCTTGTTGAGAGAACGGCTACAGTAGGCGATAGGGTGCTCAACACCATCGTGAGTTTGTGTCAGTACAGCAGCAACTGAGTAAGCTGACGCGTCACTAAGAATGCGGAAGGGCATCTCAAAGTTAGGCATTTTTAATATAGGGGCAGAAACCAAGGCTGACTTTAGCAGGTTAAAGGACTGTTCAGCCTCAGGGGTCCATTCGAACTTAAGGTTCGTAGAAGTGAGTTTGCACAGAGGTTTACTAATCTTCGAGAAGTTGTTAACAAAGCGACGATACCAGCCGGCCATTCCCAGAAATCTCTTAACCTCCTTAGGGTTAGAAGGGGTGGGATAGTTGAGGATAACCTCAACTTTACCCGGGTCTGTCCGTAAGCCATGTTTGTCCACATAATACCCCAGGTATTTGAGTTCACTCCGACAAAAGTGGGATTTTTTCATATTAATAGTTAGGCCAGCATCCTTGAGTTGCTGATAGACTCTATGTAAGAGCTCTACATGCTCCTCAAAGGTGCTGGACACACAGACTATGTCATCCTGAAACGCAAATACCTTGTTGTCGAACTCGGGACCAAACAGACGGTCCATGAGGCGTTGCATCGTGGCACTGGCACCGACAAGACCGAAGCACATGGAATTGTAATGGAACAATCCTCTCCGGGGAACCGTAAAAGCAGTCTTCTCAGCAGACTGGAGTGAGTCGAATGGAATCTGCCAGTAGGCCGCACTCAGATCTACAGAGGTTAAATACTTAGCATTATTAAGATGGTCTAAGATTTGATTGATATAGGGTAAGGGGTAGGCGTCACTCTTAGACACAGAGTTCAGCTTGCGAGAGTCCAAGCACAATCTGAGGTCGCCGTTCGCCTTCTCCACCATGACCACTGGAGAGTTCCAGGCGGACTGAGACGGGGACACTACTCCCATCTCCAGCATTCGGTCCAGCTCGGCTTCCAGGGCCTTCTGCTTAAGGGGAGAGAGCGGATAATAACGCTGCTTGATCGGCTTGCTGTCACCAGTGTCAATGACATGGTGCACAAGTGAGGTCCGACCTAAACCCACCTTATCAGTGTTCAACGAGTCGAACTTTTCAATGACCTCATTGATTACACACCTTTGTTTAGTTGTCAGGTTGTCGTAATCCTCGAGGCCACCGTTAAGGGACACAGACTCTATAGGATTATTATCACTAAAGCTATCAAGACTAATATTTTGTAAAATTAACTTATCACTTAACTTAAATTGTTGCCAGAAATCCACTCCAAATATCATGGAGGTGGTTATACCTGGGACAACATAGAACTTGACAACTCGGATAACCGAATTGTACTCAATTGGCAAAGAGATACAACCCAGACATTGCAAGTGAGTGCTGTCTGCAGTTGTAATTCGAAAAGTAGGATTGATACTCACAAGATCAAAACCCAGTTCCAAGAAGATGCGGTGCGCTCCCTTACCTAGTATAGAGCAGGAGGCACCGGAATCTAGAAGGCCTAAGACATTTAAATTTAAAACCTTAACAACTAGATACGGTCTAATGTCACTATCCCGTTTAGGAAACAGGACCTTATCAGAAATAGACTCAGATACAGAGTGATGCACAGAGTTCCTAATAAGGCCCTGGCCTACGCGTTTTTTGACTTGCTAGTACAGTGTGAGCAGTCTGGGGTCTTGACTCCTTTGAGACCACACCGGAAACACACCAGCTCCCTTGACTGTGTGCAGCTGTATGCAGTGTGACCGCCCCCGCCGCAACGAAAGCATTTGCGATCGTGGGGGGTAACCGGCGTCTCCACTGCAGACACCTGCTTAGCGGGCTTTTGTACACCTTTGTTCTTAAGCTGGTGTAAGTCAGATGCAATCTCAAACTTGTCAAGAGCAGGCTCATGGAAAGCGTCTGCCCTAGTACGCGCAAGCTCCAAGCGCTTACCCAAACGTCTCAAGTCATCCACAGAGTTGACATCATGCAAGGCCAGTTCCTTCATGTAGTCAGGTCTAATGTTGTGCATGAGAATGTCCAGCTGTTCCTCACTGGGCATCTTACATGACAACCTTGAGAACATGGCTTGCATTGTACATATATAGTTAACCAAGGACTCAGAGCGGGCTTGTGTACGCTGTCTTATCTCGTTCCTGAGGCGGTAGTCATAATCAGGAATATCGAAGGTATCTCTAAGCTCACTAATAAGATCCTCATATGAGATGAAGTTAGCTTTGTTTGTACGGAACCAAGACAAAGCCGGTCCATCCAACAGGTCGGAGAAAGCCATAAGGAGTCTAGGCTTAGTAACCTCCCGAGCACATCTAAGTTCCTCTAATCTCTCTAAAAACACACGTACACAAGTAGAACCATCATATTTTAAGTTAAATGAACATAAGTTAAGGGGACGTTCTTTATACACTATATTACATGTAGAACTACTCCTACTTGAACTAGCTCGCACCGAGCGGTCCTCTCTCACTACTGGTGAAGTATATTCCACCTGGTCACGACCCGAAGGATCATCACCATCATCATCCGAACCTTCGGATTCAGAATCACTACTGGGTTCAGCCCTAGCGATGATCTTCACTAGCCTACCACGAATATCCACCAGGTCGGGGCAATCCAGACCACAACGAGCTAACCTACTCAATAAGTAGTTGGCCCTGATAGACACCCTAAGACGAGAATTATTATTGGCCAAAAACTCACCTGACTGAAGAGCCTCCTCCAACTCGGAGACCTTCGGAAGGCAGGTCGAGAGCTCAGCCGATGCATCAGCGGGTACCGGAGCACTCGCTTTGATGCTACCTCGACGGACGAGTCGGTGTGCCGTTCTTAGCTCACTCCGAAGGCCAGACACTGTCGTTTCCGGTTCCACTGAAATACCCATGTGGGACAGCTCGTTAGCAAGTTCATCCTTTCTTAAATAATTTATATATTTTTTCATCTGTGCCATTATGTAAAAATTTACTTACAACAATTATAAAGATAAAATGGCACAGATAGGGATCAATTACAAAGTAAAAATGTAAATTGAGTTACAACAAAGTGTACTAAGTTAGGTAATTATGTTTCAAATTGACTTTTAGAATTTAACAAAGATTAAGGGTATATTAAGAGAGAAAAGTTTCTAAATTTTCTGATAACACAGTTCAGGTTAATAATTAAAATTACAAGGTATCAACATACCTTCAAAAAAAAATTTATAATTACACAGAGTGAAATTCACTAAGTTAACACAGAGGTGAAGCTATAGAATAATATATGTAATATATTAATCTATGCTAATATAATATTACAATAAATATATGTGTGCACCATAAAAAGGAACATAACAAAGAAAAGAAACACAATAAGAAAAGAAGTGGGTATGCCAAATAAAATCAAAAAGTTTTTCCAAAATCACAGCTATTTTAAATTTTTGAATTTAGAATTTTGTGTCTTTTCCAGCCAAAGATGTAGGAAGCTGGAAGAAGACGAAAGGGAAGGTTTTGTGCTTAGCTGCTAGCACCACCAATTAACGTCCTGGAGCGTCTCGGACGATTCACCAGGATGGTTTCGCCAGAGGTAACCACCTATGCACACACACTAGACTGAGGCTACCGCAGAGTAGACCCAGAGATTTGCCCCACGTTGGGCGCCAATTTATAACACAGTGATGATCAGTGTTACTCACCAACTAGCGCGAGGTAGCTATGCAGAGAACTCTTTCCCAGGGCGCCTTACTACAGAGATTCCAGTGTGCGTGCAAGGGTAGGCCAGGGCTCTGACGAAAACAGTCAGGTAGGGTGTACACACATATATTTATATAACACAGAGATACACAGAGACACACAGAGAGCTTATTCACTGATAGACACAAATATCACAGGTACACAGAAGTATAGTCAGTGCTTAGGTACTTATGCTACTAAGCTACACATAAGTAGTGGATTTACTGGCCTGCAGAGTGAGCTGAGTGAGAGTGACTGCCTGTTGTTACTGCCAGGTGATGACGGCAGATACCTCTCACATGAGAAGCTCGTGTAGTCCGCACTTCCACGTTGTCGTACCACGTGCAGCCCACTAACTTATAGGTGCGGCACCAAATATCTCATCCGGCAACTAGCCCCGTAGTAAAAAACCCTGTCATGAAAGAAACGACAAATTAAGATCTTGGCTGCGCGACAGACGACAATCGACCCGCTTTGCAAAAGAAGAAGTGACTCACCAGTTTTCTGGGTAAAATGTAGCAAGATGGAATGCAGCAACCCAATCACAGCCCGTTAGGCCACGCGAGGTAACAAATAATCGCGCTTGAGCGAAAAACTGATTCGCGGCACAGTCTCAGAGCAAAAGCCAAAGGACCTCCAACTACCCCAAAGCAGGTCTCGGTCAAAAGTCCTGTCTTTCACGAAAAATCTTAACAAAACCCGTTCCTTTAAATGCGAAACGCTTCGTCACCGAACTTATGACATCCTGTCATTCTGACAGCAGAAATGTCACCACTGACAACCGATTAAAAAAAGATAACTCGATAAGGCTGCTTTCACATCCTAAATACGGCATCTATAGAAAATAAATGCTACACCCTTGAATATTATTAATTTGTATTTTTATTATTTGCTGCTATAGCGGCAACAGAAATACATCATCTGTTAATAAATTTAACTGTCTAACTATCACGGTGCATTAGTTACAGCCTGCTGACAGACAGACAGACGACCAACCAAGTCCACGAAATCGACAACAAAAGGTTAGGGTTATGTAATGTCCTAGATCATATTTTAGGATTCCGTAAAAAAATGTATTATTATAAATACCTATCGATTGGAAGTCCTTTGTAAATCTTCGGTTAGTAACATATTAACTGGTTGGCTGACCCAAACAACGTCACAAGCATAGCCAGTCCCTCAAAATTCACGAACACGTAAGTTTCGGCGCGGCCAAAAGTTTCGGCCCATTTTGGCCGAAACCGAAACTGCGGCCGAAACTCGATTTTTTGGCCGAAACTGGCCGAAACCGAAACCGAAACTTCGGTCGGTCACTACTATTTATACATATAATGTCTCGTAAAATTGAGAGAATTCATATTTCTAAGATTTTTTTTCTCTGCCAATTTAAGGGTTAAGGATAAACACGTGACTATTACCAAAGATATTGTAATAGTATTACTACATACAGATAGACAACTCCCTGCCTCCCACTGAGCCACTTCTGTACCTATATGCTATAACGTAGGTACGTTAAAACATTTCAATAAACCAATAATTGTGCCTGCTGAATGAACTTGCAGCTGATGGTTAATAGTATGAATGAGGCTCTAAAAAGTAGAGGAATGAAAGTTAATGTAAACAAGACGAAAGTTATGGTTTTTGAAAGAGAAGAAAGTATGACGAATTGCTCAATCTTCATTGAAGGGCAAAGAGTGGAACAGGTGAAAGAATTTGTATACTTGGGTTCCAAATTTGTAAGGGATGGAAAGTGTGACCAGGATATTGAGCGAAGAGTTTTGGCAGGAAATCAAGTGAATGGGGCTATGTACACCTTTATGAGCAGTCAAAATGTGTCTGAGAAGGCCAGGTTGGCTGTACATAGGGGAGTGCTCATCCCTACACTTATGTATGGTAGTGAAAGTTGGGTATGGCAGAAGAAGCATGAAAGCAAAATTAATGCAGTGGAAATGAGAAGTCTGCGAAGTATAGCTGGAGTGACTTTAATGGACAAAAAAAGAAATAGCGTGATATTTATTTATTTATTTATTCATTAACAATGGTACATTGTGTTTGAAAAAAAAACAAAAATACACACAAACAAAAATAACAACATAATATATCAAATAAAAAAGTCTAAAGATGATGAGATGAGTCTAATCGTGCCATAAACTTATACATAATTTTTAAAGTCTCATATTAGCAATATTAAATAGTTCAACATGCAAAGAACAACAATAACAATAGATTAAAACACTCGAAATCATCATAAAAATTAAAAATCAAACTATGTCAAATTAATATACTTAATGTCTGCTAACATTTAATACGCCCAATGTCAATATTTTAGGTAGAATTAAATTATTATTATAAAAACAATGTCAAAATAATTTGCAATTTCATCCATGTCAAATGTATTTGTTTAATTAATTCATTCATTTCATTAAGAATGTCAAGTTGTGTTAAAATTATTCTATCCTTAGTCACTAAAGTTACAACATTTATTCCAAATTTACAATTACAATAGTGGTTTTCCCTAGCTGAGCATTTTAATTAATTGCCTCCCTATCGTCTGGTATAAATATATCTACATTTAAGTCCTATTTGTGAATTCTTCAAGAGAATAAAAACACTCTTCAATTAAATAAGTCCTCAGTGTAGTCTTAAAGTCAATTTTGTAAATTGACTCTTTTATTTCTAAAGGAAGTTTATTAAAGAATTTAATTGAGTTGTACAACGTGCTATGTTTAACCACTTCCAGGGTAGGAGCAATTTGGGATGATAAATCTTTCCTTCGAGTACTTTCTCGTAACAACCTTTCCTCATCATTCTCATAACTGTGAATATCTTTGGCAAATTGAGTGAGCAATACCATGACATACAAACACGGATACGATAAGGGAAAAATGTGGTATAACAGAAGATGTAGTGACTAAGATCGAAAAAGGGATGCTTAGATGGTTTGGACACATGGAAAGAATGGATGAGAATAGACTGACAAAGCAGATTTATGAGGCAAGAATGAATGGGCAAACTGGTAGGGGTCGACCTCGGCGTACGCATGCCGATCAAATCAGAGACGTTCTGGAAAAAGGCAAGGTCAAGAGTACCCTTAACCGGCGAGCGTGTATGAAAACAGTTATGAAAGTAGAAGAAGCGAAAGTTGTATGTCAGGATCGTAGCAAGTGGAAAGCCATAGTCTCTGCTTACCCCGATGGGAGACAAGCGTGATCATATGTATGTATGTATGAATGAACCTAATTTTGCCAATTGGCTTCGTTAATACAAAATACAGCGTTGAATAAATTAGGAATTATGTTATAGGTTACTTACCGCTGCTGGCGGGATGTTCTCAATAGAAATTAAGTACAAATTTATTCAACGGTATTGTTGTTTTAGGTATTTCTATATGTATGGACAGGCGAAGGTTGTGACTACCTGCTATAGAAATTTTGAAGATGACCATAAGGCCATTAACTTGGCTTAATTATTGCCATGTTACTGGCAGCCGATAAAAACAGTTTAACATGCCGCATAAAAATATATTTTGGTAGTCAAATTATAAAATCTCTAAAATACAATATTTTCTAAAATCGTAGCAGCCATTGTTCTAAACTTATTCTAGCTCTCAATAAGTAGTCCAATTTAAATTCTAAACGTTAACCCTGCACTGCTGCTAGTGATTTCAACTTCCAATAGTCATTAATCGTCCACTTCTCGATAACATTATTACTACTACGATAGAAATAGAAAAGCGAATAACTGAGAATTCTCATTTCTATCAATTTCAAACCCAATTTACTCCAAGACAAGTTCAAGTAAAAATTTATTTTTACAAATAATTTTTCTCAGTCTATTTTTGACGGCGAAAGGACTGGATGAAGGCTTCAATCAAGAAAAGGTAAAAATATTTAAAAACAATCTGACGCCTAAGGCTGTGATATAATTAAGAGGTAATTTGAATGCCCTATTTTTTAATAATGTAGTACTTGAAGGGCTTGTGGGAGGATAAAAACATTTTTCAAATATTGTGGGACTTTTTTTTACATATAATGACATGTAGTCCAAATTAAGTTTTTTATATGGTATCTAGACGAAGTTTGTGAAGATGTTTGTTTCTTAATCATGCTCTAACGGTTTAACGGATCCGGCAAAATATTTTACAGGGATAGAATAATGCAAAAATCAAATCAAAATCAAAAATATATTTATTTCACATAGGCATTATACAGATGCGCTTGTAAAACGTCCAGAATATAAAACAAAAACTCTACCACCAGTTCACAACGCGACCCACCTGAGAAGAACTGGCAAGAAACTCAGCGGGTTGTTCTTTTTTTTGCTCTATTTACAATTTTAAAGAATCTAAAAACTAAGCATTTTTACAATTTTTTTGAGAATCCAGCAGAGCAGGTCATTTCCAGGCTTCCTAATCCAACAAAAGTAGGGTGTTATTGGGGATTCTAGAATCATTTCGTCCTCGCTTTCGCTCGAACTGCATGATTCCAGAATCCCCAATAATTTTTAGCGACCTTTACTATCATGATAATTTGTGTGATCTGATGCAGTTAGCAATATTTTCGAACTGCATGATTCCAGACTCCCCAATATTTTTTATCGATCTTTACTATCATGATTTATGTGATCTGATAAAGTAAACGTAGCCTCTGTTATATAAAAGCATTAAAGTCATTCCAGCTTTTTTAGATGAAATTAATTTCATTCTGCTGAAGCCGTTTCAATTTTCAAGAACGATTCACATGTTGTTACCTCAGGAGAATATAAGCTCTCTATTACCACTTTTATATGTTTTTATTTACCACCTCTGACTATTCAGATTTTGTGTGATATGATACAGTTAGTAATATTTTATGATTCAGTACTTACAATCAGTATACTTGAGGGTATTCATTCAGTTTAGCAAATAAAACACTTTGTTCACAAAAATATTTTATTGTATAAAGTGAATTTCATTATAAATATAAAGTTTATTATCTGTACACCATTTATTTAAACATATAACATTTTTTAAAGCACAAACGGAATCATGATAAATACAACTATACAAATCAAGGGAGTGTTTGTATTTGTCATGTAAGCTTATCAAACTAGGGCAACCTTTATCTTCTAAATTGTTTATGTCATCACTATTTAATATGTTTTTTAACCATAACACTTTTTCAACTCCTTTGGCGTAAATACATTTATGTCTTAGAATATCCTGAATCAAATTCTGATGATTTGAATAAGGTATAATTCCCTCACGCCAGTATATTTTATGATTACGCTCAATCCAACTTACTTGCTTTCGTTCTTCTTTCGTTAAGTCGTAAAATGGAAATGATGATTTTATTAAAAAAACCTGCATTTTTTTATTACATAGTATAGCTATTTCCTTTATTATAAATTCATTTGCTTCTGTTTTAAAACCTTGAACATCTACGATGGCAATCATGATAACCGACGTACTATGTTGCTTAAGGGCTTGTATTCCACAAGTCGATCGTTGATAATTAAACAATATGCACTTGTGTCATCAGGTATTAATGTTGAACACTCAAACTCCAGCCGCACGTCTACAGGTCCAGTTTTTAAGCTATCGTTCTGCCTTGAACAATCTAAGATGAAGAGTGGTGCTTTGTCTTTAAAATCTTTTAAACTGAGCAAGGGATCTGTTGGACAGTTGTAATATGACTGACGAAATTTCACATACATATCGTATAATATACTGTACTTATCATCGGAGAATTTTAAGCCAAGAGGTTCATATGGATAATATTGGGAGTTTAGAAATAATGTTACGTTTGTGACATCACAATGATCAAATAGCGAACTATCCTTTAATTTGTTACATTTTCTATTAGTTTGCAAACAGAAAATGACATATCTAGGTTTTTCCAATTGCGATGCAGTTTTGACGGACCAAGAATGTTTCGTAGTCTTAGGTAATAAAGGATACTCGTACAAATCCCAATTTCTAAATGCTATTTGAATAGGTTTATCCCTTTCTAATTGTTTTAAGAGTACCAATCGTTCTCGATCAGAAACTTTAATATGAGGTACTCTCCATTGTACTCTCTGTATTTCTATTTGAAAATGTATCACATCATCCGAAAGTATGACACTATTTAAGTTAGAGTTACTTCTGTTCAATACAAGTTCGTGTTTACAATTAATTAAAATTTTATTGTAATCTTCAGCAAACCCAAGAATTTTGTTTAACGGTATAACAGCACTAAAACTACCATCACATCTAAACGGCTTAAAGTTCCACCCCCATAAGGCAGCAACTCTATTTTCTCCTTCATTTAATGAAATGTATGATTTAATCGTTGAAGTTATTCCAGAATTTTTAGTTCGATCAATTTCAATACCATTCATTTCGTACCTAATGTCTTGAAATAATGACAAAATGTAGTTATTAGTGAAAGTAACATTAGCTTTTTTAATCGGATTTCCATCTTTACCAAAGGGGATAGCTTGACCTTCTATATAAATTGAACTGGCTGATGGTAAAACATATATGTCTTGCTGATGTATAGGGATGCGGATTTCATCGTTTTCTCGGAAGCTGTTATTATAGGGGTTATATGAATGAATTTCATAGCTTTCGATCGATGTATCAAATTGTGGTAACTCGTTAACCCGAAGTATGCTCATATTTTGAATCCTAGAGCTTTAAGAAATTCCTTATTTAACTTAGTCAAATTCTTTACTTTCTTCTTACGTCGTTGGCCCTTCACAGACTCTGAACAAATACTACGTCTCACAGTAGCGGGCGAGCTTTTATAATATGCAATCATTTTATTTTTCTTAAATGCAAGCGAAGTTCAATATGCTCGTTGCTGAAATTAATTAAGTGACCAAATTGATCCACAATTCTAATAGATATCGAAGAAATAGTTTCTTTATTAATCGGAAAATAGATGATGTTTTGTGGTGTTTCTATACAACATTTTTTTCTATCAGCATTTGGAAAAAATTCATGAATGACATGAGTTTGTATTCCGTTGGAATACGAATCATAAACAAGATCACATTCAATTCTGATTACAGGCAAAATGTTAGAGTCAATATTATTAATTAGATTAAACACTGAAAAGTATAACAAGCCACACTCGTACTGATCTGATAAATTCAATGATGGTTGAAAGTATGAAACCAATTCGGATTTATTTCCCGAGATGGTGACTGTTATAGACATTCCTGTAAACTGAATGTATTTGACTGAGTTTGTTTATTTTAAGCTTGACTTTTCCAAAAATTTTTTAAAAATTTTAAACAGAGATGGCCACAGTTGTATGGGTGATCGCGTTGTATGTTTTCATAATTATAATTAATTCTATAACCTAAATATTTTATGAATTCTTTCGGTGGCTTAAGATTGCCGTAACTATCGAAATATTCTACATAATCATTACACTTAGCATAGGCTACCCAATGAGTACCAAGATTTTGAGAGCTATCTAAATTAATTACACCACATTCTTTGTGAAAAGGTTTTTTCGGTAGCTCATCCCTCATATAGACTCCGCGAAAATAGGGAATACTGTTCCCATATTTCAATATGTCTAAATTATTCAACGCTCGTTTAGGTAGCCGATAATTCAGTTTTTTTCTTTCGATACAAAAATGCCGAGCCCATTTTTATGTGGTTTTAAGTGTAGCCCTTTGCCTATACAAAGAGCTTCCATTTTTTCATTATGCCTTTTCAATTCAGCAAAACGTTTTTTAGCCATTTTGAATTCCGTTATAGTTTTAGCTATTCCAGCTGTACCACCTGCTAAAGCACCCATAGCTGATAATCCTGCAAATATAGGTATTAAAGGCAATACTCCCCCTGTTTTAGGTACAGAAATGATACGAGGAAGTTTCATAGATGGATTATTTGCTAAGTCTCTAGCAGCCGCCATCGCTAATTCGATTGCCATTTTCTTACATTTTGGTCTCATTTTTTGTAAGTGTTTTTTTGTTTTGGTAATAATATTTACAATTCCCTTTTTACAACCAGCTCCGGTAGCTCTCTTTTTTATTATAGGTTTTTTATGCCCAGCCCCAGTCTTAACTTTTGCAGACATAGCTTTGCTTACCAATTTTGCTGCAATTTTCTCTTTTAAACTCGCATCAGAAGCAACAGCACGCTGTTTAGCCATTTTCAACAAAACTAAATCTGCTTTATGCCTATCGCTTAATTTTGATGAATTATGATATGCAATATCGTGTTCTTTACAATACTCGTCTAGTTTATTAACTCCTTTATCACCACGTGAAAGTCTTTTAATTAAATTTGTTCCAGGACCGCAATAATTGTATCCAGGTAAATGCAGTTCAAATGGTAAATGATTTATAAACCAATTAAGAAGACTTCCTTCTTTAATCCAATTCATCATCAGACTGAGATAATTTTAGCATGTTCTCTTAATAAATATGCTAATCTCTGTTATATTTATCATTTTATTATATTCGCTTTATCTATCCAGCTATTTTCAGTAGAAGGTAAACCTAGCCACTTTACTAAAACTTTTGTTCGATTCTTTCTGAGAATTTTTTCAACCAAATATATATTAGGATAATTAGTTTTCTGAAGCTCCTGAGCATAAAACGCTCCCAATATAGGCTGACCTCTGAGTGTATCTTCAATCAAATAGGTCGTAGGAGTAGTATTTTGCACTTTTCGAATTTTAAATATTTCGGTTGACCAGTTCGGTGTATATCCTTTTTCAAATATACCTTTGTACTTACTGATTCGTACCCAATCATTCACTTTTAACTTGATTTTCCGATTACTTTTTTTTACTAAACATGCATATCTTTGTAATATCTGATTTTTATTATTATCATTTACATTGGCTGGAATATCATTTATTGTTCTATGATGAGTATGGTTGTATTTATAAATAACATTATTGAGAGTATTATCTATCCAGACATAGTTTCCTTTCAAACTAAACTCTTTATACAATTTGGATTTTAATGTTCTTATAAAACGTTCAACTATTGATGCTTTCTTTGTTGAGAATGTTGAATAATGGTTAATGCTATAACATTTCATAAGAGTTCTAAACGATGTGTTATAGAATTCTTTACCATTATCTGTTTGCAAGTTTTTAGGAATACGTTTCTTAGCAAATAAAGTTTTAAACGCATTACATACGATATCTTTGCTCTTACTTTTTAAGGGAAAAGCCCAAGCGTATTTAGAAAATGTATCGATAACAGCAAGAATAAACCTAAAGTTTTTGTTATTCTTGGATACTGATTGCATGTCAATTAAATCAGCTTGCCATAGGTCATCTATATCTCTCATTATTACGATTCTACGAGGGAAATTCACTCGAGCATTTTTATGTATTTCATTAACTACATCAACTTTACTCATATTAAAAAATATTTAAGAATATATGTATTTTCAATTGAATCTGTGAGCATCCAGAAATTACTAGCATCGCTGATACCGTTAAACTGAGGCAGATGGTAAAAGAGTAATGGTATTTATTCTTTAATTATGTTAGCTTCCTTTATATCCTCAATTATTGATAAAATTTCATTATCGTGATTAGTATTGCCAGCATCTCTAGAAGCAACTAGCAATTTTAGTCTTTCAACAAGCTCATTAGGATCATCCCAATATACTAAATCAGTGCAACTTTTATATTTCTTAAGTTTTGGTAAACTGAGGTGCTTAAGTAAGTCGCCTCCATATTTTGTCTCAATTTTATCCCTTTTAACATCAGAAAATAAAGGTCTTATAATTTCACGATATTTTAAACCTTTGTCTCCCCTAATCTGGCCTTTAGGATTATAATCTCTCTTATGAGCGCTTGTATAATGTAATATATCTCTGTAGATAAGTTTATCATCTGTAGAGATAGACATTAAATCAGGTTTTTTTCGAAGTAAAAGTTCTTTTAGTCCATTCGTTAGTTTATAAGTGTTGTCCCCAATTTTCATCATCAAGACATTACTACTATCGAGTTTAGAAAATGATACTATTGAGTTACCCATCATTAAAGTGTTATTTTCTTTTCTAATTCCAAATGGAATATTTATGGTACCGTAAATACCAAATACATCTTCACCTTCCAGACTGTCTTTTATTTCATTTTTAGTAGATTCATAATCAGCATCGTAAAATTCATCTAGCTTGGTAGAAGAATTTTGACTGCTTTCCGATTCGTTTCCATCAGTCATATCAGAAATGTTATTCACAGCATTAGTATATTCAGGTAACTTTGAATTAACCAAAGTTTTAAGTGGTTCTATAACAGGTTTTAATATTTTATCAGAAGATAATTGAATTTCATGTTCATGTTTTCTCATATGTTTTAGTTTACTCTTTATGGAATCAACCGATTTCATTAAAGCTTTTTTAATATTTTTCTCCATGTTATTCTGACAACCTTCCTCATCAAAATAACCAATAAAACTAAAATAATTATATATGAAAGTCATTTATAACTTCTACCTTAATCAAGGTCAGCAAGAACTCAATTATTCTTTCAATTATCTCATTAACATCTTTACTCAAAATAGAAAAAAACATCAAATTTTTTTCTATACCTTCCACTGTTCAACGGTGAATCTTTATTAATGCAGACAAAATTATATGGATTGCTCCAAACTATGTTGCAAACATTTTTAAATCGACTCCATGACATATCAGTACCAACATGTTCTTCGTAAATATGTTTTAAATTTACATCATCTTGTTTAAATAGTATAAGGAAATTAGCATTATCACGTAACAATTGTTTCGGAATTTTTGAATAAGTTTGAGATAAATAAAAACAATCAATTTGTTTATGCCTACCCATAGAAAAATAATTGCGGATATTTATTTGATTTTCACAAACAACATCATCAAAAATAAATACAGAGTTAGATAAAGCCTCACTTGGAGCAATAACATCTTTATTATCATTGAACTCATTAAACTTTACATTCGGCACTCGTCTCAAGACTTCTCGCAAAAAACAATATTTCGGTTGAAGGTTAGTCTTTGAGTACAAATAGAGATTTTGAAATTTGAGTCCATTTTTATGTAGCAACAAGGTAATTACAACATTTGTTTTACCACAATTTGAGGGACCGCATATAATACATCGAATTGTATTAGGTAATAAAATACTATGTCTGATCTGGCGAGCAGAATTGTCAAGTTTTAAATTGCTTACATTTAGGGATGTGGACTGCTTGATCAGCTTCATGTTTTATTAAAATTTTATTAAGTACCTAATTTAAGTTGCTGCGTCAACTTCATTTTGTAAATTACATGATCGAATGAGTTACTTATATATTTATATGCATTTATTTAGGTACAATAAAACGTTCAGATAGATTTACGTCAGATATCATGTTACGGAATTCCATTGAAATACTTACTACAAAATTATAGTTACACGTTACTACTTGTTGCATCTTGCATCGCCGAATTAGTGTTTGCTTTGGTGTATACGTAAAGCGTAACCTGATAACTATCATAACAAATGTATTGCGCCTAGTTCATTTCTCATCCGCAGCTCCTCGAGGTAAGTACTTACATTTTAATAAATAAACAAGTAATATTATAAACCTAGTCTAATTAAATAATGTATTGTTTTTTTTTTTACAGAATAATGTCGCTCACTCCATCATACAGCCCTGTGGTGAATATTTTTTCATCTATTCATTACCTCAGAATCTTGACTTATTATAAAATATTGAATTAATTACAATTTTCTTTACAGGAACCCTGTGTTCAGGATTACGCTCTTGCAAATCCATTTCTTTTTGCACAAGATAATGAAAGATACTATACTGAAGTAGCTAATCAGTCACGACAGGAGTACTTGGAGAAAAAGAAAAAGAAATCGATACTCAAGAAGGCTGTGAAAAAATCGATGCATTCTTCATCATATGTTATTCGAAAGGAGATAGAGAAACCGAGCAAGCTGATTAAAATACATATTTATGATGGTGATAAATGTGAAAATGTGAATGAATGCGGTGATAGCTGCAACATAAGCATTCAATATTTTGTGAAGGATGATTATGATGATATTTTAAAAGAAACTGAATATATCATAGCTAAAATTGTAAAAAAAAATTAGTAATGTATAATAAATTGTATTAGTTATAAATTATTTAATATATTGCCTACATTGTATGTACTTGTTTGCGCATTGTAATACTGTAATTGTAATATAAATAATTATAATAAATAATTGTGTACCTAGCAACTTATTCATAAGATACAATAAATGAAAGTATCAGTATAACAATAGCACTATTGTGGATAAACAAAAAATAAAATATATTAATATTTTATACCTATACTTATAATTTGTTTCATTTTCTCATCTTAGCGCTCGTGGCCCCGCGGACTCAGTGTTCTATAAACGATCACTGCAGTAAGCAACTTTCACTATGGCTGGTCCATGGATGGGTGACCATCCATGTGATCACTTTGTGACATTTATTTGAGCGTTTCCGTGCTTCGGAAGGCACGTTAAGCCGTTGGTCCCGGTTGCCAGTAAAATGGCAGTCGTTAAGCTAAGTTGAAGGCTTTATTTCAACAGCAGGCAGTCACAACCTGCGCCTGTCCATTTAAACACGGCAATACGGCTCACCATCTATTACGTGAGACAAATTATACAAAGGTGAAATGTGGGCATATAATATGCCTCTGCCTACCCCTTCGGGGATAAAGGCGTGACCATATGTATGTTCTCATCTTACCGTTATCTCGGTTGCATCCAAAGTCTCTACTTAGGACTCTGGAGTCCGCTTTTATTCCCAGAGAGAGGCGGTGACTGCTGTCTGGTGGAGGATGGAGGTAATACCCTGCTGCCTCATCTATTGATCAGCATGTACACATAAATATTTGCTCTGACCTGGGACTCGAACCCAAGACTTCAGTACAACAGTCCAATACACTAAGACTACACCATCGAAGCAGTCAAATAGTCAAGGCAGTTATGGTTTGGGAATAAAGTATTATTTTCTTCTTTTCTACTAAAAAGAAAAACTAGGTGAATGTTACTGTATTTATCACATACTTACTCGTATTAAATTAGTATGGGTATGGTTTATGCTGACATAAACCTTTCATTTTTCAGTAGGGAACATAATTAAACAAAATAGCTGCATACAATATATTTATTTCGTTATGAAAAAACATAATAGTCTTAATTTATAATTCTTACTAGAAAAATAATATGATACAATGAATATAGTAATAACATCTTCAGATTATAATATTGTGCTATAATGACCCCATGGTAACGTAGAAGCATTGTTTGTTTTGATTTGACGTTTATCATCATTTCCATCAAGCACTACTTTATTGATTCTTTGAGTATACAGTTTATGATTTTTAGACCTTATAACAAACATAGGGTATCGAAAATTGGTATTACAATTTAATGCTCTTTTATATTTATGTACAGTAATTTTTTTTGAAACAGATTTTTTTACACCTTTAGCTTTTTTAATTATATCACTCAGAGTATTAATACAATACAACTTAGCTCTCAAACCAATAAACTCTGATATAACATCTCCACCCATTTCATCCTTAAAGAAACCAGGTATCTGTTTATTAGAATGTGGGATGCCATAAATATTATTAATTTTAAAATTACTTGTGTCAAAATATTGAATATTATTTTTCATATCTTCATAGAAATCTTTGGTTTGTATATAATATAACAAACTATCTGTATCAGTATAGCATAATTGTATTTTATTTTGGAATATTCTTTTCATTACCGAATAGTGAAAATTATATAAATGACTCTTTGCTAGTTCTAATATCGTAAAACCCATGTATATCGGTCGGTCCAAAACTACTTTTGCCGGTTGTAATTGCACGGCAACAAGATTTTCGGAAATTACAGCAAGGTTTTTAAAATTTGGAGCGCTTATATATTTTTCAGCACCATCAATCTTCTTAGTTTTATTTACCTCATCTTTCCATACATTAACTAACTTAACATCGACTTGCTTTCTTTTATTTTCGATAGTTTTCCCAAATATTGAATTATTTTGTTTTTTAAAGAAATCTTTTTCAAAATCAGATGTAGCTTTCTGTCTAAGAGAAGTATTTAATGATATATATGGTTCCAAAATCTGCTTTTGTGTAAACGAAAGAATTCTATGAATTTTTAAAATTATAATACCATTTTTCAAACACTCTTGCAAATGAATATAATGTATAACATATTTATACTTATCATAAAGATTAGCAATTAATTTACTAGTTTTATTGCAACATGTCATAGGAGGAATTATTTTTTCCGCTGCAAATGGTAGATCAGAATGCTCATCATGTATAGCGGAAGGATAATGAATATCTACTTCAAGTATATAACCTTCATTACTATAAGATGAAATAGTGTTTATATCAAATTTTGTTATTTCATTATCGGTTAAGAATCGAAAATTTCCGACTGGTAATCTTTGCATCATAGCATAACCATATAAATTAACACAATCTAAGTAGGCTAAAAAAGTATCTGGTTGTTGATCATTATAGTTAGGCAGATATTTGTTGTTAGCTTTGGCATATCTTAATGAGCATTGAGCTAAACCTCCTCTGATACCACTTTCAATCATTTCATACATTTCTATATCAGATAATAAATCCAATTCAACTTTGGTAACTAATAACATAGCATCCCAACTTAATGATGGAGATGAAACATAGTGACAGGGATCTAGTCCATAGTGCTTTAAACTCATAGATCTAAATTTTTCGAAAATATCACATAGTAACAACACATCACATTTTAGGTATAAATCAGTATATTCTCCTAGATTATTTATATCAAATTTATTCCAAACAGTTAATGCATGCTTATAATCTTCTATCGACACGGTTTCTGATGTAAGTCTACTATAAAATTTATTTCGATCTGGTAATTGTGTTTCATCATATTTTTTCCAAGAATCTATATATTCATAGCAGTATATCCCTTTTTTTAGGCATAGTGTAAATAAATCTTCATCCGTGAAAAATGATTTCAAATGCTTAAAGTCTGCTACATTCAATGTTTTTGCAAGATTATCCAAACTAGAACTTAAAAAATTAAAAGAGTCAATAAATTTTAACTGTACTGTATTTCTGGAATCCAGCTGTACAAATTTACTAAAAGATATATATTTTTCTTTGTTTTTTGGAATCAAATTAATGTAACCACATACTGAGGAAATTTCATTAATAAATAAATGGCAATCATATCCAGAAAGATTATGAAATATTACTGGAATAAATTTGCACATTTGAAATTCTAAATTACATTTGTTATGAGCTGGCCCTCGATATTTACCAGTGAAATGATCATGATCACGAACAATATGATCATCGAGGACAAATTCTTTTCTACAGATATGACATTTCTCTGCAGTCTTAAAAGAAATATATTCTTCAGGAGTTAATGGTAACATATTTCTATGCATTATCAAAATTTGATATAACCTTCGGCAATCATTTATAATTGACTCAACAAATTTTTTTGAACAATTTGGACCTCGGTATGATATTAAATTATTTAATTCAGGGTTAGATTCACAACATATGTAATAAGCAAAGCAAGTGGCTTCATGGATTTGAATGTTTTCAGTGTATTGACTTTTGCTTTTATCAGAATATTCTCTTAATAAGCTTTCAAAGTCTCCGTAAATGACTATTGGGACTCTTTGTGTTTTTTTATAATTTGAGAATTTAAGTTTACTGTTTTCTGGGGGAAGTATAGTTTGCAATCTACCGCATTTATGATTGTTTAGTTTTTCCAACGTATTAAAATACAAAAAACATTCTTCACACAGATGAATCTTAGATTTATGTTTTGTCAGTTGACTTCGAACAACTTTTTCAAGGTTTTTAATCAAGCAGAAATGATTCTTATTATCCTTAGTAATAAATAGTAAGTTCACATGGGTTAACTTTCGAACTTTAGTTTTATATAACGGACCAGTAATAGTATTGTTTTTTTCTAAGCCGTATATATTGATACTTATGTTACAATTCTGTTTTTCAAAACGTTTTATATCTTCAAACGTTGGAGGAAATGACATGCCATTAGTATTCAAAATTTTTGAATAATGTGGATATGATGAAATTCTATTGGGATTATTTTTAGCTGGATACATATGAGCAATGATACACCAAAGAAAGCAATGATTGTCCATATTGTGAATATTAAGACAAGCCTTTATTTTATTAATTCTTGAGGGTAAAGCAATGTAGCTTCCGGCTCTTAAAGGATTATATTTAGCAATGTTCATCTCCAAATGACTAATTTTATCTATGGTCCAACCAGAATCTGATAATTCAAACTCTAAACATTTAGATACTAATCGTTCAATGCATTGTTTATAAATTGTTATAATTTCTGTACTCTGATTTAATATACAGTATTTAGTATTAAAAGACTTCAGAGACAGTTCATCATTTTTAGGCAATAAATATAACACAAAAAGTTCAAAGTTTATCTTCATAGATTTATGTTTTTGTAATAATGGTGTCAATAAATTAAAAATAGTGGTGAATATGCTAGATAAAAAAAATTCAGGTGTTATGATATCAGTAGTTTGTGGATTTATTTTGTAACTAGCTATTCTGTCTTTAAAAGCACTGGCTATCAACAGTACATTTTCAAATTCAGTATGAAGTAAGCAATTTGTTTTATGTTTGTTACTTTTCTTATGTGATGAATACTTTGACTTTGAGACATATAGCTGACAATCATGGCAGAATCTCATTTTCGTAATATCAAAATATGTTTTTATTGCAGGTCTATATTATATGAAACTTTGGCTTTAGATAAAATCAGTTAAATAAAAATTGTAAATTCAATTCGAGTTTATCAGAGTTCTTGGTATATATAATCAATCTGAAAGGTAATACTTAATTTTTAAGCATAGAATTATTCATAATTTATGTAATATTCAAATAGGAATGAAATGAAAAGCAATAAATCATTAAATTGAAATTATTACTATAAATATTCAGTATTTCAATATTTGAATTTCAGAGTTTATAAATTTTTGGTATCACCTGTAAGGCAAGGTTTAGCACCGTATATCATAAAGTAGAAAAATAGTAGTATTTAATTAAATTAATATCATATGAAATAATAAATAATGAAAAGCCAAATATTTAATAAGTATATCTAGAATTCAAGCAATGTTAGAATGTCAGTTTTTATTTTTTTTTGGTATAGAACCTGTATGACAGAAAAATGTTATAAAGTAAAAACAAATGATCAAATGAAACTTAATTCTGAATACTGAGATTATATAAGAAAACAAAATAAAATAATCAGTAAATATTCAACATTTAGATTAAATACTTTCTTGATTTTGAGTAATATTAGATTTTTATTATTAAAAGTAATGTGACAATATCAAAGTTTCATCATTTTCAAATATTTGAATTTCAGAGTTTATAGAATATTCGAATTTTTGGCATGTCCTGTAAGGAATGAAAACACCTTAATATATTAATATATTAAAAATAGGTAGTCAATCTAAATCTAGAGCACATTTATAATTGTTAATTATAAAATATTAAATCTTTAAATCAAATACTTTCTTGATTTTGAGTAATATTAGATTTTTATTATTAAAAATAATGTGACAATATCAAAGTTTCATCATTTTTGGTTAACTAGGTATTTCTATAAATATTTTCAAATATTTGAATTTCAGAGTTTATAGAATATTCGAATTTTTGGCATGTCCTGTAAGGAATGAAAACACCTTAATATATTAATATATTAAAAATAGGTAGTCAATCTAAATCTAGAGCACATTTATAATTGTTAATTATAAAATATTAAATCTTTAAATCAAATACTTTCTTGATTTTGAGTAATATTAGATTTTTATTATTAAAAATAATGTGACAATATCAAAGTTTCATCATTTTTGGTTAACTAGGTATTTCTATAAATATTTTCAAATATTTGAATTTCAGAGTTTATAGAATATTCGAATTTTTGGCATGTCCTGTAAGGAATGAAAACACCTTAATATATTAATATATTAAAAATAGGTAGTCAATCTAAATCTAGAGCACATTTATAATTGTTAATTATAAAATATTAAAAAAACTATTGAAAAAATATTTGAGGGATATAAAATGGGGTTTACTTTTGAATATTCCTGTTTAGCAGCGCTCAATATACTAAAAATATGTTATGTTATTCTAATCTAGAGCACATTTAAAATTATGTAATACCTAGAAATGAGGTTCAAAATTATTAATTATTAAATAATATCAAATTGTTAAAAAATATTAGATGGATATAAAATTGGCTTAATTTTTGCGTATTCTTGTTTAGCAGCGCTCACTAAACCAGTGAGAGCCTTCCACACTGGGTCATTGTCATTGTGTGACGAGCGGAGTGTGAAAAGCGCTCGCTTCCACCGATCAGCAGCAAGCGTCTCTGCTTCTTTACTATTGTAAACACGCAGCTCTATATAAAATTTACCGTTCCGCGTTGGGTCCCGCTGTAGAGTGTACCCAGAACCGACTCGCCTCGCCAGATAACTTCTTAGGGCAGCTGCTCTCACAGGTGGCTCTTCGTCACCCTGCAAAATGCAAATTTATTGATTTAGCAAATTGTACATAACATAGCATCATCTTTTTTTACCTAAATCAGTTTCTTACTGTTCATGAAGTCTAGGGCATATTACTGTGGTATAAAACTAACATAAATAAAACACTACATATTATTATGTTGCTAGTTTATAAGTCTGTCTAACTCTATTAAACAATAAACTTTCGGTAAGTATATATCAAAAGTAAAATCAGATGGTTGTTAAGAATTTCATGTTCAAATGAGATAATATAGGTAATATGAAAGCCAAATTAGTATTATATGATTACTTGACTAGATCATGCTATTACACTAGTACAAAATCAGTAAGTTTGCTTTATAGATTTTGTGAATACCGTTACAATTGTATGAAATATTTATCTAGATTGACACAATTCAATCATAAATAAAATAATAATAATAAACAAGAACTTACTATATTAAAAATCTTTGTGAAACTGTAAAAAGTGAGAGTGATATATTTATGTCTTACCTCAGAATCTGAAAATACGGTGTGCTTTTTTCGAGCAGTTACTGGTGCTGGTTCAGTTTCCGAATCATCAGATACATCATCACGAATTGGCACTTTTTTCTTCGGGTTAGGCTTTTGAAGGCTGGTGCGGGATTTTCTTTTTATTGCTTTTGATTTATTGTGAGTGCTGGTGCTTGGTTGCACAGCAAGCTCTGCGTCAGAGTCAAAAGGATTGTGAAGTGACCTGTAATTTTAATATTTATTTTGTTAGAATTATAGTTACTTATGTAAACTGCTAAATGTACTCTGAAATAAAGACTTTTATTAGGGAAACAGTACAGTTATTGGTCAGTATCAAAAGTCTAGATCCCATAGCACAAACGTATTAGCTTAGTATGGGCTAGAATTAGATGATTCTGTGTAAGAAAAGAAGTCCTGTAATAACTCGCATATTCTATTTTTTAATTTTTTAAAATAAATTATTAAATATTAATAAATAATAATCACATAAAAAAAGGAAATACATACATACTTATTGCCCAGGATCTTAACTCTCAAACACAAATATTTCACTTAACACTTCGTCGATGTCACTTAGTTTCTGGATGCACTCCTCAATCAACAATCAATTAAATACTGTCATAAATTAAGGTAGCGATTACATTAAATAGCACAAAGTCAGATGTAGACGCTTCGTTGAAGATACATTGAAATTTCGATCTTAAGTACTAATAAAACATATATGTTATTAAATCACTATTGTATGAGTCATGTATATTACTGTGAACACAGGCTTAGATTCCATATTTGGCTAGCGGCGCCACGATTCTGTGGATACCTGAGACGAAATTCTAAAAAGGAAATCGCATGTACTTTACTGATCTATTGCACATCTTTTGAGTGTCATGTTTATGTAGTCTCTTTAGATTCTCAAAGCAAAAACCAATATAAATTGAACTTTATAATTTTCTATACTTAAAGTCCCCAAAATCTCTGCTATTATTATTCAGCATTTGCCGTAATCCAATTTGGGTAATGAATTAATCCAACACCATTATTAAGTAGCAATATTACTTAGTAAAATAATAATTGTAAATATTAAAAACATTTTGCTAAGTGACCATCACATAATAATACGTTCATTAAATAATATAATATATGAGACCTATGAACAGAAGTGGGTGTCAACCCGCCGAGGTGATGATGATGATGATCCATTTGGAAAATACATAATATTAAAAAAAATTATAAATAAAATCAGTCACACAACTCATTAATGCAGGAGCCTGACAGGTAGTCTTTTTATGTATTTATCTTACATGGTATCAGTTTGATAATACAATTTTACTACTACATAGTAGATAGATACATAAATAAAAAATTGGTACCATGACATTGAATATGGGAGATAGAGTACAAGTCATAATAGTAGAAAAACGATTATGCGGTCTTCATATTGTAAAAATAATATGTCATGACCAATATAATGCAATCTTAATACCTCATTATAGTGAAAATAATAATTTCTTTAGAATTCGTTATAAAGGGCTTAAGCTATGGGCCCGAGTAATTAGAATCTCCAACAACCTGGTAGACGTAATTGAAGAAAATTAATAGGAATGTTATTAAACTAGTATTTTTATATTGTGTATAAATTAATATTATATTTAGATATTATATGCTGAGACAAAAGTAAAATTCATTAAAAAAGTAAAGTCATGACTGCCTCTGTGGCACAGTCGGTAGTGATACCGCCTGCGGTGCTGGAGATCGTGGGTTCGATTCCCGCCGGGGACAAATATTGGTGTGACCCATAAATGTTTGTCTCAAGAGTCTGGGTGTTTCTATGTATAAAATGTATGTATTTATAAGTATATAAGTATTTATTTCCGTGGTCTGATACCCATAACACAAGCAAGTTATTCCTATTTATTTTGCTAAATAAGGAATGACATTGCTAGTTATTGAATATCTCTCTGTATAATCTAACTCTCTCATAAAATGTTGCTAACTGCATCAGATCACACATATCATGATAGTAAAGGTAGCTAAAAAATTTTTGGGGATTCTGGAATCATGCAGTTCGAGCGAAAGCGAGGACGAAATGATTCCAGAATCCCCAAAAACACCCTACTAACAAATAATCATTGATTGTAAAGTAGCCCCTGCAGTACAATTTACTTTTAACAGATCTTTTAAACTTATTAAGGGACATACTTTTAATTTCGTCTGGAAGCCTGTTGTAAAAGCGTAATACAGTTACCCATGAAAGAATTGCTGGTTTTGTGCAATCTGCTATAAAAAACAGCAAGGTTATTTTTATTTCTAGTGTTGACATTGTGTCTATCACTTAACTTAGCGAAACTATGTAGATTTCTTTGTACATACATAAGGTTTTCAAAAATATATTGTGATGCTACAGTAAGAATATTAACCTCTTTGAATTTTTCGCCCAGAGAGACCCTTGGACCTAGTCTATATATAGCTCTTATGCGCTTTTGTAAAATAAAAATTTTATTTATATCTGCAGCATTGCCCCACAGTAGAATACCATAAGACATTATACTGTGAAAGTAACTGAAATAAACTATTCTAGCCGTATCTACATCAGTCAAGTGCCTTATTTTTTGTACAGCAAATGCTGCTGAACTTAATCTACTAGCTAGTTTTACAATATGTGGACCCCTTTGTAAACCAGCATCAACCGTTAACCCTAGGAATGTGGTTTGTTCCACAAGTTCCAACTCTCGACCATTAAGTTGAACATTGGTTTCTGACTGTGCTACATTAGGCAAGGTAAATTTAATACATTTAGTTTTATTATCATTTAGTCTAAGATTGTTAGTGTTAAACCAATGAACCACTTTCAAGATTGCCTTGTTGATATATCCCTGTAAAGAATTTTAGCCAGATCCGTTCAATATATTATCCATTAAATATATTAATAATAATTATTATTATAGTCTAGAATAACAGTTAACATTACGTTATATAACATTGAATTTACTTAGTAATATTTGTTTAATGTTAGTTACCTACTTTTTATCCCGAGAGTAAGTTCTCTTCCCACACGAGCTGAGCCGCCATTTTTAGTGTTTGATATATCAGGAAGAGACTTTAGACCAGTGATGGGCAAAGAACGGCCCGCGGGCCAACTCTGGCCTGTGAGAACATTTAATCCGGCCCGCCGACGGTCCTTCTACATAGGTATATGGCTCTCGATAATTATATTGTTACGGTCCAGAAGTATTATGTAAGTAGATTCTACTTAGTAGAACAATAGAAGCATAGGTGAAGGAGCCAGCTAGAGCGTGAAAGTGTCGCATACAGCCACACATCAATATTAGAAGGAAGCAAGATTAAAAGTTTCAGCACAAAAAAATACATATTTCCTATAATTCTGGTCCTCCTCTGAAATATCTTAATTTTTCTGGCCCCCCCATTAAGAAATTTTGCCCACCACTGCTTTAGACAAAGACTCCTATAGTCGACTTGTAATTCTTTATGACCAATGTTTTAATCTTAAGTTATTGTATAATTTGAATTTATGACATCAAGAGATTGAGTCATTCAAATTCATTTTCAGTAAATTAAGAGAAATGATGGGTAATCAGGTTGAGTTCGCTTACAAATATTTCATGCACAGTCCCTGGCAAATGTGAAAATCAAACCGTATTTCATTTGGTTAAAGATTATTTCAGAATGACAACTGTCGTATTCTTTATTTTCATTCCATTGATTGTGCCATTCAGTTCGCGATTAATAAATATTTTCTGGATTAAATCTGAACAATATGGTCGCTTCTTTTAAAATTTTAAATGGATGCCATCTGTCATCAATTAAGGCTTAACGATTGTCATTTTACTGACAACCGAGTTTCGAGTTTTCCTTCTCTCCGCAATGGATCGATTTGTTTTTGATTGTGTTCCCCTGGTCGCCTCTTACGACACCCTCGGGATGAATCAAGGTGGCGACATTTTTGTACTCTTTCTCGTCATCACACGGGTCCCCGTCGCTACACGGGCCAATACATTTATTAGAAACATTAATTAGTAAGGATTTTTTTTATTAAGTTCACTAAACTGGACAAAACATTACGGTAACATGCTCATATTTGTCATTCATAAGGTGCTAAATTTTAGTGCCTGCTCTTCTTGTAGTGAACACAGCATCCTACAAAAAAAGAGCGCCGGTTGAAATAATCGGCTTTAAATGGGCACACTACTGTCTAAGTCTACCATGTAAGTCAATAATAAGTCACAACTGTGGATTTAAATACAATTTCAACGATCGAATAAAGGTATGGTAATATCAATTTCATTACAAACAATATTGTAGGCAGAACTCATACGGTACAACGGTTGGAGTGCTGGGTATAATTAGTCCGACAGAAGGGCAAGCTGCTTCAAAGCATTCAGATTTATAACTACTTATGTTTTTGGACAGTGCTGTTAGATGTTTATACATCAATGCTCCAATAGGATGCTAAAAACAATACCTAGCTTATTTTTACGCCACCGCATATAAACAAAATACTTACTCCAAGTCCTTACTTTACTTAATCAGATTCGATTCGTTCGAGCACTTGACCCAGTACTTTATAACTCTTTCACCAGAATCATCTAACTCTGGAAGCTCTCAACGTGTTGGCACAGCGCCAGAATAATATCTTGAAGGTCATCCACATTGCTTTGGGAATCTTAATCCTTATCTTGGTAATTATAAATGCGAAAGTTTGTGAGTGTGGATGTGTATGTTTGTTACTCTTTCACGCTTTAATGACTGAACGGATCTAGCCGTTACATGAAACGATTATTGAGATTTATGGGATCTAGACGACTGACAGACAAACATATATATTTCTAAATACATACATATTATACAAAGAAAACACACAAACTCCGAAACAAACATTTGTGGATCACACAAATATTTGAACCGGGAATCGAACCTGGGACCTCAGCGCGGATGGTGGTTATAATACCGAATGCACCACCGAGGCAGTTGAAATCAAGTCAGCCTATGGCAGTCTACTGCTGGAAGTAGGCGTCTCCCATTATACATATATTATTTGGGAGGTTATTTGACCTTACGACCACGTAGCCAAACGAGTTGGTTCAAGCATTTGTTCTGATTTATTTTTCTTATTGCCATGAGCTTACCAGTCAGTCTGCAGGAGCACCACTTTATGGAGGATAGTTTGGGATTGAAAGATCTAGGTCCAGCCTAGTACAGGTGGCAGACAAGCTTACGGCCCACCGAAAGGTTGGTTACCGTAGCCTATGGACTTTTGCAACACCAGAGGCGCTACACACGCGTTGCCGACCCGGGCGCAGGTTGTGACGACCCACAGTTGAAAATTTTCAAGCCGCCCAGGCTTTCAACGACTGTCATTTTACTGATAACCAGAACCAACTGCTTAACATGCCTTCCGCAACACGGAAACGCTTATAAATAAATGTCACAAAGTATTCACGTGGTGGTCACCCATCCATAACTGCTAACTGTCCATAGTAAATGTGGCTTACTACAACAGTGATCGTTTCTAGAGCACTGAGTCCACGGAGCCACTAGCGCTTTTTCGCACTTTTAAATCTTAATTGCTTTTAGCCCCTCTCTATTAAATGGAGTTCAGAGGGGCTTCTGTCGAGACTTTGTCTGTAGTCTGTGACTCTGTCGCATTAAACTACGTCACTAGTTTACGTGGATCATCTGTTTAAAGCTTGAAATAAAACAAAATTGACAACGTCAATCGGATTGAACTTTCACAATGAACGACTGCCCCTCTCTAACAGAGAGGGGCAGTCCGGTGAGAACGATCTCGCGGCTTTCTTGTTAAAACTTCATACAGTTTTTCTAAAGACTGTCCTATTTGATTTATAATGTCCTGTACACACTAGCAGACCGATTCGTCTTATATCGAACATTCTAGTTCACAAGACGTCTTTCAATGTTTTTACTTTTTAGAGTACATACTGATTTACTTTACGCAACAGACCGGTATAGGGGGCGTAGTATACGCCCACATTTCACCTTATATTTTGTTTTTAATAGCCTGTAATTATATTGGTGTTCTAATAACAGCAGTTTTGTGAAGAAAAAAAAAGGTTGAAAATGGTGAGTACCGAGCCTAAGAAAACTTCTAGGTCATCCTGACTGACCACACACATTCATCCAGCTTCGCGTCATTAATTTTCTTAAGCTAGGCTTGTCCCATTCATCGTAGACGTCTTGCCATATTTCTTTGGTCTTTGTCAGTGGAAGTGTATGAATAAGAGTCTATACCTATACTCATTTTATACATAGTCAGGTCTTAAAACGCGAAGGGGATTAGCAGAAGTATATTAAATGTCTACATTTCTAACTGTCTGAAATAACACATGGCTAAATTTCACCATTTGTTTTTGTCCCAATCAGGTAAATAAATAAATATTCACGGACATCTCACACAACGCTATCTGATCCCAAAGTAAGCTAGAAATAACCTACTTGTGTTATGGGTCTCAGACCACGGATATTAATTCTTATATACTTTTAAATACATACATATTATACATAGAAACACCCAGACTCTTGAGACAAACATTTATGGGTCACACAAATATTTGTCTCCGGTGGGAATCGAACCCACGACCTCCAGCGCCGCAGGCGGTATCACTACCGACTACGCCACAGAGGCAGGTAGTGACCTTATTGACGTGTTGTAATGTACAGGCACAGACTGTGACTACCAGCGAATGAAAAACTTCAAGCCGTTTATGAAGCCTTCAACTTGGCTAATCGACTGCCGTATTACTGACATCCGGGATTAACGGCTTAGCATGCCTTTAGAAGCTCGGAGACCCTGGCAAATGGAAATGTTACAAAGTGGTCACCATTTGAGGACCAGCTAATCGTTTAACGCATCTGATTTTTTAAAATTAAATTTTATAACAACAAGATATACAGATATGTAGCTAAAACTATTCAGTAAAATGTTTCTAAACGCATGCGGAACCAAATCTAGGTTACATGAATAGTTAAGCTCACATGACGAAGTTTGGCATATCCTGATATCGAATATCGATATATTAAAACTTGGAATAGATGGATAGGATTAGTATGAGAATTGATTAAAGAGATTTGTAGTAATGTTAGGTTAATCAATTTGCCTGCTCAGAGGATGCACCATTCGTGTTTACTGCAAAATATAATGTGAAATAAATATCGGCCTCGAGCAGGACTCGAAGCTGCGTCTTCTAGCTTGCCAGGATATATGCGGTATCCACTGCACCACAGAGTTCTACTTGGGTGTCCTGGGGTCGTCATTCCGAGGGCTTGCCCAAATGAAGGCAGTAGGCAGAGAATTTGTTGGTTTTTAGTCGGTAAGAGTTTATATCTATAGCATCAATGACGGATTTTCCACAGGTAAAAAAAGAAAAAGTGCGTATTAGGTGTTAATCGTCGCCTATTTTTCAGAAATTATCTGGATAAACAATTTCGTACTATATCATTCTTACGTAATGTTAACCATTTACGCAGCACACGCAACAGAAGTTCTTATAAGAGATAATTTCTCCCCGTTTTTGAAACATTTATCATTGATGCTCCGCTCCTGTTCTACGTAGCGTGATGCTATATAGCTTGGAGACATCCTCTATAAATGGACTAGCGATCTACAATAGAATTTTTAAATTTCAATCAGTAGTTTTTGAGATCTTAGCGTTTAAACTAACTCTTCAGTTTATTATATAGTTTAAATAGTAAAATTCAGCTCTGGTTTTGACCTTATTTATATTAATTCGACCGCTGACATTGAGACCCAACCTTTATCAAAGCATTGTAGTAAAGTTTGGCCAAGATCGAACTATATTTTATTTTAACAGTATTTATTTTATGTCCAGGCTAAGTAGATAGTAAAATTCAGCTCATATAATGACCGTTTTTATTTTACTTTGATCGCTTACATTGAGGCCAAACCTTTATCGAAGCTTTGTACTAAAGTTTGGCCGAGTACGAACTTTCTATGTTAAAGCTGATAGCACAGTAACCATTTACGAACATTGTAAGAGCTTACATGCTTTTATGCTCCGTCAAATTTGTGCGTACCTAACCAAGTTTATCTCGCAAATGAGATGTTTGATTTCGGTTAGGATTATGGGTTTGGAAGTTGGATTAATTTTATTAGGAGTTAGACCATTAAGGAATCAATATCATTGAAAGCTTTGGTCCCAGTTTTGTGTGGTGATATAGTCCTTGTTGAGGTTTTAGGTTGAGTCCGTGGTCGCCTCAATATGAGATTTGCGAATGTTTACTTCGGTATTGGGGTGTTTTGTACTTATAATAATGTTTTTATAGTTACCCATTTTCTTAGTTGTGTGATATCCCTGTGGATATCACACAACTAGTTTATAACGTGCCATTAAATCGACACGTGTTTTGCCTTCGAGAGAGAGGTCCTCAATACTTTCTCTCGTCTGATATCAGACTTCTTTGGAAACTGAGCGACTATTAAAATTTTGAGATATATCGTACTCACAAGCCATCGCGAGTATTACCTACTTATTAATATCTCCAAAAAGCTATGTACCAAAAAGTATTGAGGACCTCTCTCTCGAAGGCAAAACACGTGTCGATTTAATGGCACGTTATAAACTGAACCACCCACCAAGGAAAGAGTACAAAATGTCGCCACCCTAATTCTTCCCGAGTGTGTAGTAAGAGGTGACTAAGGGAACACTACTGGAAAACAATCCATTGCCTAGCGAAGGAAAACTTGAATTGAAACCCGGCTGACAGCAAAATGATAATCGTTAAGCCATGTCGAAGACCTTATGGGCGGCTTCAAAATTTTCAACTGTGAGTTGTCACAAGCGCCAGGGTCGGTAGCGTGTGTGTAGCGCCTCTGGTGTTGCAAACGTCCATATAAGCTACGGTAACCAACCTTCTGGTTGGCCGTAAACTTGTTTGCTACCTAATTAGGATAAAAAAAAATGCCGTATCACGTGTTACCCATAGTATCTACATGAATATTTTCCAGCAAAATGAAGAAAACGTTTCTTCTAGGTTCAAAAATATGACTTTCATTTAGCTGAGGGAAAAAATACAGAACAAAATGTTGAGTTAGTTTATTATTTTTGCCTTGGCACACAACTTACAGTGGTTTTACTAAATAACTTATTTATGCGTAGAGCTAAAACGTTTTACTGAAATATGTATTTTTCCATCTAGAACTTAATATGTAAGAACGTGTACTAAATTTATTTATATAATACTTTTAGATTAGACCAAATTTCAAAATGTTAAGACTAACATTTTGAAATTTGGTCTTTTGGATTTGAGAAAAGGGGTAAAAGTTTTAACCCTTTCGTTGAAATTTCTTTTGTAGTAACATGCAGACAACATACAGATCGGCAATTCCTTCTCGCGCCACTGTTGTCAGTAGAGTTGACGTACGTGTTGACGGGAGATTTACTTAGAATTATTGGTCACAAGCACACATTCAAGCTGGAGTTTCCGCCCTGTGGTAACAGTAAGAAAATGAAAATCTTTGTGAAAGTAAGTAATTGTTTTTTTTTTCTAAACGAAAAGTCAATACAATTCACTGTTATTACATCTGCATAAATAGCAACAAAAGCGATCGTGGCCCCGCTAGCTCTGCCGGGAGTCCGGACATCCTTCCGAGGACATACCCGAGGCTCCGAGTACAGATGGAAATCTCTTGTATGAACTTTTTTTTCACACCTGCCCTCTGCTACACACACTCGCGCAGAAACAAGTTTTCACAGACTGTCGCACAGGAGGTCCTGTGCGACAGTCTGTGAATTCTGTAAGCGGTGTCTATGTGTGCGTAACCTCAGCGAATTTAGTATGTAGGTTTCCTTCTGTACTATCTAATTTTTGTATGTAAGGTGTGTTCCACCGTTTTGTTTCCGGAGGAGTCCGGCATAGCATCCACGAGGATTTTCATACATAATAATAAATAAATATAAATATTCACGGACATCTCACACAACGCTATCTGATCCCAAAGTAAGCTAGGAATAACCTGCTTGTGTTAAGGGTATCAGACCACGGATATTAATACTTATATACTTTTTAAATACATACATATTATACATAGAAACACCCAGACTCTTGAGACAAACATTTATGGGTCACACAAATATTTGTCTCCGGTGGGAATCGAACCCACGACCTCCAGCGCCGCAGGCGGTATCACTACCGACTGCGCCACAGAGGCAGTCAACATACATACATATAATCACGCCTTTATCCCCGAAGGGGTAGGCAGAGGCATAGTATACGCCCACATTTCACCTTATAGTTTTATGTCCCACGTAATAGGTGGTGAGCCTATTGCCGTGTTGAAATGAACAGGCGCAGGTCGCCGCGACCCGCAGTTGAAATTTTTCAAGCCGCCCATAAGGCCCTCAACTTGGCTTAACGATTGTCATTTTACTAACAACCGGGTTTCATTTCGAGTTTTCCTTCTCTACGCAATGGATCTTTTTGCGAAAGTGTTCCCTTAGTCGCCTCTTACGACACCCTCGGGATGTATAGGGGTGGCGACATTTTGTACTCTTACCGGTTGCAACACGGGACCCCGTCGCCACACGGCGAGGATTTTCACTCGTAAAAAAAGCCGCCATCTGAGTGCTCTGTAAACAATCGCTATGTCAAGCATCTTACTGTACGGTGGGTCCTTAGGAAGGTATAGCAGTACCTAAAGTTCGACAATTTCCAAGGTGTTTACTTCTTACGTAGACCCTTCATCATGTCAGGATGCCGTAAGACGATACCGGTCAGGTTTATATAGATATACTTTGTGGAATAATACAGCAGTGTTGTTTTAAATATGTTACATATACCCTGTTGCATTTAATGAGTCTCGATAAGATACTGCGAATTCGGGTTTCAAATTATTTCGCAGCACCAATTTAATTGATAACGTCACCAACAGAAATATTAGCATACAGGGAGTCATTATGCGACACAATTCACACAATATTGTAAACTACAGTATAAAGGACGGTTTCCACCGGAACTGAGCGGTATAAGTGAATTCATTAATGGGACCCATTAATGAATTTACATATACCGCTACTGCATAGAAAACGGCGCGAGAAACGGATTCAGTTAATAGGGCTGAACATACAAAACACGCATCATTCAAGCTAAGAAATGTAACTATTTTATACCTAGCTTAATTTAGCTGTTGTAATTAGTTAATACTCACCCACCAAAAACATTCTGTAAAAAACTAGCCAAGTCTCGTTGGAGCTACTTGTTTATCTCTAAAAAGTAATGAGATCTAGACAAAGTCGTGCCAAGTCTAAGGTTCCTTACTGCGATTTCTTTATTATTATAGTTAATGTTGTGTGACTTTTCGACTATTTCTTCTTGTAAACTTGTAAGTATAAGTATAAAAGCCAGTCTAGTCTTATTCAGAGTTTTCCTTTAATTTTATTTATATTTGTACTAGCTGACCCGCGCAACTTCGTTTGCGTCTTATAAGAGAGAGAGAGAGAGAGAGAAAGAGCGCGGTGTGCTATTGTTATTTTGAAATCATGTTTCACGTCATTTGTTCCCGTCGCGTTTACTTCGCGTCGCTACTATTCATTATTTTAGAAATAATTAACGTTACTGTGATCGAAAACCTCCCAAAGACGCGGGATAGCTCTCGCATCCCCATAGGTGAGGCCGCAGTGGTAGCCGTAGCTCCGCTTACCCGGGGCTCCCAACGGTTGGTTGTTAAGCAGGATGCGTGTGTTTTTAATCGGTATGAGTCATCATACATGTAGGATTTTCCTCATGTTTATAAAAAGGTAACTGTGATCGAACGAAATGAATAGATCGAAAATAGGTTTTTTGTTTAAGAACTTTTTAACTTTTCAATTTTGTAATACATTATTTTTATGTAACTTTAACCATTTACGCAGAGGCGCAACGGATACTCTTATATCGATTAAATTTTCCCCGTTTTCAAAACATTTCACATTGCTGCTCCGCTCTTTCAGTAGTTTCAGTAAGGCTTGCCTTGGTATTTGATCATGGTCCCTTTGCAGCGTGTGTCTTATCCAGCTAAACTTCCGACGTTTGATCTGTTAGTGGATAGGCGTCTCACTGCAGCGTTCCAATAGGCTTACGGTCGTGATTTTAACGGGCCCGTATAATACCGAAGATCCGTTAGAGGTCAACTTGGAACTTGTAGCTGGTGCGAAATGTCTTTATTGACCTTCCATGTCTTGCATCCGTATAGTAGTACAGTTTTAATGTTGACTTTGTTTTGGGTTTCACTTTTCGAGTCAATTTTCGCAACTGCCATACGGGGCGCAGCTGTGTGAAGTTGGTCTTGTGCTTTTGCCTTGGCGAGCCTCGAAATGATGTACTCTTCTAACCCATCAGTTTCCGACACGACACTATCGAGTTACGTGAATTAGTGAACGCGCTCGACATCTGGGCCAATGCGCAGCGAAACAGACTCTTCTCCCCACACCTCATCTCCTGCGTCTGTCGATTTTATTTTCAGTCTTTCCATTCGCTGTCTCATTTTGCACGTTCTCCTGTAGACATGCATGACGGCGTGTGTCCAAATTGGGGATAGTACAGATGAAAAACTCATGTATGTACTTTTTGTCACACCTACCCTCTGCTACACACACTCGCGCACAAATCAGTACCTATCGAAAATTCGGTTGAGACCGCCTGACCTCGTGTCTGTGAATGAGTTGTCTATGTGTGCGTAGCCTCAGCGAATTTAGTATGTAGGTTTCCATCTGTACTATCTCTAATTTGTGGCGTGTGTGTGCCTCAGCAAGCACAAGTCATCGGCGTCATCTAAATTCTTCAGGATATAGTCCCCATTCTATGCCACGCCGCTTGTTCTTTGCGGTATTCAGCATTATGCCATCTATTTTCTATGGATGGCCCGAACAAAGGTACCTCTCATGGTGGTTATCACAGAGAAACACAGCTACACGCAGGCTGGAGAAGCGTATTGCTTAGTGGTGGTTATTACTATCATGTTATTTTCATAACGATCCTCTAAGGTAGGTACAGTATGTATTTTCAAAAGAGTTTGTGAACTCTATGTTTAATTTCTTTTTCAGAATATTGATGACATTTGATCATAGAGCAACGCGAACTGTCTGAGGGGAGACGGCATAGAACGATTGCTCGGTACAAAATTTTCTGTCATATTTTGCGGGTGGCGGGGGGAAATCTTCCTTCAGTTTGTATGAAACTGGGCACTTTTTGTCGTCGATATGTCACATTATGTGTCACATTATGGGGTTTGAAAGCTTTGGCCCCTCCCTCTGTAGAGGCGCGCGATGCTCTGTGCATTTGATTGATGTCACTTTATACACGTTACCTACGTCTACTACATTGATACATGTAATAAAATTGTAACACGCCGATGTTTGTATGTAAATGGCTAATACTGAAGAAAATTCTAAAATAAAGGCTCTTTGTTTACTATTTTCTATAAAATTGCTTATTTTGAAATATTACACCTACCTAAAGTAATCTGCTGTAAGCGTTATTCACTTTTAACGAAAAAAAATTTGCGATAAAAGTAGAAGTATAAGTTAGTATGTGACCCGTATAATGTATGACCCAGTTCAATCATGGCGACACAAAATTAATTTCGTTGCGCATTCTTTTGATTTGCTATATCTCCTAAGGTATTCATTTAATTTGCATGGTGTAAAGGGAACAAATAATTTTCCTTATATTTTCATGCCCACTAATGTATTTAAATTGAGAGGGGTTTACACTTTCTTGGTGTAAATAGCATTCCAATTACCACTTTATAATTGCTAATTTTTTAAAGAATGAACATGGTTATTGTATGTTATCCTTAAGAGATAAACATATGCTGCCGCGGACTTTTCTGTAGGCCTATATAAGATACACAATCCATGGTACATTATTTTGTAATACCTCGAAGGGTTTAGGCAGCGTTTTCGTTAAAAGCTCCCAGACGCCTCATTTTTATCTGACCTCTCCAACTAATGTCGTAATATTTTAGTCAATGTCTAAAAAAACTCAACAAATTATATACGAAAACCTTCCTCGAGAACCACTCTCTCGATTGGTGATCTCAGCCTGAAACTCCATGCAGTGGTTTTTAAGTTTATCGTGAACAAACAGACAGACAGACGGACAGACGCGGCTGGGGACTTTGTTTTATAATATGTAGTGATTAAAAGCAGAAGAGGAGGCATTCGCCCAGCAGTGGAATGCTATAGGCTAGATTAAATTAAAAGATGTGTCAGATGTCGATTTTTTATGTCCCAATAGTAGAAGGGGGCATTACCATATATACACCTGAGACCAGCTAAAGGTTCTTCATCAGACTGATACTTCAGACCTTCGATTTTTGACTTCAAATAAAGCGGCCCACCAAGTTGAATATTATTTGTAAAGGCGGTATGTCGATCTCTAATAGTTTGGTTGGGCTTTTGTGTTTTCTAATCAGGGTCACCAGGTATCTTCGATTATCCTAGTTTTTATAGTTTTCCCTTTATGTGGTGATTAAACCCTAACTCTGTACCAAATTTCAGCTCTCTGAGTTTATGGGAAGTACTAGTTCTATTTTGATGATCATGAGTGAATGAGTGTCATAAATGCGAAACTTTGCTTTCGCTTAACTCCGGAAGTAAATGACCTACAGACTTGAAATTTTGGATTTTAAGTATGTGATTATAGCTTACTAGATGACGAAAATTTCTGCGTTCTGGTCTTATCCAGAGGTTCTCTACTAGGGGCCTGAAAATGCGGCGAAATGGTTTCTGTAAAGGATGGTACGGCAGTGTTTGCTTCGCGCTCGACTTGGCTTGGGGGCACTGCCGTGCCCCCAGATACTTATTCAAAATCGAAATCAAAAACTAATTTTATTTAATTCAATTCATTCATTTCATTTATTTCATTTTGCTGAATATGGGTACAAAGGATGTTACAGTTAGTAGATGTTAAGTTTCACCATACCAGGCTTTACAGCCATGCAAAGGATTATATAAAACAACAATTATATGACTACTTACACAATAATTTGACAATAGGTACTAAAATTTGTGGATATTGCTAAAATTCAAGGTCAAAATATTAATATAGGTGTATGTTTTCTTCATACGAGTATAATGGCATATTTTCTGCTTTCGCGTTAATAAAAGTTGGAATCATAAAATGCATTCTTCTAAATATTTTGGGCTGATTCTAAGATCATTATACACATTATGTATAATATAATTAAAATACAATTTATAACAAAAGTGTATTTTGACACCCATCATGCAGATTAAACTTCACCTTTGACGTTCATTTTTCGTCTACAAAAAATTATTTCATTTGCAACTTTTTCGTCATTTTCTAAAACAGGCCCCTTAAAGGCCTCGCTCCGCTCATGGTGGAAACGGCCTTAATGTAACCGGTCGCAGTGCGATATTTAATCACCTGCATTCGGCATTCGCTTTGCACTATACGAGCATTAAACTTTTATACATATGTATATTTATGACTGATAAATGTGTCCATGTTACACGGAGCACTTTTTCGAATATCGCCATATTGATTGTGAATCTGACTCAGTATTCCGTAGGCGATCACTAGAGTAAGCAACTTTCGCTGTGGCTGGTCCCTGGATGGGTGACCACCTCGTGATTATTTTATGAAATTTAATTTGCTAGCGTTTCTGTGCATCGTATGACACATAAATCCTGGATTGTCATGGCAGTCTAAAAATATTTTTCGCCAAATACACCAAAAATCGGTGTCCGTCATGCTAGCGTACCCAAAAGCTATATCGAGTTGGTTACTATGCCATTAAACTCTGTGTAAATACTGCCTAATTAGTGTAAAAATAAAAAAAAAACTCTTCCTCTTTTGTTTAGGAAATAAATATCATTTTCACTGTGTACGCTGGCGTCACGAATTCACGATCAAGCTAGCGTACACATGGCGGTACTCGAAAACGACTAATTGTAAAGCAACAGAGTTTACACACAAAAACTCTGCGAAAATTCCATAACGATTGCTCTTATAAAAACAGATATATTAAACAAGACTTTTCAATGACATTCGGAGCGGGCGTTATGGCAGCGTACACATAACAGTTCTTATAGAAAGGGAACTTTTCTTTTAATAAATGCTATATGTAAAAATACTGCGTGAAATTCTGCCTCTCTTAGTGTAAATACTGTATGACAATTCGTAGTGGAATAATCATAAAATCTATGTTAAGTTCTAGGAACAAATGTATCGACGTACAGTCGCGAACAAATGAATTATTAGTTAAATTATAAACAGAGATGTAGCGTTATTTTCTAATATAAGTTAGCATGATGTGTTTTGACATAAATAAAATTAAAATGATTACCTATTTATGTGCTTGACTGTAAAAAGTTGCTTGCGTAAGTATTTACACTAATAGAAGCAGAATTTCACGCAGTATTTTTACATAATAGCATTTATTAAAAGAAAAGTTCCCTTTCTATAAGAACTATTATGTGTACGCTGCCATAACGCCCGCTCCGAATGCCATAGAAAAGTCTTGTTTAATATATCTGTTCTTACAAGAGCAATCGTTATGAAATTTTGCATAGCGGGAGAAGTATTGACGCAGAGTTTTTGTGTGTAAACTCTGTTGCTTTACAATTAGCCATTTTCGAGTACCGCCATGTGTACGCTAGCTTGATCGTGACGCCAGCGTACACAGTGAAAATGGTGTTTATTTCCTAAACTAAAGAGGAAGAGTTTTTTTTTACACTAATTAGGCAGTATTTACACAGAGTTTAATGGCATAGTAACCCACTTGATATAGCTTTTGGGTACGCTAGCATAACGGACACAAAAATCGCTATCTGAGTTGCTTTAAAAAATACACAATGCATAAACAGCTTACATATTCTAAAAACTTTTACCACATTATTTCGTACCAACAACGATACGATTCTATACTCACTATCCAATCGACCTCCATACAAAAAGATAATATCTATGGCATGTAGATTTTTTTTAACAATTTTCATAGAAACTACACGAAAAATCACTCTTAGTAATGGACTGCTATTTTTCACCCGAACTGTCGTATATTGGGGTCGTCAAATGACAGCCTTTGACAGGTAACCACTGGAGAATCGTAACGATATTGATTTATGGGTATCTGTAGCATAGAGTAGCGCGACCTTTTGCTATGACTTTGATCGGGTGGGGAGGCCCCATACGGAGACTTTCCCCTCTGTCAATACATACTACTAATGATTTATCATATATATGCGTGTGTCTGAAATAAAAAGTGTATTGCTTTTGTGTAAGTTCCATAGTGACAGCTGATTGCTTGTGTAGTGGTGTATGGTGTACGATTTCCCCCCGCAACATATGACAGACAGATTATAATTATGAAAAGAGCAAACAAGCTATGTCTACTCCCCCTGTACTGGTCGCGTTGCTCTATATAACACACAGATATGTATTGAGCAAACATGCTATGTCTACTCCCCTTGTACTAGTCGTGTTGCTCTATGTGACAGATGACACACAGATATGTATAGAGCAAACATGCTGTATCTACTCCCCTTGTATCAGTCGCGTTGCTCTATGTGACACACAGATATGTATAGATCAAACAAGCTATGTCTACTCCCCTTGTACTAGTCGCGTTGCTCTATGTGCCCACTTCCGTCCTATATCTATACTACCATTTCTTTCTAAAGTTCTAGAACGCCTTGTCTATAACCAGCTTAACACGTTCCTGTCTACCAACTCTTTGCTAAATCCTTTCCAATCTGGTTTTCGTACTGGACATAGTACTGTAACTGCTCTAGTTAATGTTACGGACGACATAAGAATAGGCATGGAGAAGGGCAGCCTCACGGTACTGTCTTTGCTTGATTTCAGTAATGCCTTCAACACTGTGGACTATGATATCCTACTCGGCATACTTCGCTCTCTTAACAAATCTCCTATGGTGTTGATTAGTTTCAAAGTTACCTGATTGGGCGCCGGCAACGTATATGTGTAGAAGATTCTCTTTCTTCTTGGACTAATATTACAGCCGGTGTTCCACAGGGCGGCGTTCTGTCTCCTTTACTCTTTGCTATATTTATAAATTCAATTTCTCAAAAATTAATTTCATCCTACCACCTTCATGCAGATGACTTACAAATATATACACAGGCGCCGTTAAACCAGTTGCACGAAGCAATTGCTGCAATGAACACGGATTTGGATCGCATATGTGAATGGAGCATTAATCATGGGCTTCAAGTTAATCCCTCAAAGACCCAGGTCATTATAGTCGGGAGTCGATATAGATAACGTCACGTATCGACTACACAATTTTGCCACAAGTTATTTTTAATGGTACTCCTATTGGTATAAGCGATGTGGTCAAAAACTTGGGAGTGCATATCGATAGCACATTGTCCTGGGATCATCAGCTGCAGGAGGTCGGGCGCAAACTGTTTGCATCTGCAGGATCACTACGTAGATTACGTAGTTTTCTCCCCACAGCCACTAAAATTGCGCTTGCCCACTCTCTTTTGCTCCCAAGCCTTGATTATGCAGATGTCAGCTATCTTGATCTCACAGAGGAGCAATTTGACAGGCTTGAGCGCCTAGAAAAGGTTTGTATTAGATTCATATTAGGACTACGCAAATATGACCACGTATCTGAATTCAGAAAAAAGCTCAAGTGGCTCCCAATTCGCTTTCGACGGAATACTCACATATTAGCTTTACTATACAATATACTGTTCAGTCCTTGTAGTCCCCGATATCTCAAAGAACGTTTCACGTTCCTTCATGACAAACATTCGAGATTTTTAAGGTCATCACAAAATTTTACTCTTTGGATGCCACAGCACTCAACAAATTTCGTGGACAAATCCTTCACTGTACAAGCGATTCGCCTGTGGAATGCTTTGCCAGTATCTATAAGGCGAGCACAATCACTAGTATCTTTCAAGAGTATGCAAATGAATCACTTTTTGTCTATTTCCGACTAGTACCTACTTCGTGTTTTCTTCTTAGTATTTATATGTCTCTAAATACGAGTATATATGATAAAGTATATCGTGTCTGTATGTATGTTTATGTATTGTATATATTATATAATATGTATGTGTATTTATGTATGTTTATTTATATGTATATAATTATAGTTATGTTGTTAGTATATGTTTGCTTCTAAAATTTGTACACTGCCCCTATCAGCTTCATGTTTTCTATCCATCCAAAGGTTGCCTGGCAGAGATTGCTTTTAGCGATAAGGCCGCCTATTGTACATACGTAGATTAAGATCTTCTTCTTTGAATATGTTCCTTTATGGTGTACAATAAAGAATATTTTATTATTATTTTATTATGTGACAGATGACACACAGATATGTATAGAGAAAACATGCTGTATCTACTCCCCCTGTACTGGCCGCGTTGCTCTATGTGACACACAGATATGTATAGATCAAACAAGCTATGTCTACTCCCCTTGTACTAGTCGCGTTGCTCTATGTGACAGATGACACACAGATATGTATAGAGAAAACATGCTGTATCTACTCCCCCTGTACTGGCCGCGTTGCTCTATGTGACACACAGATATGTATAGAGCAAACATGTTGTATCTACTCCCCCTGTACTGACCGCGTTGCTCTATGTGACAGATGATACACAGATATGCAAACATGCTGTATCTACTCCCCCTGTACTGGCCGCGTTGCTCTATGTGACACACAGATATGTATAGAGCAAACATGCTGTATCTACCCCCCCTGTACTGGCCGCGTTGCTCTATGTGACACACAGATATGTATAGAGCCAACATGCTGTATCTACTCCCCCTGTACTGGCCGCGTTGCTCTATGTGACACACAGATATGTATAGAGCAAACATGCTGTATCTACTCCCCCTGTACTGGCCGCGTTGCTCTATGTGACACACAGATATGTATAGAGCAAACATGCTGTATCTACTCCCCCTGTACTGGCCGCGTTGCTCTATGATCTGTAGGTATTCACTTTCAACACGCCTCTGCGTGTGCTCAAAGGAATACATAGATGTGTTATATACACACTTACTTAGTAAATAGCACATACGCTGATCTAATATACTGATATTATGAAGCTTAAAGTTTTGTTTGTTTGTTTGAACGAAATGATTTCTGGAATTTCAGGTAAGAATTTAAAAACTATTTTAGAACTGGCTGTCGTTAAGCCAAGTTGAAGCCTTAGGCGGCTTGAAGAATTTCAACAGCAGGTAGTCACAACCTACGCCTGTCCATCTCAACACAGCAGTACGGCTCACCACCTATTAAATAAATAAATAAATATTCACGGACATTTCACACAACGCTATCTGATCCCAAAATAAGCTAGGAATAACCTGCTTGTGTTATGGGTATCAGACCACGGATATTAATACTTATATACTTTTAAATACATACATAAAATACATAGAAACACCCAGACTCTATTACGCGGGACAAATTCTAAAAAGGTGAAATGTGGATGCCCACTTTTCACCTTTTTAGAATCTGTCTGTAATATGCCTCTGCCTACCTGCATTTATGAAAAATTTTGTTTCTTAAATTCTACGTAATTCTCGTAATACCTACCTTTTTTAAAGCTTTAAGTTGTTAACACCTGCAACTTCCTGTTAGATGAGATATGAAAATATGAACAGTTTGGGAGGTCCTGTCATTTCGCGCGGATTGTTCGGTCGCAAAATTGTCAAATTGGATTCAATTTTGTTGTTTATTTTATAATAAATTATGCTCGAGGCAATACCTTAGCAAAGCTGTGATTTTTCTTTACGGAAAACCCAAAAAGCATGCAACTCTAGCTAGTGTTTAGATTAGCTTATGATCTAAATATTGCGACATATTAAAGTGGTGTTATCATTTCGGGGCAGTGATATTAAAGTGGATATTTAAAAATTAGTATAAAATGTGAAATGTTAATGAATAAAAATGATTGTTAGGTAGGAACTTAATTTGGTGTAATCGGATCGTCATCAACATTGTGTGGTGGATGGTGGTTACTATTGCAACGACGCTGCATATTGCCAGTTCATGCAGTCAGTACCAAGTAGGTAGGTAAAGATGTTCGTGAGAGGTCATGAGGGCATATGCCCACATTTCACCTTTTTAGAATTTGTCCCACGTAATTAGTGGTGAGCCGTATTGCCGTGTTGAGATGGACAGGCGTAGGTTGTGACTACCTGCTGTTGAAATTCTTCAAGCCGCCTAAAAGGGCCTTCAACTTGGTTTTGAATATCTGTTTTGAAAATGAAACATTGATTAAGTAAGAACGGCAACGTTTCATCTCAGGCAGCACGAGTCAAAGGTCAATGGCTCTTTTGTTCAAAACATATGATCAAATTAGGGTGTTTAAAATACGTAATTACGTAAACAAACAAAAGCTAATTCCGGCTAATCTGATTAATATTTTAGGTTTGTGGGGGGGGGGTTTATTTATAATACATACCTATTCCTACGAGCTTTTTGAAAATATGTGAAAACATAAATCAAACTCGGTATAACATTACGCTACGACGATTAAGCGCGGAGCAACAATCAAACAAAGAGAATTAACACTAAGTACGTTGCAATGAAATATGTTACAAGAACGGGCTAAAGCCCACAACCAAATTTTCTTCGTTTCACGTAAAAAAAAGAGAAAAAAAAAAGAAAAATAGCCCACAATCAATTTTGACATTTTCTATCCAGCTGTCTATGGCAAAATCGTTCCTCATAAAAAGCTCTAAAAAGTTTGAAATTGTATAAATCTATCTTTTAAGGTTCGGTCACCTATGAAAAAGTTTATTACGCAGGCATAACCGGGAGCGCCCGCTAGTATAACATAATACGATAATGGGCACGACTTTTTGCATATATTTTTCTCATAATGACATCTCAAGTATTACACTCGAATGCCTTTTAAGACATATAGGTTTTTTATTTACTTCAAAAGACGTAGTTAAATATTACTCTCTCTTTAGTCTTAAATAGCAATTGACTGGATTACACTCATGTCACATAGGAATGGCAATTTAGGAAATAATAAAAAAACTGGTCAAGTGCGAATCACACTCAGCGCGCGAGTGTGATTCGCACTTGGCCGGTTTTTTCAGCTTTTTTCATTCCGTACCGAAAAACGACAAAAAATCACTTTTGTTGTATGGGCGCCCGCCTTTTGGTTTTATAGAGGCGCCATCATCTGTGAAAATTAAAGCTCTTTAGCTATCACGGCGAAGTCTCATGAATAAGGCCCCGTTTTTTATATTTGGGTACGGAACCCTAAAAAGTAACATACAATACATATAGGAAAAATAATATCAGGTTTTAGAAGTAAAAATAATATTGGGGACTTTGGCTTAAAAATGAAAGACTAATGACTTTCTGAAAATACTCCCATTGTAGCGGAATTTCGATAAATAATTATAAATCCTATGTATTTATAAATTAAAAAGTATGTTTATCAGCTGTCTAAATCTCATAGCACCGGCTTACATACATACATACATAACATCACGCCTGTCTCCCAACGGGGTAGGCAGAGACTATGACTTTCCATTATGAAAACTCACTCACTTGTACTATTCCACAACTTTTATTATAATTTTAATAATACCTAACCGGTTTCGCTATTATAGCATTCTCAAAGGTGTTTACAAACACCTTTGAGAATGCTATTTAAAGGTGTTTACACTAACTTTTGACATAAGAAATGATAATTTCTTATGTCAAAAGTGAGCCTTTGAGAATGCTATAATAGCGAAACCGGTCAGGTATTATTTAAAATCAAAATAAAAGTTGTGGAATAGTACAAGTGAGTGAGTTTTCATAATGTGTTATGAATGTATTTCGTTATAATAGTGCCTGGTGATTGGTGATCACACTGGTCTTGCCACATTTACATAATTACTCGGGACCAATACAACTACAGACAAAGCGTGGGTATGGTCGCCTCTGCCTCTCTCGAGGTGTAAAACAACGTAGAGAGATTTCGTGATTTTTTAATGAGAAGAGGATTTTAACTTTGCAGGTTCAGGCCCTTAACAATGTTTTGAAGGCCAGGCTATGGTGCAACAGTTGACCTATGGACGGGGTGGTGTTGCAAGTAACGGGTAGGGAGTTAGAAAGTATAATAGTCACTCCCAATAATATTGAAAATAAAAGATTTTAAACTGGGAGGAAAAAAAGATACGAAAAGGAATTTAAAATCCTTGATCGGCCAAGTTAAATGTAAGATTCGCTTTGTTTTTGGCAGTTTTTAACACTCTTGTCAGGGCAAAGCAGAGATCATATTGTACGGGATTTTTTTAAATCCATGTGAGTTTTAGGCAGACTTTGAGTCAGTGTAATCTAGTATTAAAAGTACTTGACCGTAATTCGAAGCTTATATAATGAGATAGGCATATCCGTTACCCGTAGGCTTATCTTACTCATGTTTGATGACGTATTTCCGTCGACTCACCAGCAGGGGGCGCCACCTGTGAACTTATAAAAGAACATGGCGTCCACTTTGTCCTCATTGGCGTTTTGATTCCCGTAGCAAAAGATTATAGCAGGAACACCTGCTAGTGCATTTATTTTTTTCCAGTTACTAGTTATTATACCTCGTAAAGTTATAAAAAGTGACTTGTGATGAAGTAAGTGAATTTACAGAAATAATTATTTAACGGCTTAGCCGTTCGTTTGAATATACAGTGAATCTAAAACAAGTGACTTGTGATTGAAGTAAGTGAACCTACAGACATAATTAACGGTTTGACCGTTCGTTTAAGTCTCAGGTATGATTTTACTTCATATTTTTACGATCACATATGAGTGTGATACGTCATAACGTGAAATAACCTATTATTTTAAAATAGCACGTAAACCTTTCGAGGTTGCAGTTTCTTTTATTTAATATCTTTAGTTACAGCTAATATCAAACTGATTTTATAGATTGTATTCATAGGTACTAATACTTTTTTTTTAGATATTATTTGCTTCGTGTATGTACAGCGTAAGTACCGCCAAATATAGAAAATATTTTCAAAATATTTTGTACCTACCCACATAAAGGCACATTAATTATACACTAGATGTTCCTATACATGTAAAAATATGGCCTATTATGGGTAAAATCGTAATCATCCCAAGTTTCTGAATACGTACGAGTGTGTCAAAGTACTAACTAAATGTTCACCATGAAAGTAGTACTTAAATTTTAGGTACCTACCTAACATAATATCTACTATTTCTTTTAGTTTGGTTTCTTGTTAGAAATGAATCCTCCATCATAGCTACAGTTCCAGCTCATTTAGCTCGAACTTCAAATAAGGGCGATCGTGACGCCACGTGCATTGTTGTTAGTGGAGTAAAAGAAGCCGACTTCCACTAAACCAGATAAGGATGATGGAAATGGGTGAGTTATTTCTCATTTACCTAACACTGGTCCTGACCAAGTGTAAATTTCTTCACAGATCAGAGGTTAATTTACGAGGATGATAGAAACAATCATCCTTGCTTCGTATTTTATATAGGGACAGCATTAAAAGAGATTTCGGTTACCCAAGATCCTAAGACACAGTATAACCTAAGAGGTTGATAGCCGCTCAATCCCGCCGGTGGCGTGGTCACGCCGGCGTATCCATAGGCGGTGCCCACGCCTTCGGCGGGAACGGCGGCTGCACGCCGGACGTCACACAATATATCCTTATTTCTTTTACAGGAGTCGTACTACATAAATACTTACTGTTTCATCATGCTGGATAACTGACGAAAATAACTACACTAAATCCGAGAACACCCCATGTGTAATGGATTTATGATATTTGGCCGAAAATTAGGATGGGGAAAATGAAGGAGTACTCTCAGATTTTACCATGTAATTCAAAATAAAAAGCAGTTTTCTGACATAAATTATTTTATTTACAAAATATACACATCAACAATTCACTTTCACCAAAAAAAAAAAATCTGTAGATATGAAATCTCCGAAAATAAAATAAAATATTACTGCCTATTTATTTGTTTATTTTTTTGTTTATTTTGGGGATATCGAGGCTATGTAATCTTAAATTATTTAAAAAAAACCCCCCCATTTTTATTATTGATTTTCACATAAATTATTCATATGTTAAATGTTAAATGGTATTTTGACAAAAGATTATAGTTTCTATTGAGAAAATCTCAACAAATATCGGTTAAATACGAGCACTGCACAACAAAAACAACAACAAAAAATAATGGTGACCTTCGCGTGTTATTTTATCAAATTTTACAAATTTAACTTCGAATTACACTGAAAATATTTATCACAGCTGTTAAACAACATAACAGGATACTTTTAAATGCAAAACAACAATATTTGAAACAGAATAAACGAAAATATTCAACACTTAATCACATTAATACTTTCTATGAACGGCGTCAAAGAAGCAATAAATAATGACAGCAATCAAATCGTGATTTCAACTTTTTTTTTCATTACATTCACTCGGCAAGCTATCTCATTCCGTACCATAACCAATTCTACACAATAATTTATACAGAAAGACTTAGACCCGCGACCATACAGCCATAGATATCGAAAAATGTGCGAGGAGAACCAAACGAAAAAAGTTGGCCGCCATGGTTGCCAAAGCAATCGACTGTTCGGGAGATTGGCAACTCGGGTTTCATGCGGCATTCAACGGATAGACACGTTTTGGCGACAAATTGCCTAGATAAGATAATATGCTGATACCCACTATTGTAAAATCATAGTCCTGGGTTCGTCAACCTAAACAAAAACGGGGAGATCCGACAATTCGAGCCCCTGCTACATTTTGAAAAAGCTGACAAGGCTCTTTCTGCCAAAAGGCTTTTGCTGCCAAAACTTTTTGTATTTTTAAACAATGAGAATCTGTTGAAAAACTTAAGTCTCTTCGAAACATTTATGACAAAATTGAAGATCTACTTTAATAATAGGATTTGCATAAATCTTTTATCAATTTATTACAAATGGCCTGCGGCCATAGATCTGATTTCATATATATTCTCAGAATTGTCAAAGACCCAATTCTTAAAAATGAACCTTGATAAAATATCGCCTTCAAACACATACATTTTCGAGGCTGAAGCCTTTTCAACGGCACTCGGGAAGGCATGCATTTTGGTATTCGATCTCCAAAAAGGGTGACCCCGAAAAAAGTTCATCCAAATCATTACGCCAGCCTTCGAGAGGATCAGGCGTCAAGATCAGATCTCCATCGAATGGAGTCCAGATTCCATTGTACCAAGAGCCTTTTTAGGCCTGTATTACAGTTACCACTCTCGACGGGTGTGTACAATATCTATGATAATTGATCCAATTGATTGATGATGATGATAATTGAACCAAGATCAGATCTCCATCGAATGGAGTCCAGATTCCATTGTACCAAGAGCCTTTTTAGGCCTGTATTACAGTTACCACTCTCGACGGGTGTGTACAATATCTATGATAATTGATCCAATTGATTGATGATGATGATAATTGAACCAAGATCAGATCTCCATCGAATGGAGTCCAGATTCCATTGTACCAAGAGCCTTTTTAGGCCTGTATTACAGTTACCACTCTCGACGGGTGTGTACAATATCTATGATAATTGGGCATACGACAGTAAATGTCCCTTCAATTAAGAAATTTCTGAGCTTTAGGCTCTCAAAGAGACTGAGAAGTTTAACATCCTCTGCCCATACTGTGGTGTTCTTCCACCTTCGGACAGGGATTTCGGGAGACACAATAAGAGACGCTGTTCACAGTTTAGCAGGTTTATTCCGACTGTCGTAACTGACAAGATAATTGTGTACCTACCTACATATTATACCTATTATAGATACGATACACTACATTCCTCCACCTTAATCCGATAATACATATTATAATCCTACATCAAATAATACAAACAGTTTAATATTTTGTCCTTACAATTAATTAGACCTATGCAACATACATTAAGTATTATTATAACTCATTAAAGGTATAGGTACATCAGAGATACGTTAAGTAACGTAAAGATTAGTCTGTATTCTTAGGTATACATCTACTAATACAAACTTAAAGATGCTTAGGTAACCTAATCAACATTACGGTGTAATAAATAGGTACGGTGGTACAAGATACTTAATCAACAATGTATGCCTATCTATGGTAAGTTTATAATAACATTCACATTATTTTACGTTTTTCTATGCGATATTTCCGTATCGGGCGAGACTGAAGAGGTACACCGGTTAGCGGGGTCTCCGTGCAGCTAGTATCATTTTCTGATAACCCTACATCGTCCCCGTGGTTCGAATCCGGGTATGCCTTGACCAACTCTGTTTCCTTATCAACTGTGTTTCCGGGAATAGGCATCTCGCATCCCCTAGGACCCCCTTCCGCTATCGGTGCCACCGCGTCCCCCGACTGTTCCACTGGGCTCTCCTGAGGCTTTTCGAGTAATAGGTTAGTGCCTGTCGTAGCTAGCGAACTCCTAGACCTACGTTTTAACTGATCGACGTGCCTGTGAATGACATTACCACTGCTATCTCTTACTTTATAGTTAGTTGTACCTACAGACTCTAAGACATTACCGGGAGCCCACTTTTCGTTTTTAAGGTACTGTCTATACCACACACCTTCTCCGACTTCCACCTTCCTGTCGGTCCCGCCGGCATAATCTACCTGTCGTCGCTGTGCCCGCCTAACGTGAGCTTCTCTGTCTGGCTTCAACGCGTCCAGACGTGTACGTAGGTGCCTACCCATTAATTACATCGCAGGGCTCTCTCCCGTGGTGGCATGTTCCGTGTTTCGATAATGCAATAGGAACGTATTTAAGGACCGATCGACACAATTTCCTTCGGCGTTTGCTTTCTTTATTACGCGTTTCAATGTCTTGACGGCATTTTCCGCAGCGTCGTTCGATGCCGGATGATACGGGGCGGAGAATATGTGTTCGATTCCGTCTTTACTTAGGAACGTTTCGAACTCCCTACTCGTAAATGGTGGACCATTATCAGTTACTATTTGCTTAGGAACCCCCATCCTACTCCATAATTCGTCAAGCTTATGAACGGTACTACTGGCCACTGTACTCGGAACCCTAAATATTTCCATCCACTTAGACATAGCATCTATCACAATCAAATACGTTTTTCCAAATATGGGGCCTAGAAAGTCAAGGTGCAGCCTGGACCATGCACGCTGAGGGCGCGGCCACACCCGCGGTTCGTGCTTGGGCGGTGCGTCAGCGTGTGCGGCGCACACTTGACAAGCGCGGCACGTCGCCTCTACTGCCTCGTCGAGGCCGGGCCACCGCCTTCGACTTCACTATCCCCATGTGCGGCTCGTGAATACATGCTAACACCTTGGCTTGACAGCTACCCGGCACTACTACCCTGTGGCCCCACATTACGCAACCTAGCTCCTCGTACAGCTCTGCCTTCCTATTGAAGTAAGGTTGCATGTTGAATATTTCACACTGGGCTGGCCAACCGTCGCGGATATAACTCAATACCCTACTCAGAATGGGGTCCCTAGCGGTTTCTTTTTTTACCCCATTATAATCTAATAATAACGCATCTTGAGCGAGATGTAGGTATGTTTGTTCGGGTGGGGAAGCCGCGCCCCCTTTATTTGATTTTATCGGTAAACGCGATAACCCATCGGCGCAATTATCTTTTGTCGATACATACTCAATATCATAATTATATGCTGATAAGATAACAGCCCAGCGCTGCATTCGGCTGGCTGTCATCGTAGGTATACCCTTATTTGGTCCAAATATTGAAACCAACGGCTTATGGTCGGTACGCAATGTAAACTGACGTCCATACAGATACTGATGAAATTTTTTCATTGTAAATATAATAGCTAAGGCCTCGCGATGAATTTGTGAGTAGTTCCGCTCGGCGTCGGTCAGTGTGCGTGAAGCGTACGCGACGGGCGCTCGGCCCCGGCGGCGCCGCACGGCTGTGTGAGTACCGCGCCCACTCCCTGAGCGCACGTCACGATCAGCTGTTTTGTCGGATCGTAGTGAGCTAACACCTCGGTATCGGTTAACCTACGTTTCACTTCCTGAAATGCCCGTTTACACTCTGCATTCCAGTCCCAATCTACCCCTTTTCTTAACAACCTATACAACGGAACCAATAACGGATTAAAATTCCTAATAAATTTTGCGAAGAAATTCACCATACCCAAGAATGATCGTAGTTCCGGTACATTCCGCGGAGCTTGCATTTTCAAGATAGCTTCTATCTTAGATCTATCTGCTTTGACACCTTCTTTGGAAATAACAAATCCTAAGTATGTAACCTCTTCCGACAGGAAAACACATTTACTGCGTTTCAATTTAAGCCCGTTTTGTAATAATCGCTCAAAAACCATTTCTAACGCTTTCAAATGTTCTGTTTTAGTCTTACCCCCAATAATAATATCATCCAAGAAGACTTGTACATTCGGAATATTACACAATAGATTCGTCATTATGCGTTGAAAATTCCTACACTTGAAGCCAAACCATAAACTAATCTATTATACAAAAATAAACCTCGATGTGTGTTAATTACTGTGTACCTTTTTGATTCATCTAATTCCACTTGGTTGTAGGCTTGTGATAAATCAATTTTGCTATAAAATTGATTTCCATTCAGCCCCACAATTACATCCTCTATTTTAGGTAAGGGGTAGCGGTCGATCAGTAAAACGGGGTTAAGAGTCGCTTTATAGTCTGCACAGATTCTAAGCGTACCGTCCGGTTTGTTGATGGGTACCAGTGGAGAGGCCCAGTCAGAGCAGTCAACGGGCTCGATGACTCCGGCGCGTAGCATGCTATCGAGCTCGGCATCCACGCGCTCCCTCAGCGCGTACGGCAGCGGCCGCGCGCGGTGGAACACGGGTACCGCGCCCTCGCGAACCCGGAGCGTGGCCCGCTCGCCGGTGTATCGCCCCAGCCCGCCGCTAAACAGCTCTTTATACCTGTCGAGCAATTTACAGATAACATTATCTACGGGTTTACATGTAATTTGGTTTTTCAAAAGGTTACATTTGAAATTATTAGGGACTTGAATCTGTAATTCAGCTAACCACTGTCTACCTAATAATGATGTCGTACCCCCTTCTATAATAAAAAGTTCTAGAGCCTTCTCCCGATTTAGATAGCCAACCTTCGGCTTAATGATACCTAGGGGCTTTATTTTGGTACCGTCATAAAATGTTAAAATCGTCTCATCCTTCACAATTTTTAAATGCGAGAAATACTTATCGTAGGTACTTTTGCTAACGCATGAAATGGCCGTCCCTGTATCTATTTCCATTCTAATCACTGTTTTGTCGATAAGAATAGGAATACTCACTGCGCTGTAGTTGTTGAGGCACAGGTGATGTAAGTCGATCTCCTCGTCCTCCTCCTCTACGCCGACATCCCCATAATGGATGCCTCCTTGGGTATCTCTATGGAGTTGCTCCCGACCCCTCTGTGTGCTGCTTGGGGCCCCCTCCGGGCACACACGCCGCAAATGCCCTGTGCGCTGGCATTTGCTGCACACATACTGTCTGAACCGACACTGTGCCTCGTCGTGATTACGCGCTCCGCACGCTCTGCAACCGGCCGATCCGCCGGTGCGCCCAGTGCTCATGCTGCCGCGCTGCTCCGCAGGCAGCCGCGGAGCGCGTGCGTTTGTTCCGGCCGCGCCACCCCGACCACGCCCGCGCATTGGTATAGTGCTGCCGCGACGCGCACACGTTGATGCCACAAGATGCACTGCCTGCGGTACGGTCGCTGTTTTACTAACCGCGTCGACCGTGTAGTCCGCTGCACCCCCGCCTTCCACCGCCGCCGCGTCCCGCTCTGCAGCCTCTAGCGACGTGGCGAGCTTCACCGCTTGCGTGAATGTGTAACTATCGCTCTCTGCGAACAACCTTTGCCTAGTGACGTCACTTCTGATGCCGCAAACTAGTTGATCCCGCAAGTTCTCGTTCAAATTCGCTTCAAATTTACAGTGCCTAGACAACCTTTTCAGCTCTGTTACGTAGACGGAAATATTTTCAGTCGCCAGTTGCCTTCTTTGTCTAAAGCGATATCTTTCTGCTAAAGCCGAGGGCGCTGGCTGTAGGTACTCGCGTAACAAAGAAACCGCCGCATCGTACGTGAGAGTGGAGGGTACCGCCGGACTTGCCAAGTTCACCAACACCTCGTAGGCTTCATCCCTCATCACTGCAATTAGAGTAGGTAACAGCTTGTCCTTGGCAACGTCGTTCACTTTAAAATACATATTTAATCGATCGACGTACGATGACCACGTACCTGCCTTCACGTCGAATGGGCCGATTTTTCCTATCGACATCTTTATTAGCCGATAACTTTAACGTAGTATATTTTTATCCTCGTCGCCACTGTGGTGTTCTTCCACCTTCGGACAGGGATTTCGGGAGACACAATAAGAGACGCTGTTCACAGTTTAGCAGGTTTATTCCGACTGTCGTAACTGACAAGATAATTGTGTACCTACCTACATTTTATACCTATTATAGATACGATACACTACACATACCAGCAAAGGAAACACTAACCAGTTACCACCCTCGAGGGGTATGTACAATATTGTGTATCTATAATAATTGGGTATACGATAGTAACCAGGCGTACGATAACATACTAAGTAACCATGCAAGGATGTCCCTTCAATTACGAAATTTCCGAGCTCGAGGCTCTCAAAGAGACGAGGAGAGGTCTAACATCCTCTGCCTACACCAGCAAAGGAAACACTAAATGATATGACCCTGTCATTCTATGTCGGTCAGTTAACTCTGTACAAACTGATAACCTTCCCACATTTAAATTTACACCGAACTCTGTTCAAGTCCTGTCCTGACAAAGTTGTAATTTTTACCAGGTCAGGATCTGATGATGGGATCCAGGAGAAAAGTAAGGCAACCACCGAAAATTGTAGGGACAACTAGTGCACTTGCAAATATATATAACAATTTAATTAACAATTTAATGGTAAGGAACGAGAGTACCAAAAAGTTTTAAATTTATAAAAGGGTACCGCATTCCCTTTATCCAGAAACTCCAATCCGTCCTGCACGGTATTGGAGAGGACGCAGGTTCGAATCCTGCGGAAAACTGATAACCTTCCCACATTTAAATTTACACCGAACTCTGTTCAAGTCCTGTCCTGACAAAGTTGTAAATTTTCACTTTATGTTAAAACGCTATGGAAAACTTGACTAAGGTGGAATACTAATTGCTTTAAATACTTAAGAATCCATACAACGAACTCTTTTTAAAAAGGTTTCCTTTTTAACTGAAATGACCACATTGTGCAATGGTTCAAAAGATGAATGCTCAAGGCACTCTAAAACTAGTTCCTTTGTCACCAAGTTTGGTTTCTCCACTTTTCCTAACTTCAAATAGCGATGGGTCATCCGCCCAGAATTCAGTTTTAGGACATTGTACGCCTTTGTGAAGCCAGAATAATTCTATCTTTCAGCATGTTCCGCTTACCAGATTTCCTCCAACCACGAGATTGGATGTGCAAAATACATCTCAGTCAAGCTTATTTTCATGGTAAAGCTGATGTAGTGTACATTATTCTTTCTCAGAGCACATTCTTGTCTTCCGCTCGGGTAAGCCGCACCCAAAACATTTTCGTTTCTCACCATCTGGGTGCCTCGATTTCTATAGAATAAGAGTATTCAAATACTCGTCTACCTACACAAAATCTCATTTTGCACATCAAAATCCTGTTACTCTTCACAAACACGTACAAATAGCCTTGAAAACTCTTCAAACCCAGGGATGGTTAGACAATTGGGAGAAAACAATAATAGGTTCCCAAAGAAACCTCTCATATCGTTATGCGATAGACATAGAACTACCTGAAACTCCAATACCAAAAGAAAAGATATTAGACATAAAAGGAAGATTTATTTATTCCAAATCAAAGAAACTTAGTTCTTTTAAAGAAAATTCCAACTTGGTGGGTCTTTTGAATTTTTACCACTTTCGCAGTGCCTAGGGGTAGCTTTACCTCAGCGTCACATTCGGTCAATCCCTAACCGACAACCCACTGAAGAAAATAGTAGTGCACGGAGAGGTACAAGTGGAACTCCAATAGTGGGTCCGCAATTACCGGTTCTCGACAATTTTACAAGCTTTCCATCCGAGATGCTTTCTTACCACGGACGCGCCAGATTTCGCTTGGGAGCCCAGCTAGAAAACATTTCTCTAACAGCCTCGAGGGCCCAGAATAACAAAGATTGCGCTGCATCAAAGAGAGATGTTGACAATCTTACACATGATTCGAAATCATATACCGGTACTGTGTTACAGTCTCTACTCATTCAAAGCAGTTGTAGTCCATCCCCCCAGAGGGACGAGACCAAATCAATTGCCTTGACGAACTTAACTCGTCAGCTTGCGTGTAATGGTCCGACATCAAATTGACTTCACCATACACTGCATTCCGAGCCGATATACCATATGTATCAGCTCCTCCGGGTATTTTTTGTGAGCATCCTGCTTCAAACACCACTAAGGCAAGATTGCCAACAAACAATATTCCTATTATGAAATGGAGAACACTACATGATAGGCCTGTTTGTAATGTGTGGATATTACTTCCACCACCATTTTTAATACCCAAGATGCTGTCACACCTTAATCGGTCAACAGAAGTGTTTGTGTTTGTGGGGCCGCGATGGCACAAGGTAATAATAGAGGGCAGATCTCAAAGCGAGAGCTCTGTAAGCTCCATTCGTTCTGCAGAACCTAATAAACATTATTTCTTTCCTTCTAATAAACACCTCGACAGGTCTCCCACCACCTCACATAGAGAATCTGTGGAAATGTGTGGGGGGGGGGCGAAGAGGTAAATAACAGATATAAAATCAAAAACTATTGAGCTATTGAGCTCCTTGAGACCTACCCTTTAAGATACTTTTAAATTTTACAGTTTTAACCGACTTGCATTTTATTCATGGTTATTAAGTTATTGTATAATACGATTCTGTTACATAAATCTGTTGTTGCTGTTCTTCATAATATAGAAACCGTTAGTCAACTTTACATAGTTCGCATGTTTTGGTTAAACATATCTTGGTCGATCTCTTTAAAAAATGTAAAGAAAGTTAAATCACATATTCATTGATATTGGGATTGATGACTTAGTTCAATATTACCAAGTATTGATACACAGAGAACATTTTTCAGGTTTCTCGTCATAGTGATTTTATGCTTAGGTCGCCGCAACCACGATCTAACTTTGCTCGATTGTATTAACTCACGTCATAGGTACTACTTTTAGGCCCGAATCAAGAGTCCGAAACTGATCATTTTCATTTCAGACAATCTGGTTGGAAAACTATTGAATCCTTTTTTCTAGATAAAAAGTAAGGATATCAGAGTAACCGATATGAGACTACACAGTCAAATAGTTTATTTATGACTGTTAGAGGTTCTCCAACTATTCTAGCCCCGGCACTACCCGGTCAACAGCAGCTTCTAAGAATTGGTGGTGGTGGTAGGATCAAATTAATCCTTAACACGAGGTAATTGACGATGGGTTTCAAAAAAATTTATCGTCGAGTAATAATGTCAGCTACTACCACCAATCAAATATAATAATAATTCGCAATTATTTAATCCTGTCAATAGAAGGAATACTTACTACTCCTTAAATAAGATTCCTTATTTAGTCTGTTTAAGATTACATATGAAGTTGTTCAAGATGGTAAAGATTATAAATCTAGATGCCATACATACAACATTCTATAATATTATTTTCCTAAAAATAAATTAGAATCACATTGGCGTTTCCGTCACTCACCAGGCGAAAACAAACATTTCTCATTATATAAGCTTCGAATTACGGTCAAGTACTTTTAATAGCGGCGTTTTCCCTGAAAGAAAACGCATATTAAAATACTTACCTAATTCGAAGCTTACTTTTTAAATCTGCCTGGTGAATAAAAGCCAATGAGGACAAAGTGGACGCCATGTTCTTTTATAAGTTCACAGGTGGCGCCCCCTGCTTGTGAGTGGACGGAAATACGTCATCAAACATGAGTAAGATAAGCCTACGGGTAACGGATATGCCTATCTCATTATATAAGCTTCGAATTAGGTAAGTATTTTAAAATGCGTTTTCTTTCAGGGAAAACGCCGCTATTTTGATAATAATAATATGTAGTGGATAACTGGTTTTGGAAGAAGTAGGTATGTATCATACCCTGCTTTTCCGATCATCGTCTAATTTGATAGAACTTTCAAAAACAATTACAAAGTAACTTCAAGCAAATAAAGTTGTTTGTATCTGACATAAATTATCTTAACCCTTTTCATAAAACTTAAGTTACATAATATAATAGTTCCATGTTTTATAAGTAATAAATAGTTTGACAAAAGTTTGAAGAAAAACTCGTGCGTGTGGCTTAAACTTCGTGGGAACTGAAGGGTGGTATGTTAATCAAATTTGCGAGTCTTTTATACCTGGTGACAGTTTATGTGGGAAAATTTTGTAAACCGGGAAAATATATTTTGCTGGTATGATGTATTATAAATGTATATTTCTTGGAAGTAATAAGGTTTTGGAAAGTTCAATGATGTGAGATAAAAGAAGATATACATATTTAGATATCTTTTTAGGATTTCGTAGCCAAAGTGTAAAAATGGGACCCTTTTTTTTCTTTCTTTACGTGAGGGAAAATCCTCATGGATGTTATGCCGGACTCCTACCGACCAAAAACCTCACGTAACGCCCAACAGCCTATGGTTGTGAGCCCCGGGTAAGCCCTCGGAAGGATGTCCCAGGACTCCCAACAGACCTACGGCCGCCACAGCGGCCTCGCCCTGGGGGTGTTTCGGGTGCTATCCCGCGTCTTTGGGGGGTATCGGGTGTGATCCCGCTTCTAAGGGGGGCGTACGTAAGTTCCTCACGTCACGCTTTCGTCACGGGCCTGCTTCTGTAAGGACGGTGAGCGACCCTCTCACAGTCCTCAGACCCCCGGTCATGGAGGCCGATAGTCCTCGGCGAAGACACGTCGGCGGCGCCCAGGCCGCCGACTGCGGAACTCGGGTGGGAGATTTCTATCCCGCACCCGGCCCGCTGCCTCCTTCTGGAGCATGATCTGCTCGCAGAAGGAGGCGGCGCAGTCCCACTTACTCCCGCTGGAGAGCATGGCTCGCACCATGGTCTCGAGCGAGAGAGTGTCCACGACCAGACCCACTACGAGGACCTGGCGCTGTTGCGCCCACGCCGTGCACTCCACAAGCGTGTGGAGCGCCGTGTCATCGCCGCGGTCCTCGCAATACACACAAACTTTTACGTTTAAAATATTAGTAAGAGGGAACTGCGTAGAGAAGAAAATCTCGAAACGAAACCCGGTTGTCAGTAAAATGATAATCGTTTAGCGAAGTTGAATGCCTTATGGGAGGATTGAAAATTTCAGGTCGCAATGGACAGGCGCAGGTCGCAGCGACCTGCGCCTGTCCATTTCAACACGGAAATAGGCTCACCAAGGTGAAATGTGGGCGTACACTATGTCTCTGCCTACCCCTTCGAGGATAAAGGCATGTACACTATATATTGGGTGTAACAAAATTACCTATCCAAATTTCGTCACGTGACGTGGCATCAGTCAAGAAACATTACAAAAATGAAGAAAAAAAAATCACATGAATACTTTAACCGTAAAGCCGTTTTAAAGGTCCTATTTTATCCTATTTTCACCCTTTCTATCTCTACTGAGCGGCAGTAGAAAGCGACAACGACAGCCAGACGGGTGCTCTGTGTTTGTTTTGCCACGGCGACCATGTTACCTCGAATTGCCGCGGTAAAAAATGAATTCTTAATGTGCGACAAAAAAAAAAAAAGATTTCCCCCCTTTTTTATTAAATATTTGTATTTGATTTCCGATGCCAAGTCATCTCATGAAATTTGGAGAGGTAATTTTGTTACACCCAGTATATGTATATTTTACCCGGGGTTAGTGTAGCTTCCCAACAGTGAAAGAAATTTTCGAATCGGTTCAGCAGTTTCGGAGCCTAATCAACTGCAATCAAACAAACGATCAAAACTTTTCATAATATAAGTCTTTACTAGCGGACGTCACGCAGTTTCACCCGCTTAGTTCCCGTTCCCGTGGGAATACGGGAATAAAATATGTAGTGTAGCTACCCAACAGTGAAAGAATTTTTCAAATTGGTCCAGTAGTTCCGGAGCCTATTCGTTACAAACAAACAAAAAAACAAATCTTTCCTCTTTATAATATTAGTATAAATTAGTAAGGATTACTGGGTATACTTACCTACTTATAAAAATCGTTTGTTATGCCTTGTTAACAAACTTAAATCTACGAAGATCAAACAAAAATAATGTCTTTTCTAGACAAAATATATTTCATCTTGTATTATATCTGAGCCTTGGCCGCTATTCGTCAGCCAAGCACGTTTTGAGGCTGAAAATAAGATTTATTATTTGATTTTTTCCATCTAAAGGCCATTATAGGATCGAAAAACGTGACTTAATGTTATTTTCATGGAGGTCTTGCGTGACTTTATGATTTTCAGAATAGTCTTTGAATAGATAGATTTTCAATCTTTATACATACGAAATTGGAAGGACCCTTCGTTCGTCAGTGGACTGGAATAGACTGATTTGGTTGAGATAAATACGATACGTGCAGAGTTTTAGGCGGAACTCCTCATGGGTGCTAAGCTGGATACCTACCTAAGATCATACGGTGCCTTGCCATCTACCTACGGCTGGGACCCTATGATGAAACTCCGGAATGATAACCCCTGTACTCCTGACCCTTACTATGTTCGCAAACGCTGTTTCGCCTGTTAGGGTAATGTTTTGTCTTGCTTTTGGGGGGTTTCGGGCTTTATACCCCTTCTTTGATGGAGGGTGGAGGTTGTTGGCGCGAAGTACAGAGTTGTAAACATTAGAGCCAATGAAAAGCGACTACATTAATGGTGTATAGGAGCCGTATCAAGAACTACGGGACCAATTAGGACAGGAATATGATAGGTGAACCTGCAGAGACACATACGAGGTTCTGACACTGACACCTTTGAGGTTCTCATAAAGCAATCGCTTCTGTGGCTTCTCAAAATAAAGGCAGTTGATCAACTGGGCATATACGCCCCCATTTCACCTTAAAATTCTATGTCCCACTTCCACGTAATAGGTGGTAAGCCCATTGCCGTGCTGAAATGGACAGGCGCAGCTCGCGCGACCCGCAATTTTTCCTCCCGTTACGATTATCATTTTACTGACAATCGGGTTTCATTTCGATTTTCGTTCTCTACGCAATGGATCTTTTTGCAAAGGTGTTCCTTTAGTCGCCTCTCGTCGCAACACGGGACCCCGTCGCCACACGGAGCAGTGTTGCTGGCCATATAATCAGCACCGGAGAAAATATGAAATTACATCGCCTAATAACAGACAAGAGATGCTATGCTTGCTTTCTAAATGCAAAGAAATCTCATTACGCATAAACTTCGCTCCTGTTCGTTGGAATACCCTCTGAAAACAACTAGTGTTGTTTGATTCAGAAAAGACGATACTTGTATAAAAAATACTCAGTAAATATACTTACAAGAATGAATACTCCGTAATATATTATTTAGATGCATTCTCGAGAGACGCAGGTCATAAATAACGTGAGGTGTATTAGGTACGGCGTCCCCCAGAGGGCGCGCTGGAGGTACATTAGCTGTCGATGTAGCGTCATGAAATAGCGTGCGAGTTGTTGATGGAAAAATAAGTTATGTAAGCTGACTTCTTATAATATACACACATGTATGTACCTACCTACCTAACCAATTCTTTTATCTGCGAAGCAGTTATCAGAGCTATACTCAAAATGCACGCATATTACTAGTTGTATTTTGTCTCTCGTCATAGGTTGCCGTCATGAAATGGACAGAAAATGAAAATTTCAAAAGTGAATCAGCTAGATGCGTATAATTCAACCAGAGGGATTTAACAGCTGGGGTTATATTCCCGAGGGCGCACCCGGAAAGAGCACCTTGTGGTTTAACCAATAGAAGTCAGGCATAATCCATGAGGATCTCCACTCTTAATAAAATAAGAAATTTCACTCCACGCCTTTTATTTTCTTTTTTAACGTGAAGGAAAATCCATCATGGATGCTATACCGGACTCCTTCCGACTAAAAAACCTCACGTAACGCCCAACAGCCTATGGTTGGGAGCCCCAGGTAAGCTTTCGGAAGGACGTCCCAGGACTCACAACAGACCCACGGCCGTCACTGCGGCCTCGCCTAGGGGGTGGTTCAGGTGCTATCCCGCGTCTTTGGGTGGTTTCGCGTGTGATTTCACTTGTAAGGGGGGGGGCGTGAATTCCTCACCTCACGCTACCGTCATGGGCCTGCTTCTGTATCACTCAACGCCTAATCGTAACCTACAAATTTTATATCTTTAGCGCAATCTTACCATTACAATGTAGGCATCCAGTAAGCGGGTTTTTCAAATACTGTTCTAAGGGAATGAAATGGTGAGTTTATTAAATTACTTGGAATTAATTAACGCACAAATTACTGAAGTACAAACTAAGTACTCCCACTAATTCGATTCAATCTCAAATGTGGGTACTTTCATTTCATTATACCATTCATAGACATCTCGCCCTTGGAACTGTGCCCAAAAGCCTCTCATAAGTTTATCTTTATTAATGGAAGAATGTAAATACTGCCTAGCTGGTGGAATAGGCGTGTATTGAATAGCTGCGAGCTCCATCCAAAGAAAATATAATAGGACTAGCTATGATACCCAGATGTTTTGATAATCTTAAGGGTGGAATTGACGACCTGAAAATGGTAGCGGGGAGTGACTGGTGGTGATGCGGAATACGCAGGATCGTGCATTGTGGCGTAATTTGGGAGAGGCCTACGTCCAGCAGTGTACTGCCATCGGCTGAATTGATGATGATTAATGAAGGGTGGAATTTCGGAGAATAATGCACATTTGATTCTCGACCACACGACATGAAACTGTGGACAGAAATTTGCGGGTACGGTGAAACGTCACCTGTATCTCGTCTTCCTAAATATGAGACAGATGATGTTTCTTAAGCTTATTTCCGTCCACGCATTCGAGTCATATGAATCGAGAATGGGCGCCCTGTCTATCAAATTCCTTCCCACAAACACTACAACACAAGAAGTATTAAAAGTGCAGCTCCCAGACACGAGGTATTTTTGTACGACCACAGTCTGGAATAACCACAGACAATACAGAATAGCACATGGACTATAATACGTTCCCGTAGAATGTTGAATTCCACATGGGCGGACCCAAGGACACTAGGTGAAGGTCTACTTAAATATAAGTTATTAAATTATTACAATTTACTTGAGCAGAACTTAACTAAAACATGTATTTTGCGCACATTAGTTAAAACTACGAGTAATTCTACTCGCGTGTAGGTACACTAAGTATGGAATATTACACGTTTAATTTGCAAAAAGCCTAACGTAACGCTTCAGTTATTTGCTAGAGAAAATTAGGTAAGTATTGTGCGTACATAAAGTTATAATCAGCATGCCTACCTGAATAATAGTAGTCTTTTTCCTAGAAGGGTAGGCAGAAGCTCACTATCACTAGTTGTATTTTATTCGGAATAATCCTTCTATAGTTTAACTTATTTAATGTGCGAACGTAATCAAGAATAATAGGCGATAATATTACTGTCGTGAATTCTAGGACATCCTTCGATGTGTAAACCGTGTAGTTTTTAATCGGTGAAAGTCTGGTAGAATAAAATATATAGTAATTTTTAGTTTTTATTTATTTATTTAAATAGAAACCACGCCAGTCATTAGGGTCGAATTGTCTCCAAAACTTCAAAGTACAATAAAGTAAAAAAATGTACCAAAGTTTGGAAATAAATTAAATAATATAATATAAAGGAAAATATCATGCTGTATAACATCTCTTTAAAATTTAATTTCCTAACTGTCTTAAACGGAAATTAAACACAGGGTGTTTCCTTTAATACTGGTATGTTATACGTCAAGTCATTTGCGTATAATTAATCTAGAATTTTTGTACAGGAAGTCGATTATGACCAGCCAATCTGTGGCGGAGATAATTTTAATATTTTTTTTACTAATTTAATATTATAAAACATGCGAATCTTTGTGAGTGTAGATGTCTGCGTGTTAGGTAGTCTGTGATAGATGTTTGAAAGGCGGTATAGAAAACTGAAACATCTACATACCTATGTATTTAATAACATAACTAAGTACATAGTTATAGATGAAAACATCTGAACTCCATAACTCACATTTGCGGGTCACACATTATTTTGTTTCAAATCGAACCAGGGATTTAAACCAAAGATACCTAGCTAGGCAAGTTAGCTGCATAATGTACATTACCACTGCGATTTTTGGCACTCAGTGTATTACAATTTGTTTAAAACTATTTACCTAACTACTTACAAACATCAGAGTGGCAAGTGCGAGTTTTTGCGTGAGCCTGTCGATATTCACGGCGCGCCGATTTGTATGGAATCGAGTCACCGCCACCTAGCTGTAAACGCGGGAACTTGTATCGATTCCATACAAATCGGCGATAACTAGCTCACCCGTGAATGTTTGGCGCGCCGTGAATGTCGACAGGCTCACGCAAAAACTCGTACTTGCCCCTCTGTTCACACATCATGAGTGATTTCTCTTTTAACGTGAAAAATTTCATCATATTGTGACGGCATTATTAACGAATTCACTTCTAGAGAGTCTACGTAGTTCTCACTTTTGGCTTTAGTATTTGCTTTTTTGTTCTAAAATCTATGCTGACAACGATAATATAATTCATAAAGTCATGTGGTTAAACACAAATGATTCATTTAAATATTAAATTCCCCAACATTGAGCAGTTGAGTTGCCAGCGGACCACTTAACGATGCAGCAAGTTCCAGGGTACCTACCATGTCATGGAAATACCATCAAATTAATAGTATTTGTACCTACAAATTTCAAATGAATCAGACCTGTGGAATTTAGCGAGATCCCTTCATGAACTAGAAAGTAAGCTGCTGATATTACAAATTAAGTCTAAGTTAACTTAGAAAAATGCGCAGACGTCCTCTGGTAATAGACATATTCATAGGTGGTACTTTTTAGGGTTTCGTAGCCGAATGGCAAAAACGGAACCCTTATAGATTCGTCATGTCTGTCTATCTGTCTGTCCGTCTGTCTGTCCGTCCGTGTGTCGCAGCCACTTTTCTCCGCAACTATAAGGCCTATGATATCTAAACTTGGTAACTAGATGTATTCTGTGAACCGCATGAAGATTCTTATATAAAACTAGAAAAAAAAGCAGTAAATTTTGGGGGTCCCCATACTCAGAACTGAAACTCAATTTTTTTTTTTCATCAAAACCATACGTGTGGGGTATCTATAGATAGGTCTTCAAAAATGCTATTGAGGTATCTAACATCGTATTTTTCTAAACTGAATAGTTTGCGCAAGAGACACTTCCAAAGTGGAAAAATGTGTGTGTGTCCCCTCTAACTTCTAAACTAAGAGAATGATAAATCTAAAAAGAAGATATGATGTACATTGCCATAAAAACTACCAACGAAAATTGGTTTGAACGAGATAGAGCTGGTAGTTTTTTTTTTAAAACGTCATAAACCGCAATTTTCGGTTAGAAAAATCACTACCACTGCGAACGTGTTAAAACATCAAGCAAAGTTACAACAAACTATAAGAACTTTTATATTATGTTACTTGCTGCTACGAAACCCTTCATGGGCGAGTCCAACTCGCACTTGGCCGGTTTTTTTTTCAGGACTATTTTGCAGACTTACCATCGCACCATTGACGTCCTGATTTATAAATAAGTACTTAAAACTCTATCGAACTTTAACAATTGACTAGATTCGGTAACGCACAAAGTTGTAACACAGTTGTAAGGCCTTAAACTGGATGTCAGCGGCCAGCGGGGCGACAGCGATTGCGGCAAGAGCGTAATGCCAGAGTACAAGAGAGGAATAATAATAAATAAATAAATATTTGTGGACGTTCTCACACAACATCATGTAGCCCAAATTAAGCTTATTATAAGCTTGTGCTATGGGATCTTGACGACTGATAAACATATCTACTTATATATTTCTATATACTTATAAATTTCACCCAGACACAGAACAAATCAATGTGCTCATCTCATCACACAAAGAGATATGTCCTAAGTGGAAATCGAACACATGACCTCTGAATCCGTAGTCAGGCGCACTAACCACTGGATCACGAGGCCAGTCGAGTCAGACAGGAAGGCGGGATTGCACTCGCACACAAGCAAACCGCACTCAGTGCATTTGGTTCGAAGTTGCCTAATCTCTCTCTTGTACACTGGCGCCACGCTCTCGCCGTCACTCACCGCCCCGCTTGCCGCTGACATCCAGTTTCTCGCCTTACGTTAAGCTCGTTTGATGCAGGGCCGTACTCTAAATTGAATTGAGAAGAAGATACTTTCAATTGTAAGGAATTTAATCGTTTGGAGCAATAGGAAAGGTAGAAAGGAAGTTTCTGTTTATTGCCAGCTTGTTTTTTTTTCAAACTTTCACTCTCATTTTCTTTAAAAAATTAGACCATTAACATTTTTGGTACGGAATACTGTTCTGAGTGCGATTTCTACTCCCTCTTTTATCTCGTAGCGTCCCAAAATCCCTCGCCGTGCAATAACTTTGATTCAACATCCCACTTAAAGCTGTTAACTCATGTTTTTACATACTAAGCACAAATGTCGTATTTGTTCTGGCACGGCACCAAACTTTAGTCAGCAAGAGCTTAAATCGTGTCTAATTAATACTATAATGCATTGGGCTTGAGCAGATTTTTCAATGAAAAGAAGAGATTCTGTTAAAATTGCCAAACATAAAAAACTTCAAAAGTCAAATTTGTAAAATAGCCAGAAACAAGGTCACACGCAGTGACGGCCGTGGGTCTGTTGGGAGTCCTGAGACATCCTTCCGAGGGCTTACCCGGGGCTCCCAACCATAGGCTGTTGGGCGTTATGTGAGGTTTTTTAGTCGGTAGGAGTCCGGCGTAGCATCCACGAGGATTTTCGCTCACGTTAAAAATAAAATCAAAAACATGATTTTTATAACAACTAGCTGTGTCCTTCGGTTTCAGTTGAGATACACTACGAGCCCCGTAGCACCCCAGCCCTTTTTAGTGAGGGAATCTTTCATGGATGCTATGCCGGACTCTTACCGACTTAAACCACATGGTGCCCTACAACTACCTTTGAAACCATACGTAATGTGTGCCAGATTTGTAGACTCAATCAATCCGTCTGATTGATTGTTAAAACTTAATATCTATATCTATCTATACATCTTTTTCTATACATTTAATAAAATGATAGAAAAGTCTAAACTTTAAATTGGAAATATTAAAAAAAAAAACACTCGCGGTTACAACATAAGATATCGATGTCGAAAATATAGTAAAAAAAAATTTGCTTTGCTTTGTCCGGAAGGATCTCGAAAAGTACTCGATATTCCCTACGCCTAGTTAATATTTGTGCAAAATTTGATTCAAATTTTGCACAAATATTAACTAGGGGCAGGGTCTTCAAATAGGCTATATATTATCACGCTACATATCCTAGGGGCTAAGCAGAGAGCTATCAAATTGGCATTATAACATATTTTCACGCGTACGAAGTCGCGGGCTACAGCTAGTTTCTAACACAGAATTATAACGCAAAGAAACCCAATACGCGCGAGGGACGTGAAGCCATTTCATGGCAGCTGATACCGGCTGCCTACATCAATCGGCGCTTTAGTACCGGGCATCTAGTGTCAGTGCGAAGAGCTCGCGTAATTTTTGTCAATAATTTTTTATTTTATTTATTTATTTTATTTATTTGTTTACATCTGGACTTACATCTATCATGACAGGCGGACACCCAATGCGTTCATGAACCTATTCTGAAGAGTTTTATATTCTCTACTTTGATCTTCCAGCCTCTTTATCATTTCAAAGCGAAACTCCCGGAGCTCTTCCAGGATAAGGTCTTCTTTGTTGACTACAACCGAGGTATTTGTGTTTTTGCTGCCGCGCCCACTATTGATGTTAGGTACTACTTGGTGTGAAGGACCTATCCGTCATTACGTGACTTCGAACAGGAGTATCTGAATTATTCCTTTTCGGAATAGTACACACACATTCGGGACAGCTCCACTGATTCTTGAATTCTTCAGATAGCTCCTGAAAAGTTTCCTTAGTTACAGCCAGACACGACAGGTGGTAAGACTTTCCACACACATCGTACGCACACTTCATCCACTGTTTGTCCGCAATAACGCCCTCACATCCATAGCACTTCCTTCCCATAATTAAATTAACTCGAATAAATAATAATTAAAAACATTCAATGCGATCAAATTACACACGTCCGTACGCTCGCGCGGGTAGTTTTTATTTAATAATATATATGCGGGTAGTTTTTATTTAATAATAAATGACGTATTGTGCAGTGAAAGGATGCCACAATGCATCTGAAAATTGTTCCAAACACCCAAAGATCACATTGCATAGGTTAGTACTGCAAAATATGTTACATTTTTGTTAAAAGCACCTCATTTAAAGAAACAAAAATCGTACATTTTAGTGACGTCATTTTCATAGACGGTGTTGCAAGCAATGAGAATTTTTTTTCCCACTTTTCTCTTATTTGCTTCAATATCGGTTTATGGAACTTGTTATAAAAGTAGCAGAGGCATTTTATATGCTCACATTTCACCTTTTAGAATTTGTCCCACGTAATAGGTGGTGAGCCGTAATCGCGTGTTGAGATGGCGCAGGTTTGAATGCCTGCTGTTGAAATTTTTCAAGCCGCCTCAAAAGGCCTTCAACTTTGCTTATTGATTGCCATTTTACCGGCAACCGCAACAACAGCTTAACGGCCTTCCGAAGCACAGAAACGCTCAAATACATGTCACAAAGTAGTCACATGGATGGTCACCCATCCAAGGACTGGCCATAGTGAAAGTTGCTTACTGCAGTGATCGTTTACAGATCACTGAGTACGCGGGGCCACAAGCGCTTTATATCTACTTGAATAATTTTATTTGCAAAATTTTGTGGGTGGGTACCACATAATTTATTAAAATATTTTGATTAAAACAAGTTTATTAATTTAATAAGTAAGGTAAGCCTTCGGAAGGATGTCTGAGGGCTGCCGGCAGACTTAGGCCACCACCTTGGCCTCGCTTAGAGGGTTCGGGTGCTATCCCGCCACTTGGGAAAGGGGGTAGAGTAAGTTACTATTCCACCACCATGAATGCTTCTGGAAAAACGTCGAGTAGCCAACTCGATCAGGGAGGCCGGTAGTAATAATATATTACTTACTACAACAGTGGCAGACAGGCGTACTGCCTGCCTTATTTCATCAGGCCAAATGTTATAGATTCCTGTAATACTGGTTATCACGAGTGCGTTACCAATTTCATAATGCATTTCTTGTATAATTTTTATTTGATAACGTAAACTATGATTATTAGATTCATATTTATATTATATTCTTTACTAGATTTCCTTCTGATCCAATTGTTGCTGCTCGATGGATAGAACAAATTAGGCTCAATCGAAAAGAAGTTTGTTGGAAACCAACTAAATTTACTAAGATCTGTTCTGACCATTTTGATGATAAAGACAAATATATTACTAAAGGCGGCTTGAAAAATTTCAGTTCTATGGCTATTACGGTTTTTGAGATAGAACCTCAAGATAGAGTGATAGACAGACAGACAGCGAGACGGACGGCTGAACCTCATGAATAGGGTTCCTTATTTACCCTTTGGCTACGGAACTCTAAAAGTATATATATGCCTAATAGTAAAATCTTAAACTGTTTATTATACTGGTTAGTAAGTCGTTTTACACTTACCCCCTTATTCATAATCGTTTATTAAACCTATTTTAGTTAAAACACACTTTAAGTCTATTGCTGTCTCTAACCAATGACAGAGTATGGTTAGAGACAGTAATAGGCTTAAAATGTGTTTTAACTAAAACAGGTTTAATAAACAATTATGAATATGGGGGTTAGTGTTTAATTTAGCATTTTTTACATATTAATAAAATATATAAACCATTCTGCCTACCCCGCAAAGAGTATAGCATAAAGATAAATAGAGTTAAATGTTAAGTTAAATGTTAAATTAAATGTTGTATACAAACAATTTCATTTTTTTCCCATTTATAGGGTAAATTTTATTTCCTAGCAACATTTTCTGTAAGCTTGTGTGAGTGTCAACGAGTATAAAGACGAGTAGTTTACACCTACATTAATATTGGTTCGGCTTCGCGGGCGCGTACGTATCACTGAGCGACTCTCAGTCTATGTGTAATAAGTCTATGGTTTCTAACATAAAGCCGAACGAGTATTTTCAGTAGCACCAGTGGCACCCGCGGTGGTGACCATATCGCAAGAACTCTGAATTTGGGAATTGAAATTTTAGACTGTGGATTTTGGAATTTGGATTTTACATTTCGGTTTTCAGATATCGGATTTCGGTTTTCTGGTGCAGCTTGTAATAATTGCAACTTACATCCTAAGAAGAGGTTGCAGGTTAGACGCAACTTAAATGTCAAATTATTCTAGCAACTTTATGCAGAAATTGCACTAAAAGTCTTCATATACTTGTTTGTAAAGCCAACCACAATGGACCATTTTTCACCTACGTTTGTACAGCTTTTACACAAGCGCGAGCTTACAAAGCTTGGAAGTGTGTTTGCATCCTTTTATCAAAGCTTACCGCCTTTTTCATGGAAATATTGTGTTTAATTTTTGAAAGAAACGCCGGAGGTGTTTATGAAATTAATGTTTTGTGTTAAATTAGTATTCGTTACATGTACCTACATGTTGACACAGCATGACTTCAAAGTTTTAACACACACACATCTACCATCTGTCGTAATATGAACAGAAAGCCAAGAGACGGTCTCACCCGACTGCCCCTCAGTGAAAGTGAAAGTTCAATCTGATTGACGTTGTCATATTTGATTTATTTCAAACTTTGAACAGATGATCATCTACACACATTCATCTACCATCTGTCATATGTGAACAAGAAGCCGTGAGACGGTCTCACCCGTCTGCCCCTCTGTGAAAGTGAAAGTTCAATCCGATTGACGTTGTCATGTTTGTTTTATTTCAAACTTTGAACAGATGATCCACGTGACCTAGTGACGTAATATAATGCAACAGAATCACAGACTACAGACACAAGTCCAGCCATAAGCCCCTTTGCAATCTATTTTATAGAGAGAAGCTAAAACTACACTAATGTGATTTTATTAGTGTTGAGTTGTTTAATTTGGGTAGCAAATCTTACATATACCTATATGGTCACGCCTTTATCCCCGAAAGGGTAGGCAAACGCATATTATATGCCCACATTTCACCTTTGTATCATTTGTCCCACGTAATAGGTGGTGTTGCCGTGTTTAAATATACAGGCGCAGGTTGTGACTGCCTGCTGTTGAAATAAAGCCTTCAACTTAGATTAACGACTGCCATTTTACTGGCAACTGGGACCAATGGCTTAACGTGTCTTCCAAAGCACGGAAACGCTCAAATAAATGTCACAAAGTGATCACATGGATGGTCAACCATCCATAGATCGGCCATATTGAAAGTTGCTTACTGCAGTGATCGTTTACAGTAGAGTACAGTCCGCGGGGCCATGAGCGCTTCAACTAAATATAAATAAATATAGTTATTATTATAAATGCCAAATCGGGAGAAACCGCGTGACATCAGCTAGTCTTGAATAATTTCATGCGCCTCTAGTAATTTAAAACGTACCAATAATTTGCCAACTCGCCCGTAAAGTCCCTTGATTGAAGTTTTAACGAGACAAGGTAATTAAGCCATCATGGCGTCATACGGTTAATTACAATGTGATCGACGGTGGCATAAAATTTATTTTATTTTACAAGTACTTCTTATTTTAAGCGTTCGTGGCCCCGCAGACTCGGCTCTGAAACATACCTCCGACAGACGTTTCTCTGCCGGATGAGCCGCCGACAGAACGTTTCGATTATGAGTTGTTCACCAACAGAACCTTTCAACTACGAACGTTTCGCCGACAGAACGTTTAATTCAACCATAATAAGTGAATGGTAAACACCTAAACACCCCGACTCGAATAGGTTAGGTTAGAAGGCTAAGTTAGTCTCAGTGGTAATTTTTTTTTGTTTTGTCGACAAACTCTTATTTGGTGAACGATTCTGTCGTCGATTTACTCATGAATTAATCGATCTGTTGGCGAAGCGTTCGTAAATGAAAGGTTCTGTCGGTGAACAACTCATAATCGAAACGTTCTTTTCCGGCAGAGAAACGTCTGTCGGAGGTATGTTACAGAATCGCAGACTCAGTGTTCAGTTAACGATCACTGCAGTAAGCAATATTTACTATGGCCGGTTATGGATAGGTGACCACCACGTTGTGACATTTATTTACGAGGGTTTCCGTGCTTCAGAAGGCACGTTAAGCAGTTGGTCCCGGTTGTCAGGTAAATGACAGTCGTTTAGCCATGTTGAAGGCATTGTGGGTGGCTTGAAATATTTCAACTGTAGGTTGTCACAACCTGAGCCCGGGTCGGCAGCACATGTGTAGCGCCTCTGGTGTTGTAAATGTTCATAGGTTACGATAACCAACCTACCGATGGGCCGTACGCTTGTCTACCAGTAAGCTTGTTTGCCACTTACGCTTTGATCGATTTTGCTTACGAAATACAAAATCACCATTAATAGTAAAAGTTAAGGAATCCTAAACAGGCCACAGGCTTAGCCGTTTGTGTTACAACCTAATATTTTTGTTTTTCCAGTGTGTAAATGTAAAACTTAGTTTCGCAATTTATATTCTAAGGACTACTGTGCATTGCGACGTAGCTAAACATAAAGTCAGATTCGACTTATTAAATGTCATACTAGGTACGTTTTCAAACATTTTGTAACATACTGTACAGCTAGGGTAGGTTTGTGTCAGCACGGGGCGGCGAAATTTACCCGTGAAATTCACAATAGAAATTACTGAGACGGCCCGCGCATTGGCGGCATGCGTCATAGGCACTATTGGATACAAGTATGTTTGTGGTAAGTATCTTCATGGAAGTTATGCCGAACTCTTACGGACTAAAACCACACGATGCTGCTACCTATGGTCGGGAGCGCTGAATAAGGCCTCGAAAGGATGCCCCACCAAGGCCTCTCCTAGAGGTTCGGGTACTATCCCACGTCGTAGGAGATTGAGTGTCATCCCACTTTTTGGGGCGTAAGGCGTGCGTGAAACTCTCAAAAAGCGAACATTATGTTTAAAAATGGCGAACAGCTACGCCGTATTAGGTAGTAGGCCTTAGACGAAAGTCTGGTAAGTACCTACTTAATATTGAACCGAAGAACAACATTAGAATTTTATGCTTATTAAAATAGGTTCAAAGGACTTACTTTATTTTGGTACGTGCTTCGCAATATTGGCTTACCGATACTCTAATAAGATGTTATTACCTACAGAATATAAAAAGGGTTAGGATGGAAATTAGGGCATTATTTAGTCTGGTAAAGCTAATTCCAATTCCTAATTTTATCGAAAATAATTTATCCTTGTACTACTGTGTACGAACTGATTGGAAGTGGTTATGGTCGTGTTAAAACGGACAGTGACGACTTCTGGCTATTCGCTGTTGAATATTTTTCTAGCTTTTTAGCCGTCCATTAAATCTTCAACTTAAAGTATTTAATAAAATACAGAAATATCCCGAATTTTCAATTTGAGTTACTTTCAATTTTGCATTATTACCCATAGATGCATACAAAATATGTTTAATCCTTTACTTGATGAACTTTATTCAAAAGTAAATCCATACTAATATTATAAAGCTGAAGAGTTTGTTTGTTTGTTTGTTTGTTTGAACGCTAGGATCTCAGGAACTACTGGATGGATTTCGGAAGTTCTTTCACAGTTTGATAGTCCATCTATTGAGAATAGCCATAGGCTATAAAACATCACGCTACGGCGAATAGGAGCGGAGCAGCAATCAAGAATGTTTCGAAAACGGGGAATATTTTTTACCGTCTTAGAGGTTCCGAGGCGTACGCTGCGTAAATGGTAAAAGTTACGTAAAAATTGAGTATTACAAAATTGTTTCTCTTAGAAAGTTCTAAAAAAAAGTCCGCGAGAGAATATGTCTATCTTTTAAGGTTCGCTCACTATAACCTACTTTGTCTATCTCTTAACGTCCGTTCACAATATTTTAAAACTGAAGAGTTTGTTTGTGCTAGGATCTCAGAAACTACTGGTTGCATTTCAAAAACTATTTTACAGTTTAATAGTCAAGTTATTGAGGATAGTTCATGACAATATAACATCACGCTAAGACGAACAAGAGCGGAGCAGCCATGAATAGTATTTCGAGAACGGGGAAAATTTCTTTTTTTTTAGAGCTTCCATTGCGTACACTGCGTAAATGGTTAAAGTTACGTAATAATAGTGTATTACCAAGTTATTTATCTTAAAAAGTTATAAAAAAAAGTCCTGAACAGCATATGCCTATCTTTTGAGGTTTGCTTACAATAACCCTCATAATAAGTTTTAAAATATGAGCGAGGTGACGACGGCAGTAATCTTGGTCTTCAGTCAACTGAACGATAAAAACGGGCCAAGTGCGAGTCGGATTCGTTCCAAAAAAGGACGGGAGGAAGTAAATACGACGGGAAACATTATATCACTTTACATATTAATACCACGCCTCTCTCCTTCTCAATCTCATGTGACGCAAAACGAAGTTGTGCGGGTCAGCTCTAATGAATATTATAATAATAATAAATAATAATAAATATTCTTTATTGTACACCATAAAAAGATAACATTTTAAAAAGAAATTCATAACATCGAATGTACAATATAATATAAGCGACGCAACGGGAGTAAATGCGACGGGGAACATATCATTAAATATTTATACCACACTTCTCTCTTTTTCACTCCCATGTGACGCAAACGAAGTTGCGCGGGTCAGCTAGTTGAAATATATTTAAATTCGAATTTATTGCAATTCGTTAGCCAATAAATGATGGACGGAGAAAAACCGCTTATGTCCAAATTCACGTAAAATGAGGCAGCGCAAATCCGGCCATTGCTGTATTTAATAAATAGGTATCTGGCCATTTCTGTACAATAAATACCTAATAATAAATTAATAATCACGGACAACCTTATTTGATCCCAAAGTAAGCTAGGAATAACCTGCTTGTGACATGGGTTTCAGACCACGGATATAATCATACATAGAAACACCCACACTCTCGAGACAATCATCCAGTGGGAATCGAACCCACGACCTCGTGACCCGCAGTCACACATTCGACCTCTAGCACAACTAGGCTGTCTGTATAAATCTACTAACTAAACTAAATCTAAACAAGGCCCCCTGACACATTGTACCCAAAAGACTGGCAGCATTCCCACTTTGAATAGCATTCTAGAAAATTAATATTCAAAACTAACTGGTGTAGGTAACTATTCCCAGTCTACCTTCATACTTCTGAAATTCTACAGCTCTCATTTTAGTTAGTAGTTATTACATTGACATTCCCTTTCATAATGTGTTCTTACTTTAATTTTCATAAAGTTTGTAGTTTGAGAAGCTAAAGTTTGTATGGTTCGTCGCTTGCGGTACGTAATTGTTTTTATTTATCACATCTATGGCGGGTAAAGTCTTATTAAAAACATAATTGGCCGATTTTGACATGTGTCCGCATTTCTGGTCGCGTGGAATTTTGTTCTTGATCCCGCATTCCATTGGAACGTTTTCCCGAGATAAAGTGGCTTATGTGTTACTCTAGTATCAAATTCCAGCCAGATCCATTCAGCCGTGAGCGTGAAAGAGTAACAATCATCTCCACATCCATACTTACAAACTTTCGCGTTTATAATAAGAGTAGAGATATTATCCTATTTCGAGATGAAAGTATATTAAATTTAAACCAAAGAAACTCGTTAGAGTGATAGTCACATCTCTAGTGAGAAAATCCGAGGGCTAATATTATAACAGAAAATTAAGTTTCTTTTACGAACTAGAGCACTCTAAATAAGTTCATTAGATTCACAGCTTGACGTGAAAAAGGCGTGCATAATACTATGAAACTTGGAAGCTTAATTTGTACTTATTTTTGTAAGTCTAATAAGTGGGTACAACACTTTTTATTTATAAATAGCGAATGTCACGCGGTTTCCCTGTGTAGTTCCCGTGGGAATACGGGGCTTCCCAACAGTGAAAAAATTCTTCAAATCGGTTCAGTATTTTCAGAGCGTATTAGCAAACAAACAATCAAATTATTCCTTTTTATAATATTGGTAAGATAAGATAAGATAACTTTTGGAGTAAATCCATGGAAAGCGGTTTTCCATAATATTTTGTATACATACATATGGTCACGCCTATATCCTCGAAGGGGTAGGCAGAGGCCATAGTATACGTTCACATTTCACCTTATAGTTTAAAGTCCCACGCAATAGGCGTTGAGCCTATTGCCGTGTAGAAAGGACAGGCGCAGGTCGTGGTGACCCGCGGATTAAATTTTTCAAGTCGCCCATAAGGCCTTCAACTTGGCTTAACAATTGTCATTTTACTGAAAACCGGTTTTCATTTCGAGTTTTCCTTATCTATGCAATGAATCGTTTTGTGAAAGTTCCCTTAAAATTTTTAACTTACCGTCAAATCATACTGCCGTTACCATAGTCAGTTAGTTGTTGATTTTTAGAGTTCTGTACCTAAATGGTAAGAACAAGATCCTATACTAAGACTCCGCTGCCCGTCAGTCTGTTTATCACCGCTCTTTATTTTTTTAATAAAAAATAAAAACTTTTATTGAAGTAAAATTTCATAAAACTATCTATGTAGAACTTAAAGGTGGGTCTACGCTAGACGAGCCGAGCACGAGCGGAGCCAGAGCAAAGCCGCTCTGCTCGCGATGACAAGTGTCGCTCGAGGCTCGTACGTCGGTCCACACTACATGAATTTTTGCTCGGCTAGGGCTCCACTCGTGCTCGGCTTGTCTAGCGTAGACCCACCTTTACAGTCACTTTCTGTACACGTTGTTCTTGAATTAGTGGTAGCTCATGCGCCCTGTATGCAGCTCTCGAGACGCTAGGAGCCGTGTAGTGCACTCCACACGCCCCGACGACGTCGTTAGTAGCGCTTGTGTGTGGACCTGGTGTAACATTTTATGCGGTATCTAGCCGAAGGAATGTATTACACATACATATTGCTACGCTTTTATATTGCCTGAGGGGTTAGGCAGAGGCATACTAATATGTCCATATTTCACCATTTTTGTTCCACGTAGAATTATATTTACGGTCTCGCGCACTTACGCATCTCATGCCAACGTATTTTGCCGGTAAAAAGTAGAATATGTGTGATTTCACAAGATTCATCTTAGACCAAATTTTCAGCTAGATTCGTTCAACCGTCAGCCGTCCTATACACGTTGTTAAAATTAGTGCTACCTTATGCTCCCTGTATGAAGCTGTCGAGACACTAGGCCGCTGTAGTGCACTTCACACGCCCAGACGACGTCGTTAGTAGCGCTTGTGTGTGGACCTGGTGTAACATGGTGTATCAATTTATGTTATATCTAGTCAATGTAAACTCAAAAAAATCTGCTCAATCGATAACTCCAATTATCCAATTATACAATACGTGATTATGCAACCCGGTTCAAAGAAAAAGTTATTATCTAAGTTTATTACTGAGAACCCGAGCTGTTAGGTAGGTACGGGAAAACAGGTGCTGCGTGGTCCGTTGCTCAGAGGGGTCGGCGTAACGTGTTACGCCGACGACACCCTCGTTACGGCGCGGGGAGCAACGCACCGTGCCGCAGCACTTAAGGCCACGGCAGGGGTTGCTCAGGTCGTGGGTCGGATTCGGCGGCTGGGTCTCGAGGTCGCCCTTCACAAATCCGAGGCTCTGTGCTTCCACGGACCTCGGATGGGGCCACCTGCGGGCTCAGCCTACAGGTAAGGGGCGTCAGCATCGGCATCGAGCCCTCGATGAAGTATCTGGGGCTCGTACTCGATGGCCGGTGGAACTTCGGACAACACTTCCGAAGTTTGGTCCCAAAACTGAGGGGAGCATCGGCCGCACTCGCGCGGCTGATGCCCAACATCAGGGGACCCAACGCTCCCTACAGGAGACTGTACCTGGGGATCGTGCGAAGCATGGCCTTGTACGGGGCTCCCGTATGGGCGGAGACCCTGACGGCCAGCAATGAGGCTAGACTGCTGAGCCCGCAGAGAGTGATGGCCGTCAGGGTGATAAGAGGATACCGCACGATCTCCGGTGAGGCGGCATGTCTCCTAGCCGGGACCCCTCCATGGGACCTGGAAGCGAGAGCCCTTGCGTCACTGTTCAGATGGCGCAAGGAGGCGCTGGAGCGGGGCCAAAGGCCTGTGTCTCGAGAAATCGAGGCCCAGCGGACCCTGCTCCACCAGGAAACCGTGGAGACATGGAAGGTGCGACTTGAGCAACCAAAGGGGGGATTCGCCACAATCGCGGCCGTCAGACCGGTCATGGACGAGTGGCTGGAGAGAAGACACGGTGCTCTCTCCTACCGGTTGACACAGATACTTGCCGGGCACGGTAGCTTCGGTAGGTATCTGTGGCGAAAACACCGGGAAATTACGGCCGAGTGTCAGCACTGCCAGGACCGCAGCGATGACACGGCGCTCCACACTCTGGTGGAGTGCACGGCGTGGGCACAACAGCGCCAGGTCCTCGTAGTGGGTCTGGGCGTGGACACTCTCTCGCTCGAGGCCATGGTGCGAACCATGCTCTCCAGCGGGAGTAAGTGGGACTGCGCCGCCTCTTTCTGCGAGCAGGTCATGCTCGCGAAGGAGGCGGCGGGCCAGGTGCGGGAGAGAACTCTCCCACCCGAGTTCCGCAGTCGGCGCCCTGGGCGCCGCCGACGTGTCTTCGCCGAGGACTATCGGCCTCCATGACCGGGGGTCTGAGGACGGTGAGAGGGCCGCTCACCGTCCTTACAGAAGCAGGCCCATGACGGCAGCGTGACGTGAGCAACTCACGCACCCCCCCCCCCCCCCCTTGGAAGCGGGGTCACACCCGAAATCCCCCATAGACGCGGGATTCGTTAAAATACCATTAAAATAAAATTGGGAGGTTATGGGTTATTACGATTAATAATTTTTTTACAAGAAATTAATTTAAAATTAAATTATTTATTGGCGGCCGTAGGTCTGTTGGGAGTCACGGGACATCCTTCCTGAGGGCTTACCCGGGGCTCTCAACCATAGGCTGTTAGGCGTGGCGTGAGGTTTTTTAGTCGGTAAGAGTCCGGCATAACATCCTATGAGGATTTTCCCTCACGTTAAATAAAAAAAAAAAAGGTACGGGAAAACAGAAACGGAGCCACTGTAATAACTCGCAACTCTAATTTACAATTCCATTATAAATAGGAAAGAGAATGTATTTTTATAAATGTAAGGATTAACTCAAAGACTAAAATTAAATAGCTTACTTAACCTATTAAAAAATATTTTGCCCAATAGCTACATTATCACCGAGCAACATAAACTTTATTTTATCCCCGTATTCCCACGGGAACGAAAACTACGCGGGTGAAACCGCCATTAACACCTAGTCTTCTAAAAACGTGTGCATCAGTAATGAAAAGTGACGACGTTATGTCCAAACCTCTCATTCCCGTGATGTGCTAATCAACTTCACAAATGGAAGCAATTTACTTGCAACAATCCCTCCGGACACGGCTTGCGATATATTATTTTTTGTCGGAGTTCGTTAATCTAGCTGTATCCAATTATGTCACGAAAAAACCGGACAAGAGCGAGTCGGACTCACTCACCATGAGTGATTTTCAAAATTTTCACGTATATGTAGTTTAGGAATCAAGTCTCGCAGTTGATTTTTACGATTCAATTAGATGATGATCGCGGCTTCGCCCGCGTTAAATTTGGTACCTGTTCCCGCTTCCAGTGGGAATATATTCCCGGGATAAAAATTAGCCTATGTGTTATTCTAGTCTACATTATAAGCTATCACTGTACTAAATTTCAGCCCAATCCGTTCAGTCGTTAGAGCGTGATTGAGTAACAAACATCCAAACATCTTCACAAACTATCACATTTATAATATTAGCAGGAAGTAGGATACCAGATGTCGAATTTTAAGCCTTCTTCTAGTAATAGTAATATAAGACTATTTGACTTGCAAAATTTCATAGTTCTGGGGCAACGGGACGTACCTACTCTATACATTCTGATTCCTTTAAAAGTGTTGTAATATAATACCTATATATTTTGCAACTTAAACGGCCGAAGGAACCATTACCTTCTCAAATATAATGGGTCAGAAGGTGACCCATTATACTTGAGAAGCTAATGGTTTTAATTTCCACTCGATAGGTACCTTCGAGAATTCTCTGAAGAACTCCTGAAGTTGTCGAGTCGAAATTTACGGGTCTTGACAGATGGACAGACGTACAGGTTTCGTTTTTTCATTTTGAGGAACGGTACCCGAAAAAAAATTGATGTACACACTAGTCCTCTAGTTAAAAGGAAAAATTACGCGACCCCCGGAATTGAATCGCGTGAAATTTTGAAAACCTATTTCTTACTGGATATGGTAAGTACCCGCTAAGACATGGGTTTTCAAATTTTTACGCTACAATTAAAATGGTAAATGTGTTCAATTTCACAACATCTACTTCTCGTGTCTTTCATACTTCAGTGATATCAATTCTTTAGTACATATACAAAAAGCGATATTCTAATTCACGCATTCATTCGAATGATCATAATAGTAGTTTTCGATACAAGTGTGGGATTTCTGTTATTACAACAAGTTACGACAGGTGTTGACCCGAGCCGAAGGCGAGGGTAGACAGTCGGAACGAGTTTAAATAACAGTCCTACACGTTGTATTGAACAACTATTTTTAATACAGTTGCGAAAAAATTAAGCAATAATATAAAATAATAAAAACACAATAAACCTGAATATCCAAAATGGCGCCAACCGTAAAATAATATATACCTTCCTAAGCAGAGACTATGGCAGTGCACTTCATACAGCCAACTTTTTTTATATTTATAAATTTAATTTGGCCGATACTTATATTAATTTATACTTAAATTTTATTTTAAATTACTTTTAATCTGATATTGAAACGAGTTAGTATCTTTTTTTAGAAATATTTGCATAAATCTCAGACATTATTTTGACAATTGGGAAAGAAAACGCACGAGTGCGGGAATGGTAAAGAAAAAGCACGAGTGTGTAATAGCCCACATCCCGAACGCTATACGTCCCTGTAATACGCCACTTTTTGAGCAACTGTATTAAAATAGTAGTTTTCGATACAAGTGTGGGATTTCTGTTATTACAACGAGTTACGACAGGTGTTGACCCGAGCCGAAGGCGAGGGTAGACAGTCGGAACGAGTTTAAATAACAGTCCCACACGTTGTATTGAACAACTATTTTTAATACAGTTGCGAAAAAATTAAGCAATAATATAAAATAATAAAAACACAATAAACCTGAATATCCAAAATGGCGCCAACCGTAAAATAATATATACCTTCCTAAGCAGAGACTATGGCAGTGCACTTCATACAGCCAACTTTTTTTATATTTATCAATTTAATTTGGCCGATACTTATATTACTTTATACTTAAATTTTATTTAAAATTACTTTTAATCTGATATTGAAACAAGTTAGTATCTTTTTTTAGAAATATTTGCATAAATCTCAGACATTATTCTGACAATTGGGAAAGAAAACGCACGAATGCGGGAATGGTAAAGAAAAAGCACGAGTGTGTAATAGCCCACATCCCGAACGCTGTACGTCCCTGTAATACGCCACTTTTTGAGCAACTGTATTAAAAAGTATTTTTAGTGAGAAACGGAAATTGCAGCACTAGTAAAACACAATGGAGATAGTTATTTGAATTTAGAATTTCCTGTACAGTTGTTGAATATCGCCTGTATTTAGAACTGCACTGTTGTTGAAATTCGATCATTTTGTGAAAATTTTTGCTGTCTTTCTAGGTATAATAGGGTCAAGAGATGCAGCTTAGTGGCGGACCGACGGACTACGAAGCCTTAGTATCAGAAATACGTCGTGTACCCTTTGGGTACGGGATTCTAGAAATAGTTTTATGTACTTTCAGCACCATAAAATCTTTAAAGTTACCTACCCACACGTTAGAATTTCGCAGGACCGACAATCGGATCGCTCGCATCTTCAACTCTTATTTTTTGTCAGACTTTTTGTAGAATTTGTTTATTGCGCAATTTATACGTTCTGTTTTAATTGTCGTCTGGTATAATCGGACGTGGCCGCGCAACGTAAAGTGTTTCAAATTTACCGTTTATCCGAGTGTGTGTGTAAGTTTCCTAAAAAGGCATATGTACCAAGATTTCACATTTTCACGCAACGATATGTGATCCCAAATTAAGCTAGGAATAACCTACTTGTGTTATCGGTATCAGATCACGGATATTTATTGTTACTTATACTTTTTAAATACATAAGTACTTACAGAAACGCCCAGTCTCACAAAAAAAACATTTATGAATAAAATTTCTTATGCTACGGTGAACACTTTCCATCAGGTGGACCGTTATGCTTGTCTGCCACCTCATTACCGAAAAAAATGCGGTCCTCTTTTGCCAGGTAAAGAAATAGTAGTTTATGACACTGTTACATAATAAGGGTTCTTATAACACGAGTGTGTTTTAAAAAAACGAGCCGTAGGCGAGTTTTTTTATAGTATCACACGAGTGTCATAAGACCAAGTTATGTACAGTGTCATACACTACTTTATCTACTCTCATACTATAATACCTGATTTCATTTTGTGATATTTAGTTGCTCCTTGATTTCGCCGGTAATAGGTTCATGGTCATGTTTGACGCAGTTTCCAGAATGTCTGGTGGTGTACAATTACCACCATCCTCGCTTTAAGACATGTTTTTACACAAAAACTAATTTATTTTACAAACAAAACCATACTTTGTTTAATTTAAATGTAAAATGTTGGCGCCAAGGCGCAAACATCGATTGCGCATGCGTGTTTCTTTTTTTTTTAGGCTGCGGAGACCATAGATTTAGGATTTTTCGCTACTCTGGAGACACAATTTTTTTTTAAAGTAGAGGTTCAAACTTATTTTTCAGCTGGAGATTGTTTATGGTGTATCGTAATGATTAAAAAGTTTTATTATGATACAGGTGTCCATACAAGACCTGTATCGTAATAAAACTTTTTTTTTGGCCTGTGCGTAATGTTTTGTCATATTAGTATTGATTTCAATTTTATAATCTTTGTATTATAGTATCAGAGTAGATAAAATAAATTTAGAACACGCGAATTTCGAGGCTAATCCTTACTTTTAACACCAGATCAAGTATTTGTTTGTATTATAGACGGACATTAAAGTCGTGTAAAGAAACTCAGTTTCACGCCAATTTAAACTTCTGTCCGCCATTTTTATGACGTCAGAGTTCTCTTTTAATCCAATTTAATGACAAGGCTCGCGTAACTTCGCACACTTTGATCTTTGAACTATGACAGAACGGCCCCAAAGTGCCACTCTTGCAACATTTTACAGAAGTCTGATTTAGTTTTAAACTTTTATTTACATTTTACAACTTAAATCTTTCGTTCCTTTGTACAGTTGCCAGCTAATTTAGGACATTATTCGCTTCGCTCCGGCTTGCGAGTGAAAATCTTACTAATATTATAAATGTGAAGATGTTTCGATGTTTGTTACTGTATCACAACGGACCTGGCAGAAATTTGATACAAGGGTTTTTTTAACGCGAGGAAAATCCTACATACAGTACATGGATGCTATGCTGGACTCCTACCGACAAAAAACCACACATATCCTACCTAACATCCTGCGGATGGGAGCCCGGGTAAGCCCTCGGAAGGATTTTCCAGGACTAGCAAGTCACCTAGGGGAGGGTTCGGGTGCTATACCCTATCTTTGGGTGGTTGTTCGGGTGCTATTGCGCTTCTTCGGGGGTTGTGCGTGAATCCCTCACGTCACTCTTTATACTGAAAGGAAACAGACTACTTTTCATCTCGAGAAAACTTTCCCATGCGGGGACGGGAACTAAACCTCACGCAAGTGGAGTCATGCGCGCTATCTAGTTCAGGGGTTCAATCATGATTGAGTAAGTAACAAACATAGTCAAATCAGCGCACTGATTGTAATTATAGAAGAATAACACTGTCACCTAAAAGTGTACTGTAATGTCACCTAAAACTGTACTATCACCTAAAAACTAAAACTGTAAAGTCAATTCTATGAGTCTATGGCAGTCCACTCCTGGACGTAGGCCTCTACCAGCTTACACCACAACAAACAGTGCTGAGCCTTCCGCGAGTTTTTCTAGGCTGTCCTCTAGGCTAGGCTCGGTCCATCTGGCTCCATCGGCCGTCGGTTGTTCTACTGATATTGGCCAGCCCACTGCCATTTAAAGTGCTTATGCAAAGTAATATTTGGTATTTTTTTGCTACGGTCAATGCCCGACTCGCAGGCTATTAAAAAGCGAGCTCAATATTTAAAAAAAGAACAGCTGTACCCTTTAAGCGTTTGTTTGAATCCCATTCACCTTACAACTTGTTTGAAGCGATAAAGACATTGTAAGCTGTATTCAAATGTGTCATAAGAGCTTAAGCGTTAACAGATTTGGTAAACCGCTCCATACATTTGTGTTCAAAACAATATGGACCTCCCGAGTTAAGCTTGTAAGGGTCAAAGGTGTTTGTGATTAAGGAATGATGTCATGGCGAATATGTCTATAGGAAATGTAAAGTTTTGTGTACTACTTAAATTTTTTGTTACCGCTAGCTCAATGGTCTGTAAAGGCTCATAGCGTTAAGCATCTTACGCTATGGTCAATCCTGAGATAGAGGACCGTTTGTAGCATTTGAATTAACAATCATTTACGTGCTTGGAAAGGTATGCTATATTTAAGTCAAGTTGCAAGTCTTATGGGGTTGAAAATTTTCAACAAAGTTTTCCACAGTCTGTTCTTGTCCGTTTCAACATGGCCATGGGACGACAAAAAAGTCTGGTGTTGTAAAAGTTCCCAGGTTACTTTCGGCTAGGAGGGCCATGTGTTTGTCTGCCATCTTAGTAATATATATCCTGGGGTCATCCTTCTGAGGGCTTACCCGGGGCTCACAACCGTAGGCCGTGTGGTTTTTAGTCGGTAGGAGTCCGACATTATCATTCATGTTGTATTTTTCTCACGTTAAAAAACCTAAGTTTCTAATAGAAAAAAATCTAAAAGCATTATCAAACTATTCAACATAATTCATTACTTTAATATCATAACTAGCAATGCTTAATTTCATCAGGAGATTATGTTCAATATCTATACAAAATTTATCAGTTCACCTCAAAATTTATGATCAAGCTTATACAATATTCTTACCAAATACCATTACTGTTTATGGCAAACGACTTTATTAAGTGTGACCTCTATCAATAAGACCCCTTATTTCATTGACTTGTATCTCATTTTCGAACCTCAGATAATATCCTCTTCGTCCCTAATAAAGATAATCTTAATTACACATAACATCCAACAACACAAGACCTTTACTTGACAACAAGTGATTCGTAAACTTGACATGGTGTAGTAAAGTGACAGGTCATGTTATACTGGGCGACTTATACTATCAGACTCGTAACAGATGCTATGAAAATGATATTCGTTCTGTTAATAAATATAATGATAGTGAGATACAGTAACATACCGATATTGGATACTAATATTGCTATTAGTCGATTCACTTTAGTCGAAGGTAACACATGTTACTACTAATTGAATTTGTGAGAAGCAATACAGCGTATTTTCAGTTTCATGAATGTAAGCTCTTACGTAACATATAAAGCTTATAATTATTTTTCAATGAAAATAAGTATTCAGAAATTGTAAGTTCTTGCTTTTATACCGGATGAAATTTTACGCGGTAATTCATGGTAGTTAAAATAGGCTAATGCAATTCTTCTCCTTAAAAGGTGATCTAAAGAGGAAAAAAATGTATTTTTGTATGTGTGTGGGTATGTTTGTAATCAATAAACTCAAAAACTACTATGCCGATTTCAAAAATTCTTTCATTATAGGAAAGCTACATTCACCTTGAGTAACATAGGCTATATTTTATTCCCATATTCCTACGGGAACCGGAGCTACGCGAGTGAAGCGTGACGTCCGCTAGTACACAATAATTCGGATAATAGCCTTCCCCGTGCCTTTTAGCTGAACGGCAACGTATCGGATGAGTGGTTGGTGGTCCGACATAGCATCATGAGGACTTCCAACAGTTTAAAAAAGATATAAAACATAGTAATAAATACTTTTTACATACCAAAAAATATCCTAAATACAAAAGAAATAATGATAAATGCCCAACGTTCATGCATTATTAATCCCTCGATTGCCCAATTACGCTCCAATTCACACTGAAAGGAAACGCTCTCAAATGGTCAGAGAAATAAGCAGACATTGGTCTGAACTAAATGAGCAATACTAGCTCAATCATCCACGAAATTAGCTCATTATTTCCATATCCTGTAAGTAACTAAGGCAATCTTCAAACTATCAAGAAATATTGACAAAGATTTTTTTTGATGGATTTATTTCACTGAGAACAGTATTAACTTTTTGATTTTCAAGCGCTCGTAGCCCCGTTTGTTCTACAAAGGAAGGCCAATTCAGGGATAGGTGAGCGTGCATTTAAGAATGTTTCCGTAGTTCGAAAGTCATGTGAAACCATAGATCAATTTCAGCTGTGTCATAGTAGTAGTCGGGATAAAAAGCGGTTTGAACTTTTCTATAACAGTTAGCCACAGCATATCCTTGTTTGTTTTAATTCGGCAATAAAGTCGAAAGCGCGAATTTGGTTGTTTATTCCATAAACTACAGGAAACACTTTCAAATCAGCTGACCGTTAGCTTGTCTACCGCCTCATTAGTATAGGAAAATTTCTATGTTTTCAAAATGAGTTAAGTACTTACATCGGTTTTTCCTTCTCATAAGATGTTTTACATTACCAGGCTCCAGGCTGCTTTCTTGTGTATATTGTATTCTTTTCCGTTAATAAAAATAACACTGCAAATTTTTATTGCAGTGTATTTTAAGTGAAAAATTGTTGGATGATGTTTGCTTGACCCAACGAACGGTTTCGGTTCTTCATAATAATGGCAGCCTCGCTGAGCAAACGAGATAACACGTGATATTATGATACTACATTCAACCAGTGAGGTAGCATTACTATGCTTTAATATAGGAAAGCCGTTTTCAATATGAGCTATTTCAAAATGAATATAATTCTACTATTACTAGAAATGTGATAGTTTTTAAAGATATTTGTTACTCAATCACACTCTAGCAGCTGAACCTGTCTGGCTGAAATAGTCTGGAATAATACAGAGGTTTTATCCCGAGGCTATTTTTAGGGTTCCGTAGCCAAATGGCAAAAAAGTGTCTGTCCGTCCATGTGTCACAGCCATTTTTCTCCGAAACTGTAAGGCCTATGCTGTTGAAACTTGGTAAGTAGATGTATTCTGTGAACCGCATTAAACATTTCACAGAAAAATAGAAAAATAACAGTAAATTTAGGGGGGGGGGGGGCTCCCTCCCATACTCAGAACTGAAACTCAATTTTTTTTTCACCTATACGTGTGTGGTATCAATTGATAGGTCTTCAAAACTGCTATTGAGGTTCTCAACATAATTTTTTTCTAAGCTGAATAGTTTGCACTAGAGACCACACAATAAATGTATTTTTTTATTACGGAACCCCTCCGTGCTCGAGTCCGACTTATACTTAACCGGTTCTTTGTTAAATAGTTATTTCTGCCAAGTATAATAAAACACGTGTACCCCCGTCCCCCCCACCTTAGCGGTTTCACAGTTAATCCTTAATTAGAGGTAGTATAGGTAGACTATGAAATTCCAAGAAGGGAATAAGTCTCAATATCTAACGGTTTCAATACCGTAACCAGAAGTAAATAAAAACCGTTTGTAAACTGACCTAAAAAGCCCACCAGGTATTATACTGATCGAGAACATGGTTTGTCCGGGTCGTGCGGATATTAACATGGGCGGATACAGAATATACACACACATACGTTGTGTACAGCATTACGTTGAGAGCAAAAGTCGTCTACGAATACATTTACGTATGGAAATTACTCATGGATGCTATGCCGGTCTCTTACCGACTAAAACCACGTGTTTCGTGCGACTACTTACGGTTGGAAGCCCCGGGTAAGCCCTCGGAAGGATGACTCCTGGGTCATTAATGCTTAGGACTTGAATTTAAATGCTTCATACTTGATAGTTTGCACCCAGCCTAAACACAAGGCTTGGTAAAATAGTAATCAATCAACACAACAACTTTTATTCTTTCTTCAAGTAACATTATTATCTATTAAGGATACCTATTTATTAATCACAGGATGGTATGTTGCTTTTTGATCTGTGAATCAAAGATCTTTGACTCCCAAGTCAACCGTTCTTTTGAACTGGTGAGCAGTTAGATGGTGGTCGGTTTTAAATCGGCCCAAACAACTTGCTTTCTACATCTATATGGGACTGCCTCATTGGTCTAGAGGTCGGAAAGTGCGACTGCGGAACACTAGGTCGTGTATTCGACTCCCACCGAAGAAATAATAATTATGTTATCTTCAAAGGTTTATTTCGAGAGTCTGGGTGTTTATGTATGATAAGTATGTATTTACAAGAAATAAAGTAGATAAGTATAAATATCCGTAGTCATCATAACATTAACGGGTTTAACCGAGCTTACTTTGCGTTGTGTAAAAATGTCCGTGAATTTTTAGTTTTTGACGTTTCATACCGATCCAAAAGAATAATTTCAATAAACAATTTAAATTTGCTCCAATATCTAATTTAGGTATTCAAAATTGCCCAAAAGTACATCTTAAGGGGCACGTCCGTAAAAACCCGCGAATAGGCACATACGGTTTTAAAAATAAATAAAGAAGGCACTTATTTACATAACACTTAAGAAATATTTTAGTTCTATAATAGATGGGGCTACATTTTCACCGTGTGACATTTACAAAATAACCCTTACTTTTATTTAAAAAAATTCTTAAAGTCGATCAAAATCATCGAAATCGGCCTTTGCTGTTATGATAATTTACACAATTTCGTTACTCTATTTGAAAAAAAAAACTGTGTTAACTTGAGAAAAAAGTATAAATAATACATTCACCATTAAAGTTTTGTACTAAATCAAACCAAAAAATCATAATCTAAGCTTAAACATCAACAATTTTCTTAGCGGGAAATGTTCCCCGTTGCCCATACATTTTTGTACAAAGCACAGTCTCCCGGAATGCGATATATTATTGAATACGCGCGTGCAAAAAAATCAGTGCCCTCCTAGTATTTAAGGTGACCGCACGTCCGATCGTAATCCGTGTTGAGCTGCATAGTTCCGCGAAATTCTATTGTTTGGGCAAGCATAAGGGTGGGTTGCGAGTGTAGTTGTAGCATAGATAAAAGATTGGGTTGATTTGCATAGCTTCGCGATAATTTGTTATTTGGGCAAGCATAAGGGTGGCAGTGATGGGCGTAATTAATTACAAAAGTAATTCAATTAATAATTGAACTAATAAGTAATTAGTTACAAAGTAATCTAATTACTCAGTAATGTAATTACATTGTAATTTAAATACTTTTGATGTTCAGGTTAATTAGGTACAAAGTATTTAGTTACAAAGTAATTAGATTACTTTGTAACTAGTTACTTCGTAATTCCAATACTTTGTAATAACCATACATTCAAGCAAATCAATACTCCCATTTCTTTACTAGGTTCATCATCACGCCTTTATCCCCGAAGGGGTAGGCAGAGGCATATTATATACCCACATTTCACCTTTTATAATTTGTCCCACGTAATACGTTGTGAGCCGTATTGCCGTGTTTAAAGGGACAGGCGCAGGTTGTGACTGTTTCTTTACAACTTATAGTAAATTATTGATGTTTGCAATACTAGAGGTGCTGCTACCTTCGCACTGCCGACGCTGCGTCCAAAGGGTGTCGTTCCACCAGAGACTTCCTTGCTGTGGACACTGGACACAGCTATGGATGATACATAAAGTACAGCAGAGGTGTTAACGAGTTCAACTAAGGATGTGTATGCGTTCTATGACGCGTGCTATGGATGCATGCTATGCATATGGGCGTTTCTTGGAAGCAAGCACGCGAGAGAACGCATATTTCTATGAATATGTTTGGCAAGCTGTCTCATCGACCCGACACGACACTGGCATGCCGGTGTCGTCGACAGCCAGTTGTGGCAAGCCAGGCAATCACAAAATTTCATGGTGGTAGTTTAAGGGCTTTCTTGGAATGTTAAGTATGAATCACGTGATAATTTAGCAATCCAATATAGGCGCCGCGCCGTAATCACAAAATTTCATGATGGGTATCGTTTAAAGGGTTTTTCGGTATGCTGAGTACGAATCCCTACCAAAAAAAAATCCTGTCCCTATAAAAAAAATACATTTGTTAAATAGAAGCCTTTTTTTATAGGTATTTTTCATGCAGTGGCATAATAATCCTGGAGATATCCTTCCTAGGGCTTACCCGGGGCTCCCAACCGTAAGCAGTAGGTAGGGAACGTGTGGTTTTTAGTAGATAAAATTCCATGACGGATTTTCTTCACATTAAAAAAAGCGACAAACGAAATTTATCATCTGTGAAAATTTCAACTGTCTAATTACTACAGTTCATGACATACAACCCTGTGACGGACGGAAAAACAGACGGCGAAGTTGTTTTAGAAATAGGCTCCTGTTTTTAGCCTTTGGCTAAGGAATTTTAAAAATATGAACTTTTGTGATGAAATGTACCTACCGAAAAGATTTTTTTTTACATTTACAGTCACTAAATGATGAAATGAGATTTAAAGGACTAAGTCCGCTTTACCTACCTACTCGTAGTTTTTTTTAACGTGAGGAAAATCCTACATGTTCTTACCGGTCACTAGGTCGGAGGTTTATTACTATAATCACTGTACTATAAAACAATACTGTTCCTAATCCTATCCTATTCTTCCTGGATATCCTTTTCTTCCTGGTATCTTGCTATTTCTTCCTGTTTTCCTGGTTTCCTTTTCTTCTTGTTGTTCCTGTAGTGCTGGACTGTCGACTGAATGTCTGACTGGCCTAAACTGTGATTCGCTATTATTACACGTCCAATCACAGTTCCTACATTATAGCCTATCAAAAATACGAAATTATACAATTTTATTAACAATTTTTCAAGGCACATCCCGCAAACTTTACCTTAACGAGAGCCGTTACGCAACTATGATCTTTATTGACAATATTTCCATACATTTTGTTCTACACTAATCAAAGTGTTTAATAATATGATATGGAAATTCAAAACTATTTACAAATTATCGTTAACTAGCTGACCCGTGCAACTTCGTTTGCGTTACATGAGAGTGAGAAAGAGAGAGGTATGGTATTAATATTTCCCGTTGCATTTACCCCCGTCGCGTCGCTTACCTATATTCATTAGAGCTGACCCGCATAACTTCGTTTGCGTCACATGAGAGTGAGAAGGAGAGAGGTGTTAAAATGATGTAATGTTTCTCGTCGCTTTTACTTCCGCCCATCTGTTTTTTGGTATGGAACTCATCGTGTGCGAGTCCGACTCGCACTTGGCCGGTTTTTATCGTTCAGTCGACTGGCTACCACTGCAGACCACGTTTACTCCCACGTTTAAAGAGGGTTATTGTGAGTGAATCTTAAAAGATAGGCATTTGCTGTTCAGGACTTTTTTTTATAACTTTTTAAGAGGAACAAATTTGTAACACACTATTTTTACATAACTTTAACCATTTATGTAGCGTACGCAATGGAAACTCTCAATAGAAAGAAATTTTCCCCGTTCTCGAAACATTACTCATGGCTGCTACGCTCCTATTCGTCTTAGCGTGATGTTAAATCACCACTGGCCATCCTCAATAAATGAACTATTAAACTGTATAACAATTTTTGAAATGCAACCAGTAGTTTCTGAAATCCTAACACAAACAAACTCTTCAGTTTCATTATATCGTGAGCGAACCTTAAGAGTTAGACAAATTAGGTTATTGTGAGCGAACCTTAAAAGATAGACATAATAATATGCTGTCGCGGACTTTTTTCTAGAACTTTTTATAAGAAACAATTTAATAGTCCACAATTTTTACGTAACTTTAACCATTTACGCAGCGTACGCCTCGGAAGCTCTCAGACGGTAAAAAATATTCCCCGTTTTCAAAACATTATTGATTGCTGCTCCGCTCCTATTCGTCTTAGCGGGATGTTATATAGCCTATAGCCATCCTCGATAAATGAACTATGAAACTGTAAAAGAATTTTCGAAATCCAACCAGTAGTTCCTGAGATCCTAGCGTTCAAACAAACAAACAAACAAACAAACAAACTCTTCAGCTTTATAATATTAGTATGGATATAAAGAAAAGACCGAAAATTACTATAAAATCATTCAAAATTAGAATATAACCTAATAATTTGAATGTAACTATGCTTTAATATGAAAATTTACATCTTCGAACTATTTTGTTCTATTTACATCTTCGCAGTGCAGTCGCCGCTGTGACCCGCAGTGTTGTCCCGTACAGTTACAATTATGAAATTATAAATAATTTATTTAAATAAAGTGTTATAATTTCATGCAATAACATTCTTAAATTTTTTCGTACGACCTAGTTAACATAATGAGTCAAATGACATAAATACCCGAAAAGAGTACACTTGGACCATACCCTTATGTCACTGGTAAATCACAATGACTAGTGCGCTTGGCGATGCGACAAGCTATAGCTAAGTTAATTGCGTGTTTTATGTGAGATTTTAAAGATCTTTTAAAGACGAAGGTTCAATGAATATCTATATAATCAAAAAACCGAAAGTAAATAGATTCATTTCTAGGGAAATATACTATTAGAATGCGATGCGTGTGTGCAAGTAATATATCAATGTAGGGGTACTCTCACGAGTTCTCACGCTTGCGGACTACAGTCTTAATTAATTAATTTAATGATAAAATTACATCAAAACCATCGTATTGTCACAAAAGCCTCCTTTAGATTATTATAGAAGTACTTTCCTTTGTAAACAAGACTTAATAACCCTTACCTTTTAGTAGTAAAAGTCATTTAATGTCGACCCCCATGAGCGGCGACCAAACCTCTGTATTTGAACGGACAAGTCTTAACTTGTAACTTTGCTTTTTAAAAGGTCTTTATTTATGCAGAGAACGTTTTTTTTCTGTATTTTCTGATCATTTTGATCTCAATTTCGCAAATTTCTGACAAAATTTCTGAAATATTACTAATAGAAAGAACTTTGTTTCAACTCATTCTAACCAGTTCTCTTGTAAGAGCTGGTTTAGATTTTGACATGTCTTTACACAAAATATTAACATTTCTAAATTAAGTTATTATCTGAAGTGAGGTAGCACGAGATTATCTATACCAATTTTAAAAACAGGAAATATTATTTGTTTGCATTGTATGATGCTCGAAACTACTGAAACGATTTTAAAAATCTTTTAATTAATTTACAGCTACATTATGAGCGAATAACGCTACATTTTATTCCCGTATTCTCACTAAATCTAAATTAAATAGCTTTGTATATTTAACGTTTCTGGTATGTTAATACTTTTCCCTTCAATTCTAAAAGTTGGTGACCCTACACACCGGTTCCTGATTAATACGATCTGAGTGCCAGTAACGACGTGCGCTCGGGTTCCGCATAATTATGTAAAAACAGCCCTTAAAAGTGGTCGCAGGTAAAGTCTGTTAGATTAATTCATGATTTTTGGAACTCAGGTTAGGTTTTTAATAAAAGCCTCTCAAGTATTCGTATTGCGTTTGTTAGCGCATTTTGTTTAAATACCTTTATATTTTAGTCCCAACATGAAATTGTATTTCCGTTACCGCTTCCCGTGGGGACATAATATTAAGTAACACATAGGCTACTTTTTATCTCTGGAAAACCTACTTATGTATTTTTTGAATCCCTAATATGAATAGAAATTAGGCTTTACAGACAAACTGAATGATATCGAACATAATACAAATAATTGTGTTGAAAACTGTGACTAACTTTACTTTCATCTTAAAACAATAATATCTTCGAACTCAACAGAGAGCTTATTCAATAGACATTTAATTATAATAGGGTATGTTCTCATTGCTAGCGAGTTTCAGAATTGACTGTTTTAATTATTTACAACTTAACAACCTTTTATGTCTATTCCAGTCCATTTCTGGATGTAGTATGTGTCTCTAATTTTATTTTCTGCTGCGGGGAGGTATTTTTCCATAAAGTGCCATGCTTTATTGGACCGAGGACGTTTGTAGGACCTCATTGAATGCAATTTAAATTGCAGTAAGAGTGTTCCCACATTACCCGATACAATATCGAACGAGTAAAATGTATGAAATATACGCCTATCTCTGTATACACCAACAGGACAGCCTATGATAGGGTCAGCTATCGTGTCAACCGATATTGGATCGGATAGTGTAAAAACGCTGTAAGCCTGTTAAACACGATGCTTATCTTTCGTTCAGTGTTTTAAGCTAAGTGTTTTTTGTTCACAAAATTGTTGAATTAGCTTATATTTTGAATCAATACACAGGGTATGATTTACAATACCCTATCATGTCCGCCGAGTTTCTTGCCAGGGCATCGATTCTCGCTTCACACGACATGAATGGGTGGACGGAAATCGGCGGGTGACGCGTCGCCTGTCTCATATTTAGGAACGGCGAACATGAGACGGACGACGTTTCACCCGTAAATTTGCGTCCACGCATTCACGTCGAGTGGTCCAGAATCGGCGCCCTGTTCTTCTCAAGCGGCCCGTGTTCCGAACTGGTGGTACTAACTTTGATTTGTATTCATGACGTGTCGCAAGTGCCTATTTAGGTAATAGGATTATGCGAAATAAATGTTTTTTTGAGTTTGAATCAAATTCAGAATGAAAGTAGTGATGATCTTTTCGTTTTGGAGTTGTGTTGTGTCGCAAATTACTTACATATTTCTACCGCATGGTGAGTTTTATTATTCCAAATTTCACAGGAGTACTCCTAAAGATAAATGAGAAAAAAAGTGTTTCAGGTTTTTTGAAAATTCAACCCCTAAGAGCGGGAAAAGACCCCCAATAGGGTTGATATCTCAAAATATAAATTGGGTAGCTTAGTTCAAAAATGCGATGGAAAACATTATGTTATTTAAAATATTAATGCCACAGCTCGCTCTTTGTTTTTCTCATGCGACGCAAACGAAATTGTAGACAAAAGAGTTCAGTGTATAGATAAAAGAGCTACATAGATTATTTGCATGGAATATCAAGCAGTATTAAATTTTAACAGTATGAAACCCGGTTATCAGTAAAAAGCCAAGTTGAAGGCCTTGTGGGCGCCTTGAAAAATTTCAACTGCGGGTCGCGGCGACCTGCCCCTGTCCATTTCAACACGGCAATAGGCTCACCGTCTATTACGTGGGACATGAAGCTATGAGGTGAAGTGTGGGCGGGGCGTGTGCTCTGCCTCTGCCTACCCCTTCGGGGATAAAGGCGTGACTATATTTATGTATGTATTTATTAAATATCACCAAAAATAATAACGATAGTTATTTTACTATGATTTATTATAACACTTCTAAAAGCTTATCCGTGTGAGTGTAATTTAAATTTTATGGGTATTCTTTAAGTACAAATTTTTCTCGTTTGTGCCTTATAATTTAGTTTTTCTATTCATAATCTTGTCCCGACTGATGGACTGACTGATTCATCAACGCAGAACCTAAACCGCTGGACTACAAACTTGAAATTTTTACAGTAGATGCATTTTTTATGACGTAAGCATCCACTAAGAAAGGATTTTTGGAAACGAAGGTAAGTGACGGTTAGAATCTTAGTATCAATAGCGCGGTCTTATTGTTTGAGTAACCTCTGCTATTAATTTTATTATGTCTTGTCGAAGGTAAAGAAAGAAATGAAGATACTAAGCAATGTTCATTTCTTTCTTTACCTGTACCTGTGTGTACCTTCGACAAGACATCGTAATAACCGTCACTGTTATAGTAACAACAATGTTGTATCTCTAATATCATCGATACTATAATCTCTACTATTATTAAATTGTAAAAATAGATGTGACGGTACACTCAAGTTAAATTTAAAAAAAAAACCTTTAATCGACTAATTTAGGGCTTCTAATTCCAAATATATTTTTTTCTTTCTTCGTGTCTGTTTGTTAATTTGTTTATTTGTTCGGGGTTGGAGCTAAATGCAGTACCTTGATCATAATTGTACTTTTAGGATTTTGTAGGCTGTTTTTCAACTTAAATATTGCTGTGTGTTTCATCAAAATCGGTTTAGCCGAAATAATAATACAGCTTGACCTATGTTTTATTAGAAGTCATATGCGTTGGACAGGTCAAAGTCGATCGGTTATATGATAATATTAGGCATAATTCAGCTGATTGGGACTAACAATAACAATAGATATTTTTTCATATCACAGTTCTTTTATTACCGAACAGATAACGCTAAAATGATTAAAATTATTAGGAGGTAAATATTTAGTGTTAGAGTGGACAACATTGAAGGTCGTCGAATTGTCGAAATGGAAGCTGAAGATGAAAACAAGAGAAAAATAGACCTGGACACAATCCTTGTGGAAGAAATTGGTGAATTTGGTAAATTTCAGCTAAGAACTTGCATTTTGGCTGCGATCGTTGGTATTTTTGTGGGTGTTAGTACCACTGGGTTTGTGTTTACCACTGGAAGGATAAATAGCAGGTGAGATATTTTTGTTGTGATTATTTTAACCAACGCTAAGATTATTTTTGAAAAGAAATTAGTATGCTAACTGATCATAAATTTTAAATAGGTATGGAAAAAGAATTGATTTCAAGCAGGATTCGAACCTGCATCTTCTCGCATTCCGTGCAAGATGCTTAACCACTAAGCCACCTAAACCTACTCAGAACCAACCAAATTTTCCACCTTATATACGTCCGTTGTAACTTTCTAAAATATATATCCAGAGGTTTATAATTATTTACCTAGAATATATCTGAGTAATAAGCAACTGAAAAATTACGATTACATAAATTGGTACATCGTGGTCTTATTGATATTTTTAAAACTTACTAAGTAAAATGCAATAGGAATGATACCAAGACAAAAAAAAACAATCAAAGAAGTACCGAACACACGCAGAAAGATGTATAGTGTTATACAGGGTTACAGGAAAAGTCGTGCTAGATCCGTTAAGGGCGTGGAGTACCCATTATTTCTGACTAATTTCACTAAGAAACACCCTACCCTAAACTTAACCCTGTTCGAGATATTCGACTTTTAATATTTTTATTGAAAATTGCCGATTTTTAGGTTACAAAATTTTTTATTTTTATTTTGGGCGCCTTATTTATTATTTTTGTTGCATTTTGACATGTGTAATAAGATGCTCCAAAACGTCAATCATTGAAATAGTGCATAGATTAATTGAACATGTCGTAGAAGAAAATTGAAAGTTAAGAAAATAAAAAAAATAGTAACAAGTTTATTTTTCTCTAAGGGATATGTAAAAAAAATATTATGGCAGTCGTTCGGCAGATGTTTTTTAAAATATCTACATTTCATCAGCTATCTAACGACGTATAGCAATGTAGGGTTGTATTTAAATTCATTGAAAAAAACTTAGTTTTAAAAGCGACAGTGGAGAAGAAAATTAATACTAAGCCCTAAAAAGTAAAATAAAATAAAAGGAAAAGATGAAATGTCATTTATTAAACAAGGTTTTTACCCAACTTTTTCATACTCTACAGTTCATGTTCAACATGGCCGCCTCGGTTATGAATACATTTTCGCATCCTTCTACAGAGACCAGTCTTTACTACTCCAGTGGTCAATGTTGTCCTCATTTGATTGGCTGCGTCCACAATCCTTTCTCTTAATTCTTCCACAGACGAAACTGGATTTGGCGGTTTTAGTGTCACGCATGTGTTTTTTAGTCGGTAGGAGTCCGACATAGCATCAATGTAGGATTTTGCACACGCTAAGAAAAAAAAAAAGGGTTTGTATTACAATTCGTAGAAAAAAAAGTAGTTGGGACGCTTCAGGTAGCAGTTCTAATGGTCCCGCGCCTATTGTCCTTCAAGTTAAGACGCACCGTGCGAGCGAGACAAGTGACAATTTATGCAAGTGTGAATGAAAGAACATAGTGACCGGTTGGGGTTGGGAATACAACACGTGATATTGTTTTGGTTGTTAGTCTGCTTTTGTGCTTCGTACATAGTAGATGTGATATCGTTTTGCTCTTTTTCTCGACTTGGCTGTGATTCTGGACCATTTCTTCTTATTTGTGACTACTGTGCTTGTTAACCGGACTCTGATTTGTACTTGTGATACGGAAGTGTTGAAGATGACGTCCTATACACCTGAGGAATATGCGGATATGCTTATTTGTTACGGATACTGTGATTGTGTAGACACACAGAAAATTGAAATTATATTTATTCGTTGCGAGCTTGCGCAGACGCGCAAGCTCGCAACGAATACATAATTCGCTACCCCGGTCGTCGAGTGCCAGATGTGGCCGTTTTTGACAGAGTTTATCGAAGACTTCGAGAAACTGGCTCTATTTCGAGACGAAGTACGGATTTGGGAAGACCACGAATTAATAGCGACGAACAACAGGACAATGAGATAGTGCAACGCTTTCGAGCAGATCCAACTACTTCCACTAATATTGTTGCCCGTGATCTGGGACTTTCGCAATGGAGAGTGTGGTTTACAGTGCATACTGCTGGCCTATACCCGTACCATTACACTCCGGTACACGTTGTTGAAGAGGGAGACCCGGCGAGGAGGATAGATTTCTGCAGATTTATGCTGAATGCTGACATAGAAGACAAGACCCAAATTTTTTAAAAAACATCTTGTGGACAGATGAATCCAAATTTGATAAAGATGGAATAACAAATTATCACAACGCACATTACTGGGCCCCAAAAGCACTGAAGAATCCCAATAAGAAAAGAGTGACGGGGTCCCAGCGTCAATTCAGCGTGAATGTGTGGATGGGCATTATCTCCAATTATTTAATTGGACCTTACTTTCTCCCGGACACTTTAAATGGGGAAACATACGAAAACTTTTTAAGAGGAGACTTAAATGATCTGCTGGATGATCTGCCACTAAACTTAATCAGGGACATGTGGTTCCAGCATGATGGCTGCCCTGCCCATTTCAGAAGAAGTGTCCGAGACTGGCTGGACACAACGTAACCAAATAAATGAATAGGACGAGGTGGGCCGTTGCCATGGCCAGCAAGAAGTCCGGACTTAACCCCCATGGATTTTCATGTGTAGGGGGTTATGAAAAGTCTTGTGTACAGCGAGCCAAATCCAGTTTCGTCTGTGGAAGAATTTAGGGAAAGGATTGTGGACGCAGCCAATCAAATGAGGACAACATTGACCACTGGAGTAGTAAAGACTGGTCTCCGTAGAAGGATGCGAAAATGTATTCATAACTGAGGCGGCCATGTTGAACATGAACTGTAGAGTATGAAAAAGTTGTGTAAAAACCTTGTTTAATAAATGACATTTCATGTTTTCCTATTGTTTTATTTTACTTTTTAGGGCTAAGTATTAATTTTCTTCTCCACTGTCGCTTTTGAAACTAAGTTTTTTTTTCAATGAATTTAAATACAACCCTACATTGCTATACGTCGTTAGATAGCTGATGAAATGTAGATATTTTAAAAAACATCTGCCGAACGACTGCCGTAATATTTTTTTTACATATCCCTTAGAGAAAAATAAACTTGTAACTATTTTTTTTATTTTCTTAACTTTCACTTGTCTTCTACGACATGTTCAATTAATTTATGCACTATTTCAATGATTGACGTTTTGGAGCATCTTATTACACATGTCAAAATGCAACAAAAATAATAAATAAGGCGCCCAAAATAAAAATAAAAAATTTTGTAACCTAAAAATCGGCAATTTTCAATAAAAATATTAAAAGTCGAATATCTCGAACAGGGTTAAGTTTAGGGTAGGGTATTTCATAGTGAAATTAGTCAGAAATAATGGGTACTCCACGCCCTTAACGGATCTAGCACGACTTTTCCTGTAACCCTGTATAGAGACAAGGATTTCGGGAATGCGACAGCTCCCAATCACTGGCTTACTGGGTATTAGCACCGGACCACCATAACAACAAGTACCGATTACTATAATGAATTTTACAAAATATGACTATGACTATTGTATCAGGTGACCACCTTTAAAACAAGAGACTTTAATGTTGAAGACTAAGGATACAACCAACAGTAAGTCTTAAATGAAGATGACAAGTTACGGTCTGCAGACACTAAGAGTGCCGGTAGTCAACAGGTGGCAGTGTAAGTCTTTTTAACAGTTTCTTTATCTATGTTTATAGATGTTTTATTCCTGAATGTGATGATAAAGAACCTGAATGGATTCCAAAATGGTTGCAAAACGCAATCCCAACCACAGATTCCGGTTCGTTTGACAATTGCCACCGTTTTGGCAATGTAACAGTATTGCCCATGGTAGTTGAAAGCGAGACGTGTCCCAGTTCACTATTTGCAAGAAACACTCTGCTGGAGTGTGATACTTATGTGTATGAAAATAAAAATACCATTACTTACGAGGTACGTACCAATGATCTTTTATTACCATCTTACTTTGGGCTAGAATATCCCATTAGCAACCCACCTTCATCTCTGAAATGTTACGCCATTTTTTATTATTTGACTAAACTAGTAGAGATGCCACAATTATAACAGTTATAAATTTGACATCCCAGCTCGCACACGTGTTTCCCTCATCTTACCATACCGGGTTCTTCAAGCGGAGTGTGAAAAGCACATCACAGGGCCGCCAACTTCAAGACCACTGTCAGAAGTCTTATGACTGTGAGAGTGGCCCCAATCACTAGATGCGCCGTGACTTTCCATCAGGCTGGCGACGTCAATTTGGCGAACGTAATATAAAAAAAAACTTCATATTTGAATATAGTTTTTTTAAATATCATTTACGTTTTCATCTAATTTCTCTTTTCTTCAGTTTGACCTAGCATGCAATGAATGGGCTCGATCCCTAGTTGGTACAATCCGTTCTGTGGGATCACTATTAGCATTACCTATCGTCGGGTACATTTCAGACCGATGGGGTCGTCGCGTAGCGCTTTGTATTACATCCTTCAACACTGCCTGGATTGGCCTTGTCAGATACTGGGCAAATTCATACACAAGCTTCGTTGTATTGGAGTTTATGGAAGATGTACTTGGGTCTTGAAATTTTACCAGCGCCTACATTTTGAGTAAGTGCAATAGCGCTATTTTTGCCAAAGTAGTCAAAAGTGCCTCGTATGCAATTTCAATAGAATTGTAAATAGTTAACCAAAAAACAGAAGATTGTCACTATACAAAGACAGAGAAAGGGATGCTCAGATGGTCCGGACATGAGTCTGTTTCCATTCTCTCCACAATGTGGAGAGAATGGATGGAAATAGACTGACAGAACAGGCCTGGTCAAGAGTATCCTTAACCGAAGAGCATGTGTGAAGACACTAATGAAGGTTGAAGAAGCGAAAGTTGTATACAAAGATCGTAGCGAGTGCAAAGTCATAGTCTCTGCTCACCCCGTTTGGAGAGAGGCGTAATGTTATGTGTGTATGTATGTTAACTAAAAACACAAAAGAAATATACAGAACTGATTATTAGATTTTAATCATAAATGATTATTATAAAGTTGTAAATTTAGAAGTCACAGATATTGAGATAAGTTTTATAAAAATTATCCGACTAGGTACCTTTATGGTACACCATCACAATACCAGAAGTCATAATGCCTTTCCTTAAAATATTAGCCCAAAATACCGTAAAACTTAATATTCAAAATACCTTAATCCAATACATCTTAATTAACGTACAATGCTTAAATTTAAAATACATAATTATTATATTATGTCAGATTTTAAAATTCAAATCATCAATTATTCATAAGCAATTTAAGAATTTTTATAGTAGTTTATGACACTGTTGCATAATAAGGGTTCTTATAACACGAGTGTGTTTTATAAAAACGAGCCGTAGGCGAGTTTTTTTATAATATCACACGAGTGTTATAAGACCAAGTTATGTACAGTGTCATACACTGCTTTATCTACTCTCATACTATAATACCTGATTTCATTTTGTGATAATATATAGTTGCTCCTTGATTTCGCCGGTAACAGGTTCATGGTCATGTTTGACGCAGTTTCCAGAATGTCTGGTGGTGTACAATTACCACCATCCTCGCTTAAAGACATGTTTTTACACAAAAACTAATTTATTTTACAAACAAAACCAAACTTTGTTTAATTTAAATGTAAAATGTTGGCGCCAAGGCGCAAACATCGATTGCGAATGCGTGTTTCTTTTGTTTTTTCAGGCTGCAGAGAAACAATTTTATAGCATAGCATCCATGTAGGATTTACCTCACGTTAAGAAAAAAGTAGTTTGAGTACATATTTAGTATTTTTTGGGTTTCGTTTATCTACCACCGTAAGGCATTTTAAATTATTAATATTATTAATACTTGGCCTTTGAATGTTGATATTTCAATTTCGGGTATTTTAGGCTAATGCATTTTAAGTAAAGACATTCTGATTTCTGGTATTGTGATATATGTAAACCTACCTTTATAACTAGTCAATGTGGAATAAATTTTTCTAATAACAATAACACGTTTTTCGAACTTCGGCTGTTTATTTTCTGTTGCTTAGATTCAAATCCATTTCATTACAAACTATGTACTTTGGTATCAACACAGTTTACGATATCAGTAAGCTTACATTGTGTTGATTATGGTCGGTCCAGATATGACCGTTTTTGTCATTTTCATTTATGAGCGTCTGCGTGCTTTCAATATGGTACAGCTTGGCAAAAAAGAGAAGAAAACAATGGAGGAGCCACTGTGCTGTTCATATGGCAAGCCGTTAAAAAGAACCACCAATCAGTATCCAGTTGTCAACAACCGTCAGTATTACCCACCAATCAATGTATAATACCGTCATTGACTGACAGACATATGTGACGTTATTGTCAGCTTTTTGACAATGTAGCCAGTCAACAAAATATTAGTTCCGTTTCTAGAGTTTTTTGCCAAGCTATACATCAAGCCATTGGTCCCGGTGGTCAGCAACATAGTAGTCATTACCTGCTGTTGAAAACTTTCAACAACAGTTTGCTACAATCTCTTGCCCGTTTCAAAAGCCTGCTACAGGTGGCGCGAGTGTTACACCAATGGTATTGTCAACTTCCATAAGTTACTGTAGGTACCTACTTTTTATCCAGGAACGCCATAAGCTTCATAGGTCATTGAAATACCCATTCAATATTATTTACATAAGTATAACAAAATTAAGTATGACCATACGTGTAATTTACATAATTTTTATTACAGTGATGGAACTTCTTGGTCCAAAATTCCGGATAGGAGCCGGCGCAGCTATGAGTTCTTTCTTCTCACTGGGAGTAATACTGATGAGCTTAACAGCATGGGCACTACAGTACTGGAGACATCTCATTCTCGCCCTTTACATACCACAGCTTTTCACAATATTCTACTATTTCTTGATATCCGAGTCTGTTCGATGGTATATCAGCAAAGGCCGATTTGTAGAATCTGAAGCGTTACTAAAAAAGGCGGCAAAAGTCAATGGAAGACAGTTATCAGAAAAATCTCTGGAAGGTTTACGTCATCATGCGATAGAAGAAGCTAGAGTCAAAGCTTTAGAGCAGGAGGCTATAAAAGGAGAATGGTTGATAGTGATACTATTTAAGCACAAGCGAATACTGTTTTACTGTGTAGTATCATCTGTCTGGTTTATTACCACTTCCTTTGTATCCTACGGCTTAGCCATAAATGCTGTCAACATGTCTGGTAACCAGTATCTAAACTTTATAGCTGTGTCTGCGGCAGAAATTCCTGGACACTGGTTTTCTGTGTTCCTATTGACTAAAATGGGAAGGAAAACTGTACTGATTTTAGCTTTTTGGTGCTGCTCGGCTTCTCAACTTGCTTACGTATTCATGCCTGAAGGTACGTCTTATTTTTATACGGTTATATAGAGGATGAATTTTTGAAAAGGGCTTGGATATAATAGCAACACTATCGTATGGTGTAACAATAAAGGATGGTTTTTTTTTCACAATCAATGGGTTCGATTCCCAGCTAGGATTATTGGTTTTTCAAAAATGATGAGATTTTAAGTTTCATCAAAATCGGGCTCGTGACATCTTTGAGCATTTTTCGCTGTTCCCTTATAGTTCCGGATTTGGCTTTTCCCTTTTGAAAAATTCACCTGTATATTGGATACTTGCTGTGCTTAGAACCTCACCTGTGACGTACTATGAACCTGTAACCATGTTTACAACTAGCGGACGTCACGCGGTTTTACCCGCGTACCTCCCGTTCCCGTGGGAATATGGAAATAAAATATAGCCTACGTTCACTGGAGATAGTGTAGCTTCCCAACAGTGGAAGATTTTTTCAAATCGGTTCAGTGGTTTGGGAGCCCATTCGAGGCAAACTAACAAACAAACAATCAAAACTTTCCTCTTTATAATATTTATAGATAATTTATGGGGAAACATGACATATATTATATGAGGCATGATAATACATAGCCTTTGTGTTATGTGGGTTCTGGTAATAAAAGATCTTGTGGGTACTGACTATTAATTGTATTCTAATCAACATTACACAGTAATACATAATATATTAATATTGGGTGGCTTGTCCATGCCACCGACAGTTGACAAGTGACGTAAGTACTTTCACCATAGTGGTGGGACACAACAACTTACTAAATAGGGATGTAGTACTATGTTACTTGAGAACAGTTTGGCCTCCTAAGGTCTCGAAAGAACAGAAATTTCTGACAGTGGTGAAATTAGTCGCATACCTAGGTAGATCTCTCCTGGGACCGCTTTTGTTTCTCATTTTCATAAACGATATCAGTATCCGTTTTAGGCACTCTACATTTTTGCAACACGATATGAAGGTTTTCGCAAAGGTTAATAATATTACTGATGCTAACCTGGTACAAGAAGATCTTAAGCGACTTGATGTGTACTGTCGTGCAAACTATCTGGACAACTAATGGAATCAGGCGTTACATGGCGGAAATCCATCCCAAAATGATAATAAAAGGAGGGGAGGGGGGAAGAGGACTAGCTGGACCTCAATGTTTCCAAATGCTTTACCATGAGCTTTACGCGGAAGCAATTGGCATTTAATTTTGATTAAGAAATCGATGGTAATCAATTAGAGAGGAGAACCATTGCTCGGGATCTTGGTGTTTTGCATGACTGTTAGCTCCTTTTTGACGAGCATGTAAGACAGGTGGTTAGTAAGGCCTATAAAACCCTAGGATTTATTATCCGTTTTTCCGGTGACTTCAAAAATATGAAAACTCTAAAAGTACTTTACTGCGCCTATATAAGAAGTCACTTGGAATATTGTTCACAAATCTGGAACCCATCTTATGCATGCTACTCTAATGAAGTGGAGAAGATCCAGAAGAAATTTATTCGCTACCTAGGATTTAAATTTAAATTGGATCATCTTGCAGATCTCACTTATGAACAGCGTTGTGTTAAGTTGCATTTATTACCGCTACAAGTGAGACGCAATATCTCTGATTTGACTTTCCTTGTACACATAGCCCAAGGTCGAACTAATTGCCCTAATCTTCTCAGGGATTTGAAATTAAGAGTACCGGGCAGAAGGCTACGTCATACCCCTCTTTTATATGTTGCACCATGTCACTCTAACTACAGGAGAAACAGTTACTTGCACAGGGCTCTTTCAAGCTTTAATAAGCTTAATCATGACAGTAGATACGATCTATTTTTCTCAAATGTACGGTCTATTAGATGTAGTCTAACCTTAGATTTTATTAATAATGCTCTCACTATTTAATTTAACTGTACTCGAACTAACAACTGGTTCAACTTATTATTGTTAAATTGTTTACCAACCATTTGTGGAAGGTTGTAATTAGCATTGTTTACATAATTGATTAACCATTTTATTATAGCCGTAAGCTCCCCAAATATTTAATGTAAAATAAAATAATAAACCGGCCGCGTTAAAAGTGCGAGTTGGACTCGCCCATGAAGGGTTTCGTAGCAGCAAGTAACATAATATAAAAGTTCTTATAGTTCGTTGTAACTTTGACTGATGTTTTAACACGTTCGCAGTGGTAGTGATTTCACTATCGGAAGTTGCGGTTTATGACGTATTAAAAAAAACTACTAGCTCTATCTCGTTCAAACTAATTTTCGTTGGTAGTTTTTATGGCAATGTACATCATATATTTTTTTACATTTATCATTCTCTTAGTTTAGAAGTTAGAGGGGGGGGGGGACACACATTTTTCCACTTTGGAAGTGTCTCTTGCGCAAACTATTCACTTTAGAAAAAAAATATGTTAGAAACCTCCATAGCATTTTTGAAGACCTATCTATAGATACCCCAAACGTATGGATTTGATGAAAAAAAAATTTAGAGTTTCAGTTCTGAGTATGGGGACCCCCAAAATTTACTGCTTTTATTCTAGTTTTATATAAAAATCTTAATGCGGTTCACAGAATACATCTAGCTACCAAGTTTCAATAGCATAGGCTTTATAGTTTCGGAGAAAAGTGGCTGTGACACACGGACGGACAGACAGACGGACAGACAGAAAGACAGACAGACATGACGAATCTATAAGGGTTCCGTTTTTGCCATTTGGCTACGAAACCCTAAAAATGGAGTGAGAGCGCCTCTACTTCGCACTCTGAATGTCGTTATTGCATAAATTACAAATGGATAGATTGTTAATCTGTAGTCTGTATATATGTTAGGCAATATTCTCCTATATATTTTATTTTTTATTCTCAACTAGCTGACCCCCGCAACTTCATTTACGTCACATATGTTGTATGAAAGGAGAGGTATTTCTTCATCAGACTCATCAAGCAGCGTGCGAAACTGCCCTGTTTGCTTAATCATAAAAGAACTTAAAGGTTAAGTCTATTTTAAAACAATTCAGTCTACGCTTTCGCCGTGGACTGAATTGTTTTAAAATAGTCTGAATCATTAAGCTCTTTTATGATTAAGCCAACACGCCAGTTTAGATTTACACTCACATTCAAAGAAACCCCTACAATGAAAATTTTCAAAATATGTGATCCTTAAAAGTGTTATAACTTTTTAATTTATCAACCGATTGACATGATATAAACGTTAAATGTTAAGTGGAGCAAACTTCAACATAATAAAAAAAACCGCATTGCAATCCGTTGAGCGGTTACTGAGATTAGAGTGCACAAATGTACAGACAAACAGATATACAGACATACAGACAAACAGACAAAAATTCTAAAAATCATTGTTTTGGGTTATATTGCGTTCATATATGTTCCTATAATATTTTTTCTTATTTATCTTCCATGTACAGACAGCGACCTGTTACGATTTTATCATATGTATACATATATTGATATCGTAATCACTGCATTATTTATCTTTCGCTATCACTACTTCTTAATGAAATCCTTATGCCCATAAATTTGAAATTTTTCAACATCGGGTCACAGTCACAACCTGCGCCTGTCCATCTGAATACCGCAATCAGCAGATCACCTATTACGTGGGACTAAACAAATGGTGAAATAATCTATACTAATATTATTAATATATTAAATAATCTATACTATATTATTTTTGGGTGTAAGGGGCCCCACCACCACCAAATTTTCGGGGGCCCAAGCGACCTCACCTACACGTGGTGCACCTGTTAACCAACGAACGAGGCTCCGCGAATTTAGGTACCCACATGGTGGCCTAGGCTCCCATGTGGGTGCCAGGTGGTACAAAGTGTTGGTCCGGGGGGGTACCACCGTGCAGCTGTGAAAAGCCCCCCAAGTAACCCAGCCCCGGTTGGGTTGCGTTCGAGGTTCAGCAGCTGCACAGCCGGGCCCGGGGCGATGTTTGATGCCGCAGGGGGGGACCAGTAGGCGCTAAGCGGATTGTAGTGTGGCTGACGGGGGTCGACCCGCTGGCCAGGGAGACCCGTAGAAACGGTTTTACCGCTGGCCGCCCGCGGCATAGTATAGGGGCCCAACTGGGACTAACCACCCTGGGAGGCTGCCCCACCAGGCCGCGCATAAGCCCGATGTGGTTCGTCGTGCCGGATGGTGACCGGACTGGGACCCCGGCGACCACACTCGGGGGGGTACGGGGGCCCTTCCGTCCGGCGGGTCGGCTTCCGTCTCACCACACAGTCATAGATGAAGCTAGCCCCTACGCCTTGTCACTCACTGCTGCAGCAAATGTCACTCCGTCTTCACGTCTCCCTTTCCCAGCAATCATGGCAGTGCAGAAAAGAAAATCAGGTACCACAGCGGCCGCTACTACTCCCAGTAACGTACTGTTTGAGGTGGAGTTCGCTAACATCCGCGGACTCCATGCCAACCTCAACGTCGTCCATCACCATCTAGAGACGGCACGGCCAGCTGTGATGTTCCTAACGGAGACGCTAATACTCCGCCCTGCCAATCAGTCATACCTTAGTTACCCCGGCTATATCATCGAGGAACTATTTCGAGAAAAAGCCGGGGTGTGCGCGTTCGTTAGGGCGGATGTTTGCTGTCGCCGGCTGCGCTGCCTTGAGGACCCTTCCCTCTCCGTCCTTTGGCTGCACGTAGATCACGGCTCCATGAGTCAGATCTACGTGTGTGTCTATCGATCCCACACAGGGACAGCTGAGATGATGAGGCTGTATCAGCACCTCAGCAAGGGGGCTGATGACGCGCAGGTACGGTTCCCGAACGCCGAGTTGGTTTTTCTGGGGGACTTCAATGGTCACCACATTGAGTGGTTGGGGTCCCTCAAGACAGATCCTGCGGGACGGGCCACCCACGCGTTTGCACTCTCCCATGGTCTGACCCAGGTGGTACGCGGGATTACGCGCATACCGGACAGGTCAGACCATGAACCCGCCCTGCTGGACTTACTGCTGACGAGTAATCCAGCACAGTACAGTGTGACGGTTAGCGCCCCACTGGGTACATCCGACCACTGTATTGTGCGTGCCCGCCTGCAGGTACCGTCCCCTGCAAGGGCAGTAGAGGTGACGCGGCGACTGTGGCACTACTCGTTAGCAGACTGGGACGGACTACGAGAATACTTTGCAGCCGTCCCGTGGAGTCAGCGCTGCTTTGCAGGGAGGGCTTCATCGGAAAGCGCCTCTGCGGTTGCTGGTGAAATCACATTAAGTATGGAATACTACATTCCATACACTGATGTCGCCAGCATCCGCAAAGCCCGCCCCTGGTTCGGGCGTGAGTGTGCCGTAGCTGTTCAACAAAAACAGGCGGCTTACCGCGCCTGGATCAGGGCTCGAGCTGTGCGCGACCCGAATGTGGCCCGCCTCAAGGCAGCGTACAACAGAGCTACTAGGTCCAGTAAGAGAGCCTTCAAGAGAGCGGACGCCCAGCGCGTCACGCGGCTTGGTCAGGAGCTCACGTCGCATCCGACGGGCAGCCGTGGATACTGGCAACTGGCCAAAGCCGTGCAGGCCAACTTTTGCAAGCCCTCGCTGCCGCCGCTGCGCTATCCTGACGGATCACTGGCTCACAAGGCCCAAGAGAAAGCGGAAATGCTGGCCAAGCTACTTGCGGCTAATTCCCGGGTCGATGACTGTGGCAAGCAACCTCCCACTATCGCCAACTGTGGAACCACGATGCCGGAAATTGTAATCCGGCAGTGCGATGTGCGGGCGGTGCTACGGTCACTCGACACGCGGAAAGCCAGTGGTCCTGATGGCATTCCGGCCGTGGTGCTGAGGAATTGTGCAGCTGAATTGTCTCCAACGCTAACACGCCTGTATCGCCTTTCGTATTCGTCGGGAGAAGTGCCGGAGGCTTGGAAGGAGGCGAATGTCCAACCGATCCCCAAGAAAGGGGATCGGTCGGATCCAGCCAACTATCGCCCCATAGCCGTAACCACCGTCATCTGCAAGGTTTTCGAGCTAATCATCAATTTATTTATTTATTTATTTATTTATTCATTAACAATGGTACATTGTGTTTGAAAAAAAAACAAAAAGTACACACAAACAAAAATAACAACATAATATATCAAATAAAAAAGTCTAAAGATGATGAGATGAGTCTAATCGTGCCATAAACTTATACATAATTTTTAAAGTCTAATATTAGCAATATTAAATAGTTCAACATGCAAAGAACAACAATAACAATAGATTAAAACACTCGAAATCATCATAAAAATTAAAAATCAAACTATGTCAAATTAATATACTTAATGTCTGCTAACATTTAATACGCCCAATGTCAATATTTTAGGTAGAATTAAATTATTATTATAAAAACAATGTCAAAATAATTTGCAATTTCATCCATGTCAAATGTATTTGTTTAATTAATTAATTCATTTCATTAAGAATGTCAAGTTGTGTTAAAATTATTCTATCCTTAGTCACTAAAGTTACAACATTTATTCCAAATTTACAATTACAATAGTGGTTTTCCCTAGCTGAGCATTTTAATCAATTGCCTCCCTATCGTCTGGTATAAATATATCTACATTTAAGTCCTATTTGTGAATTCTTCAAGAGAATAAAAACACTCTTCAATTAAATAAGTCCTCAGTGTAGTCTTAAAGTCAATTTTGTAAATTGACTCTTTTATTTCTAAAGGAAGTTTATTAAAGAATTTAATTGAGTTGTACAACGTGCTATGTTTAACCACTTCCAGGGTAGGAGCAATTTGGGATGATAAATCTTTCCTTCGAGTACTTTCTCGTAACAACCTTTCCTCATCATTCTCATAACTGTGAATATCTTTGGCAAATTGAGTGAGCAATACCATGACATACAAACACGGCACCGTCAAGATCCCCAGTTCCTTGAAATGTTGCTTACACGACTCTTGCTGGTGAATACGGACCATTGTTCTTATAGCTCTTTTCTGGGCTACAAACAGCTCATGCGCTATCTGGAGGATCACCCGTTAATTAACGATCGCCAATATGGCTTTAGGCCGAAACGATCAACGGGTGACCTCCTAGCGTACATAACGCACACCTGGGGTGAGGCTATGGAGAGGCACGGCGAATCTCTGGCTATTGGCCTAGACATCGCAAAAGCCTTTGATAGGGTATGGCATGCGTCGCTTCTTTCCAAGCTGCCGTCATATGGTTTATCGCATCAGTTGTGCCACTGGTTGGCCAGCTTCCTGAACGGGTGACGGATTCGGGTCCTCTGTGATGGTCAGGCTTCCTGTTTTTTTTTTTCAGGTAAATGCCGGAGTACCACAGGGATCGGTATTGTCCCCAACTCTCTTTCTTCTGCATATCAATGACATGCTGTCCCTTGGGTGCATTCATTGTTATGCGGATGACAGTACTCTTCATGGGAGCTATTCTGGCCGTCCAGCGGCGGGGCGAGGCGACGTGGATGAGAAGAGACGACAACTCGTGGCGGATCTCGATCTGGACCTGGGCCGCATTGCCCAATGGGGTTCAGACAACCTGGTCGAGTTCAATGCCAGAAAAACACAGGCGTGTGCGTTTACAGCTAAGAAGTCCCCATTCCATTCCTACCCCTGCCCTCTCTTCAGAGCATTACAATTCCACTAAAGGACAACCTGGAGATCCTCGGTATAGACGTCCGGCGTGAGCTCAATCACAAAAACTACATAGAGAGCTGTATTGGTCTGGCCTCGCGGAAACTGGGAATCCTGAATAAGGTGAGACGGTATTTCACGCCACATCAGAGATGTTTACTGTACAAGACGCAGATTCGTCCCTGCGTCGAGTACTGTTCTCACCTTTGGGATGACTCCGCGAGGTACTTGTTAGACGCGCTTGACGCTATGCAGAGACGTGCTATCCGAATAATTGGTTGTCCTGAGGTGACGGGAGGCCTCGAACCTTTGTCGCAGCGAAAAACCATAGCGTCCTTGGCTGCCTTCTATCGAATGTATCACGGCGAATGTTCTGAAGAGCTCTTCAACCTGATCCCACCATCTCCTTTCCGATCCCGAACAACGCGTGCCGGGCAGAGATGCCACTCATACACAGTGGAGAGAATCTTCGCCAGAACCGAGCGTTTCAAAAGATCGTTCCTCTGTCGAACTATAAAAACATGGAACGACCTGCCCGCACACGTCTTTCCCTCATCTTACAATCCCGGGTTCTTCAAGAGGAGCGTGAAGAGGCACATCACAGGGCCGCCAACTTGAGGACCACTGTAAGAAGTGGCCCCGAATCGCTAGATGCGCCACTGCTTTCTTACCATCAGGCTGGTGGCGACGTCAATTTGGCGAGCTGAATATAAAAAAAAAAAAAAAAAATATAAAAAGGAAAGATTTTTTTTGTATGTTTGTTTGTAACAAATAGCGTCCGGAACCACTGGACCGATTTGAAAAATTCTTTCACTGTTGGGATGCTAGACTCTTTGCGGTGAACATAGGCTATATTTTATTCCCGTATTCCCACGGGAACGGGAACTACACTGGTGAATCCGCGTGATGTCCGCTATTATCTTATACTTTTGGTCTCTGTCCTACGGGGAAAAAGGCGAAACTATAAAAGTATGTTTGTTATATGAGTAACTTTACAGGGTATTACGGGCTATCCCTGACGGTGTACCTGTTAGCTACGTTCTGCATCGCGGTAGTGACGGCTGCAGTTTATATATACACCGCGGAGCTATATCCCACGGCGCATCGGCAAATTCTTTTCTCCGTCACAACTATGATGGGCAGGATTGGGGCGATTGTTGGACCGTTAACACCAGTGTTTGTAAGTATCTTACTAATATTATAAAGGCGAAAGTTCGTGAGTGTGGATGTGTAAATGTTTGTTACTTTTTCACGCTCTAACGACTGAACAGATATAGCTGAAACTTGGTACAAGGATTGACTTCCAAACGCCTACAGTATGGGGTTCTTGAAAAAGGGTCTTAGAAGGTTTTTACAGGGTCGGCAGCGCCAGTGTGTTTCCTCTGATGTTGCAAACGTTCATAGGCTGCGGTGACCACCCGTTCTTCTAGTGGGCCGTATGCTTGTTTGCCACCTTAGTGGTACAAAAAAAAATTATGGTCTGGAATAACATATAGGCCACGTTTTATCCCGGGAATAAGTTCCCACGCGGGCGAAGCTGCAGGCATCAGCTAGTTGTTTATATTCAGAAATGGAAAAATTTGTCGTAGAACCATAACAGAGGAACGGAGGAACATAAACCCACTACAAACGCTCGGTACGACAGTTTTACTCACAACCGTTAAGGGGTTTTTATAAGATTTATAATATCTACAGTAAAGTGCTTTCAGGACCCGAATCAGAAAAGAATAGTAATTGTAGCTCAATATAAAGGCGATGCATTTTAAACGTATAAATTGAATCGTCTCTATATTGTTAAATAAATAAATATTCACGAACATTTCATACAACGCTATCTGAGCCCAAAGTTAGCTAGGAATAACCTGCTTGTGTTATGGGTATCAGACCACGGATATTAATACTCATATACTTTTTAAATACATACAATTATACATAGAAACACCCAGACTCTTGAGACAAACATTTACAATGTACCCATTTTGTAGCATCACATTGAGATAAGATAACAATTCCGTTCTTTAGTCCCAAGATCAATGATGGTCTTTTTTTAAAGTTGGCCATTTTCGAGTCCAGGGACATTTTTCCAAATGCCTACCCGGGGCTCTCGATCGTAGGCTGTTGGGCGTAACGTGAGGTTTTTTAGTCGGTAGGAGTAGCGTCCCTGAGGGATTTTTCTTCACGTTAAAAAAATGCTCATTTTCGAAACACCTGGGTGATGTCGGAATTTCTAAATATCTAAAAATTTACATTTTATACCGTCAACGGCAGACAAACCCACAACTCATTTGATGTGGTCACTATAGCCTATAAGTTTCCTGCACCAGAATTGCTACGCTTCCGATACAAACCCTGCAGAAACCTTCATAGTATTTTCAAGAACCCCAGTTTATTCTTCAATGTATACATTCAATACGTACACAATTATATCATAGTGCTTTACTGAACTAAACTTATCAACATTTCAGGGCGCTGAATGGTTTGTAGAACTACCCTTCGTGTTATTCGCAGCATTTGCGCTTCTTTCCGGAGCTCTGGTCTTCCTAACACCAGAAACCCGTGGCGTCAAGTTAGCAGACACATTTGAACAGGCTAAAACAATTGGCCAAAATAGCAAAGAAAACATAAATAGTCCGACATCAAAAGATATTAATGATATAGGAACTGAAACCGATCGATCCAATATTTGAAATTCAATGATCGTGTATTATTAAAGGTAGACATTCGAACTAAGCGTCACAGAAGCAGCGTCTATAGCGTCACCTACGACGCACGGTCATGCTGGCACTGTGACGCCGCGTATGTGTCGCTAAGCTCGAAAGTCGTTCCCTAGAATTTCATATATTTGTATGGAACATATATCTGTATGTCGCTCTGTCGTGGCGTCACAGTCGCGGCGCCTCTGACGCTATAGACGCTCAATTCGAAAGTCTACCTTAACTGATAAGGTAATTAAAGTATTTATTTTACTTCGTAACAGTATTCAGAAATGAATTTGGATAATAAATGAGATGTTGTGATGTTTATATTATTATTGCAGATTCGGACTATCTAAAACATGTACCTATAGTAGTAGAAGTTTGACCTATAATATATTGGACATTATAAGGTCATATTATTATTATTATTCATTTATTTAGCAGGCAGGCAGTTGTATACAACTGATAGTGCCTGTATCCTTTTCCCTTCATTCGTTTCATCACTACTTGTGCTTTAAATGTTTGTCAAGCCTGTTCTGGAATTGTATGATATTTTCGGCGGACACCACAAATTCCGGCAGCCTGTTCCATGCTCTGACAACCTCATATATTATGTAATACTAGCTGATGCCCGCGGCTTCGCCCGCGTTGGAATCTGTTCTAGTTCCCGCGTGCCAAAGGAGCGTATTCCAGTGTAAAGAAGACTACAAGCTTGTGTGCTATTCGAGACTATCCTTGTACCAAATTTCAGCCCGATCGGCTTAGCCGTTAGATCGTGATTGAGTAACAACATTCGCACTTCCGAATGTCTAAACATCTACACAACCTTTAACATTTATAATATAGTTAAGTAGAATTTGCTCTATCTATCGGAATATCTATCTATCCATAGAAATCTATTGAGGTTGTCCCGTATCCGTTTTATACAGACACTAGTTCACGGGATAAAAAGTAGGTTTTTCTTATAATATTTTCGTATAATAAACGTTAAAACTAGTCTATTTTTGATTCAATCGCAAAAAGGTACGGTATACTTTCACATTTATAATATTAGTAGGATATTAATAGGATAACTGCATCGATGGGACTCTGGTAGATTATGCGAGTCGGGTTCGAATACTCATCGGGACAAAAAAATATTTGTGGGTCATAATCATAATGACCTCAATGTTGCTTTACTAGTAAACATTAGAGTTTTTAGAATTTGACCTGCTGAATTTGCTGCTTTTAGAATTTGGCTTGACTGCGCTGTGTGACAAAAGAAAATATTCCACTATATTTATTTAGCTAGCTGACCCGGCGAACTTTGTTCCGCCATATCAAGTTGACCCGATATAAGATACGAAAATAATATTCATGTGTTTATTTGAATGCAACCCTTGCCCTGGCTATAACTATCAAAAAAAATGGGTGCACTTATGTACGCGCGTGAGAAGTTATACTTCTTAAAAAAAAAAATATAAATATGAAAACAGTGATCAGAGGTGACGAGCGTACCAACATGCGCGACTAATATCGAGGTTCAATTTCTATTTTGTTCGTAGCTTTTTTTTCGAGACTTAATGAGCGGTTAAGCAGACAACTTCATACTGTTAATTTTGTGTCACAGATCTTAAAATTTCACTCTCATCATTTTTTCATAACGCGCCTAAAGAAGTATAACTTCAAAAAGAATTAGCGAAATCAGTCCATCCGTTCTGAAGTTATGCGCATACATACATTTCGCAGTTCCATTTTGACATAATATAGATAAGCTATTTGAATCCCCCACGGATGTCACGAGCTCCTCGAGTAACGTCTTGGAAGGATGCTCTATGTTTTTAATCAGTCTTACCAGAAACTCCCCTCCATCAAATTCAGTAGTTCCAACATCTATATTCTAAAATTATTAGTATGAAAATTACAGGAATATTTCCTCTAAATATTAATTTCACCTCTATCACGCCTGTCTTCATGTAGTTAACCCTACATAGCTCCCGGCGCGGCGTTGCGGTCTAAGCCGCGCTGTTATAACCTAATAAGCCTTCAACATCACCTAATGTGAATATACCGTATACCTATATAAAGCACCTGACAGATACCTCGGTTTACAAGGTACGAAAGTACAGTCGGGTATAAAAGTGTTTACGCGAATAAAGTTTAATCCAGCTTAGGTACTTGATTATGTTGTTAGTGACGTCACTTAACTGTATGATAAAATAAAAAGACTGATCTCTTTACAATGATCAGTATTATAAACTTAATATTAAAACTGAACTATGATTATCAAAGCGTTTATTTTTGAACAGAGTAGCGGCCTTCGTGTTCAGAGCACAATGTCTGGCTTAAGAATAATTTACCTTTAAGAGAGAAATATTCTTAAGCTAGACAGGCAAAATTAAACTTTTAATTTTTACTAATATTAGTTTTTATTTATATAAATTTTAGATGTAGAGTCAGCTGGATTATGAGAATAATATTATTTTGTAGTCAAAGAGACAATCGACTCACCATCATTTCAGACAAAATACAACTGGTGAAGTGTGAGCGAATAGAATGCCTCTATTTAGTCCTGTGGAAGAGAATATGTAACTTTATTGTAAACATAGTAATTTGTATTACATAGCTCACACTAGCATTTTCTTTAGCATTTCTCGACTAATCTGCCTTTCTTACTTTCTACAATAATATGTGAAATGTTACTGACATGTAAGGAATGATAAACGACTATGATAATGGCAGTGACATAATTGTTCTGGCTTGTTAACCCACTAAGTCAAACCCTCTCTGTTGTATTTGGTTGTATATCTATCTTATTTTATTTACTTCTATAGGAATGACATAATAACAGTAAGAGAAAATTTTGGTACAATGCCAATGAGTAAGAAATATCTGCAAGCCGACTGCCGAAAATACTATAAGTGAATATGGGCACATAGTTTGCCTCTGTCTACCCCTTCGGGTACAAAGACTTTATGATACTTATGTATGTAAAATTGTGAGAAAACGTGAAGAAGTATGAAGAAATGACAAGTATGTGTGTGTAAACAAGTGTTAATAATTTAATAATCCAAAAAAGCTTCGATCCTGAGACTTTTCTAATAAGCCCAAACATGTTAAACATATTCACCATGTAATTTTCTGAGGCGTTACTGTCATGTCAGTAACCGTATACCAAATTTTCGACGCATTGAACCTAATAGTAATCTGACATCCCATCATCACTCATCGCTCAGGAAGTAAGCTGATGATCTTCAATATTTATAGCTAAGAACAATCTTGATCACATCAAAAAAGCTACATTTGTTGTAGCTTTTTTTGTTTAAGAACCGAGTTTGATTTGTCCTTATTATGTTGTGCTGCTAGATGACACAATTTAAATTCTTCATAGTTATGTAGCTTCTGTTGACGACTGTACATCTACTACGTCAAAGTGAGAATACACTTACTAAATTAAAAAAAAACTCACCTGCACTCTCCGAAGCTATGTAAAAATTCACATTACTTAAGACATTGTGCACACTGGTACCTACATACGCATTGTCTCAGTGTTATGTCAGCGATCACTGTAGTAAGCAACTTTAGCTTCATTTGTTCTTTAAATGGGTGACCACTTTGTGACATTTCATTTGCGAGCATTTCCGTGCTCTGGAAGGCACGTTAAGCCATTATAGGTAGTCGTTAAACTAAGTTGAAAGCTTTATGGGCGGCTAGTAAAAATTTAACAGTGGGTCGTCCCAACCTGCGCTTGTCTGTTTAAACATGGCAATAGGCTCTCCACCAATTACGTGTGACACAAAACTATAAGGTGAAATGTGGGCGTATACTATGCCTTTACTCTACTTACCCCTTCGGGGATTAAAATATGACTATTCAACACGTCGAAAATATCTGCGAACCTGGCTTCCCCTCGCGCTTCCCCGCACCTGACCCCGTTTTCGCCTATTTAGTATAACCCGCACACGATTGAATGGTATGGTATTTGACAAGATTCTGCACATTCTCGTTGCGTGCGGATTATGCCGTACAGTTAACATGACGTCACGAGTCAGGTTCGCAGATCTTTCCGCCGTGTTGTACGTATGTATGTTTGTAACTGGCAGCCGAGATTTGATCTAACAGAATTTTCAATTAATATCTGCTTTAACATAATACGAGTTGGACTATACACATGATAAACGTTTCACATGTCTAATTTCAAAATAGCCACACTGCACTGTTTTCAAACTTAACAGAGGACTGCTGGTGTAGCTGGAATACGAGCAATGAACATATCATTAGTTTATGTGCTACTATTTCTTTTTCTTTTTTATATTTAGCTCGCCAAATTGACGTCGCCACCAGCCTGATGGAAAGCCGTGGCGCGCATCTAGCGATTGAGGGCCACTTCAGACAGTGGTCCTCAAGTTGACGGCCCTGTGATGTGCCTTTTCACGCTCCTCTTAAAGAACCCGGGATTGTAAGATGAGGGTAACACGTGTGCGGGCAAGTCGTTCTATGTTTTAGGCCCTCTCTATAAAATAGAGTGCAGAGGGGCTTATGGCGAGACTTTGTCTGTAGTCTGTTAGTTGAACTCGACCAGGTTGTCTGAACCCCATTGGGCAATGTGACCCAGGTCCCGGTCGACGTCACCTCGGCCCTCCGCTGGACGGCCAGAATAGCTCCCATGCAGAGTACTTTCATCTGCATAACAATGAATGCACCCAAGGGACAGCATGACATTGCTACTAGCTAATGCTTGCTGTTTCACCCACGCACAAATATTTTCTCATTCCCGCTTCCCATAGCATCGTTTTCCCGAGATAATATGTATCATAGGAGTTATTTGACTGCCTCTGTGGCGCAGTCGGTAGTGATACCGCCTGCGGCGCTGGAGGTCGTGGGTTTGATTCCTACCGGAGACAAATATTTGTGTGACCCATAAATGTTTGTCTCAAGAGTCTGGGTGTTTCTATGTATAATATGTATGTATTTAAAAGTATACAAGTATTAATATCCGTGGTGTGATACCCATAACACAAGCAGGTTATTCCTAGCTTACTTTGGGATCAGATAGCGTTGTGTGAAATGTCCGTGAATATTATTTATTATTTATTTATTTATTCCAGACTATAGTCTATCTCTGTACGAAGTTTCAATTCGATTCGTTCAGTTGTTCGAGCGTGATTGAGTAACAAACATCCAAACATCTTCATAAACTTTCACATTTTAGCCCCTCTCTATAAAATTGCACAGGGGCTTATGGCGAGACTTGTGTCTGTAGTCTGTGAGTCTGTTGCATTAAATACGTCACTGGTCACGTGGATCATCTGTTCAAAGTTTGAAATAAAACAAAAATGACAACGTTAATCGGATTGAACTTTTACTTTCACAATAAACGTTTTAGAGAGGGGCAGTCGGGTGAGACCGTTTCACGGCTTTCTTGTTTAATATTAGTAGGATTAAAAGTGGTAGAGCTATACTAAATTAATTATTGATTAATTAACCACAGTTCATTGCTAAATAAAGACCTACTAAATTTTTGAAAAGTTTATTGATTGATTAATCCAAATATGATTTTGGAGTTTGGGTGATTCTATGTATAACGTGTATTACAGGGGTTTGGTTTGGAAGGTCTTGATTGTAAATGATATTTATCAGTTGATTTCATAGCACAATTTTAGATTAGGTAACTTAGTTATGGCTAAGTGCCAAAATGTACAGCGTGGGTGCAACAGCACCAGGTCCTCGTGGCAGGTCTGTACATGGACATTCTCTCGCTGGATACCATGGTGCGAGCCATGATCTCTAGCGGGAGTAAGTGGGACACCACTGCGTTTTTCTGCGAGCAGGTTATGCTCGTGAAAAAGGCGGGGAGAAAGCGGGAGAGAGCTCTCCCACCCGAGTTCCACAGTCCGAGTTGTCATCGTCCAAGTCTTTCACGCATGCCACACGCCCCAAGAAGCAGGATAAAAGTCGCAATTCCCTCAAAGACCAGATTCTTTACAAAATTAGTTCATTAGTTTCAGACTATTTCAAGTACAAAATACCTTACCTCTTTATTAAATTAATTAAAGATATGGGATCTTTTGATAATTCATTTGCGAAAATCGGTAAACTAGCAAAGACACTAATTAGAACATACCTCAGATAGACAGCTAAGTTCATTATCCTTCCTTTTACATGTGCACAGTTCTGTAAACACCAGAGCAACGCTATCTGGTGTATCGAAGTGTGAAATAACTTGCGTCTACGAGTGTCGTAGCTACGTAGCTTGTAGCCGTAGACTATCGTAGCAATATGTAGCAGCGGCATTGGTGCCTGTTTTAATATTTGTGTAATCCACAAATGTTTGTTTCGTAGTTTGGGTGTTTTCTATATTTAATATGTATGTATATTATTATGCAAATATGTATGTATGTCTATTAGTCGTCTAGATCCCATAGCACAAGCTTATTTTAGCTTAATTGGGGCTAGATTTTATTGTGAGAGACTATCTACAAACATTATTTTTATTAATTTCATAAGATCTTGTTTAGGGTTATGTACAAGGTTTCATTATAAATCGAAAGAATATAGGTACATATATTTCTATACATTATATACGCCTATAGACGTATTTAAGGTGGAAAATTTGGTCAGTTCCGGGTAGGGTTTCGGTGGCCGGTGGTTAAGGGTCTTGCACGGTATGCGAAAAGACGCAGGTTTGAATTCCGCTCGAGAAATAGAATCGTATTTTCCATATTGAAAAATGTATGATTTTTTTTCAGTAAACGGGACCTTATTGCTTATACTTCACTGTCCTTCCATCTGCCTGTAATAAGGCTGTATCTCAGGAACTGTGATAGCTAAAGCGCTGAAATTTTCTCAAATTGAAAAATATGCCGCAAAATATTCATTTATAATTTTTTTTATATGTTTAGCTCACAGCGTCACAGCGACATCAAGCGATTGGGGCCACTGTCCCAGTCTGTGAGACTATAGACGGTGGTCCTCAAGTTGGCGGCCCTATGATGTACCTCTTTACGCTCCGCTTGAAGAACCCGGGATTGTAAGACTAGGGAAACACGTGCGCTGTCAGGTCGTTCCAGGTTTTTATGGTTTGACTGAGAAACGATCTTTTGAATCGTTCAGTTCTAACTAAAATTCTCTCCCCTGTGTGAAAGTGACACCTCTACCCTGCACGCGTTGTTCCGGATCGGAAAGGAGAGGACGAGATTAGGTTGAAGAGTTTTTGTTTACAATTTTAATTAGGGACCAACTGCTTTTAAATACACAACTACCTTTTTTTTCCATTTTCTACATTCTATATCACAGACCATTATAAACACAGAAAAATGTATTCTAAAAGCGCTTGAATTTAAGGCTTTGAATTCATACATCATTAGTACGCCTGGTTACCTAGAAAGCGTTTAAACAAGTAAACGTTTCAAGAAAATATATCTTTATATACAAAAGGTTACCTGTGTCTGACTGTACCGTTACTTACAAAACTATAAAGAATATTACATTTTTTCATAAATAAATAAATAAATAATTTCATCATGAATTTATTCGTATATGCATAAAAGCTCACATTCATGCAATTGTAATCATTTTCACTCTAAAACAATAAAATTTATTTTGAGAATTATTTGCTACTAACTGACCCGGCGAAGTTTGTTCCGCCATATTAAGCTGACACGGCAAACAAAATTTTATTTTTATTTTTTGATACAGACCTTGCCCTAGCTATAACCAACCCAAAAATAAAAGAATTTTAGCGAAATCAGACCAGCCGTTCTGAAGTTATGCGCGTACATACATTTCGCGTATTAATTTTTATATAATAAAGATAATATAAAGTAAATAATGTACCCAAAGGCTACAAATGGGATCCTATTACTGTGAGACTTCGCTTTCCGTCTATCTCCAGGCAGTGTCGATTGAATTTTGATAGCTAGACAGATGATGTATTAATGTTGCCGATATACCAAAAAAAAATGTCTCATACGACGAACATGAGTTTAGCCATTATTTGGCATCGGAAGCCTCCGTGCTCGGGTCCGAATCGCATTTGGCGGATTTTCAATATAATGATATACTGTATTTCAATAGCTTTGCGCAAAAATTTAAACAAACACATTTGATCCTATATATCCATAGTTACTTGCAATTCAGTATTTACCCTGATTATATTCCAGTATCCAGGAGTCATACAGTGTTCTTACAATCATTTCGACACCAAATAACTTCTTTATGACAGTTTATTTTCATTTAAAATACCTATTCAGGATAGTAAAAAATTCAATGATTAGTCATATTTTTCTACTCATCTGTCTTAGACAACGATTGTCAACATGTCTTGTTTACATTATTGTATCAATACCGACTGCGCCACAGAGGCAGTCAAATAGATAGTTATAATGATAGAATACACAAAAAGTAGAATTGATTCCCATATAAAATTGTTAAGTATATTAATAACTAAATGAAAGTCTAGTACATTGTTGTTTTACCAAATACAATACTATTTCGAGAAAACCTGGAAGCAAATACCAGTATATAACAATTTTAGTCTCAAATGCAGTGAGTTTATACAATTTCGTAACTTAATAGCCAACTCAGATACTCTCTAATTCCTCAACTACAATTCTAATCATAACCCGTAGCTGAGAAGCACATTACCATACAAACGAACTAGCCTCGCCTTCGCAATTATTAGCTCCACTCGGCTTGTGTAGTGCTCGTCAGAACTGTGATCGTTGGGGCAGATAAACATACATACATACATAACCTCACGATTGCCTGTAAGATATTGCTCTTAGCGATAAGACCGCCATTTGTACAGATGTATATACTTTACTTTTTATGTTATTAATTTCATGTTTGGTGTACAAAAAAGTCTTACTTAGATACTTATTTTCTTACTTACTCATGCCTGTCTTTTGATCAGAGACTACTGTTTTGGGTGCTTTTCCACTACGCTACGTGCTTTGAATGCATTTGATCCAACGACCACATTCCTTGACCCTCAAGTAACGTTGACCCTTTTATTATCCAATTGTGCGACTGACGAATTTGATTGCTGGATATCAAACGTAAAAAGCGTAGCATACTCTGGTGGAAAGCACCCTACACTTGCTACGGCCTAATGAAACAAATGAGGTTTCACCCGTAAATTTCCGTTCACGATCGTGTGAAATGAGAATCGGCAACCTGACGTATCAATTTCGCTTCTTCTACTTTCTTAAATGTTTTCATACATGCTCGCTGTTAAGGGTACACTTTACCAGGCCTTTTCTCAAAAGGTTTTTGATTTGGGGCAGTTATAACGTTGAAGAGGTATCTACGGTATAAAGACATCTTTTTTCTAAATGTTTAGTCAAAGACATCCTCTACGCCCACAGTTCACCAGGCGTATCTATACACCTAATAGTTCACCGAACAGCTTCGTTTCTGTCACATAAGAGAATGAGAAATAAACTGGTTTTAGGGTACGGCAATAGGCTCACCCTCACCACCAATGTGATAAAAAACTTTAGGGTGAAACGTGGTCGTATACTACCTATGTTTCTACCCACCCCTTTAGGCACCAATGGGTTGTATGTTTAAAACTACGAAATAATTTCAGTTCAGTTTTTATTCCAAGCGTCATTGTAACACGAAACACAAAGAAATTGTTAGCAGTAAATCCTCAAAGGATGCTATGCCGGACTCTTACCGACTACAAAAACCTCACGTAACGCCCAAGAGCCTGTGGTTGGGAGCCCCGGGTAAGCCCTCGGAAGGATGTCCCGGGACTCCCAACAGACCCACGGCCGCCACTGCGGCCTCGCCCAGGGGGTGGTTCGGGTGCTATCCCGCGTCTTTGGGGGGTTTCGGGTGTGATCCCGCGTCTAAGGGGGGGCGTGCGTGAGTTGCTCACGTCACGCTGCCGTCATGGGCCTGCTTCTGCAAGGACGGTGAGCGACCCTCTCACCGTCCTCAGACCCCCGGTCATGGAGTCCAATAGTCCTCGGCGAAGACACGTCGGCGGCGCGAACTCGGGTGGGAGAGTTCTCTCCCGCACCCGCCCCGCCGCCTCCTTCACGAGCATGACCTGAAGAGGTGGCGCAGTCCCACTTACTCCCGCTGGAGAGCATGGCTCGCACCATGGTCTCGAGCGAGAGAGAATGTTACAGGGGGTCTAAAATGGCCTGAGTGGGTTTGAGAAAAGATAGTTACCGCCGTGTCGCTGTTGCTCGACTTGGCTCGGAAATATTAACTGTCTAGCACAGTTCGTGAGGTACAGCCTGGTAACAGACGGACTAGACGAACAGACATCGGAGTTTCAGTAAAAAGGGCCCATTATTACTCTTTGAGTACGGAACCCTAAAAATTGTAGATGTGTATTAAGTTGTGGTCATGACGAAGTTGCCGAAGGAAGTCTCAAGTTCTCTTCCGGGGACGGAACAAATATTTTTGTGAACCACACAGTTTAGTGTTTTTAACGTTTAATTTCACATCCCTTAAAACTTGCAATAAATACTACCATGTTCATGGTTGTATTATCCGAAGCTCGAAAACACTTGAACGTGTAAATATCACCAACAGTCACCCATCTTTACAGCAACCGTAGCGTAAGATGTTTATCGCAGATAGTTAACAGCACACTAAGCTTTCAGGGCAACGAGCACTTCAAGTATATAACCGAGTTTCAAAAGCCCCATTTACCACAATAAAAGCTTTGAGAACAATAACATAGTTTAACAAGTCATTAATTCCATAATTTGATTCACCAACCATAGAACAGCGTACATAAAATGTCGGTCAGGGTTCCGTAGGGTTAAATTCAACCGGTTTCAGGTCATTAATTCTGACATTTATCCTGGTCATTCGCATATTGTGTGGTATTCAGCTGATTTTATGAACTTAATTGGTTACTTTGGTAAATGTAAAACATTTCAGAGGTTTGGCAGTTTATAGTTTAGCACTTTCAAATTTCTAGTCATTACGAGTATATTCTATGTCAAGGAATTTGAAAGGATGCTAGTGTTTTAAGATTCAAATGTTGGTGGGTACTTACGAGAAACGGTAAAAAATATTTAGTTTTGTTGTATGGGAGTTCTATTTAATTCTTTTTAGGGTTCCGTACCCAAAGGATAAAAAACGGGACCCTATTCATGAGACTTCGCTGTCTGTCTGAATGTCTGTCCGTCGTGAGGCTGTATCTCAGGAACCACTATAGCAAGGGAGGTGAAATTTTCACAGATTGATGTATTTTTTTTTCCTTTTTTTTCGTTTTTTGGTACGGAACCCTCTGTGCGCGACGCCAACCCGCACTTTATGGGATTTTATGTTTATAGTTTTATAGCGTTAACAGAAATAGCTAGATCATCTGTGAAAATTATTTTAGTAATTAATTATTATGATTTCGTTGTCCGTCCGTCTGTACAGCCTGATGATTGACAGACGGACAGACAACGGAATCTCAACAATAGAGTCTCGTTGTTACCCTTTGGCTATGGAACCCTAAAGAGAATGTATAAAACAGCTATTTCTTCTACCACTTTTGCCCTTATCGGTAGCCTACTATACAGGGTGTCCCAGAAGTCGACATCAAGCCGGTATCGGGTAACAGGCTAGGTCATAATAGTTGTCAGAAAAATATAAAAAATCTAGGTCTTGTATTTTAAAAATTATGAAATCTGAGCTAAGTATTTATTTTGAATTTTTGGTGGGGCAAATGGTGACATTTTACATCCGAGCTAGAGAAATGGACTTTAAATTTCAGTTGAGACTTTAAAGAAAAAGTATTCAGGGTTACATTAGAGAAAAAAACAGAACAAAAAGTACATATCTGTAGCAACAGGCATGAAAAAACCAGCACAAGGCGTAGATTTTCTCCACTTTTTTTTTAACGTCTATAATTTTTATATTACAAGACCTAGATTTATTTTTTTTTTTTTTTCATTCTTAAAACTACCATTACAGGTTGCCCCAATGCGATAGCTAGTACTAACTTATAGTAAATAATGTATAAGTTATATTTTTCTGACAACTATTATGACCTAGCCCGTTACCCAATTCTGGCTTGACGTCGACTTCTGGGACACCCTGTATAAGGGTAGTATACCCTAAAAATTCAAGTTTCTAGGTCTAAAGGTTTCGGCTGGGCGTTGATAGATGACTAGATTACCCTATCATTTTATTCATATAGATTTACTCAAAACCAATGCGATACCCCTATTCTCAATTTCGTATATCAATGCCAGTTCCTTACAGGAAGTGACGTTTCAAACAATAGCGTGACTAATGAAATTCTGTGTGACGTGACAATTACTGTGACGTCACAGGTCTGAATATAATTACACGGCGCGTTTGTTTCGTGTAATAGATAGGAAAGTTGGGTATAGTTTTGCATACATATGGTCACGCCTTTATCCCCGAAGGGGTAGGCAGAGCGTGCACGGCTTAACGTGCCTTCCGAAGCACGGAAACGCTCAAATAAATGTCACAAAGTGATCACATGGATGGTCACCCATCCATGGATCGGCCATAGTGAAAGTTGCTTACTGCAGTGATCGTTCAACAACAATCGTTCAACACTGAGTCCGCGGGGCCACGAGCGATTCACGAGCGGGTATAGTTTTGATGGCTGTGTATTAAGTTGTTGTTTTAAAAGTACTGTGTACTAGTTGATTGCCCCGCGACTTCGCCTGCGTGGAATTCTGTTCTTGTTCCCGCACCCGTTAGGAAAATATTAAAAAGCTTATGTGTTATTCCAAAAATCAGTGAGATCCGTTAGAGCTTGAAAGAGTTACAAACATCCATACATACAAACTTTCGCGTTTATATCATTGATAAGTATAACATTCTATCTATGAGATACTTACCACAAAATAATAAGGTACATAAAGCAATCTCAGTTATCTACATAACTTTTTATACCTACCCTCGACTACACACATTCGCACTCAAACAAGTACTTATCACAATTAATATTAAAATCCTCTGACCTCGTCTCCGTAACACTGTGGCATATTATTTTGTGTAGGTACCTATTCCATGAGTTTCATTACTTATGACAGCTGCCATTACCCGCTAGTAGGTGACACCATGCTTTAATTAATGTACACAATTTTTATACGGAGATATTTATTAAACTTTACTGTAATTTTGGCATGGGTGGAAGAAATGGTTAGGGAGAAAAAAGTAAAATTGATATAGTAGTTATAGGATATGGGTTATAAATTATAATGCATTCACCGTCAGGTGTGGTAGGTCATCGCTTTTCACATGGCTCATTTATGCTATATTTCATAAGGTCTTTTGGTCCTATTTAGTCAACTTTATCCATTTTATTGCGAAAAACAAAAGCCTAAGAGGTTACAGCAATATGAAAATGTGACTTTTTATTAGATTCGTTATTGTTCCTTAAAAAGTGTCATAATGTTACGCGACATTTACAAAATCTGTGCCAAGGTTGTGAAATTAACTCACAGACTCGGTTTTCTCGAACGTTTACAGTATGCGTTTGAAAACGTGTCTTTAAAGGCATTTGCAGGATCGGCAGCGCAAGCGTAGCGCCTTAGGTGTTGTAGAGGTCCATAGGCTACGGTACACTTTGAAACTATATTTAGCGTAATACTTGTCTGCCGCATTAGTGTTTTTTTTTGTGGACTTTGTCACACAACATCATCTAGCCCAAATTAAGCTACATGAGCTTGTGCTATGGTATCTAGTTGACTGATAAACATACTTATATGTTTCTAAATACATACATATATCTAATAGATAAATTACACACAGAACAAGTCAATTTGCTCATCACACTAAGAATCCGTAGTCAGGTCACACTAACCGCTGGACCACGAGGTCAGTCATATAAATTATTCAGATATAAATTAATTGCTTAATAGATTAATTTTGAAATAATCCTTCACTGTTACACCGCAGTGTAAACCCACTCTTAAACCAAGTTAAATATAATGGACGAGGGTGCTCTAACAGAATTGAAATGAATGTGACTTTTTAGTTCTGTTAGCGAACTAGCTTTTTCTATTACCTCCCTTGGGAACAATCAGTGTGAGTGTAGAGTAACATTTGAAGAGCTCGTAATCCCGCTTGCTTGCTAATTATGCTACAATACGTAATGATTAGGTATGTATTGAAGATGCACTACATACATGCATATATCAGGCGTTGAGAACATAAGTGGGCCAACCCACAAAAAACGATAATTTAGATTACTTGTGTAAAGGGTGCAAAATTGCATCTACTTCAAGAGAAAAGTGGATCAACCAACCTTCCCACTTATTCTAAGAGATGGCACTGTTACAAACTATTTATGCACCATTAAAAATTAGTAATCTGTACAAAAGAAAAATGGGCCAAGAGGGTTAGCCCACTTTTCTAATATGAGTTTGTAGAAAGCGCGCCAAAGGAGTGGTACAACCTCAAAGTATTATTTGGTTTTTAACAGTTTCTTTAAATGTATACTTAAAAGACACTTATTTATTAATTATATCTATACTAATATTATAAAGCTGAAGAGTTTGTTTGTTTGTTTGTTTGTTTGTATGGTTGAACGCTAGGATCTCAGGAACTACTGGTTGGATTTCAAAAATGCTTTTACAGTTTGATAGTCCATTTATTGAGGATATAAAATCACGCTAATGCGAATAGGAGCGGAGCAGCCATAAATAATGTATCGAGAACGGGGAAAATTTCTTTCTTTTGAGAGCTTCCACTGCGTACGTTGCGTAAATGGTTAAAGTTACGTGAAAATTTTGTATTACAAAAATGTTCCCCTTTAAAAGTTACAAAAAAAATGTCGCCAACAGCATATGCCTATCTTTTAAGGGTCACTTACAATAACCCCTTTTAATAAGTTTTGATGAGCGACGCGACGGAAGTAGGTAAACGTGGTCTGCAGTGGTAGCCAATCAACTGAACGATAAAAACCGGCCAAGTGCGAGTCGGCACACATGAGTTCCGTACCAAAAAAAGGACGGGTGGAAGTAAATGCAACGGGAAACATTATATTACTTTACATATTAATACCACAGCTCCTTCTCAATCTCATGTGATGCAAACGAAGTTGTGGGGGTCAGCTCTAAAGAATCTATGCGGCGCGGCGGGAGTAAATGCAAAGGTAAACATTATATTACCTTAAATATTAATACTACAACCTCTCTCCTTCTCGCTCATGTGACGCAAACGAAGTTGTGCGGGTCAGCTCTAATGTATATAAGCGACGCGACGAGACTAGGCGCGACGAGAGTAAATGCGACGGGAAACATTATATTACTCAAAATATTAATACCAATAATACCATACCTCCCTTTTTCAGTCTCATGTGCCGCAAACGAGTTGCGCGGGTCAGCTAGTTTATTAATATATATACAAAGGTGAGCCATGAGAGTGGTCAACGATCCTATGCTTGCAGGTGGTGTGGAACCTCTTCGCGACAGGAGAGACTTTGCCTCCTTGTGCGTGTTCTACCGCCTGTACAATGGTTTGTGCTCTGAAGAATTGTTTGATATGATGCCCACGGCTACGTTCTACCACCGCACCGCTCGCCACAGACAAGGTGTTCATCCTCACACTTTGCGTCCGGAGCGTTTGAGTACGGTTAGATCCGGTAGGGGCTTTCTCACGCGTACGCTTAGATTGTGGAATGATCTCCCTGCCTCGGGTTTCCCAAACGCCTACACAGTATAAGGTTCTTCAAAAGGGGTCTAAGAAGGTTTTTACAGGGTTGCAAACGTCTATAGCCAGCAGTGACCACCGGTACATGTAGTGGGCCGTATGCTTGTCTGCCACCTTGGTGGTATAAAAAAAAACATAGGCAACATACACATAAAATACACAAACAAAAAAATGTTTTTTATTAATTAAAAACAGTTTTATTTACGAAAATGTCTCTATAACATTCACATGAAAAGAAGGTCAACCTACTAAATAGATAAATGCAAAAGTGGTCCAACCCACAAAATAAATATAAATAATAACTTATATGAAAATATACGATAACCCTTTGAAACTGTTCCTTAATTCTATCAAAATGCAACAATAAAGATACAAACCTTCCTCCTGAATTTCTTGCTATTTAACTTTGTTTAAATGTTAAAGTCATTAGACCCCTCTATCTCAGATTTATTGTTTTGAGGTTGATCCACTTATGCTCTCAGCGCCTCATATATAGTCATGCCTTTACCCCGAAGGGGTGCGCAGAGGCATAGTATACCTACGCCCACAATTGACATTAGTTTTATGTCTCACGTAATATGTAGGTGGTGAGCCTATATTGCGGTGTTGAATTTTATGTATTGTTTCTTTATCATTTCTAAACAAAATTCTATCAGTGTAGAAGTACTAAAAACTTCTAAAATTTCTTAAAAACGATTATAACAACTCGTGAAAACATGTTTTAAAGTGTTAGTTAACATGCTGTAACAGGCAGTGTGGGAGCACCTTACACTACCTAATACGTTAATTTAATAAAGTAATTAGTCCTGGGTGATATTTATATTGTTTGATAGCTGTAGTTTTTTTTTTCAACTTTAGGATAATACTACATGGATGCTTTGCCGGACTTCTACCGACTAAAACCCACACGTAACTTACCTAACAGCCTAGGGTTGGGACCCCGGGTAAGTCCTCGGAAGGATACCTCAGAACTACCAACAGACCTTCGCCTAACACTACGGCCTCGCCTAGGGTTTGGTTCGGATGCTACCCCGCGTAGCGTAGGGGTTTTCGGGTGATTTTCCCCAGTCTTATCGTGACCACTGCTGTGGCAATTTAGCCAAAATGTCGAGGGGTGAGAAAAACATCAGTAATACGCGAGAAAGACCTGATAATAATTATGTTTAAAATGTTAAGCTACATTATTTAAAATGTTAGTTAGCATGTTATAACAGCCAGTGTGGTAGTACCTTACACTACTAAATACGTTATGCAACTTAATTTACGCAATATCAGTCCTTGTTGATTTTTTTTGTTAAAAGAGCTTGAAAGCTGTGGCTTTGATAAAGACTAATAAAATGAAGTCCAGTCTCTAGCAGTCTCTTCAAAAAGAAACGATAATACCTGCATCTTTATTCTTCTATAAAAAAAACGAAAATTTAAAAGTCCTTTCTTTAAAACTTTTTAACAAACCTACAAATTCCACTCGCGAAGCAATTCCATCTAATTCAGTTACCTGCTGTACTGTTAATTAAAAATTAAAACCCTTGATTTAATAAAAGGACTGTCTTAAACATTCTTTATTCTTGTTCAAAGTTCTTAGTTCAATTTCTTTTGAGTTTAATCAACTGCTGATCTCCTGAGATGGGTTTCCGTTTGAGGTACTTATTACTTCACCAGTTGTATTTTTGTGTGGCTACGGGATAGAGTACAAAATGAAAATAAATAAATACACCCCAATTCATCCCAAGGGTGTCTTAAGAGGCGATTAAGGGAACATTTTTACAGAACGATCCATTGCGTAGAGAACGAAAACTCGAAATGAAACCCGGTTGTTAGTAAAATGACAATCGTTAAGCCAACTTGAGGGCCTTATGGGCGGCTTGAAAAATTTCAACTGCGGGTCTTCACGAGCTGCGTGTGTCCATTTCAACACGGCAATAGACTCAACACCTATTCCGTGGGGCTTACAACTATAAGGTGAAATGTGGGCGTATACTGTGCCTCTGCCTACCCCTTCGGGGATAAAGGCGTTACTACATGTATATATTTATGTATGCAGTTGTATTTATTTCCACTTGTATTTTTCAGACTCGCATCAATACACGAAGGTTGACAGAGGGGAAAGCCTCCTCTCCCGACGTAAGTAATAGGACGTTTTGCTCTATGCTACCTACCTAATCATAGAGCAACGCGGCCAGTACAACGAGAGTATACTGTATTTCAATAGCTTTGCGCAAAAATGTAAACAAACACATTTAACCCTATATATCCATAGTTACTTGCAATTGAATATTTAGCCTGATTATATTCCAGTATCCAGAAGTCATACAGTGTTCTTACAATCATTTCGACACCGAATAACTTCTTTATGACAATTTATTATACAAAAAAATTTTCATTTAAAATACTACTCAGGATAGTAAAAAATTCAATGATTTGTCATACTATATTTTTCTACTAATCTGTCTTAGACAACGATTGTCAAAACATGACATGTTTACATTATTGCCAGATCGGGCAGGATTGGGCTTATATAAGCATACTCCTTTAGGGGCAGGCTCTGAGCCTTTGACAGAGGGGAAAGTCTCAGTATAGCGCCTCCCCACCCGATCTAATTCATGGATCGTAATGCTCTATGATCTAAGTCCAATATATCATGTCGCTTTGTCTATAGGTCATTACTTATTCAAAAACTGATTCATTAATTTATTTGACAGCGGCCGTACTTGACTTCGTGTTAGACCCTCCTCCAGAGTAATTAAAACTTAAGTGCTCCGTCTAAATTGATTGAAAAAGTTCCATCAATAGATGTATGGATACTTCCTACCTATTACAAAGTTTGAAAGACTATTATTTAGCCTTACGCGAATATTCATTCGCTTGCCATACCTAATTATCCTCCTAAATAAAATATTTTTCTTTCTTTCTTTCTTTCTTTAATTATTGTTAGGTACAAATGTACAGCTCGCTAACAGAATTGCAATAGCTACTTTTAAAACCACACATTTATTTTATAAATTTCAGGATCGAGATACAAGCCAGGCTCACCATCAAAAAAGCATACCAAAAAATCTCCTACTTACCCTCCCAGGGTGGTGCAGTAACGCCAATCACAATATATTACACACTATGGATGAAATATTTAAAGCAATTAGTATGCTGACTTTTTCATAATATTTAATATAAAGTGAAAAAAGACAACTTCCCCGTGCGGGCCAAGTTGTCTTTTTTCACTTTATATTAAATATTATATTACACACTTACATACATACATAATATAGCAACGAATCCAGTTGAAATTCTTCACTAGGTAGGTATATGACTGCCTCTGTGGCGCGGTCGGTAGTGATACCGCCTGCGGCGCTGGAGGTCGTGGGTTCGATTCCCACCGGAGACAAATATTTGTGTGACCCATAAATGTTTGTCTTAAGAGTCTGGGTGTTTCTATGTATAATATGTATGTGTTTAAAAGTATATAAGTATTAATATCCGTGGTCTGATACCCATAACACAAGCAGGTTATTCCTAGCTTACTTTGGGATCAGATAGCGTTGTGTGAGATGTCCGTGAATATTTATTTATTTATTTATTTATTAACTTTCACTATGGCCGGTCCATGGATGGGTGACCATCCATGTGACAAGCACTTTGTGACATTTATTTGAGCGTTTCCGTGCTTCGGAAGGCACATTAAGCCGTTTGGTCCCGGTTACCAGTAAAATGGCAGTCGTTAAGCTAAGTTGAAGGCTTTTTTCAACAGCAGGCAGTCACAACCTGCGCCTGTCCATTTAAACACGGCAATACGGCTTACCACCTATTACGTGGGACAAATTATACAAAGGTGAAATGTAGGCATATAATATGCCTCTGCCTACCCCTTCGGTGATAAAAGGCGTGACCATATGTATGTATGTAATAAATAGGTGGTAAGTCTATTGTCGTATTGAAATGAACTGGCGCAAGTCGTGACGGCCAGTTTTAACATGATAACATGAGAAGAACCCTCGAAAAATTATTTATTAACTTGGTACGAGACTCGAACCACTAGCCGAAGCAGGCCCATGACGGCAGCGTGACGCACGCTCGACTCACGCACGTCCCTCCTTAGAAGCGGGATCACACCCGAATCCCGCCCAAAGACGCGGGATAGCACCCGAGCCACCCCCTGGACGACGCAGCAGCGGCGGCCGCAGGTCTGTTGGGAGTCCTGGGACATCCTTCCGAGGACTTACCCGGGGCTCACAACCATAGGCTGTTGGGCGTTACGTGAGGTTTTTTAGTCGGTAGGAGTCCGGCATAGCATCCATGAGGATTTTCCCTCACGTAAAAAAAAAGGTACCTACATACGGCAACGAATCCAGTTGAAATTCTTCACTAGGTAGGTATATTGTAATCGACTTTCTTTCACGTGTAAAAATAGTGAACATTTTTTACTGATTACCGAAATCAACCACATGCATCTGCAGCTCAGTTTTGCTTTGACATTGTCAATCAAGTGCCAAGGTCACGGGTTTAAATCTCAATCAAACAAAAAGTTCTTAATCCCCTAAATATATTTTAAAAATTACAAAAATGTATACCAGATGCTCGAAAAAATATCCAGAGGGTTCGGTTAAAAGGTATTCAATAAAGTGCCAGCTTAACATAAAGAAAACCATTAAGAAAATTAATTTTTTTACAAGACAGAGATTAATCGACTTATAAGATTATTATTGTAAAAGAAATCAATAAGTATGTTTTCTCTCGTCAAACTTTGGGAAAGTTCGTGTTGTTTGGATTACTTTAACCACATGAACTGCTTAACAAAGCTTGTACCTATGCTTTGACTGGCAACTTTACTGAAGAATAAATTATATTAAGTACTAGCGGACGGCACGCGGTTTCACCCGCGCAGTTCCCGTTCCCGCGGGAATACGGGAATAAAATATAGCCTATGTTCACTGCAAAGAGTGTAGCTTTCCAACAGTGAAAGAATTTTTCAAATCGGTCCAGTAGTTCCGGAGCCTATTTGTTACAAACAAACAAACAAAAAACAAACTTTTCCTCTTTATAATATTAGTATACATGGGAGAGTTCGTATTGATTTAACACACAATACACATACTAGTTCAGTCATTTTGGGGTTTTTTCACCGACTAAAATCACACAAATCTTAACTATTCGTCTTTCATCGGGCGAATTGGGGTCCCGTCTCAAAAATGTCAAAGAATATGTGCAAATCAAAATATGATTTTGTTATAAATTGTAGGTATTATACCTGTATTGATTCTACATCTTCTTCTATATATATAAAAATCAATGCCACTTTTCGTTGTAATTTTATAACTCAAGAACGGGCTCACCTATCCAAACCAAATGTTTAGGCTTTGTTCAGACTATTTAGTAGATGGTTTATGTGAAGTTTGCACCAAATCGGTCGAGCCGTTCTTCATTTATCATTATCTCGCAAACGAAGTTGCGCGGGTCAGCTAGTATCGTATTTAGATCTTAGAATCAGGGTTAAATTTTTAGATGAAAGCATTTAAATAATGATCTCAATTTCTATCAAATGTCAAAAAAAACATCAATTTCTGAGCAAAACAAACACCTATAATTTGGTGTTCTTCGATTTTGAATAGATTTATGAGATATTACTAATTACAACTAAAATTAGCTATAAAATACTGCTTTTCTATGTTTGAAAAATAACTGTAAGTACATAGCTTGGTCTCGATACCTACTTAAAGAAATTTTACGATAATTCCTCTCGAAACGTTGTAAAATTCACTGAAAAATCAAGGTCACGAGAATTCAATAATTCTCGTAAAAAAAATTTACTGAGCAAAGGACAATAGCCAATCGGTTTTCAAAAAGACTGAGGAGAACGCCATGATGACAAATGTATTTTTTTAAATAGAGCCCCGAACAATGGCCGCTTGGATTGTCGAAAGATTTACTTTAATCCGATAAAATGTTCCCGAATTTATCCGGGCCGATCCTTATTGATTATGTCCGCAACTTCCGATAAAATTATGCCTAAGATAAATTTATTACGATGACTCATAAAGGCGAGGATTTTCTACGCTGCTTTGTGATAAATATTTTTAGGGTTTCGTAGCCAAATGGCAAAAACGGAACCCTTATAGATTCGTCATGTCTGTCTATCTGTCTGTCCGTCCGTGTGTCACAGACACTTTTCTCCGAAACTATAAGGTGTATACTATTGAAACTTGGTAGCCAGATGTATTCTGTGAACCGCATAAAATTCTTATATAAAATAAGAAAAAAAGCAGTAAATTTTGGGGGTCCCCATACTCAGAACTGAAATTCTAATTTTTTTTTTCATTTAACCCATATGTGTGGGGTATCTATAGATAGGTCTTCAAAAGTGCTATGGAGGTTTCTAACATAATTTTTTTCTAAAGTGAATAGTTTGCGCAAGAGACACTTCCAAAGTGGAAAAATGTCTCTTCCCCCCCTCTAACTTCTAAACTAAGAGAATGAAAAATCTAAAAAAAATATATGAGGTACATTGCCATAAAAATTACCAACGAAAATTAGTTTGAACGAGATAGAGCTGGTAGTTTTTTTTAATACGTCATAAACTGCAATTTCCGGACCACTGCGAACGTGTTAAAACATCAGTCAAATTACAACGAACTACAAGAACTTTTATATTATGTTACTTGCTGCTACGAAACCCTTCATGGGCGAGTCCAACTCGCACTTGGCCGGTTTATTTTTATTTTAAGACCACCATTTTTATAATGTGCCGCTAAGAAACACAAGACTCTTAAAGCTACGGATTTGGGGCTCCGGGGTGATAATAAGATCTACGTGAATTATCATTTAACTCTGGAGAACAAGGTCCTGCTTAACAAAACTAAAGCACGATCAAAAGAGCGAGGATTTCAATATGTGTGGATCAAGGGGTGCAAAATTTTTATACGAAAAAACAATTCTTCGCCGAAGCTGCAAATAAAAACAGAAAAGGATCTAAGTAAAAAAGTTTTTATCATAGATATTATAGTGAGTCAACATTCCGATGTGCTGCATTGTTGTTGTACGGTCTCCACAAATTTGAGAAACACAGGTATTTTTTATTGCTATTCATTCCGACACAACCGGTCTTCTTTTGTTCGCTTTTCGCTCGATGCTAGGGACAATCCATATGTTCGCTGTCACAATATTAGACGTTATTTATTTTTAAGTGGAAGCGCTTATTGCTTAATCACGCTCGCATACTTTTGTTTTAAGAATTTTATATATTATTTTACTCAATACTTCTGCCATGGACTTTGTGTACTTATTCCGTACTGCACTACGGTTTATATTAGGGCATCGTTACTGTTAACGATGCAATATATTTTTTCACTTCGCTTTGAGTGTACCTTACAAATTTGCTATTTTTATGTTAAAATCTTTTATAACTATTCTGATGGCGTCTATTAATATTTTTTATCAGAATGTTCGGGGACTACGAACGAAAACAAGTACTTTCTACAGAAATGTGTGTATGAGTGGCTTTGATATTGTTTGTATCACGGAGACGTGGCTGCTTGAGAGTATCTCTGATTCCGAATTGTTTGACCATAGATATCTTGTATGGAGAAGGGATCGTAACTATGTTGTAACTGATCAGGAAAAGGGAGGAGGGGTTTTAATAGCTGTCAAAAGGGAATTAGTTGCTAATGTTCAACGTGACTGGTGCTCCGCGGCGGAGGACTTGTGGATTACGCTAACCCTAAGTCACGGGAAGCGAAAAGTCTCCAATAAAATGCACCTTTGTGTTGTTTATATTTGTAAAGAGAATTTAGGGAATTCCTTGGCAGAACAATTATCAAATTTTTCTAACAGTTTAGTTGATATTGTCCTTAGACATCCGACTGACACATTTCTTGTACTGGGCGATTTTAATCAACGAAATATAAAGTGGTGTCCGTCGAGTGAGGGTCCTTCTCTCACTCCGAGTAACCTGCAAGGTGATGTTCAGAATAACTTCATTGACAACTTAAATATATGTAATTTATCGCAATATAATAGTCATCATAACAGTAACGATACGTTGCTAGATCTTATACTGTCTAATAATGATGTTTCCGTTACTCACTGTAATTTTCCCTTGGTAAAGGAAGATCCCCACCACAAGGCACTCAGCGTTTCGGTTGAGTTTGCACAGTTACCCAGCCTGCCAACTCGTCCATACTTACAGTATATGTATAATAATGCTGACTACGATTCCATAAGACACGATCTGGAATCCTTGAACTGGGGCTATGAGCTGAACAGCAGAACCCTTGAGGACGCTGTAGCGTATTTTTATGACGTTATTTACGATTTGCGCAACACTTATATACCATCAAAAACTGTAAGTATCAATTCCAAATATCCTATGTGGTACAATACTTCGTTGATCAAGATGATTAAAGAAAAGGGAAAATATCATTCAAAATTCAAAAAATACGGGAACCTTTCGGACCATAACTCATTCGTAATCTTGCGTAAGCGAGTAAAAGATCTGGAGAAGGAGTTATTTGAAAGTTACATTTCTAAAATCGAATCCAACATACATCGAAGTCCTCGTGCATTTTGGTCTTACGTGCAATCGAAAAAACACTCTAATTGTTATACCTCTGTATTAGTATATGGTCAGCGTTCTTCTAACGATGGCGATGTCATATGTAATATGTTTAGTGACTATTTTCACTCAAACTTTTTAGAACCAAACATAGTGACAGCTCATCGCGTCTCCGCACATACGAAGTGGGCGAGGGCGCTGTTAATGTGAGCTCGGATATCGGGTCCATTGAGGTAGACAGGGATGAGGTCATTAGGTTATTAAAGCTAGTAGACATTAACAAGTCTTCGGGACCAGACCAAATTCAGGCAGGAGGCCTTTATTGTACACTGCGCAGAAAGTCTCTCCGTACCGCTCTCGATACTTTTTCAATACTCACTGAATACTGGAGTGGTACCCAATTTATGGAAGTTTGCGTATATAACACCCATTTTAAAAAAGGGGTCAAGGACTTCTGTAGAAAATTACAGGCCAATTTCTAAGCTGTGTGTTTTTGCTAAAATTTTAGAGAAAATTGTTTATAAACAGGTATATTCGGCATTAAAATTCAACTTCAGCGAACACCAGCATGGTTTTCTAAAAGGTCGGTCAACCACATCAAACCTTATACATTGTAGTGATTTTCTATCCGATTCTATGTTGCAGAGATCGCAAGTAGATGTCGTATACACGGATTTCACCAAGTGTTTCAATAAAATAGATCATAGCATACTTATGAACAAAGTGTCATATACGGGTATCCGGGGTAATCTCTTCAGATGGTTTACGTCGTACGTTGAAAACAGGTGCCAAACAGTGGTACTAAACGGATATTCATCGAGAGCAATGCGTATCCCCTCGGGTGTGCCCCAGGGATCGCTTTTAGGACCACTTTTATTCAATATTTTTGTCAATGACATATCGTGTTGCTTTCGATGGAATCGATGGTCCAAAATATTACTGTACGCGGACGACGTGAAAATCATGAGGCAGATAAACACCATGGCAGACGCTCACACTCTGCAGGAGGACCTGGACCGTTTTCAGAGTTATTGTGAGATGAATAAGCTTCATTTAAATGTGTCTAAGTGTTATACCTGCAGTTTTACGCGTAAGCCACAGCCTGTTTGCTACAACTATACACTTCGAGATACTTCTTTAACCAGAGTAACTTCTATCATAGATCTCGGAGTTACTTTTGATAGTAAACTTCTTTTTGACTTGCACATAAGCAACATTACTAACAGAGCCACGAAAGCCCTAGGTTTCATACTCAGAATCTCAGCGGACTTTAAAAGTATTAAAACCATTAAAATTCTATACTGCTCATTCATTCGTAGTCTCCTTCAATATGCCTCTCAGGTATGGAATCCGAATTATAATACTTACATTGACCGTCTTGAAGGTATACAAAGAAAATTCTTAAGGTACATTCAATTTAGGGCGAACTGCTACATGCCTGATTACCACACTAGCTGTAAAAAATTTCACATTTTACCTCTAATAGAGCGACGCAAGATAGCGGATGTATCATTTTTGATATCCATCTTTAATGGATCAGCGGATCTACCGGAGCTTTTACACAAGGTGGGATTGTATGCATTACCTTTGTTTCTGCGCAGGCCTAACTTGCTGCACCATCCTATGGCAAGAAGCAACCATAGATATAACTCTTATCTGTTACGAGCATGCCGTACATGCAATGCGGCGTGTCGGGAGGTTGATTTAGATGTATTCTGCACTAGCATATCTAAATTAAAGAGAGCTTTGTGTGAGCACTACTTTGAGAAATAAAGTATTTATCTGTATAGTATAAATGGATTAACTCAGTCATATATGTATGTAGAATTAAGTTGTTGTACATTTGCGTTTGGACTCAGTCTCCGATTTTTTCTTTCTTATTTTTTATTGTATGACTTTGAAAAAGTCAGTATTAACGGTGAAAACTGGTAATTGGCCCTCATTATGTTATATATCTGTTTATTGTCACATTTAGCTGTAAGTTTTCCTAAAAGATTAAAATAAAATAAAATAAAATTAAATTTTGAAATAATCCTTCACTGTTACACCGCAGTGTAAACCCACTCTTAAACCAAGTTAAATATAATGGACGAGAGTGCTCTAACAGAATTGAAATGAATGTGACTTTTAGTTCTAGCGAACTAGCTTTTTCTATTACCTCCCTTGGGAACAATCAGTGTGAAGAGTAAAAGTATCTGATACTAAGTGTAGAAAATCATTTGAAGAGCTCGTAATCCCGCTTGCTAATTATGCTACAATACGTAATAATTAGGTACGTATTGAAGATGGAATACATACATACATACATATAGTCATGCCTTTATCCCCGAAGGGGTACGCAGAGGCATAGTATATCCCTACAATTCACATTAGTTTTATGTCCCACGTAATATGTGTTGGTGGTGAGCCTATATTGCCGTTTTGAATTTTATGTTTTGTTTCTTTATCTGAGTCTGGGTGTTTCTATGTATAATATGTAAGTATTTAAAAAGTATATATGTATTAATATCCGTGGTCTGATACCCATAACACAAGCAGGTTATTCCTAGCTTACTTTGAGATTAGATAGATATGTTATTGGTCTCAGACCACGGATATTAGTACTTATAAACCAACCATACATACATACATACATACATACATATACTCACGCCTTTATCCCCGAAGGGGTAGGCAGAGGCCTATACCGGCCCACATTTCACCGTGTACAATTCGGTCCCACGTAACAGGTGGTGAGCCCATCGCCGTGTTGAAATGGACCGCCGACGTCAGAGCCTCGTCCGTTGTTCAGCAGGTGCACGAGCTTGCACGTGAGGTTGACTTGGGCCCGGAGGTGTTGGTAGGGCCCCACTACACCCCTGTTTCATAATTCTTTATTTCTTTGATTAAAGTACATAAGTAGGTACTAATATCCGTGGTCTGAGACCCATAACACAAGCCGCTTAAACCTTGCCTACTTTGGAATGACGTTGTGTGAATAGAAACGTGAATAGTTTTTTAAATTTATTTTAATGAATCATTTTGTACATCGTACTAAGGGTGAACAGTTATGAAAGTGGTTATAAGAGGAACTGGACCTCTAAATATCTGGTCACAGAAGGAAGTGGTCAAATCCGGAAATGGTCATATCTAGAAGAAGACAAAACAGGAAATGGGCATAAACTACCAAAATAACAGGCAGTGTGGGAGCACCTTACACTACATATTACGCTATGCAACTTAATTTAATAAAATAATTAGTCCTGGGTGATATTTTTATTGTTTGATAGCTGTTCTTTTTTTCAAATTGAGGAAAATCCTCCATAGATGATATGCCGGACTCCTACCGACAAAAAACCACACGTAACCTACCTAACAGCCTACAGTTCGGAAACCCGGGTAAGTTCTCCGAAGGATACCCCATGACTCCCAACTGACTTTCGGTTACCACTGCGGCCTCACCCAGGGGCGGGTTCGGAGTCTAAGCCTTGATAAAGACTAATAAAATCCAGTCTCTGTAGTCTTTTTAAAAGAAACAAAAATACCTGTATCTTTATTCTTCTATAAAAGAAAACGAAATTTAAAAGTCCTTTCTTTAAAACTTTTTGACAAACCTACAAATTCCACTCGCGAAGCAATCCCATCAAATTCAATTATCTGCTGTACTGTTAATTAAAAATTAAAGCCCTTGATTTAATAAAAGGACAGTCTTAAACATTCTTTATTCTTGTTCAAAGTTCTTAGTTCAATTTCTTTTGAGTTTAATCAACTGCTGATCTCCTGAGATTTCATATTTATTTATTTGCACACCATATAATATGTTTATTACAGATGTTATACAGATTATTAGGTACAATATGGACCCAGTCGGGCACGGCAAAATAGAAGAGAGGAGGAAGCGATACTTAGAGTTATTCATTTCAATAATTTTTTTATTAGGTATAGCATTTATCCAATAAAATATTAAGTGTTTTTAATTATTCACTTTATGATATTTTTTAATAATTTTAAGTGATATTGCACGATATTTTTATTAAGTATCTTCATTAATATAATTATTATTTATCAACATTATTATTAGGTACTTACAAATATTATCATTATTTACTAATACATACTGTTAATATTATTAATGTGTATTGAATATTTATTGTTGTCATTCATGTCGGTACAGTTATTAATATTAGGCATTTCTATTGGATAATTATGTATTATTAATTTATTAAATAAATACAGAATGTCATGTATTATACATTAATGTCATTTATTCAATAAAATATTTAGTGGTCTTAATTATTCATTTTATAATATATTTTAATCATTTTGGGTTGCACGGTATTTTCATTAAGTATCTTTATTAATAAATTATTAGATGGATTTCCGTTTGAGGTACTTATCCATAAATAAAAGCACACAAAGCGAGGTTATTACTTCACCAGTTGTATTTTTGTGTGGCTACGGGATAGAGTACAAAATGAAAATAAATAAATACACCCCAATTCATCCCAAGGGTGTCTTAAGAGGCGATTAAGGGAACATTTTCACAGAACGATCCATTGCGTAGAGAAAGAAAACTCGATATGAAACCCGGTTGTTAGTAAAATGACAATCGTTAAGCCAAGTTAAGCCTTATGGGCGGCTTGAAAAATTTCAACTGCGGGTCTTCAAGAGCTGCGTCTGTCCATTTCAACACGGCAATAGGCTCAACACCTATTACGTGGGGCTTACAACTATAAGGTGAATTTATGGGAGTATACTTTGCCTCTGCCTACCCCTTCGGGGATAAAGTGACTACATGTATGTATTTATGTATGCAGTTGTATTTATTTCCACTTGTATTTTTCAGACTTGCATCAATACACGAAGGTTGACGTTGAGGGGAAAAACTCTTGCGCCACCTCGACCCGACGTAAGTCATAGGACGTTTTGCTCTATGCTGACTACCTAATCATAGAGCAACGCGACCAGTACAACGAGAGTAGACATTGTCTACTATCGATGTTCTAGTCGCGTTTCTGTAGGGTTAAGGCTACGTTCACACGGCGCACGTTTTTCTCGTACTCGATTTTCCCGTGCACGATGCAATCATTCACACAGCGACCATTCAACGCGTTTTTAACGTTACGATAAAATCGCATAAATGCGTTAGTCGTGTGAACGATCAATGTGTACATAAGCGCCACTACGATGCGTATTCGAGAAAATCGTGTCGACGCACGGCGATCCTAGTGGCAACTCCGCACGGTATACGGGAAAAACGTGTTTCGTACACACGATTTTCCCGTATGGACTCCACGTGAACATTTGCATATATTGTCTACTTCCACTACGATTTCATCGTGCACGCGAAAATTGTGTACGAGAAAAACGTGCGCCGTGTGAACGCAGCCTAGGGTATGTTTGCTCTATAAATATCTGTCTGTCAAACGTAGCGGGGAATCGTATTTATATACACCACTACAAAAGCAATAGGCTGTCACTATGGAACTTACAAAAAACACTCATAACTTCAGACACACACATAGATATTTCTTATAAATGTGTGTCTATAAGCATACTCCTTTAGGGGCAGGCTTTGAGCCTTTGACAGAGGGGAAAGTCTCAGTATAGCACCTCCCCTCCCGATCTAATTCATGATCATAATGCTCTATGATCTAGGTCTAATATATCATGTCGCTTTGTGTCTATAGGTCATTACTTATCCAAAAACTGATTCATTAATTTATTTGACAGCGGCCGTACTTGACTTCGTTTTGACCCTCCTCCAGAGTAATTAAAACTTAAGTGCTCCGTCTAAATTGATTGAAAAAGTTCCATCAATAGATGTATGGATACTTCCTACCTATTACAAAGTTTGAAAGACTATTATTTAGCCTTACGCGTATATTTATTTGCTTGCTATAATTTTTGTATTTAACCCTGGAACCCTACATGGGGTGCTGGTGAACCCCAGACCGATTTGTTTTGTGAATATCTTAGTTACCTTACTAACCACAGATTTGCGCGTTACAGTACTTTAGTTTGGTAATTAGTGCTTGCGATTAATCAACGCCGCGACGACAGTCGTATAGTATGGTCGCCTGTACAAGTGCTGTGGGGTGCGTCTGCACCCCAGTGTAGGAAAATAGGCAATAAGTGTAGGTTTCAGGGTCGGCAGCGCGAGTGTGGCGCCTCTGGTGTTGCAAACGTCCATAGGCTGCGGTGACCACCGGTACATCTGGTGGGCCGTATGCTTGTCTGCCACCTTAGTGGTATAAAAAAAAAAAAAAAAAAAAAAAGGTAGAATTTTTATTCACTACTTGTTTTGGTTTTGTAGAAGTATTTGTATACACGCATGTATATATATTGTATGTATGTATACAAGTGCAATTGACAGCAATAATTCATTCTTACATTAAAACTAAAGGTGATTTAGATGTTTTTCATGCTTTGGCAAAAAAATGTTCCGTCGAAAGAGAAAACAGACATTGGCCACTGTGTTTATTTTACCAGTTACTATATATGTTGCTGGAATTAACTCGTGGGTTTTCATTAAGCACTCAACAGTTTTGCAACAGGAAATACAAAGTTCAGACGTACATTTCTAAAACAATTAGGCTCAATATGTTGTGTTGTGTACAAAGTGCTCAAATTAAGACTGATTTCATATATTAAGACTAATTTGATATCTTATGTTCCTAATTAATATTATTAAAACATACTATTTAATAATTGATGCATTTTTCAACAATTACAGAAATTTCAATATGGGGTACTCTAGCAACCCCTGTAGGAAAATCGGTTGGCAAAATAGGTGTAGGGCTTAAGGGTTAAATACAAATGTACAGCTCGCTAACAGAATTGCAATAGCTACTTTTAAAACCACACATTTACCTTGCAAATTTCGAGATCGAGATACAAGCCAGGCTCACCAGCAAAAAAGCATACCTGGCGTGGTGGTGAGGAGGCAAAGACTAGAAAACTCCAAAAAATCTCTTACTTATCAACCCAGGGTGGTACAGTAAGGCCAATTATAATATATTACACACTTACATACATAATATAGCCTGAAGGGGTATGCAGAGGCATAGTATACGCCCACAATTCACCTCATAGTTTTATGTCGCACGTAATAAATAGCGCTCGTGGCCCCGCGGACTCAGTGTTCAGTAAACGATCACTGCAGTAAGCAACTTTCACTATGGCCGGTCCATGGATGGGTGACCATCCATGTGATAACTTTGTGACATTTATTTGAGCGTTTCCGTGCTTCGGGAGGCACGTTAAGCCGTTGGTCCCGGTTGCCAGTAAAATGGCAGTCGTTAAGCTAAGTTGAAGGTTTTTTTTCAACAGCAGGCAGTCACAACCTGCGCCTGTCCATTTAAACACGGCAATACGGCTCACTACCTATTACGTGGGACAAATTATACAAAGGTGAAATGTAGGCATGTAATATGCCTCTGCCTACCCCTTCGGGGATAAAAGGCGTGACCATATGTATGTATGTATGTATGTATGTAATAAATAGGTAGTGAGTCTATTGTCGTATTGAAATGAACTGGCGCAAGTGCTGACGATCCGCAGTTGAAACATGATAACATGAGAAGAACCCTCGAAAAAATATTTATTAACTTGGTACGAGACTCGAACCACTAGCCCTTGCCTCACCAGCTAAGGTACATACGGCAACTAATCCAGATGAAATTCTTAACTAGGTAGGTATATTGTAATCGACTTTCTTTTCTTCTAACTTTCTAATCGTGTGTTAGTTGAAGGTGGTGTCAAGAGCCGAAGGAACCGACGTGCATGCATGAAAAGAAAAATGAAAGTTGAAGAAGCAAGTGAGGTGCATATGGACCGTGCCGTGTGGCGCTCGGTTCTTCCTGCCTACCCCGCAAGGGATTTGGCGTGAAGATAGTATAGTATACAGTATAGTATGTATAGACTTTCTTTCCGTGTAAAAATAGTGACGAATTTTTACTGATTACCGAAACCAACTACATGGTTCTGCATCTGCAGCTCAGTTTTGCTTTGACATTGTCAATCAAGTGCCAAGGTCAAGGGTTTATATCTCAATCAAACAAAAGTTCTTAATCCCCTAAATATATTTTAAAAATTACAAAAATGTATACCAGATGCTCGAAAAATATCCATTAAAGAGGGTTTGTTTAAAAGGTATTCAATAAAGTGGCAGCTTAACATAAAGAAAACCATTAAGAAAATTAAACTTTTTACAAGACAGAGATTAATCGACTTATAAGATTATTATTGTAAAAGAAATCAATAAGTATGTTTTCTCTCGTCAAACTTTGGGAAAGTTCGAGAAAATGTTTGGAATACTTTAACCACATGAAGTGTTCAACGAAGCTTGTATCCTTTGAGTGGTAACTTTACTGAAGAATAAATTATATTAAGTACTAGCGGACGTCACGCGGTTTCACTCGCGTAGTTCCCGTTCCCGCGGGAATACGGGAATAAAATATAGCCTATGTTCACCGCAAAGAGTGTAGCTTTCCAAAAGTAAAAGAATTTTTCAAATCGGTCCAGTAGTTCTGGAACCTATTCGTTACAAACAAAAAAACAAATCTTTCCTCTTCATAATATTAGTATAGAAGTATAGATTAATTTTACACACAATACACATACTAGTTCAGTCTTTTTGGGGTTTTTTCCTCCGATTAAAATCTCACGATTCTTAACTATTCGTCTATCATCGGGCGCTTTAGGGTCCCGTCTCAAAAAAGTGCAAATCAAAATATGATTTTTAGGGGTCCGTAGCCGAATGGCCAAAAACGAACCCTTATAGATTCGTCATGTCTGTCTGTCTGTCCGTCCGTATGTCACAGCCATTTTTCTCCGAAACTATAAGACCTATGCCATTGAAACTTGGTAAGTAGATGTATTCTGTGAACCGCATTAAGATTTGTACATAAAACTAAAAAAAAAACATTAAATTTTGGGGGTCCCCATACATAGAACTGAAACTCAAAAATTTTTTTTTTCATCAAACCCGTACCTGTGGGGTATCTATAGATAGGTCTTCAAAAATGCTATTGAGGTTTCTAACATAATTTTTCTCTAAACTGCATAGTTTGCGTAAGAGACACTTCCAAAGTGGAAAAATGTGTCCTCCCCCCCTCCAACTTCTAAACTAAGAGGATAATCAATCTAAAAAAATATATAATGTACATTGCTATAAAAACTACCAACGAAAATTGGTTTGAACGAGATCTGGAAAGTAGTTTTTTTTAAAACGTCATAAACCGCAATTTTCGCATAGAAAAATCACTACTACAGCGAAGGTGTTAAAACATCAATCAAAGTTAGAACGAACTACAAGAACCTTTATGCTATGGTACTTGCTGCTACGGACCTCTTCATGGGCGAGTCCGACTCGCACTTGGCCGTTTTCTTTATAAATTGTAGGTATATTGATTCTACATATCGTATAAATAGATCTTAGAATCAGCCCTAAATTTTTAGATGAATGCATTTAAATAATGATCTCAATTTTTATCAAATGACAAAAAAATACCTACATCAAATTCTGAGCGAAACTAAAACACCTATAATGTGGTTTCTTCGATTTCGAATAGATTTATGAGATTTTACTAACTACACCTAAAATGAGCTATAAAATACTACTACATACATACATACATAGCCTGGTCTCGATACCAACTTAAAGAAATTTTACGATAATTCCTCTCGAAACGTTGTAAAATTCACTGAAAAATCAAGGTGACAAGAATTCAATAATTCTCGTGAAAAAGAATTCTATTGAGCAAAGGACAATGCCCAAACGGTTTTCAAAAAGACTGAGGAGAACGCCATGATGACAAATGTATTTTTTTAAATAGAGCCCCGAACAATGGCCGCTTGGATTGTCGAAAGATTTACTTTAATCCGATAAAATGTTCCCGAATTTATCCGGGCCGATCCTTATTGATTATGTCCGCAACTTTTGATAAAATTATGCCTAAGATAAATTTATTACAATGACTTATAAAGGCGAGGATTTTCTACGCTGCTTGGTGATAAATAATTTTGTATTTATAGACCACCATTTATATAATGTACATAAATATTTACCACTAGCAAACGTCACGTGGTTTCACCCGCGCAGCTCCCGTTCCCGTGGAAATATGGGAATAAAATATAGCCTATGTTACTCAGGGTGAATATAGCTTTCCAGTGGTGAAAGAATTTTTGAAATCAGTATAGAAGTTTTTGCCAGGGCTTGTTAACGTTACCAAATTCACACTGTAGGTATCGGTAAGTAACGATATTTTCATAAAGATAATTTTTTTGCGGTATATGAGTATCGGTAAGTCAGTGCGATTCCGGTAAAAATAATGTTAATAATTTACCGCTCTAAGTATCGATACTTTTTTCGTTACTTGCGTTGTTGCCAATCCGTGCAGGTGAACCGCAAATTGCCGTGGCGCGGGCGCCGGGGGGCGTGCAGCGGAACGGCAACATCGCACGCTCGCTACGCTACTAATTACTACCTGTTCGCGCTAAGTTTGCCAGTCGCTTCCCATTATACACTTCTACATGAGCCAGCGGGTTTGTTAGGGTTCAAAATGGATTGAGAATAATAATCATTATCGTCATTATCTCTCTCTGTGGCGCAGTCGGTAGTGATACCGCCTGCGGCGCTGGAGGCCGTGGGTTCGATTCCCACCGGAGACAAATATTTGTGTGACCCATAAATGTTTGTCTCAAGAATCTGGGTGTTTCTCTATGTATGATAAGTATATAAGTATTAATATCTGTGGTCTGATACCCATAACACAAGCAGGTTATTCCTAGCTTACTTTGGGATTAAAAAAAAAAAAAATTATCTGCCGATAAAAAATATAAAGTTATTAGACACTGTTTCATGAAAATACTAGCTGACCCGCGCAACTTCGTTTGCGTCACATATGAGAGAGTAAATCCCCGTTCCCGTCGCATTTACTCTGTGACCAAAAAACGCATAAAAAAGCGCGCTGAAACGGGATAAAAAGTATCCTATGTCCGTCTCCTGGTTCTAAGCTACCTCTCCACCAATTTTCAGCCAAATCAGTACCTACAGCCGTTCTTGAGTTATAAATAGTGTAACTAACACTACTTTCTTTTATTTTATATAGACTAGCGGTTCCCTGCCACGCTTTGCTGTGACTTTTTTTTTGGTGGCTTCATGTGTCTATGAGAAATGAGTAACAAACCTAAGGATGAGTACATAAAGTAGCCTAAAACCATCTCTAAATCCTATTGTATATCGTGTCCAATCCTATTGTATATCGTGTCAATCTTAAAATATCTCGTAAGAAAACGAAAGAAAGAGATGAAAGAAAAATACCGGTATTTAGCGATAATTATAGGATGCATTTGGTAACGCTATCAAGTCCAGGATAAAAGTAACGATACTTTTTACCGATAAATCATCGGTAGCGTTAAGTCAAAGTACCGGTAAAAGACCACCCAACTATCGTTACCACGTATATCGTTACCATTCCATATAACGTTATCTTCCTACGACGAAGGTGACGATACCAACTTTTTAACGATATTCAAAGCCCTGGTTTTTGCGTTTATTGATTACAAACATACACACACACACACACACACACACACACACACACACACACACACACACACACACACACACACACACACACACACACACACACACACACAAACAAATTTCTCCCCTTTATAATTTAGTGTACCTACATTTCTTTATCTTCGCGTGTTATGGCAAGTAAAGTCTATATTTTGAAGCCTGCTCATGTACCCCTAAATAAGCGGGATAGCACCAGAACCCTTTAAGAAGTGGGTTAAAACCCGAACCCTAGGGGAACAACTGCGAAGGTAAACAAAGTCTGTCTGAAGCCCTGAAGTTATCCTTCCGAGGACTTACCCAAGACTCCCGGTCTTAGGTAGATGGTAAGGCATCGTGTGGTTTTAGCTGTTAGAACTCCGACATAACGTACATGAGGACTTCCACACGGAAGAAATAGGAGTCAGGGAAAGCCACGACACACCTACCACGACCAAATTAATCGTGTGTTAGCAGAAGGTGGTGTCAAGAGTAGAAGAAACCGACGTGCATGCATGAAAAGAAAAATGAAAGTAGAACAGGCAAGTGAGGTGTGAATGGGCCGTGCCGTGTGGCTCGGTTCTTTCTGCCTACCCTGCAAGGGATTCGGCGTCAAGATAGTATATTATATAGTAGATAGTACAGTACAGTACAGTATACCACACGTATCCTACCTAAAAACCTACGATTGGGAGCCCCGGGTAAGCCCTCGGAAGTATACCCAAGGACTCCCACCAGACCACCACTACGGCTTCACGTAGGGGGAGGGGGGGGGGGAGTTCTAAATAAGTTAAAGCAAAATAAAAAATTACGAGTGGCATCAATCTGTAAAAAATACGCTATAAAATGAACTGGCCTAATTATAATAAAATACAGCGATAAAAATGACTATAACCTACGGTAGCGGTCAAGCTATAGTACGAGTACTGGCGAGGTTATGGTTTTTTTTTATAATCAAAGTGTACACACAAAGTTGTATACTAAATTGTTACTTAAATTTTGGTCTTATTATAATCATGTGTTACATTTTACGCAGTTATGACAGTGACACATTGTATTCTCTTTTTGGTTTTGTAATTTAAGGATTATTGAAAATTTAAATTTTGAATTCTGATATAATAATGACATGTATTTTAAATTTAGACATTGTGCGGTAAGGTGTAACATTAAGTTATTTCGAATTCGTGTATTTTGGGCCAATGCATTTTAAATAAAGGCATTCTGATTTCTGGTATTTTTATATATAACCATAATTTTTATGTCATGTTATTACTCACTGTGAACTCCGAAACTATCACGTATCTGCTTTTTAACGTGCCCTGATAGTTTTCTTTTGTTGACATAAACGAAGATGTTCATTCAGTGCAGATAATGTTGTATATTTTTAAGACTTTTGAGTATTTGGTGAGTTTGTGTAACGAGTTATGAAAGGGCTTCTATTATTCCCGTAATCTCGTTTAAGAAGTCATTATATCAAAAATGGTGGCTAGACAGGCGGCGTTGTTCTAGCAAGCTGAGTATTTTTCCCACAAACTATGAACTATATTCGTCATAGGAGTCGAACCCGGGACCTCAGTGTAGCAGTCCGCTTGCACACTACCAAAGCAGTCAAATATTGTTATTTAAATTTGATATGGAAATATTGCCAGATTGAAAAAGCTTGTACTAAATAATACCAGTCTTTCCTTTTACTTTATTTTGCAACGTAATAAGGCCATATCCTCGCTGACAGAGTGACACAGTGTGGAAGACTTTTCTCCAGCGCCCCATTAATTCCGGAGGTTTATTTCTCATTGTTTTATTTTGTTTACAATTAAAAGAGACAGGTTTTTGGGATTTTTTTTTATTGACAGTTTATTACAGTGATTTTTTCAATCTTGTAAAATGATTTTTAAATACATCAATAGACATCGAAATTTTAAAACTTTTAAAAATTGGAAACAGCAATCAATCTTCAATATTGTCTTAGCTGTCCTACCCAGAGCAGTTTGGTTTGACTTTTTAGAGCTAATGTGTCAAACAAGCAAATAGCTCACCTAAATGTAAGATTTCACAGTAACCCGTGGAGGATTGCAACACCAGAGATAATACAATCGCGTAGCCCACCCCGTATATGTACGGCCGTTTGTAGAATCCACTGAGGTACCTTTAAGTCCAGTATATTTTTATTAAGGCGGTTAGACACTCATTTTCATTGTCCCCTCTTCATTTTTGCCAAATTACAACTTTCTATAGCTCTTATCTAAACACTAGAATTGGACCCATCGCGAATTGGACTAATTGCGAATTGGACACATCGCGAATTGGACCAATTGCGAATTGGACCAATCGCGAAATGGACCAATCGCGGATTGGACCAATCGCGAAATGGACCAATCGCGAAGTATGACAAAGTTATTTTAGCTTTGGTCTTGGTTGACTACGGAACCCTAAAAACCTAAGCATTATAAATGCTTCTATTACTTACTACAATCAGGTCAACATCAAGAAAATAAAAACATATTCCCTGTCTACATCCTCTTAAGAAAATTACAAGAGTTCCGCCTCCATATTTATTTAGCAAATAAAATCAAAAAGACTTGTTCACACAGACACGAACAATCACGTGGGTTGTTTGCTTAGAGATATTTCTTTTAAAATTGTGTGATTATTATTGGAGATGAAATATAACTGTAGCAGTGTGTGTACCTATATAAAAATTGTGTTTACCTATACATGGCGTCCCAAAATTACTCGTCAAACTTCATGAGATTACTTGGCATCGGAAATCAAATAGTACATTTTTTTTAAAGTTGTCATTATATTTATTTGTTTTTAAAGATTTTTGTTGCACATTGTGCGTTCGTTTGGTACCTCGGCATTTCGAGGTAACATTACTAAAATGACTCTTTATCGGAAGGTCTTTTTTTGGCGATAATTTACTCCTTTAATTTTAAATATATTCCAGTAAAAATTAATCTTTAACAATCTTCTTAATCTTTAACAGTCTTAAGATCAATTAACCTTTAAGACTTCAAATCTTGTGAATAACTCTTCATTTCATATTTGAGCGCTAGTTGCCAAAACCGCCGAACGCCCAAACACGTTTTCCTCATTTCCCAAAAAACACGAATTTTGGATTGAGCCAGTTTACGACTTAGCATCAAAAATCAAATACAAATATTTAATTTAAAAGGGGTGGTAAATTTACAACTTTAAAAAAAAAATTGTCGCACATTATACGTTCGTTTGGTGCCGCGGCAATTCGAGGTAACATGGTCGGCGCGACAAAACAAACCACGGAGCACCCGCCTGGTTGTCGTGGTCGCTCTCTGCTGCCGCTCAGTAGGAAGGGTTAGCAAGGGAGATAATGTAAATTTAGAGGACCTTTGAAACGAATTTACGGTTATAGAATAGAATAGAATAATGATTTATTTGCCATAAATGGGGTACATATAACATGACATTGAGTTTTACTTAAAGTGTTCATGTGGTTTTTTCTTTTCTTTTTTTCTGGAGTTTTTTTGACTGATGCCGCGTCATGTGACGATGTTTAAACAGTTCGTTTTGGAACCTCTACTTAAAGTGCTCTGTAATGGGCTAGAAAGCCGATCAATACGACTTGACAAGTCAGTTGAAATGGTAATGAAAGTAGCTTCAAGTGTGCGTGCTTTGTTTGCACGTGTGTGTGTATTGACGTGAGACTGGTCAAGTCATATTGCTCGTCCTTAAAACCAATAAACGCTGACTGCAGTAATAATTGTTCTCGATGGCTGAGAGGGTTAACCACTTTGTGATATGGTCAAACTGTGCATGACCCACTCATAGATTCTTATAGGCACATGCAAACTGCGCTTAGTATGTTTGTTTGTAGATAACTAGTTATCTTTTTACTATTGTTTAGCTAGCGATGGGATACTGAGTCGCATGACCCGCCCTCGAATCATCCTCCGGTTGGCATTAACGCCATAATCAATAGGATTTTGACTTAGTTCTCACCACCACACAGCCTTTTCAGGAATCACATTATGTACTTGAATTAAACATCATTACTTTGTCAATTAGTACTTTCCGCTATAAGTTTCTCATTATACTATGATTATTTATTTCAGTCAGTAAAATGACATTTCTTGAATGAAAATTCAGTACTAAATTCAGTATAAGTGACAGTTGCACATGTCATTTTACTGACTGAGATTAATAATCCGACTTTAGCTATAATTTGAAAGTGTACGCCCAAGTGTGCGCACACCCTAAACACAATCAGATACTCTCAGACTAAAACATCTAGGGCGAATAGGCATTTAAGCTTGCCCTAGTTGTTTGTTTTTACTCATCGACAGATTTCTAAGTTTATCTTGGCAAAGAAAAATTTCTTTTTATCCTTCACTACAAAACTCCTACTGAGTTAATTAAGGACTGCGTTGCCTCAAACTCTGCCTTGGTGAAATCTAGAATGGAAAGGGTTACACAAATATATAGTTATAATAGATATTTAATAAATTAATTTGTAAGGAAAAACATAAGGTTTACAAACCACCAACTTACCTAAAAGCTACCGAATCTCACCGAAACAATTCGAACTTCCTCCCAATTAATGTTATACTATACAAATGAATAATTTGATGAGCTGAAATAATAATAAATGTTACGAAATTCAATGTGGTCCATTTGTTTACAAGCAAATTTGCAAACAATTACTGTATTTGCAGGTAAAATAGAAACGGAAAATAGATGAACTACAATTTATTGTTTGTCGTCTAAAATAAACATTTTGTATTTGATGTTTTGTAATTAGTATTTTACCAACTATTGTTTTGTAATTCATTATTAGTTATTTTGTGTTTAAAATGTTTTAAACCATGATTGCTTTTTATATTTAAACTTCTATAATACTTTTTGCGCTTTGCCGGTGTGCATATGCCTAGAGTACTCGCTTTACTATTTAATCTTTGCGTTAGCCACTCGTACCTACCAGATGATCTCATGTATACTGTTGTTGTGCCTATATTGAAAAATAAGACCGGGGACATTTCTGACAGGTCGAACTATAGACCTATATCTTTAGCCACGGTTATAGCGAAAGTAATGGACAGTCTGCTTGACGGCCAGCTAACACAGCATATACAGCTGCACGACGGTCAGTTTGGCTTTCGAACTGGCCTATCAACCGAAAGTGCAATCTTATGCCTCAAGCAGACTGTACGCTACTACACCGCGCGTAAAACACCAGTTTACGCATGTTTTCTGGACCTGTCACGTGCGTTTGATTTGGTTCCGTATAGTCTACTGTGGACTAAAATGAGTCGAGATACTAGTCTGCCCTGTGAAATTGTATCCATATTTGAGTATTGGTACAGAAACAAAAAAAATACGGTTAGGTGGTCGGACTGTCAATCAGCTGACTATAGCTTAGCGTGCGGGGTGAGGCAGGGGGGGATGACCTCAACGAAACTGTTTAATTTATATGTGAATAGCCTGATTGCAGAGCTGAGCAGCACCGGAATTGATTGTCACATAGATGGCGTTTGTGTCAATAATATAAGTTACGCGGATGACATGGTGCTGCTCAGCCCTTCAATCGGAGCTTTGCGCAAGTTGCTTAGGATTTGTGAAAAATATGCGGAGGCACACGGGCTCAGATATAATGTTAAAAAAGTGAGGTCATGGTTTTTAGAGCACCTAAGAAAAACTACACGGACGTACCACCCGTTTCACTCTATGGTACACCACTAAACAAAGTCCCTTACTTTAAGTATCTGGACCACTGGGTCACCGAAGACCTTAAAGATAACATGGATATAGAAAGGGAGCGTAGGGCGTTGTCTGTTCGCTGCAATATGCTGGCTCGCAGGTTTTCGCGCTGTACCGAACAAGTTAAAATCACACTGTTTAGGGCATTCTGCCAGACTTTCTACACGTGTAGTTTGTGGGCCGGCTACAAGCAGGGGGCATACAACGCCCTACGAGTACAATACAATAACGCGTTCAGGGTGCTAATGGGGCTGCCACTTTGCTGTAGTGCGAGTGGCATGTTCGCGGAGGCGCATGTGGACGGGTTTCATGCCATTATGCGCAAGCGCAGCGCGTCAATGCTAGCGCGAGTGCGTGGTAGCCTCAGTGGCATCCTGACCGCGTGCGCTGCGCGATGGGATTCTGTGCTGATGTCGCACTGGATAGGGCTGCACATGAAATAATATGTAAAGAAAAAGAAAGAAGAAAAAGAAAAAGTTTTTTTATTCCACTACATAAAAAATAAAATTATAAAAATAAACTAAAATACCTAAAAAATACACTATTTAAAATTTACAAAATTTAAACTTAAAGTGGAACAATGGCCGTCTCTCAGCTTGATGCTGTATGCGTGTGATGCACGCATACAACGCTGATTTTCAAAGACGGCCTGACGGTTTTCATAATAATATTAAATAAAATTGATTAAATAAAATTAAGATATTTATTATTTAACTAACAGTAGGCTAAGAATAATTGTTACTAACAACATATGGACGCAGTCTGAAATAAAATTTTTATTATTATGTTTCTCATTAACACGGGTATCTTCTTTTTTTTTTTCATACGAAGAAACCCGGCCTTTTGGTAGGCTTACATGGGGACACAGGTCCAACATGCAGAGGCCCTTTGAGACTTTTAATCTAGTAGGAAATGGGACCCCCACTGCAAACAATCCACATCCGCCTTATGTAGAAGAAGAGTAATGGACCATCTGCAATGGGAGCTAACTATTGTAAAATATATGCTAACTACGTAATGGGTTATTATGATGGGTGTTAAATGGTCTGGTTAACTTAGGCTATGGATGAAGACGGCGTCTGCCATTTCAATATATTATTACATTAAAACTTTGGCAGACGGTGACTCGCCAACTCACTAGATGGGCCCCCTATACAATCGCCATAAGCTGGTAAGCCTGTGAGGCGACAGAGGGCAACACCGGTGTGAGCGGCTAGGGGTGTCGAGCGGTGCGGCGCCGGTTTCGCCATCGCGGGTCAGACCCGCAGCGGGTTTCCCCGTAGTTATGCCCTTGAAAATGACACTTCCACCCCCGAGCAAAAAGCTCTGGCTTCCTCCCTCTGACCGGCCAATTAAGGCAAGCCAGAGTTGAGATTTGCTGCACTTCCGGGAGTACGGTCTCCCGTTAGCCCATTAAATGCTAACTGGTCGAGAAGCGCAACAAAGCTCTGAGGAATCGGGACCGATGTGTAGCCACGCACATTCAGCTCGCCACAAGCTGCCCTGCGGATGTGTGCTTTTCTATAACCTTGTGAGACATATTTTATTGATCTCAAAAGGTGGATGACTCAAAAAGCATTTCTACTATGCCCTCATAGGGTCGCGTTAATCCCATGAAAAGATAACGACTGTCCACGAGGGGTTGAATAGCAATAAAGCAACAGAAGGTTGGCATTATTGAGGAACAGAAGATTGGCAAGGTCCAGAAGACGAACGTAAAGACTGGTGGCGGTGGAGGAAAAAAGGTGGTCAAGTAAATCTTAAGATATACACAAGTGATATAAGAAACACAAGTGACAATAAAACAACAATCAAATCACCCTATCGCAGTCTACGGTTGAACCTAGACCTCTCCCAATCATTTTGGAAGGGACTTTCCGATTATCAAAATATGCTCCGTAGATGCTAAAATACACGGTAAACTCGCTTCTGAATGTCCAATCGCATATAAGTGCTAGAATACTCCTTGGAACTTTCTGACTTACTTTTGAATCGGTAAACCCGTTTCTGAGATAATTATGATGAAACGAATGCACTTCTTCTTTTTCTTTCAGTACCACTCCGCAACCGGAAGTTGGCTGTTAACTTTTGAAATTTCTCACGGTTCCCCCCGCACTATTTATTCCAGTCCATTCTCTGATGTTCCTGAGTCATGATTTTCTACGTCTCCCAACGCGTCGTTTTCCCACAATTTTGCCCATCATAATCGTAGAAGGTCGTAAAGCTCATGTCTTATCACGTGACCAACAACTAATTAATACAACAAATGCACACCAAACCTTTCTTCTGCAATTACTACAACAGCCTCCTTACTAAGACAATACAAATTTATTTAACAACAGAAGAAAATTCCTCCTTCATTCTGAAATTAAATTCCCAGGCTCAGCGGCACATTTTACCACATACAACTTTCATCAGTGTGGGAAGCTGAGTGAAATTATTTCGTCAAAATAAGCGTGGAATTTACAAACGCATCTTAGCGAGGAAAACCTCAAACTGGGTTGAGGGCGGCGCGGGTACGGCGAGCTGTGCACGAACTTGATCTCAGCAGCCAGATCGCTCGTATCACGGCGACAAATTCTTGTGTTTTGTGTCGATTGTTGATACTTTTGATTAAACTTTAGGAAATATAAAATCTGATTTGGAACTTACTTACAAATACGATGTACTTTTCTGAAAAAAAGTCTAAATACAAAGAAGAACGGCACTACGCCTGCACATCACGTGACCGCAGTTTGTCGCTCGGATGTCGCTGCCCGCGCCGCAGTTGTCTCACTGTCATCCAGTTTGAGGCCTTAGTGAAAATACTACTTAGACGAATTACGTAATACACTCATTTGCAAAAAAACGGGCGGTTTTGATTTTCATTCATCTTTAAAAAGATACAATACCAAAAAGGTTTCAATCGTTTGTACACGTTACTGGCCGGTTTTAAAAATGCCGTGGTATTTAAAAAAGTACGTTCTAAATTCAAATTTTCATTTGATGCTCATTTTTACAGAAAACCCCCTTTTATCCAATGATATATGAAAACTATAGATACGTTATCAACACTGAAAAATGGCAACAAAAAAGTCAGGCAATTGCCTTAATTTTCATACATGCTATCATAGATAATTTCATAGAAATTCTTTTTTTGAATGTATAAAATATTTGCCGTTTTTGAAAGCCGTGATGTTCGTACATGACGTGTCTATATTATAATACGTCTTTGCTTTTATCCTACATTTTTGGCGCAAAGTTCCAGAAGTTAACATCGACTTTCACAACTTTTATTCAATTTCTATCGATTAATTTCATATCATTGACTGTCAAAGCTTTATTTATTGTTGTTTGGCTGTATCAAAAATGGTAGATAAAGTGGTAAAAGCTACCAAAATTATCGCGCTGCTTGAAGAGGGTTGCAGCCAATGTTTCATGGCTAGGAGGCTAAATGTCGCTCGACGGTCCAAAGGACCTGGCAGCGATATCAGGAGACTGGTTCCGTCGAGAGAAGGCCTGGTTCTGGAAGAAAACCATGTACCCAACCACGGGATGATCGTTTTCTTGTGAGTCGCGCATTGAGAAATCGTAAATCTTCGTATGTGGATCTTAAGAACAACCTCCAAGAAGTAAAAAATGTGCATATTAGTCTATGGACGGTCAGGAGGAGGCTTCTCGCTGCCAATATACGCAGTCACCGCCCGGCCCACGGCCCCAAATTACTCCGTGAGCACAGAGTTCACAGGCTTAGGTTCGCTAGAAATTGTGAATCATGGACTCAAGACGATTGGAATAGGGTTTTGTTCTCTGATGAAGCCAGGATATCTCTGTTCAGTGAAGATCGACGTCGGCGAGTGCTAAGTTAACATCGACTTTCACAACTTTTATTCAATTTCTATCGATTAATTTCATATCCTTGACTGTCAAAGCTTTATTTATTGCTGTTTGGCTGTATCAAAAATGGTAGATAAAGTGGTAAAAGCTACCAAAATTATCGCGCTGCTTGAAGAGGGTTGCAGCCAATGTTTCATGGCTAGGAGGCTAAATGTCGCTCGACGGTCCAAAGGACCTGGCAGCGATATCAGGAGACTGGTTCCGTCGAGAGAAGGCCTGGTTCTGGAAGAAAACCATGTACCCAACCACGGGATGATCGTTTTCTTGTGAGTCGCGCATTGAGAAATCGTAAATCTTCGTATGTGGATCTTAAGAACAACCTCCAAGAAGTAAAAAATGTGCATATTAGTCTATGGACGGTCAGGAGGAGGCTTCTCGCTGCCAATATACGCAGTCACCGCCCGGCCCACGGCCCCAAATTACTCCGTGAGCACAGAGTTCACAGGCTTAGGTTCGCTAGAAATTGTGAATCATGGACTCAAGACGATTGGAATATTTTTTGCCCCTCGGGGTTTAGGGGATACGCGTTACTTCTCATGAAGCTAACGTAATACCCTGAGGGCACAGTGTTTGGCTTCTTCAATTCGATCCCTAAGATCTAATATCCTAGGGATTAACGAAGGAGCCTACATTAGGAGGAAGGGCATAACGGAATTCCGTTCGGTGAGCAGCCCGCCTGGGGCAGTACCTCCACCCTGCAGAAGACCGCGGTAATAGTAACCTTGCTTCGTGCTGGGTTATGTTCTCCGTCGGTTAGCAGGGTTCCAGTGCTCATTGGGGTGACTTTGTGCCGGTGGCGGTGAGACCAGAGGCTCATCTGTCTCCATTGGCTAGCATAGGCGCGGAATATTGGTACGGCGGTCAGGGAGACCCGGTGAAACGGTTGCCCGCTGACCGCCCGCAGGCTGTACGGGACCCGAACCTGGGGATTACGTAATCTCCGCCCCAGGAGGCTGAACCAGCAGCCTGTGTAAAGTCCCTGGTGCTGTGGTCGTGCCGGAGGAGGATACCGGAGTGGACGCGGCCACTGCATTGGGGGGGGACCGGGGGCCCTTCCGTACGCCGTGCCAATCTACCGCACTACCTGTGCCTGCCTTTGGGGAATTGGAGCCTCGCTTAGTCTCTTGCGTCACCGACACACAGGCACCCCCTACCTTCTTTTTATCCCCTTTCAACAACAATCATGGCAAAAGGTCACAAAAGAAAAAAGGTTTCCACAGCGGCTTCGTCGTCGTCCACACTAAATGTGGACTTCTGTAACATCAGAGGAATGCACTCAAACATCAACGAGATCCACCGCCACCTGGAATCTGCGAGGCCCAACTTATTTTTCCTGACGGAGACTAAGATATCTTGCCCGAACGATACATCTTACTTGATGTACCCTGGCTATAAGCTGGAGGCTAATTTCAGGCGTCAAGCTGGGGTATGCATGTTCGTGCGGGAGGATATCTGCTGTCGCCGTCTCAGTGACCTGGAAGACAGGGACCTGTCTACATTATGGGCGCGCGTGGATCATGGGGGCCACACTCGGATCTACGCGTGCATTTACAGGTCCCATAGCGGTGATACGGAGACAGTTCGCCTTTTTGACCACCTGCAACAATCGACCGACAAGGCTATTGAGCGGTATCCCTCCGCGGAGATAGTGATTTTGGGGGACTTTAATGGTCACCATATTGACTGGTTGGGCTCCGTGCACACTAACTTTGCGGGGAAAGCTGCTCACGACTTTGCCCTGACCTACGGTTTCTCCCAACTGGTAAAATCTCATACGAGAATACCAGATAGGGAGAACGAGCAGAGTGCATTGCTGGACCTTCTGCTGACTACGCGGCCTGACGGATACACCACATCAGTGGATGCGCCACTTGGTTCATCGGACCACTGCCTCGTTCGGTCGCGAGTGCCTCTCGCAAGGCCTGAACCACCTCGGCCCAAGGAGTGGCGACATGTGTGGCACTACAAGTCAGCAGACTGGGATGGACTTCGAGAGTTCTTTGCGTCGTACCCGTGGAGGCGGCTTTGCTTCACTTCAGATGATTTGAACTCCTGCGCTGCAGCAGTAGCTGAGGGGATCTTGGCGGGCATGGAATGTTATATTCCTAACCGCTGGATCCCGGCAGGAGCTAGGAAACGACCGTGGTTTAATCGGCTTTGTAGAGAAACTAGGATGTTGAAAGAAACTGCCTACAGAGCTTGGACCACGGCTCGCGCTAACTCAGATCCTAGCATCTCTGAAGTGAAACGCAAACTGAATGCCGCCTCGAGGGCCAGTAAAAGAGCGGTTGCCAGGGCAAAGTTTGATTTCGTCGGCAGAATTGGTCAGCGACTAGCCGGCTACCCTTCTGGAAGTCGTGAATTCTGGTCGCTCGCCAAAGCTGCCGAGGGAAACTTTTGTCGGTCGGGATTACCACCTCTACATAGACTGGATGGTAGTCTGGCCCAGAGTGCCAAGGAGAAGGCCGACCTTTTGGGTTCTCTCTTTGCCTCCAACTCGACCATGAACGATGGAGGTGCGCTTCCGCCTGGTATCCCTTGGTGTGGCACTTCCATGCCAGAAATTAAATTCAAGCAACGGGATGTCAGGCGGGAGCTTCAATCCCTAGATATTCATAAGTCGAGTGGGCCGGACGGCATTCCCGCGGTGGTACTTAAGCGGTGTGGTCCGGAGTTGTGTCCGGTACTTACACATCTTTTCACGCTTTCATACTCCATGAAGCAAGTCCCGGCGTCGTGGAAGATCGCGTACGTGCATCCTGTGCCCAAGAAGGGTGACAGGACCGACCCGGCCAATTATAGGCCTATAGCCGTCACCTCCCTTTTATCTAAGGTGATGGAGCGTGTAATTAATACACAGCTCCTGAGGTACCTTGAGGAACATGACCTGCTCAGTGACCGGCAGTACGGTTTCCGTCACGGTCGCTCGACGGGCGATCTTCTTGTGTACCTCACACACCGCTGGGCGGCGGCTATCGAGAGTAAGGGTGAGGCTCTAGCAGTGAGCCTCGACATCTCGAAAGCCTTTGACCGGGTCTGGCACCGTGGTCTTCTTACGAAATTGCCCTCCTATGGACTGCCCGAGAGTTTATGCGGATGGGTGTCCAGCTTTCTGGCCGGTAGAAGCATCAGGGCCGTCGTTGACGGTAGCTGTTCTGACTGCATAGCCATAAACGCTGGAGTACCACAAGGCTCAGTGTTGTCCCCTACTTTGTTTCTGCTGCATATCAATGACATGTTGTCTATTGACGGCATTCATTGTTATGCGGACGACAGTACGGGCGACACTTATTACACGGGCCGTCCCGGTATCTCTCGGGATGCAGTGGAAGAAAGTCGTGAGCAACTTGTGTCTGAAGTCGAGGCTACTCTCACTAGAGTGTCCGATTGGGGTCGACAAAATCTTGTCCAATTCAACCCTACCAAGACACAAGTTTGTGTTTTCACCGCAAAAAAGACCCCATTCACTGTGGCGCCACAATTTCAGGGCACATCTCTCACCATCTCTGAAAGTATAGGTATCCTTGGTGTTGACATCTCCAGTGATGTGCAGTTCCGCTGTCACTTGGAGGGCAAGGCCAAGCTGGCGTCCAGGAAGCTCGGAGTGCTCAGAAGGGCGCGGCGGTACTTTACTGCGGCGCAAGCACTGCTTCTCTATAAGTCGCAAGTGCGTCCGCATATGGAGTACTGCTGTCACCTCTGGGCGGGGGCACCCGAATACCAGCTTCGTCCATTTGACTCGGTGCAAAGGCGAGCTATGAGAGTTGTCAACGATCCCATACTTGCAGGTAGTGTGGAACCTCTTAGCGACAGGAGAGACTTTGCTTCTCTATGTGTGTTCTACCGCCTGTACAACGGTTTGTGCTCTGAAGAATTGTTTGATATGATGCCTACGGCTACATTCTATCATCGCACCGCTCGCCATAGACAGGGTGTTCATCCTCACACGTTGCGTCCTGAGCGCTCGAGCACGGTGAGATCTAATAGAGGCTTTCTTCCGCGTACGCTTAGGTTGTGGAATGATCTCCCTGCTTCGGTTTTCCCGGACGCCTACAGTATGGGGTTCTTCAAAAGGGGACTTAGAAGGTTTTTAAAGAGTCGGCAGCGCGCTTGTGGCGCCTCTGGTGTTGCAAACGTCCATAGGCTGCGGTGACCACCGGTACATCTGGGGGGGCCGTATGCTTGTCTGCCACTCTAGTGGTATAAAAAAAAAAAAAAAAAAAAAAAAGAATAGGGTTTTGTTCTCTGATGAAGCCAGGATATCTCTGTTCAGTGAAGATCGACGTCGGCGAGTGCTAAGAAGACAAGGAGAGCGCTTTGCAGATGCATGTTTCGAAGAAATCACACCTTATGGTGGGGGTGTGCCGACACTATCGGGGTATATGGAGGGTGTGTTATATTTTGGGCTGGAATAAATTCAATGGAACGTACAGAGTTAGTCTTCATTGAAAACGGCTCACTGACTGGGCATCGATACATAACGGAAGTTCTAATTCCTCATGCGCAACCCGCATTGGCCGCTCTAGGTCAAGACTCGATTTTTATGGACGACAATGCTCGCGCCCACCGATCCCGCGATGTTAATGCGAATGTGCAAGAGGTCGGCATTCGTCGTTTGGATTGGCCAGCTCGAAGTCCCGACCTCAATCCCATAGAACATATCTGGGACGTTCTAAAACGGTGTGTGAGATCAGTACCCGCAGACCATCAGAGAGCTGAAGAATGTGATTACTGCGGAGTGGGAACGTATTCCGCAAGCAAGTATCCGGGATATACTCGCTAGCATGCCCAGACGAATTCAAGCTGTGATTTTAGCTAGAGGGGGTCACACTCGATACTAAACATTTATCTGCTTTTACTTTATTAAAGAAAAACAAACAAAAAAAATTGCGTGTACTTAGTGTACACACGTAAGAAGTGAAACTTCTTCATAAACTTAATTTTCACCTCACCTTAAATTAAGTCAAAAAGTGCAAAAGTACAAAAGTCCAAAAGTCCAAAAGTCCAAAAGTCCAAAAGTCCAAAAGTCCAAAAGTCCAAAAGTCCAAAAGTCCAAAAGTCCAAAAGTCCAAAGTCCAAAGTCCCAAAGTCCCAAAGTCCCAAAGTCCCAAAGTCCCGAAGTCCCGAAGTCCCGAAGTCCCGAAGTCCCGAAGTCCCGAAGTCCCGAAGTCCCGAAGTCCCGAAGTCCCGAAGTCCCGAAGTCCCGAAGTCCCGAAGTCCCGAAGTCCCGAAGTCCCGAAGTCCCGAAGTCCCGAAGTCCCGAAGTCCCGAAGTCCCGAAGTCCCGAAGTCCCGAAGTCCCGAAGTCCCGAAGTCCCGAAGTCCCAAAGTCCCAAAGTCCCAAAGTCCCAAAGTCCCAAAGTCCCAAAGTCCCAAAGTCCCAAAGTCCCAAAGTCCCAAAGTCCCAAAGTCCCAAAGTCCCAAAGTCCCAAAGTCCCAAAGTCCCAAAGTCCCAAAGTCCCGAAGTCCCGAAGTCCCGAAGTCCCGAAGTCCCGAAGTCCCGAAGTCCCGAAGTCCCGAAGTCCCGAAGTCCCGAAGTCCCGAAGTCCCGAAGTCCCGAAGTCCCGAAGTCCCGAAGTCCCGAAGTCCCGAAGTCCCGAAGTCCCGAAGTCCCGAAGTCCCGAAGTCCCGAAGTCCCGAAGTCCCGAAGTCCCGAAGTCCCAAAGTCCCAAAGTCCCAAAGTCCCAAAGTCCCAAAGTCCCAAAGTCCCAAAGTCCCAAAGTCCCAAAGTCCCAAAGTCCCAAAGTCCCAAAGTCCCAAAGTCCCAAAGTCCCAAAGTCCCAAAGTCCCAAAGTCCCAAAGTCCCAAAGTCCCAAAGTCCCAAACTCCCAAAGTCCCAAAGTCCCAAAGTCCCAACGTCCCAAAGTCCCAAAGTCCCAAAGTCCCAAAGTCCCAAAGTCCCAAAGTCCCAAAGTCCCAAAGTCCCAAAGTCCCAAAGTCCCAAAGTCCCAAAGTCCCAAAGTCCCAAAGTCCCAAAGTCCCAAAGTCCCAAAGTCCCAAAGTCCCAAAGTCCCAAAGTCCCAAAGTCCGAAAGTCCCAAATTCCCAAAGTCCCAAAGTCCCAAAGTACCAATGTCCCATCCAAATGTCCAAAAGTCCAAAAGCCTAAAAGTCCAAAAGTCCAAAAACCCTTAAATGACATGCTATCCCTGGATAAAGTACTCTTAATTCGAATCCACCGTGGTGGGGAACAGAACAAAGATGGCGCGTAACCAAAAATCGTGACGTGACGTGACGTGACGCAATTTTTTTTCCAACGCCGATAAAGAAGTTTCACTTCAAAAACTTTTTTCATTCCTTCTATTCGAAAAGAATCACTTTGCACCACGATAACAGGGCGCAAAATAGCTCTTTTCTGTTAAGAGCTTTTTAGCGGGCGGCAAAGGATTTGAATTTGGAACTTGAAAATTTCATAGAAATCGAACGCAAATTGTATGAATTACTGGCTGGTAAGTGTTGGCTGCACAGCGCGGTGTCCTAAGCTAACTAAAAAAAATAATGAGCGCCATTTATCTGTTCGTGTTCGTCGTTATTAATGTTCTTGTAATCAGTAAACGTATTTTATTGTATTCTGCAAATATAATAAGTTAAACCTACGTCAAGTTATGAAAGTAACAATCCATGAACTCCTGGAACAATAACTATAGAAGGTAACTACGTCGTACAAAACTTATATTTTCTCATAGAAAGGGAATGAAAAGTAGAGTATATTACTCGAGGGCAAATTATTTTTCCCTCGGGCGGTGTACTTTGAATCCCTCACTGCGCTCAGGATTCTACGTTAGAATCCCTCGCTATGCTCGGGATTCTATTCTAGAATCCTTCGCTTCGCTCGTGATTCAAAGTAGCGCCCTCGCCGTAAAAATACTATTTTGCCCCCTTGTTATACAATCTACTATTTATTTTTACTTCATGAGCTTAGGCACTACTAGCGAACATACACTACTAGCGAGGTTTAGCATTATTTCCCATAAATTGTAACAAAATTTTATGAAATATGTACTGATGAAAACGATTATTTTCTTTTTTGTGTGAGATGTCCGTGAATATTTATATTTATATTTATTTATATATTTATTTTATTAATTTACCAAATTGTGAGGATAAATCTACCTATAATTATCAAACAAAGCAATATTAACATTTGGAATGGTTCATTGCTTAGGTGCCCGTTTTTTTTGCAAATGAGTGTATATCAAGAGAAGGCCTATAAAAAAGGTTAAGAATTCCTGCAAATTGGTTGCTAACAAAGAAGCTCATTTATCACAAGTGTTTCTTTTGCTGTTAATAAAATTTGTAATAAATTAGTTACGCTGGAGCCCCGCTGGCCCAATGTTCTGTATATCCCTGGGTTGATACAAACGTTCATATGCTAGCTATGGTAACAACTTTTGATCACGAGAAACAGTTCTTCAATCAGCTGAACCGTATGCTGGTATGCCCACCTACATCTCTTCAAAAGTAATCTATACATACAATACATACATATACATACAAATAAATAAAATTAGAGTGTCTGTTCGTAATATTAAAATAACCGCTTTCTAGTACATGCATATGAATGTATATACGGTACACATATATATTTAAAAAAAAATTGTCTGTCTGTCTGTTTGTTCTAATCTCTGGAAAGGCTAGACCGATTTGGACGGGACCTTCACTGGCAGATAGCTTATGTAATAAGGAGTAACTTAGGCTACTTTTTTTTTACATTCCACGCGGACGAAGTCGCGGGCACAGCTAGGTACTTATCATAATCAATATTGACTGCCTCGTTGGTCTAGAAGTCGTAATGTGCGACTGCGGATAACGAGATTATGAGTATGTATTTACCAAAAAAAAAGTTTTAATATCCGTGGTCTGATACCCTCAACACAAGCATTTAACCCTGGCTTACTTTGGGATGAGACAGCGCTGTCTAAAATTCAATTTATATTTTTTTCATGCGGAAACGATCCCACTGCATTTATCCTTCCCCAGAAAGTCAGCAAAATTAATCACAGAAAGGTATTTTACCTGGTAAGCATGTAAAATTAGATTTATAATTTCCACTATTATTATTGTTTTTGTTTTTGTTTTTGTTTTTGTTTAAGTAAAATTTAAAAATTAAAATTAAATTTTATTACAATTCCTGCACTAATTAATTGAAAGTAACTTCGTTCCATTCGGGTGTCCCTTGACACCTCTCAAGTTTTTTTTTGATAACTATCTGCTCCACATAATTTTTTTTACTTCACATAAGAGAGAGATATTTATATAGGTACCTATCTATTCATCATGCTTATTGGAGCATGCGAAACGGCGGCGTGTTTGCTGTATCATAAAATATTATTTAGGTACCTACTAGATGGCGCTGGCGGCTACGGTCACGTGGAAATTTGGTTCCATTCCCGCTTTCCAAGGAATCTTATTACCGGGATAAAATTATTCTATCTGTTATTCCAGACTATTATCTACACCGGTAACAAACATCCTCACATCTACACATCCACACTCACAAACTTTCGAATTCGTTACGAATCTTTTTAGTCTTCTTTCACGTTGCAAGAAAACAATATAATTGACATAGATAGTTAACATGAATACAGTTCCGGAAAGTGAAATTACTACTTTAATCCCGCAAAAAACATTAAATCCTTCAAAAACGTTGGAAAACCAAATTTCACGATAGTCACTAACAGTGAAATGTAAAAAAGTACTAAGAATCAAATTAGAGGTCATTGTTTACGTAGTAGAACAAACAGACACTTTATACGCATAAAAAGACCGGTCATTTGCAAGTAGGAGTCACGCACGGAGGGTTCCGTACCAAAAAATAAATAAATAATAATAATAATAAATAAATATTCACGGACATTTCACACAACGCTATCTGATCCCAAAGTAAGCTATGAATAACCTGCTTGTGTTATGGGTGTCAGACCACGGATATTAATACATATATACTTTTAAATACATACATATTATACATAGAAACACCCAGACTCTTGAAACAAACATTTATGGTTCACACAAATATTTGTCTCCGGTGGGAATCGAACCCACGACCTCCAGCACCGCAGGCGGTATCACTACCGACCGCGCCACAGAGGCAGTCGATCGAGTCGAGAGAGAGAGAGAAATGCCCGCTTTTGGAACGAAGTTCCTTATCGCGCGTTGTGAAAGGGGGCTAGACGGAAAAAAATCTCACGAAAAGTTGTAACGACACTTTTGGTAGTGATAGTGGTAGTGATAGTGGTAGTGATAGTGGTAGTGATAGTGGTAGTGATAGTGGTAGTGATAGTGGTAGTGATAGTGGTAGTGATAGTGGTAGTGATAGTGGTAGTGATAGTGGTAGTGATAGTGGTAGTGATAGTGGTAGTGATAGTGGTAGTGGTAGTGATAGTGGTAGTGATAGTGGTAGTGATAGTGGTAGTGGTAGTGGTAGTGATAGTGGTAGTGATAGTGGTAGTGATAGTGGTAGTGATAGTGGTAGTGGTAGTGGTAGTGATAGTGGTAGTGATAGTGGTAGTGCTAGTGCTAGCCAGGGGATGAACATGAACTCTACGAGCAACAAAGCAAATAGGAGTTTCGCTCTGTTCAGTTTCAGTCGCGCGTAAAGGTTACACGCACTCACTTTTTTTTATATTTGTTTTCTTTTTTGTTTTTGTTTCTGTTTTTGTTTTTGCTTACAATAAAATTTTAAAATTAAAATAAAATTTTATTACAATTCCTTCACTTTAATCGAAAGGAACTTCGTTCCATCCGGGTGTCCCTTGACACCTCTCAAGTTTTTTTTTCTGATTTTAGTATTTGTTATTATAGTGGCAACAGAAATAGTTATAGTCAAATCTTTATTACCCACCGAGTGTACATTAAAAGGTCTTAAAAGTAATACATGGTCACAACTCAGTAGCCATTTTCAAGCATTGCAAATAAGAGAAGAATGAAGAACAAAAATATTTCTGTTAAAAGTAATCATTTAAGTAACAACCTCTTCGATATAATCATCTCTGTGAAAATTTCTGCTCTCTAACTATCACGGTTCCTAAGATACAGCCTCGTGTCAGACAGACAAAAATATATTATAAGAATATAAAAAAAAAAAATAAAAAAAAAAAAGACAGACAGATAGACTTGGGAGTCTCAATAATTGGGTCCCGTTTTTACCCTTTGTATAAGGAACCCTAAAAACAATGAAGTTGGGAAAGAAAGAAGCAGACCAACAAACCAAATGAGCTCTTAGAACTAAGGAATGCAAATTATCACACCACGTCTCCGCAGTCGATAAGAGTCTTTATACCAATGTATTCTCGAATAAACTCAACTGCTGTTGAATAATTCAATAATTATGTCTTCGCAAAGAATAGCGCATCTTCATGTTTGAAATTTAATTTTAAAACTTGGTTTTTTTACCTCTACTCTTATTAAATTCGTCATACAACACAACTCAGGACCATTAATATTAGTTTTAGCCCCTCTCTATAAAATAGAGTACAGAGGGGCTTATATCGAGACTTTGTCTGAATGAAGTCTGTGACTCGGTCGCATTAAACTACGACACTAGGTCACGTGGCTCATCTGTTCAAAGGTTGAAATAAAACAAAAATGACAATGTCAATCGGATTGAACTTTCACAATAAACGTGTTAGAGAGGGGCAGTCGGGTGAGAACCATCTCACAGCTTCTTGTTTAAACATGTTGCGGGCGACCTCTTGTTTCAAAAGCCTGGTTGTTAGTAACATGACGATTAAAGGCCTTAAGGATGGCTTAATCCAGGCCTTTGGGTGATCTTCTAATGAACATCTACCTAACCGTGGTCTATCTTCTATCTATCTATATAAATATATATAACTCAAAGGTGACTGACTGACTGACATAGTGATCTATCAATGCACAGCCCAATCCACTGGACGGATCGAGTTGAATTTTGGCATGCAGGTAGATGTTATGACGTAGGCATTCGCTAAGAAAGTATTTTGATAAATTCTACCCCCAAGGGGATAAAATATGGGAAGCCGAAACGGGAACAAATTTTATGCGGGCGAAGCTGCGGGCATCAGCTAGTTATTATATACTACTAAGTAATGCCCGCGGCTTTAACGAAATACTTGTACGCCGGAAAACAAGTAGCCAAAGTGAAGTGTCCTCATAGTCTAGTCTAACTCTCTATCATATGTCATCAAAATTGGGTTTAATTCAGGCGTGAAAGTGTAACAAACTGATAGAGTTACTTTCTCATTTATACATATACTCGTACATAGATAGAAGTAAGCATAGAACATATTGTAGTAAGGATTTTGTTACAATATTTCTTTTTAAAGTGAGGGAAAATCCTTCATGGGTGCTATGCCGAACTCCTACCGACTAAAAAACCTCACGTAACGCCCAACAGCCTATGGTTGTGAGCCCCGGGTAAGCCCTCGGAAGGATATGTCCCACGACTTTCAACAAACTGAGGCCACGACTGGGGGTTCGTTCGGGTGTTATCTCGCTTCTTAGAGGGGCGTGTGTCGATCCCTCACGTCACTCTGTCGTCTAGGGCCTACTTCTGTAAGGATGGTAAGCAGCCCACTCACCGCCCTCAGGCCCCCAGTTACAATGAAATTGTCCATCCCATCACAACTTTCACGCAAATCAATCTAGCATACATAAACAGTAAAAGCAAATAGTCCTTCAAATAAAATCCAACTTCCAAAATCCAATTTCATATCGTGAACAAAAACTTCACAAAGAAGCCATAATCCGAAACACGAGGATGCTCAAGTCTTTGTCCAAATCCTTATAAACTTGTGGATCCAATACAAAATTAGTATAGACTACCCTCGAACCCTCTCGATGTCAAAACTCACATGTACGACATTTGAAACCCTCTCGACAACAAATATAGTGAAGAGCCCTTACCATTGTCGCGTTTGAGTTGCGTAGATACGGAAATTGTCGTTATAATCAATGATATATATAAACTATAGATACGTTACCAATACTGAAAAATGGCAATAAAAGTCAGGCAATTGTATTACTTTTCATACATGCTACCATGGATAATTTTATAGAAATTATTTTTTTTAATGTTTAAAATATCTGCTGTTTTTGAAAGCCGCGATGTTCGTGGATGGCGACTTAATAATACGTCGTTGGTTATAATCCAGTTAGATTTTTTTTAATACCACAAAGCAGACAAGCATACGGCCCACCAGATGTACCGGTGGTCACCGCAGCCTATGAACGTTTGCAACATCAGAAGCGCTATATTCGCGCTAACTACCTGGTAAAAGTCTTCTAAGACGCCTTTTGAAGAATGCAATACTGTAGGCGTTTGGGAAAACCTAGACAGAGAATTATTTTCTAATTCACTTTCGCTAAAGCCGGTCCTTGAATGGGGGACCAGCACATGTCAATGTGACATTTATGTGCAAGCGTTTTCGTGCTTTGGAAGGCACGTTAAGTCGTTGGTATGTTCAGTTGTTGCTCCTAGAGGGCGCGGAGCGAAAAAAATCAAAAGTGGGTCGTCGTCGTCACAAACAACGCCTGTTGAAATCAACATGGCAGTAAGCTCACTACCTATTTCGTTACGTAGGACATAAAACTATAAGGTGAAATGTGGACGTATACTGTGCCTCTGCCTACCCTTTCGGAGATAAAGGGGTGACTATAATGTATGTAAGTATGAGACGGTCAGTAACGATCAATAACTTGACATCTATAAATCTCATATCGTATGAAAGTAACTGCAAGACCGCGTGCTTTCTTTGCATGTGTGTGTGCATGGACGTATTTATACACTATTACAATAATAAATGTTGTGGAACAGTACAAGTGAAGTTTTTCAATATGTATAGCAAGTTCCATCAAGTGGCATGAAACAACAGTATCAATAATCAACATGTACGTAGGTACATATGAGACTTGTCAACGCGTATAATGTGAAAACTTATACAAATCGACAAGAAAAAAAAATTCGACAATTTAGCAAATAAGTAGTAGGTGCTAATCTCGTATCTAAAGTGTCGTATTACAAGAGGCTCTCAAACCATCTCTGTTACTGAGACGGACTATAGGTCTGTACTCTATTATATGTAATAGCAGAGGCATATTATATGCACACATGCCGCTATAGAAACAAATAAAAAAAAATTGCGTGTACTTAGTGTACACACGTAAGAAGTGAAACTTCTTCATAAACTTAATTTTCACCTCACCTTAAATTAAGTCAAAAAGTACAAAAGTCCAAAAGTCCAAAAGTCCAAAAGTCCAAAAGTCCAAAAGTCCAAAAGTCCAAAAGTCCAAAAGTCCAAAAGTCCAAAAGTCCAAAAGTCCAAAAGTCCAAAAGTTCAAAGTCCAAAGTCCAAAAGTCCAAAAGGCCAAAAGTCCAAAAGTCCCAAAGTCCCAAAGTCCCAAAGTCCCAAGGTCTCAAGGTCCCAAAGTCCCAAAGTCAAGTCCAAAAGTCCAAAGTCCAAAGTCCAAAAGTCCAAAAGGCCAAAAGTCCAAAAGTCCCAAAGTCCCAAAGTCCCAAAGTCCCAAGGTCTCAACGTCCCAAAGTCCCAAAGTCCCAAAGTCCCAAAGTCCCAAAGTCCCAAAGTCCCAAAGTCCCAAAGTCCCAAAGTCCCAAAGTCCCAAAGTCCCAAAGTCCCAAAGTCCCAAAGTTCCAAAGTCCCAAAGTCCCAAAGGCCAAAAGTCCAAAAGTCCCAAAGTCCCAAAGTCCCAAAGTCCCAAAGTCCCAAAGTCCCAAAGTTCCAAAGACCCAAAGTACCAAGGTCCCATCTAAAAGTCCTAAAGTCCCAAAGGCCAAAAGTCCAAAAGTCCCAAAGTCCCAAAGTCCCAAAGTCCCAAAGTCCCAAAGTCCCAAAGTCCCAAAGTCCCAAAGTCCCAAAGTCCCAAAGTCCCAAAGTCCCAAAGTCCCAAAGTCCCAAAGTCCCAAAGTCCCAAAGTCCCAAAGTCCCAAAGTCCCAAAGTCCCAAAGTCCCAAAGTTCCAAAGTCCCAAAGTCCCAAAGGCCAAAAGTCCAAAAGTCCCAAAGTCCCAAAGTCCCAAAGTCCCAAAGTCCCAAAGTCCCAAAGTCCCAAAGTTCCAAAGACCCAAAGTACCAAGGTCCCATCTAAAAGTCCTAAAGTCCCAAAGGCCAAAAGTCCAAAAGTCCCAAAGTCCCAAAGTCCCAAAGTCCCAAAGTCCCAAAGTCCCAAAGTCCCAAAGTCCCAAAGTCCCAAAGTCCCAAAGTCCCAAAGTCCCAAAGTCCCAAAGTCCCAAAGTCCCAAAGTCCCAAAGTCCCAAAGTCCCAAAGTCCCAAAGTCCCAAAGTCCCAAAGTCCCAAAGTCCCAAAGTCCCAAAGTCCCAAAGTCCCAAAGTCCCAAAGTCCCAAAGTCCCAAAGTCCCAAAGTCCCAAAGTCCCAAAGTCCCAAAGTCCCAAAGTCCCAAAGTCCCAAAGTCCCAAAGTCCCAAAGTCCCAAAGTCCCAAAGTCCCAAAGTCCCAAAGTCCCAAAGTCCCAAAGTCCCAAAGTCCCAAAGTCCCAAAGTCCCAAAGTCCCAAAGTCCCAAAGTCCCAAAGTCCCAAAGTCCCAAAGTCCCAAAGTCCCAAAGTCCCAAAGTCCCAAAGTCCCAAAGTCCCAAAGTCCCAAAGTCCCAAAGTCCCAAAGTCCCAAAGTCCCAAAGTCCCAAAGTCCCAAAGTCCCAAAGTCCCAAAGTCCCAATGTCCCAAAGTCCCAAAGTCCCAAAGTCCCAAAGTCCCAAAGTCCCAAAGTCCCAAAGTCCCAAAGTCCCAAAGTCCCAAAGTCCCAAAGTCCCAAAGTCTAAAAGTCTAAAAGTCCAAAAAGTCCAAAAGTCCAAAAGTCCAAAAGTCCAAAAGTCCAAAAGTCCAAAAGTCCAAAAGTCCAAAAGTTCAACAGTACAAAATTCCAAAAGTCCAAAAGTCCAAAAGTCCACAGTCCCAAAGTCCCAAAGACCCAAAGTACCAAGGTCCCATCCAAAAGTCCAAAAGTCCAAAAGTCCAAAAGTCCCAAAGTCCCAAAGTCCCAAAGTTCCAAAGTCCCAAAGACCCAAAGTACCAAGGTCCCATCCAAAAGTCCAAAAGTCCAAAAGTTCAAAAGTTCAAAAGTCCTAAAGTCTCAAAGTTCCAAAGTCCCAAAGACCCAAAGTACCAATGTCCCATCCAAAAGTCCAAAAGTCCAAAAGCCCAAAATCCAAAAACCCTTAAATGACATGCTATCCCTGGATAAAGTACTCTTAATTCGAATCCACCGTGGTGGGGAACAGAACAAAGATGGCGCGTAACCAAAAATCGTGACGTGACGTGACGCAAATTTTTTTCCAACGCCGATAAAGAAGTTTCACTTCAAATATATATTAATATTTAAGGGTGGTTCCCATACAACAAACACGATTTTTTATCGTTTTTAGGGTTTCGTAGCCAAATGGCAAAAAACGGAACCCTTATAGATTCGTCTCCGAAACTATAAAGCCTATGCTGTTGAAACTTGGTAAGTAGATGTATTTTGTAAACCACATTAAAATTTTCACATAAAACTAAATCACATAAAAGTAGATTTTGGGGTCCCCATACTCAGAACTGAAACTCAAATTTTTTTTTTCATCAAACCCATACGTGTGGTGTATCTATAGATAGGTCATAGGTTTAAAGAAGTTTATTTCTCATAAAAACATGAAGTTCACTTAAAATGAGATTACAACATTTCACATTAACAATAATTTTTCCCCAAAGCTACACCTAGAATTTTAAACGGTCACATTTCTCGTACAATTTTTCTCAATTTACTTTTATATAAACTTAAGCTGTCAATTTCTTTTAATTCATTAGGTAAGTTATTATAAAGTTGTGCTCCCTCGAACAAAATCGTCCTCTTACCATAGTTAGTGCGTGGATGAATTAATTGAATTTTTCCTTTCTTTCTTATAGAATAAGTTGATACTTTTTTAGGTAGCTGTATGTTGATTTTTATGGAGTTCGTTGTAATTTTTTTTACTAAAATGCAGGTGGTGTATATGTATAGTTGTTTTATATTTAGTAATTTTGTATCTTGGTATACTTGAGTAGTTGGTGTTAGGTAGTGATAGTGAAATAGTGATTTAATAATTTTGTTCTGAGTCCGTTGTAAGGAGTTTAAGTGTATTGCGGCAGCTGAACCCCACACCTCAATTAAATATTCAAGATGTGGTTTTACTAAGGAGTTATATATAATGGCGCTTATTTTTTTCGGAATACAGTTTCTTATTTTGCGTATGGCTCCTAATAAGCATGTTAATTTTGATTTTATAGCGTTAATGTGGGGTCTCCAGGTCAGTCCATCGTCTATCAACAATCCGAGATACTTTTCCTGTTTTGACTGATGTATTTCTACATTATTTATGCTAAGTGGTGGATGATCTGGTATTTTTTTATTTTTGGCTGCAAAGATCATGAAAGAAGTTTTGGATGCGTTAACTGTTAACAGGTTATATTTGAACCATTCATTTAAGATATTCAGATCATTCTGAGCGTTGGAAAATATGGTTTCTATACAACTATTGAAGTAAAATAGGCATGTATCGTCAGCATATAGTGTTAAGTGACCTGTTAGTCCTATTTTATCAATATTATTAATATAAATTAAAAACATTAAAGGCCCAACTATGGATCCTTGGGCCATGCCGCAAGATAGGGTTTGTGTTGTGGTACTCACACTGTCGCCTATCCTAACCACCTGACATCTGTTCTGCAAATATGACGCGAACATGTTATACGCTGTATCCGTAATACCGATGTTGTACAGCTTTTGAAGCAATTTCTGATGACTCACCGTATCGAAAGCTTTTTTTATATCAATAAATACCCCCACTGCAATGTTTTTTTTGTCAATATTAGTTTTAACTTTTGTTATTATATCAATTGCCGCAGTGAGAGTACTAGATCCACCGCGGAAACCGTGTTGGTGATTATTTAGGAAGTTCTTTTCTACTAAGTAGCCTTTTAATCGATCATATAAAATTCTTTCAAAGATTTTTGACAAGACGGGCAGCACAGACACCGGTCGATAATTTTCTGGTTCGGTTTTACGGCCTGATTTGTAGATGGGCATAACTTTAGCTAATTTAAGTGAATCGGGAAATATACCACGTGATAAGCAAGCATTTATACAATTTGTCATTAAAAATGCTATTGAGGTTCCTAACATCATTTTTTTCTAAAGCCCCCCCCCCCCTCTAACTTCTAAACTAAGAGAATGATAAATCTAAAAAAAAAATATGATATACATTGCCATAAAATCTACCAACGAAAATTGGTTTGAACGAGATCGAGTTGGTAGTTTTTTTTTAATACGTCATAAACTGCAATTTTCGCCTAGAAAAATCACTAGCACTGCGAACGTGTTAAAACATCAATGAAAGTTACAACGAACTACAACAACTTTTATATTATGTTACATGCTGCTACGGAACCCTTCATGGGCGAGTCCAACTTTCACTTGGCCGGTTTTTTTCCGTGCGCGAGTCCAACTCGCACTTAGCGGGTTTTTTTTTGGAATTCGACCCAGGTATAATAATAGGTAAATAGGTTAATTGATTTTTTTGATACGAAATTCTCCGTGGGTTGTCCGGTTTTAATATATCCAGTTTTACGTTCAAAACCTCCCCCGTGTGTTGCAGTCTTTGTGAAACATATAGAACGGCATAGCTCAGCGCTCGTAGTCACGAGAAACGTCGATTAATGGCTTTGCAATCTAAAACAATTGTTGTACACCTCTTTGTGGCGAATGCCCGTGAGGCAGCCATTACTTTGAGCACAAATTGTTACAATTCTAAATGGTATGTACCGATCACATAGCGCTCTCTTTAAATATTAAGCTCGCGAAATTGACGTCACCGCCGCCGCCCAGCCTGATGGAAAGCCGTGACGCATCTAGCAATTGGGGGCCAATCTCGCAGTCCGTAAGACTTCTGACAGTGGTCCTCAAGTTGGCGGCTCTGTGATGTCACTCTTCACGCTCCGATTGAAGAACCCGGGATTGGAACCGGGATAAGAACCCGATTATCCCAAAGGGGTAGGCTGTGTTATATGCGTAAATTTCACCATTTTGCAGCTAATAGCTCCTAAAATAATATAATTCGGCAGTGGACTGACTCAACTCAATGATATCAGATAACTTGATGGAGTCAAGCGTTGGAAATAAATTGTAAGTAAAACAATAGGAACGTGTGTTTTTAGACAGGACAGCATCCAATCAGGATTTTCCTCACGTTAAAAAAAGGGAACAGTAATAAAATCTCTACCCTCTTTTATTATTCTACCGACCCATTAGATTGAATGATTGACTTCCACCGAGGATTTAATCTTGCCAAAATATATCGCTCTTCAAAAAGAAAGTAAAAGAATACTACCTTTATTAAAAAACTTCACTTGTACTGTTCCACAACATTTATTATTGTATAATACCTAATCGGTTTCGCTTTTCGGCATTCTCAAAGGCTATTTACAGTACAAGTAAGTTTTTAAATGTGTAGCAAGTTCCATCAAGTGCCATCAATCAACAGTATCGATAATACTATACCTTTCCTCTTTATCACAGCATTTTTTTTTCTTATTTACTTTATTCTTCACATCTCTCTCAGGCCTACTGGAAGAGATTTCTGTAGAAATAAGTAGAGCTTTGTACAATGTTCCTTGTTATTTTTATCTTTTCTCAGTTGTGTGCACAAAACTAATAAATAAATTAATGAAAATAAATTGATTGGTTGATTATTAATTAAATTAGTAAGTACCCAAGTAAAGTCTAACCTAAAATAGTTTTAGTCAAAAAGATTACATAATAGCACAGTAAACCTATATTGATGCCGATGCCGAATCTATTTCGTAGTTAGTTCCCGGAGGAAATTGATTTCGATAAACTTGTAATTACTTGTATAAGTTCAAATCGTACCTATCTCGCATGATAAGCACTTCATAGTACGTGAATGTACTAAACAATGATGTATGAATAGTTTTATTACATTAAATAGGTAGGAAACTTTGGATACGAGCACATTATAATCACGCTCTTAGCCCCAAGGGATACCCAGAGGTATACTATGCGTACAATCACCTATCTATACTAAAATTATAAAGAGGAAAGATTAGTTTTTTGTTTTTTTGTTTGTTTGTTTGTTTGTAACGAATAGGCTCCGGAATTACGGGACTGATTTGAAAAATTCTTTCACTGTTGGAAAGCTACACTCTATGCGGTGAACATAAACTATATTTTATTCCCGTATTCCCACGGGAACGGGAACTACGCGGGTAAAACCGCGTGACGTCCGCTAGTTGATGATAAATGGTTAGTTGGCTTGGGGATGAATAGTAGTGAGCCGGACAGGAAAGAAGAAAGATTTGTATTTTTATACGTAACGAATAAACCCACTTTGTACTACTGGACCTTATTAACTACTAATGGACCGATTTCAAAATTCTTTTCCGATAAAAAGCTAGATACATTATTAGCGAGTAATAAAGTCTTTAGTAGATTTCTGTATTCCCACGGTAGAGTGAAGGGAAATTTTACTTTCCGTTTTTGACTGCCTCTGTGGCGCGGTCGGTAGTGATACCGCCTGCGGCGCTAGAGGTCGTGGGTTCGATTCCCACCGGAGACAAATATTTGTGAGACCCATAAATGTTTGTCTCAAGACTCTGGGTGTTTCTATGTATAATATGTATGTATTTAAAAGTATATAAGTATTAATATCCGTGGTCTGATACCCATAACACAAGCCGGTTATTCCTAGCTTACTTTGGGATCAGATAGCGTTGTGTGAAATGTCCGTGAATATATTATTATTATTTTTTTTAACACCACTGGTAGTGATATAGTATCAAATGCAATAAGGACGTATTATAATCAAAAACAATCATGTAATCATGGTAAATACCCGTCCTTTATTATCAGAGGAACTAACCTCACACCCTCGATTCGTTCTAATCCTAACGTACACGTTTCGTCATTCTTCCGTTTCAAATTGTAACAGAGGAATTAATTAACGTCAGAACCTTGCGCCCAAGTTGCTATTAGCGCGGTATAAGTATCGCATCTTCTAGTAAGGAAAATGTGACGGATATATCAACCTTATTCCAAATTACGACATCGTAACGAAATGTGACGACCTAAAAAGAAATAGAAATGCAGTGATTTATGAGTAATTTAAAGAAAACTGCTGGGCGCAAGGTGTAAAATTGCCCCGTTTCAACATCCAATACCTACAAAACCAAGGCGTCACAAATTTCGAATAAGGTTGAGATATGCGTCACATTTTCGTTACTGGAAGATGCGATACTTACCACGCTGTTAACAACTTGGGCGCAAGGTTCTGAGGTTAATACAGAGGAATGACGAGTCGAACTCCTTAGGAAAAATTACGGAATTCAATAAGAATATACCGCATTCAATCTCTTGGTACTCCATGTACAAAACTAAATTGCTTATGTCATGAATTTTACTCGCTAGGGTGTATGTTCTCTAATCGGATTTAGTATAAAGCGACGAAGTACTTGGATGTTACATAATAATTATACAAGGTGTATTTATAAGGTGGCAGACAAGCACACGGCACAACTAATCGAACGACAAGTTGAAGACCTTTTAGCGGCAGTTTTTTAACGTGAGAAAAATCCAACATGGATGCTATGCCGGACTCCTACCGATTAAAAATCACACGTTTCCTATCTAATGCCTACGGTTGGGAGCCTACGGATGTCTCCAGGACTCCTAACAGAGCTACGGCTACCACTGCAGCCTCATCTAGGGGGGTTCGGGTGCTATCCCGCGTCTCTTGGGGGTTGTTCAGGTGTTATCCCTCTTCTTAGGGCGTAAGGCTTGTGTGAACCTCTCACTTTATTTTACTACTAGCGGACGTCACGCGGTTTCACCCGCGTAGTTCCCGTTCCCGTGAGAATACGGGAATAAAATATAGTTAATGTTCACCGCAAAGAGTGTAGCTTCCCAACAGTAAATAGTAGTTTTCGATACAAGTGTGGGATTTCTGTTATTACAACGAGTTACGACAGGTGTTGACCCGAGCCAAAGGCGAGGGTAGACAGTCGGAACGAGTTTAAATAACAGTCCCACGCGTTGTATTGAACAACTATTTTTAATACAGTTGCGAAAAAATTAAGCAACTTTATAAAATAATAAAAACACAATAAACCTGAATATCCAAAATGGCGCCAACCGTAAAAGAATATATACCTTCCTAAGCAGAGACTATGGCAGTGCCCTTCATACAGCCAACTTTATTTATATTTATAAATTTAATTTGGCCGGTACTTATATTAATTTATGCTTAAATTTCAATTAAAATTACTTTTAATCTGATATTGAAACAGGTTATTATCTTTTTTTTAGAAATATTTGCATGAATCACAGACATTATTTTGACAATTGGGAAAGAAAACGCACGAGTGCGGGAATGCATGCATTTCTTTCCCAATTGTCACAATAATGTCTGTGATTCATGCAAATATTTCTAAAAAAAGATACTAACTTGTTTCAATATCAGACTAAAAGTAATTTTAATTAAAATTTAAGCATAAATTAATATACGTATCGGCCAAATTAATTAAATTTATAAATATAAAAAAAGTTGGCTGTATGAAGTGCACTGCCATAGTCTCTGCTTAGGAAGGTATATATTCTTTTACGGTTGGCGCCATTTTGGATATTCAGGTTTATTCTGTTTTTATTATTTTATAAAATTGCTTAATTTTTTCGCAACTGTATTAAAAATAGTTGTTCAATACAACGTGTGGGACTGTTATTTAAACTCGTTCCGACTGTCTACCCTCGCCTTCGGCTAGGGTCAACACCTGTCGTAACTCGTCGTAATAACAGAAATCCCACACTTGTATCGAAAACTACTATTTCAAATCGGTCCAGTAGTTCCGGAGCCTATTCGTTACAAACAAACAAACAAAAAAACAAAAACAAATCTTTCCTCTTTATAATATTAGTATAGATGTCTAAACGATGCCATATGTATGTAAAGTATGCCTCTGCCCACCTCTTTAAGGATAAAAGCGTGAATATGTGTATAACCGTATTTGCTATGATCAAATTCGTACAGGGTTTTGGATAAATCCAGTAGACCTTTATAAAACTATTCGCATATTTTTTCACTCCCAGATTTCATATAGCTTTCCATCACAGATCTCGATAATCCTAAAAGCAGCTTACAGTTGTGTACATTCGATGATAACGTCAATATGTCTTATGTTTACTGCAAAATAATATTTTTGTTAGTTCATTATGTTACTGATATGATAAACATAAATAGGGGTAATTTTCTAAACCTTATTTAATTATATTTATGTAGCGACGTGTTCCCGTGCTGCGACGGGTAAAAGTACAAAATGTCACCACCCCGAGGGTGTCGTAAGAGGCGACTAAGGGAACACTTTCGCAAAAAAATCAATTGCATAGAGAAGGAAAACGCGAAATGAAACCGTAAAATGACGTTCGTTAGGCCAAGTTAAAGGCCTTATGCGCGGCTTGAGAAATATCAACTGCGGGTCGCGACGACCTGCGCCTGTCCATTTCAACACGGCAATGGGCTCACAACCTATTACGTGAGATTTAAGATTATAAGGTGGAGGAATATGTGGGCGTATACTATGCCTCTGCCTACCCCTTCGGGGATAAAGGCGTGACTGTATGTATGTATATATGTATTTAACTAAAATTAATAAACACACCAAAAAAGAAGACGGGAAATCAAAATCAATATCAATACATATAATAAAATCGTAACAGGTCGCTGTCTGTACATGGAAGATAAATAAGAAGTCCGCGCCGAAGGCGTGGACTGAATTGTTTTAAAATAGACTTAATCATTAAGCTCTTTTATGATTAAGCAAACAGGGCAGTTTCAGACGTTGCTTGATGAGTCTGATGAAGAAATACCTTTCCTTTCATACACCTTATGTGACGTAAACGAAGTTGCGGGCTCAGCTAGTAAAAAATAATTCCGGAACATAATGTTGAACATTATGTTGAATTCTCAAAATGTTGAATTCACAAAAAGTTGATGACCTTATGTGAATAAATAAAGAAAGCATGTTTACTCAAAATCAAGGTAAAGAGAAGGAATGATTGAAAAAGTAATGATTAAAAATATTTATTCGGTGATTGCCAACACATAAAAAAAACCAAACATCTTCATAAACTTGCATTTACCCCCTGTTCCACATATTATTTTTTTCCACTTTTAGTTAATATGGAGGATATTGTATAGATATTTGACTTCCACATATTTCTACTAACATAAAATAAAAAAAAATAAAAAATAGTTTATTGCCACAAAATCACGTACAGAACAACTATTAAGATAATCTTATGAACTAAATAATTCAGGTACAAGTTATGGCAAAAGGTTGCAACTCAGCGAATGCTTCTTGCCAATATACTAACAAGTAGCGCTGATTTTCAGTTGCACCTATAAAAGAGGTTAGAAAAATCAAAATACAAAAAAAATAAGATTCTGTACATCAATCAAAAATAAATAAAAACTGAGAGGAAACATAATAAGACATAATTCCATACAACAATAAAAAATTCTATACAACAGTGTGTGTGTGTGTGTGTGTGTGTGTGTGTGTGTGTGTGTGTGTGCGTGTGCGTGTGTGTGTGTGTGTGTGTGTGTGTGTGTGTGTGTGTGTGTGTGTGTGTGTGTGTGTGTGTGTGTGTACGTTTGTGTGGGATCCGATAGAGTTGATTGAGAGAAGATAAAGTACAGGTAGATAGAAAACTTATAATAATAGTATCTACCTACCTATGTAGTATACAAATATGTAAGTTATCACTTCTAAAATTTAGTAATCCAATTCAAAAATGTCGTTAAAACTCACGGAGATAACTTTAAGTTGTAAAACCAGTAACAATCTAAATACAAGAACTGGATAGCCAGTGGCCTGGACTTACATTCGCACTTTTCTTATTACTTTTAAGATTGACTGACCACGGCCAGCCCAAGCCCATCCCGCTAGGTTAACGTTAACGTACTGCTATAGGAATGCTGATTATGACTTAATTAATCATGATATATCGAAAATTGAATGGTATGAGATGCTACAACATAAAACTGCCGAACAAGCTGACGAAATATTTTAAGAAAATCTCTTTGACATAATACGAAGACGAGTTCCCACTAAACGCATTTCTAATACAAAATTTCCTGCATGGTTTACTCCTGCCTTGATACATATATACAAAAATAAGAGTAAGGCTTGGATCAAATGGAAAACATATAGAAACCAGTCAGACTATGCGCTCTTTTCTTTGTATAGAGAGATATTCAGGAAAGAATCTTCAACACGTTACAGAAATTATATGAACGTGGTAGAAGACAGCATACCGAAAAATATTAAATACTTCTGGACATATTTAATAAACCGAAAAAACCAAACAGACATTCCTGCAAATGTTCAGTACAAGGGTAAAGAGGCTAGTCACCCCGAGGAGTCATGCAACTTTTTTTCATCTTTCTTTCAATCAGCTTTCCAACCATCTGATCTTGCGAATTCCTATGACTCTGGTGACGTGGCCGAGGCGTACCTAAAAGTTCCTAACAGCACCATTATTAGTGATAAAGATCTGCTCGAATCCGATGTTCTTAAACAATTAAAGTCTCTAGATATTACAAAGGGTGCGGGTTTAGACAATATCCCTCCGATACTTCTCAAAAACACTGCTGAAACAATACATAAGCCGATGTTTATCATTTATAGTAAATGTTTATCGCAGGGAGTGTTTCCAAGTCCAGTTCCAATCTGGAAGTCTGCTAGAATATCCCCTATACACAAGGAAGGTACCAAGAGAGATGTAGCAAATTATCGGCCAATTTCTATTCTACCAGCTTTACCTAAAATTTTAGAAAGACTGGTTCATAATAACGTATACCCCTTGCTATATAGAATCATTATCCCGCAGCAACACGGCTTTGTCTCAAAACGTTCAACAATTACCAACCTTACAGTCTACGCCACGGAATTGTTTGATAATTTGGATGCCAACAAACAAACCGACAGCGTGTATACTGATTTTCACAAGGCATTTGATAGCGTTGATCACAAATTACTGCTGGAAAAATTGGCATTTAATGGCATCCGAGGTAATCTCTGGAGGTGGTTTAAGTCATACGTCACAAACAGAACGCAAAGGGTAGTCATCAATGGATATGAATCTAGCGCAGTCACTATAACATCCGGTGTACCACAGGGTTCTATTCTTGGACCCTTGCTTTTTATCCTGTTTATTAATGACATTCATTCCTGCTTCCGGAAAAGTAAATTTTTGTTATACGCAGACGACTTGAAAATTTACCGGACAGTAGGTGATAATAATGATCATCAGGCATTACAAGACGACCTGCGTAGATTTAATCAATATAGTCAAATTAATAAATTGCAGCTCAATCTTGACAAATGTAAAGTCATCACGTTTACTAAAAAGCGGTCGGTCAGTGAGTATAGCTATGCTATGGGAGGTCACTTTCTTGGCAGGGTAGAATCGATTAGGGATTTAGGCGTTACACTGGACACAAAATTGACCCTTGATGTACATGTCGGCAACATTTGCAGTAAAGCGCTTAGGATGTATGGGTTTGTCATGCATGCCGCCAATGATTTTACTCGTCCATATACATACTTACATCTATATAGGTCATTAATTCGTTCGCAACTGGAATATGCTGCTTGCATCTGGAACCCGCTATACACAGTATATTCCGACAATGTTGAAAAGGTACAAAAAAGATTTCTTCGTAGTATGCATTACAGGTGTTACACCACCTCCAAAGATTTCCGCGAATGCCATTGAAAGCCAACTTCTCCAGTAGCATTTTATGATCCACGCGATCAAACGCCTTTCGAAAATCGGTGTAGACGCTATCCGTTTGCCCACTATTATCCAAACTATCAAACAAATCAGAGACGTAAACAGTAAGATTAGTGTTAGTCGAGCGCTTCGAGACAAAACCGTGTTGTTGTGGAAGGATAGTGCTATGCAGTAGAGGATAGATGTTACTATGCACTAATCTCTCGAAAATCTTAGATAGAGTGGGTAGAATGGAAATTGGGCAATAGTTAGCCACATCTTTTTTTGTGCCACCTTTATGTATTGGTGTTATTCTAGCTGATTTCCATATTTCAGGAAAGACACCATCCTCAAGGAACTTATTGTAAATTATGCACAGGGGCTTATAAATACTCCTGGCTGTATTTTTAAGGAAAATGGGGGGGATGTTATCTAGACCCGCGCCCTTGGTAATATCCAGTCTCTCCAATTGTTTCAAGACATCGGTTTCTAACAAGTGTATATCACCAATGACATCACCGTTAGGTATCTCCAAATCTATGTTTGCCATACTGTCAATGCTGAAGGAATCGGAAACTGTAGATGGTTGGAAGACTGAGTGAAAGAAAAAAGAGAGGAGACTACAGATGTCCTCAGGTCTATCAGCTTCCTTACCGCCGTAATGAATATAAGCCGGAATGTCTGATTGCTTTTTACGATTTTTTATATAAGTTCAAAAGTGTTTAATATTCTTAGGTATACTATCTTCTACTGAACTCATATAATTTTTATAGCAGATTAAGGATTCCCTTTTGAAACGGTCCCGGTACATAGAAAATAAAGAGTAGTCAGATTTATTTTTATAGGTTTTCCATTTAATCCAAGCTTTATTTTTATTCTTAAAGATGTGAATCAACGCGGGGCTGACCCAAACCGGAAATTTAGAATTATTGGAGAAGCGCCTAGTGGGGACATGTTTACGTACAATATCAAAAATATTCTCGTAAAAAATCCTAATAATATTTTGAGCGGATTCATGCTGAAACAATTCACACCAATGGATCTCGGAAATGTCGTTGTTAATCAGTTCATAATCAGCAGTACCATAACAATACCTTGTTTGCACCTTAGTAGGCATAGGCTTGGAAAAATTACCTTTCATCGGCATTAATACGTAAAAAGGTGGGTGAAGAGCGTCCACAGGAACCAAAGTAACAGGTGCAGACAGCGCCCGACAGTCCAAAAAATATTTTTTTTAGATTTATCATTCTCTTAGTTTAGAAGTTAAAGGGACACACACACACACACACATTTTTCCGCTTTGGAAGTGTCCCTTGCGCAAACTGTTCACTTAAGAAAAAAATGATATTAGAAACCTCAATAGCATTTTTGAATACCTATCTATATATACCCCACACGTATGGGTTTAATATAAAATTTTCAGTTTCAGTTCTGAGTATGGGGCCCCCAAATTTAATTGCTTTTTTTCTAGTTTTATATAAAAATCTTGATGCGGTTCACATAATACATCTACTTACCAAGTTTCAATAGCATAGGATTTATAGTTTCGGAGAAAAGTGGCTGTGACACACGGACAGACAGACAGACATGACGAATCTATAAGGGTTCCGTTTTTGCCATTTGGCTACGAAACCCTAAAAATGCAAAGATTATGCAGTGATGATTTTGGCAAGTCCTAAAGGTTCCTAGTGAAGAAGCACCTTAAATATTTCAAGAATCAAATCTGACATGGTCGTCTTACCATTAGCTCTCTTTAAAGTTAGTAGTGTTGCTAGCTGATCTACAGAACTGTGTGTATCATTCAATGCACTAGAACTGCAAGCGTGCCGTCTCGACGGTATGAAATGCGAAAGAGACCATTAAAGTTTATTGTGGAGCTCGAGAACACGCTGTTTGTTCACGCGATCAGTAGCTCAGCGCTGATGTATGAAGACTTTTACAGGTTAAAGTGGGTTAATATTGCTAAGTTATTGGTTTTTGTAGGGCACCGTATCATAAACGTTCTCGTGGGAATAGGCGCGAACATTTTGGTTAGAAGTTGTGACAGTCATCTTTGAATAAACAAAAATCAATATCACATCTGTAGGAAAACGTAAACAAATTTTGCTATTGGGACAGATTTGCACCAAAACTTTGTTTAAAATATAGAGCAACGCGAACCTTGTAAAGTCGCGCGTTGCTCTGCGGTTTAAAAGAACTTGCCTATGTGTACCCCTCACGAAGTTGTAACATGTTGTTTAAAATTTTCATTTACGAGACAGTCTGTGTGAACTGAATCATAATAATTAATTAATTAATGAAAGGCAAACTTTTTGAAAGTCAGAAGTTGTCCTGTTTTACAAATTAGGTGATTATTAAAGCTGACTGTTTCGTTAATTTTCTTCGCAACGCTTGTTAGGTATAATCATTTAGGAGACTACAAATCAGTGTTTCGAAAATGCTTAGGAAGGTACTATTAATCGCGAAACTTTGGACGTTTGTTATTCACGCTCAACGAAATTTTGGTACCTACAGGATTAGATTATAATCTGAAAAAGACTTATTAACACTTTTTATCCGTGGAATGGGGGTAGAGGGCGAAGCGGTGGATACGACCTAGTCTATACTCTATACAAATATTATAAACAGCAAAGATTTGATTGTTTGTTTGTCGTTGCATTGAATAGGCTCCAAAAAAACTGACCGATTTGAAAAATTATATCACGGTTTGGAAGCTACACTATCCCTGAGTAACATATGCTATATATTTTTCCTCTATTCCCGTGGGAACGAGAACTACGCGGGTGACACCGCGTGACGATTACGTAATCTAATACTTTTACAAAATGAAATTAACTATCACTCCTACAAAATTGTAAAGTATCTCCTCCTAAATTTTCATTCAATCATTCGACCCTTTCCATTCACTTCATTCGTTCTTTCACACACCATAAAATGGCGGGCCGGAAAAGTCTTAACAAAATATAAAAGAAACGTTTCACTAAGTAAATCACAATAAAAGTCAAACAGATGTTTTTAGGGAGTGGCATAGTAAAATAGGGAGAAATAAGGGCAATATATCTCATGAATGAATTCAGGTGCTAATCAGAGCATCGCGGCCAAGTCGGACGCCCTTTTCATCCTTAATGCGATACGCCAAGAAGGCTCTTATCTAATACCCTTTCCCATAGAATATAAATAAAATGGAACGACTATTCGTATAGAATGAATGGTCAGAAGTGAATATTAAAAGTGAATGAAGTAAAAGTTTAGCAGTTCGTTCGGAAATTGGTTAACATACCTACTAATTGATTTTCAAAATGATTACTGACTACTTTTAAGAGGCGTTGAGCAATTATGGGATGGGGAAAATTTAATGGGTTTGCGTCACCGACCTATCTTAGCAATAAAAAGATTCTTATAAGTTTTTTAAAATTATTGGGTATGGAATTAATTATGGCTTTATAACGAATGATTTGAAAGATTTTCCTGAGTCGTCGACATAACTCGCAGAATATGCGTTTTGAAGTGACACTAGAAGAACCGATAGCTGATGGAGCAAACGACGCGACTTGGTACACGTGGGGCAGAACGACCCCCCGCCAGTTGGACCGGCGACCTGATGAAGGTCGCAGTGAGGGACTGGATACGGAAGGCGCAGGACCGTGTATTGTAGCCTGTTTTGGGAGGTCTACGTACAGCAGTGGACTGCCACATGTTGATTTGATTAAACGAATGATATCGTATGTATGTGTCTGATTGGTCGTGGTTAGATTATTATAGCAATGCAATTTAATCATGGATACTTCTATTTCTACTATGATCTTAAAGTCCAAGTCCTTGTAGAATGTTAACTTTCGAAACAAAGAGAGATCATGATCTACTACTACGACTATATTGCTACAAAACTAAAAATTGTACCAAATGGAGGATAGAAAGTAGTCCATACCTGTTCCCAATGTCTATTACCAACTTTCATCTCGGTTGAGGCGTAACAGCGTAACAGGCAGAGATAAGATATTTTCTCATTTATATTTTAGTAGGGATTTTATTAGAAATTGATGCCCATCCATATAAAATACTAACCAAGGTGCTACATAGAGTATGCTACTAAGAAAAAGCAAATAAAATAAAACACGGCGTAGGCGTTAACGCCTACGCCGTGTTTTATTTTATTTGCTTTTAAGCCGTAGATTGTACTCGTATTGTAGGCCCGAGACATGAATTTGCAATTGTGTGCCGTCCATCTTGAAAAAAAAGTATGTATAATTTTGTATGGTGCAAGTTACAGCAATAGGGCGGTAGTAGTTTTATACAATCTCGGTCTTGAACAGGTTTTGAACCTGCGTCTTCTGGCAAACCATCAACCAACCAGGGCAATGCTCTAACCCAGTGTTTCCCAATTAGTGGTACGCGTACCCCCAGGGGTACGTGAAGTTGCATTAAGGGGTACGTGCGGCTATCAGTAAAAACAAGAACAATTTCCAAAATATTATTTTATAACGATCACCAGTAAAAACAAGAACAAAGTCCAAAATATTATACAAAATAAGCACGGAGCACCGAGCACTATGACCGATGACTGACCGTGCGCTATCCCGCGCCTCCCGCTTCTCGCGTTATTCGGCCACTCCCGCCATCCGTCACCCGTTCCCACTTCCCGCCAGTTCAGCTTTTGTCGTGAGCCGTGTAACAGTGTTTTGTTTTGATTGTGAATTAAGTAAATACTAAGCGTCGCGTTACCTCGGCCTAATATACTTTGGAAAAAGCGTGACGTGTTACGCCGACGACACACTTGTTACGGCGCGGGGAGCAACGCACCGAGACGCAGCACTAAAGGCCACGGCAGGGGTTGCTCAAGTCGTGGGTCGGATACGGCGGCTGGGTTTCAGGGTCGCCCTTCACAAATCCGAGACTCTGTGCTTCAACGGACCTCGGATGGGGCCACCTGCGGGATCGAGACTACAGGTAGGGGTCGTAAGCATCGGCATCAAGCCCTCGATGAAGTATCTGGGGCTCGTACTCGATGGCCGGTGGAACTTCGGACATCACTTTCGAAGTTTTGGTCCTAAAACTGAGGGGGGCATCAGTCGCACTAGCGCGGCTGTTGCCGAACATCAGGGGATCCAACGCTCCCTACAGGAGACTGTACCTGGGGATCGTGCGAAGTATGGCCCTATACGCGGCCCCCGTATGGGCGGAGACTCTGACGGCCAGCAATGTGGTTAGACTGCTGAGCCCGCAGAGGACGATTGCCGTCAGGGTGATAAGGGGATACCGCACGATCTCCGGTGAGGCGGTATGTCTCCTAGCCGGGACCCCTCCATGGGACCTGGAAGCCGCGCTCCACACGCTGGTGGAGTGCACGGCGTGGGCGCAACAGCGCCAGGTCCTCGCGGTGTGTTTGGACGTGGACACTCTCTCGCTCGAGACCATGGTGCGAGCCATGATCTCCAGCGGGAGTAAGTGGGACTGCCGCCTTTGACTGCGAGCAGGTCATGCTCGTGAAAGAGACGACCGCCGACGTGTCTTCGCCGAAGACTATCGGTCTCCATGACCGGTGGCCTGAGGACGGTGAGAGGGCTGCTCACTGTCAGCGTGCGTCAGCAAGCAGGATCACACCCGAAACCCCCCAAAGACGCGGGATAGCACCCGAACCACCCCCTATGCGAGGCCGCAGTGGCGGCCGTGGGTCTGTTGGGAGTCCTGGGACATCCTTCCGAGAGCTTACCCGGGGCTCCCAACCATAGGCTGTTGGGCGTAACGTGAGGTTTTTTAGTCGGTAGGAGTCCGGCATAGCATCCATGATGGATTTTCCCTCACGTTAAAAAAAAGAAGAAAAACCTATCTGTTAATCCAGGGAGCAACTACCTGTATAGCAAAGTTCATCAAAATTGGTCCTGGCGTTTGAGCGTGAAGAAGTAACAAACATACACACACACACACAAACTTTTGCATTTAAAAATATTAGTGTGATTGATTTAATAAGGGGTACGCAGGTTTGAGTACATTTTTATAGTGGTACGCAGCAAAAAATAATTGGGAACCACTGCTCTAACCGATTGAGATAATATTGGAATAATATCCTCCCCCACCCCCAAATAAGTGGGATAGAACCCAAACTCACAAGGGTTATCCTTCCGAGAAAAAACCACGAATCATATATATTTATAGAAGTTAACTGTTGAAGGTAGGCCTCAGAGCTTCAGAATCTCTGAAGCTTCTAAAGTCTCTTCGACATTAGCTCTGGTGTCTGCTTTGGTTGGAATGATTTTAAAAAATGGAAGTTTTTTAACACAACGTCGTCTGATCCCAAAGTACGCTAGGATTAACTTGCTTTTGGTATGGATACTAATACATAATATACTTTTATTTGTAAATATGTAGGTACGTATAACAGGTACATAGAAAGCACCCAGACTCTCGGGATTTATGATCATGCCAATATTTGTCTAACCCACGATCTCGTGATCCGCAGTCGCACTTTACAACATTTAGACCAGGGGTTCCCAATCTTTTCGTAGTCAGGGACCACTTTTCTATTTTTCATGTTAACAGGGACCACTATAAAGGCATAATTAAAACAAACTGATAATCAATCTGAAACTTAAAAAAAACGCATTAGGAAATTGCAGAAACAGAAAGCTTCCGTATTTTTGTATTAATAAGATTTCTGGGTTGCATCTTCTTCACGAGATCTGCTAACCTTGGACTATTATTGTTACTCAAAGCTACATGCAAATCATCACTTACCTTCATACGATTCCTCGCCATGTTTTTAGTAACCAACAAAGCAGAAAGCCTTTTCGCACAAATAAGCTTTGAGAAAACCATTAAATAGCGCAAGGGGATTTCTTGGAGTTTCGTATAAGAAATTGCTTTTAAACACCAAACGACTCAAGTGAATTTGTTGTGTTCTTCCTGAATTCCTTCAGTAACTTCACCAGCGTCCGTGCTAAAAGAATAACGGAAGGGAGGGGTGTACCATTCCACTTCTTCGAGGGGTGCAGACGCCACCGTCTAGGCCTGCTTCTGTGCTGGCTAAAGAACGGTGAGCAGCCAACTCGCCGCTCTCAGACCCTCGGTCGTGGTGTATTCTAGACGTATAGCTGTTTATGACGACCGCACCACTGACTAGGGAACTCAGGAGGGAGATTTCTCTCCCGCTGCATTCTTCGCGAACATGGCTTGCTCGCAGAAAGACGCGGTTACGTCACACTTTCGCCCGTTGGAGACTATAGCCCTTAACATGGTCTCCAGCGTGAGAATATTCACGCCCAGGCCCGCAACGAGGTCTTGTCGCTGCTATGCCCATGTAGTGCCGTGTCCCCGGCGTAGATACCTACCGAAGCACCCGTATCTGGTAAGCATCTGTGACACTCGTTAGGTGAGGCTGCCATGGCGCTCTCGTCCAGGCCACCGTCCGCCCGACCTCTCGGATCAGAACTAGTTTCCCATACTTAAGCCTTTAGGAAACCGGTCTTGAGTCAGGATCCACGTTCGGCCTGAAAAACACATTCATTAAGGGGCAAATCGCACACTTTGCGAACCGCCCCTCTACACGCGCTCTTCTCGCTCATTGCACGGCGACTAACGGCTCACCGCCTGATAAATTTAAAATCATTCGCGAACCATATTTTCGCTCCTGCGGACCACTGGTGGTCCACGGACCACTGGTTGGGAACCCATGATTTAGACCAACGAGGCAGTCAAAATCTTCTGCCGTTTGACACACCGACCCACGATGGCTGTTTATGTCTAAGCAAAATGCCTTTATAGCCCCGATTTCTTCCTTTAATATAGTGAAACTATCGCCGAATATCTTTTTGTACTTACCCGCCTTTTTTTAACGTGAGGAAAATCCTACAGGGATGCTATTGCGTACTCCTACCGACTAAAAAGCACACGTTTCCTACCTAATGCCTACGGTTGGGAGCCCCGGGTTAGCCCTCGGAAGGATGTCCCCAGGACTCCTAACAGAGCTACGGCTACCACTGCAGCCTCATCTAGGGGGGGTTCGGGTGCTATCCCGCGTCTCTTGGGGGTTGTTTGGGTGTTATCCCTCTTCTTGGTATGGCTTGTGTGAACCTCTCACTTTATTTTACTACTAGCGGACGTCACGCGATTTCACCCGCGTAGTTCCCGTTCCCATGGCAATACGGGAATAAAATATAGCCGATGTTCACCGCAAAGAGTGTAGCTTCCCAACAGTGAAAGAATTTTTCCAATCGGTCCTGTAGTTACAGAGCCTATTCGTTACAAACAAACAAACAAACAAAAATCAAATCTTATCTCTTTATAATATTAGTGTCTAAACGATGCCATATGTATGTAAAGTATGCCTCTGCCTACCTCTTTAAGGATAAAAGCGTGAATATGTATAACCGTATTTGCTATTATCAAATTCGTACAGGGTTTTGGATAAATCCTGTAGACCTTTATAAAACTATTCGCATATTATTTCACACCGAGATTTCATATAGCTTTCCATCACAGATCGCGATAACCCTAAAAGCAGCTTACAGTTGTGTACATTCGATGATAACGTCAATATGTCTTATGTTTACTGCAAAATAATATTTTTGTTAGTTTATTATGTTACTGATATGATAAACATAAATAGGGGTAATTTTCTAAACCTTATTTAATTATATTTATGTAGCGACGTGTTCCCGTGCTGCGACGGGTAAAAGTACAAAATGTCGCCACCCCGAGGGTGTCCTAAGAGGCGACTAAGGGAACACTTTTGCAAAAAGATCAATTGCATAGAGAAGGAAAACGCGAAATGAAACCGTAAAATGACAATCTTTAGGCCAAGTTAAAGGCCTTATGCGCGGCTTGAGAAATTTCAACTGCGGGTCGCGACGACCTGCGCCTGTCCATTTCAACACGGCAATGGGCTCACAACCTATTACGTGGGATTTAAGATTATAAGGTGGAGGAACATGTGGGCGTATACTATGCCTCTGCCTACCCCTTCGGGGATAAAGGCGTGACTGTATGTATGTATGTATGTATTTAACTATAATTAATAAATACACCAAAAAAGAAGACGGGAAATCAAAATAAAAAATAATTACGGAACGTAATGTTGAATTCTCAAAATGTTGAATTCACAAAATTTGATGACCTTATGTGAATAAATAAAGAAAGCATGTTTACTCAAAATCGAAGTAAAAAGAAGGAATGATTGAAAATGTAATGATTAAAAATATATATTCGGTAATCACCGAATAAATATTTTTAATCATTACATTTTCAATTGGCAATCGCCAACACATAAAAAAAACCAAACATCTTCACAAACTTGCATTTACCCCCTGTTCCACATGTCCCTACTGATCTATCCCTACTGGTAGGTAAGAAAGGATTTTTTTCCCACTTAGTTTATATGGAGGATATATAGATATTTTACTTCCACATATTTCTACTAAGATAAAGTACAGGTAGATAGAAAACTTATAATATTAGTATATAGGATACAAATATGTGATCAAAGGGTGTGGTGGATGTGGTGACGTAAACCCTTAAGCTTTCCCCCAACTAAAAGTAACTTAAAAAGTTATCACTTCTAAAATTCAGTAATCCAATTCAAAAATGTCGTTAAAACTCACAGAGATAACTTTAAGTTGTAAAACCAGTAGCAATCTAAATACAACAACTGTATAGCCAGTGGCTTGGATTTACACTCGCACTTTTCGTATATTTTTAAGATTTCAATGTTGTGGTACAAGTTATAAGCACTAGGCGAATCCTCGGGATATCCTGCTGAGGACTTACCCGGGACTCCCAACCGTAGGTAGTAGGAACTGTGTGGTTTTTAGTCGATAAGAGCCCGACAAAGCATCCATGACGAATTTTCCTCACGTTCAAAAAAGGAGGGTACAAAAAGATATTCGAAGATAGTTTCACCATATTAAAGGAAGAAATCGGGGTTCTAAAGGCATTTTGCTTAGACATAAACAGCCATCGTGGGTCGGTACTAATGAAAAAAAAATAGAATATATGTCAAACGGCTGGAGATTTTGACTGCCTCGTTGGTCTAACTAAATGTTGTAAAGTGCGACTGCGGATCACGAGATCGTGGGTTAGACAAATAATGGCATGATCATAAATCCCGAGAGTCTGGGAGCTTTCAATGTACCTGTTGTACGTACCTATACCTATATTTACAAAAATAAAGTATATAATGTATTAGTATCCATGATCTGATACCCATACCAAAAGCAAGTTAGTTAGTTAGTTAAGCTTTATTGTTACACCAAAATACATAAACATTTAATACATATTGATAATCTTAAATACAGGTTTTGCGATTGGCAGCCTTATCGCACAAGGCGATTTTTTCAAGGCAACCTTGCTTATACTCGCACTTATTACTTTGAGATCAGACGACGTTGTGTTAAAAGGCGTACATTTTTTTTAAATTATTCCAACCAAAGCAGACACCAGAGCGAATGTCGAAGAGACTTTAGAAGCTTCAGTGACTCTGAAGCTCTGGCCTACCTTCAACAGTTAACTTCCATAAATAGATTTGAATCGTGGTTTTTTCTTGGAAGGATTACCCGTGGGGGCTCCCAACACAGACTTTGTCGCGGACTCTCCCTGTGAGTTTGGGTTCTATCCCACTTCTTTAGGGGTGGGGGAGGATATTATTCCAATATTATCTCAATTGATTAGAGCATTGCCCTGGTTGATTGATGGTTTGCCAGAAGACGCAGGTTCAAAACCTGTTCAAGCCCGAGATTGTATAAAACTACTACCGCCCTATTGTTGTAACTTGCACCATACAAAATTATACTTACTTTTTTTTTCAACATGGTCGGCACACAAAATTGCAAATTCATGTCTTGGGCCTACAATACGAGTACAATCGAGGGCTAATTAACGCTTACGCCGTGTTTTATTGCTTTTTCTTGGTAGCATACTCTATGTAGCACCTTGGTTAGTATTTTTATATGGATGGGTCGCAATTTCTAATAAAATCCCTACTAAAATTTAAATGAGAAAATATCTTATCTCTGCCTGTTACGCTGTTATGCCTCAACCGATTTTGATGAAAGCTGGTAATAGACTTTGGGAAAGGGTATAGACTACTTTCATTCCTCCGTTTGGTACAATTTTTAGTTTTGTAGCAATATAGTCATAGTAGTAGATCATGATATCTCTTTGTTTCGAAAGTTAACATTCTACAAGGACTTGGACTTTAAGATCATAGTAGAAATAGAAGTATCTGTGATTAAATTGCATTCCTATAATAATCTAACCACGAGCAATCAGACACATCTATACGATAACATTATTTTAATCAAATCAACATTGTGGTAGTCCACTGCTGTACGTAGACCTCCCAAATCACGCCACAATATACGGTCCTGCGCCTTCCGCAGCCAGTCCCACCCTGCGACCTTCATCAGGTCGCCAGTCCGTGTGGTGGGGGGTCGTTCTACTCCACGTGTAATAAGTCGCGTCGTTTGCTCCATCAGCCATCGGTTCTCCTAGTGTCACTTCAAAACGCATACTCTGGGAGTTATGTCGACCACTCAGGAAAATCTTTCAAATCATTCGTTATAAAGCCATAATTTATTTCCATACCCAATAATTTTAAAAAACTTATAAGAATCTTTTTATTGCTAAGATACACATTAGGTCGGTAACGCAAACCCATTAAATTTTCCCCATCCCATAATTGCTCAACGCCTCTTAAAAGTAGTCAGTAATCATTTTGAAAATCAATTAGTAGGTATGTTAACCAATTTCCGAACGAACTGCTAAACTTTTACTTCATTCACTTTTTATATTCACTTCTGACCATTCATTCTATACGAATAGTCGTTCCATTTTATTTATATTCTGTGGGAATGGGTATAAGATAAGAGCCTTCTTGGCGTATCGCATTAAGGATGAAAAGGGCGTCCGACTTGACCGCGACGCTCTGATTAGGACCTGAATCCATTCATGAGATATATTGCCCTTATTTCTCCCTATTTTACTATGCCACCCCTTAAAACATCTGTTTGACTTTTATTGTGATTTACTTAGTGAAACGTTTCTTTTATATTTTGTTAAGACTTTTCCGGCCCGCCATTTTATGGTGTGTGGAAGAACGAATGAAGTGAATGGAAAGGGTCGAATGACTGAATGAAAATTTAGGAGGAGATGTTTTACAATTTTGTAGGAGTGATAGAATTTTGTTTTGTGCACCAGATTGTTATAAATAGTATTAGATTACGTAATCGTCACGCGGTTTCGCCCGCGTAGCTCTCGTTCCCATGGGAATATAGAAAAAAATATAGTATATGTTACTCAGGGATAGTGTAGCTTCCAAACCGTGATATAATTTTTCAAATCGGTCAGTTTTTTCGGAGCCTGTTCAATGCAACAACAAACAAACAATCAAATCTTTTTCTCTCTTTATAAATTATACTAGCGGACGTCACGCGGTTTCACCCGCGTAGTTCCCGTTCCCGTGGGAATACGGGAATAAAATATAGCCTTTGTTCACCGCAAAGAGTGTAGCTTCCCAACATTGAAAGAATTTTTCAGATCGGTTCAGTAGTTCCGGAGCCTATTCGTTACAAACAAACAAACAAAAAAAGCCAAAATAACAAATCTTTCCTCTTTATAATATTAGAATAGATAGATTAGGTGGTATCCACCGCTTCGCCCTCTACCCCCATTCCACGGATAAAACGTGTTATTTAGTCTTTGTCAGTTTCAGATTATAATCTAACCCTGTACCAAAATTTCAGCCAGAACCGTTCAGCCGTTAGAGCGTGAATAACAAACTTTCAAAGTTTCGCAATTGTACTAGTAATAGTACCCACTTAGGCATTTTCGAAGCACTGATTTGTAGTCTGATAAAATTATTATACCTAACAAAAGATGCGAAGAAAATTATCGACAAAGTCAGCTCTAATAATCACCTAATTTGTAAAACAGGACAACTTTGACTTTCAAATACTTTGCCTTTCGCTATATGTAATTAATTATGATTCAGTACACACAGACTGTCTCGGTAAGGTAAATTTTAAACAACATGTCACAACTTCGTGAGGGGTATAGGTACCTACATAGGCAAGTTCTTTTAAACACAGTTTTGGTGCACATCTGTCCCAAGTCCCAATAGCAAAATTTGTTTACGTTTTCCTGCAGATGTGATATTGATTTTTGTTTTATTCAAAGATGACTGTCACAATTTGTAACCAAAATGTTCGCGCGTATTCCTACGAGAACGTAAGCTACGCGGGTGAAACTGTGTGACGTCTGCTAGTTGTTAATGATACGATGCCCTATAAAAACCGATAATTTTGCAATATTAACCCACTTTAACCTGTAAAAGTCTTCATACATCAGTGCTGAGCTACTGATCGCGTGAACAAACAGCGTGTTCTTGAGCTCCACAATAAACTTTAATGGTCTCTTTCGCATTTTATACCGTCGAGACGGCACGCTTGCAGTTCTAGTGCATTGAATGATACACACAGTTCCGTAGATCAGCTTGCAACACTACCATGTCAGATTTGAACCTTGAAATAATCAAGGTGCTTCTTCACTAGGAACCTTGGAGACTTGTCAAAACCATCACTGCATAATCTTTGTATCATTTTAAGTTGCGAAACCCACATGAACTTGGGCCACGTTGTATCATTTATTTTCTATATGTGGCAAGTCTGGTCTTAGGCTTGTCAATATTATTTGAGCGTGTGAGAGCGCCATGATCGATTCATTGTTTTTTTGCTGTGGCAACAGCTATCTCAAGGAAACGGACGTAATTCTATGGGTTTTTCGTGATGGACGGCAGGAATTGCGTAGCAAACTGATTTAGAGAAGGTTTTTTCTAGAGTATTCGATAGTGAGGGTATAAATAGCCCTGCTATGAAGTTCCAAGCCTCTTTTACCATCCTCTAAGCATTAGTAAATTGTGAAATAACTCTGAGTAGCACACCTCAATTTTTCTTTAGAGGTTATAAGTTGGAACCTGTGGACTTGATAAGGAATTAGACTAAATTTTACCTATTCTCCTAAGAAAGTAATAAACTTTGATAACCTATGCCCAGATTCTGGTAAGTTTCAATTAACTATTTGCAAAGCGGGTCGATTTTCGTCTGTCGTGCAGTCAGTATCTTAATTTGTCGTTTCTTTCATGACAGGGTTTTTTAGTACGGGGAAAAGTGGGTCAGCCGCTGTTCTGAGCCACACCCGAGAACACGTGGACCACACGAGCGAGTTTATTAAGAGAGAAGCCTGCCAACTTCACCTGAACTCCCAGCTCACACTGCAGGCCAGTACTTGTCACCCATTTATACATGTGTAGTCTAGCCGCTTACTTCCTCACCTCTAGTACCTAAACCTATACTATTTTTTAGTATAACTGTTCTTATGTATGTCTGTGCTTTCTATCTCATTGTCTCTGTAGTGAACTGTGTGTTATATAAATATATGTGTACACCCTACCTGGCTGTTTTCGTGAGAGCCCTAGCCTACCCTTGCACGCACACTGGAATCTCTGTAGTAAGGCGCCCTGGGAAAGAGTTCTCTGCATAGCTACCTCGCGCTAGAATAGAATAGAATAGAATAGAATAGAATACACTTTATTGTACACCATATCAATGATTACAAGAACTTATACCAAAAATTAACACTAGGTACAATCGGCGGTCTTATCGCTTACAGCGATCTCTTCCAGACAACCTAATAGATTAATTGTTAGGATCAATACTGTACATCATAACATTTTGAAAAATGTTCTACGTAAACTTTTTTTGCAGATCTGGCGAAAAGATTTTTCTCGGGCCTGTCCGATTCAGTTTTATAAATAATTCTAGATAATCTTATCTACACTTTGCTCTAGTTTCATACTACCGAGCCGTTTACTCTATGGTCGGGATCTTTTGCGGGACATTTGTTACTATGATAAAAGAGGCTAATACTTTTTTTTGTGTTTTCGATGTAGTTTTCTAACGTGATAACTCTGACTGGAGTGGATATTACGTGTTTTAGATTTACTTTACTGTTCGAATGGAGTAGTTCTTCATGTTTTTCCAAGAGAACGTTATATGGTGGGTTAGATTTATTTGTTTTTAGCCTCTCTCTGTAAAATAGATTGCAGAGGGGCATATGGCGAGATTTGTGTCTGTAGTCTGGACTCTGTTGCATTAAATTACGTCACTAGGTCACGTGGATCATCTGTTCACGTTTGAAATAAAACAAAAATGACAACGTCAATCGGATTGGACTTTCACTTTCACAATAAACGTTTTAGACATGGCGCACTAAACAAAGTTACAAGCTACCTACTACTAAAGTAGGTATAATATTATATTCATTCATTTATCAATCCAGAAATAGGCCTATACTTATATAAATAACTAGCTGACCCGCGCAACTTCGTTTGCGTGATAAATGAAGAACCGCTCGACCGATTTTGTGCAAACTTCACATAAACCATCTACTAAATAGTCCGAACAAAGCCTAAACATTTGCTTTGGATAGGTAAGCCCGTTCTTGAGTTATAAAATTACAACGAAAAGTGGCATTGATTTTTATATATATAGATATACAATATACATACATACATATAAATAAATAAATACATACATAAATATATTAATCCCTAAATGTTATATGTATAAATAAATAATAATAAACAAATTGCAATAGGTATATAATAAAAAAAATAAAAAAAAAGTATAAAAAAAAACAGATAAATCTATCCATAATGGTAATTTGTGTAATAATGACAGTGACATTGAACTGTGAATTACGAGTACTAGACTAGATGTAAGTTTTTAATGAAAAATTACTACTTGATATTTAAATAGTGATCCTTTACTTTCAACTTAAAATTAGACAGCGTTTGGGCGCGTTTAATTTCGACTGGCAATGCATTCCATAGACGCACTGCCTGTACAGAGAAAGAATGATCAAAGTACGATGACGAGTAGAATGCATGGGCATTTTCAGCGTTAAATTTTCTGATGATCTCAAGCATCTTGTGTGCGAGTCATGTAGAAACTGGAATCGTTCCTTAAGATAGAAAGGTGCTGAAGGGTTAAATATCACATTATATAGTAATGAAAGGATATGAGCATTCCGGCGAAGTCGTATTGGTAACCACTTGAGTTGTTTACGAAATTCGGAAACGTGGTCATATTTTCGCAAACCAAATATGAACCGTATACAGAAATTCTGGAGACGCTCAAGTTTATTCAACTGGTTCTCTGTGAGGTCCAAGTAGCTGGCATCAGCATAGTCTAGGATAGGAAGCAGGATAGAATTCGCAAGCGCAATTTTGGTGCAAGTAGGCAGAAAATTACGCAATCGTCTCAAAGAACCTGCCGAAGCAAATACCTTACGACTCACCTCGTGCAGCTGTGAGTCCCAAGACCATTCAGCATCGAGAAGGATACCGAGATTTTTCACAGTTTTGCAAATTGGTATCAACGTACCATCTAGCATAATTTGAGGCAGTTGCGACCACTGTACTTGACAGATCTTCCTAGAGCTACCTATAATTATGACTTGAGTTTTTAGTGGGTTTAACATAAGCCCATAACGGTTACTCCAATCAGAAATACAAGCTAAATCAATGTTAATGTTATTTACTGCCTCTGTCAACCGTTCCAGCGATGCCTGACAATATATCTGAAGATCGTCTGCATAAAGGTGGTATTGAGAGAGAAGGTGATCAGAAATAGAATAAATAAAAATTGCGAACAGTAGAGGAGATAGAACGCCACCCTGGGGTACACCGACTGATGTATTACACCAAGACGAGCGGACGTCATCTATACAAATACACTGTCGGCGACCACACAGGTAACTACGAAACCAATCGATAACCGGTGGAGATATGTTAAGTGAGCCAAGCATTCCCAGCAGAACATCAAAATCTACCGTATTGAAAGCGTTTGAAAAATCGAGCAGTGCCAATACGGTTAGGTTTCCATCTTCCATTCCAGATCTGATATCAACTGTGATAGCAGTGGATGTAACATGTCAGTAGTAGTAACAGTTTCAATTTTATTCAAACCTCCAAACAGTACATAAAAATAAACAAGAAGCCGTGAAACGGTCTCACCCGACTGCCCCTATCTAAAACGTTTATTGTGAAAGTGAAAGTCCAATCCGATTGACGTTGTCATTTTTGTTTTATTTCAAACGTGAGCAGATGATCCACGTGACCTAGTGACGTAATTTAATGCAACAGAGTCACAGACTACAGACACAAATCTCGCCGTATGCCCCTCTGCAATCTATTTTACAGAGAGAGGCTAAAAACAAATAAATGTAACCCACCATATAACGTTCTCTTGGAAAAACATGAAGAACTACTCCATTCGAACAGTAAAGTAAATCTAAAACACGTAATATCCACTCCAGTCAGAGTTATCACGTTAGAAAAATATATCGAAAACAAAAAAAAAGTATTAGCCTCTTTTATCATAGTAACAAATGTAGGGTGTAGTGGGGCCCTACCAACACCTCCGGGCCCAAGTCAACCTCACGTGCAAGCTCGTGCACCTGCTGAACAACGGACGAGGCTCTGACGTCGGCGGTCCATTTCAACACGGCGATGGGCTCACCACCTGTTACGTGGGACCGAATTGTACACGGTGAAATGTGGGCCGGTATAGGCCTCTGCCTACCCCTTCGGGGATAAAGGCGTGAGTATATGTATGTAGTAACAAATGTCCCGCAAAAGATCCCGACCATAGAGTAAACGGCTCGGTAGTACGAAACTAGAGCAAAGTGTAGATAAGATTATCTAGAATTATTTATAAAACTGAATCGGACAGGCCCGAGAAAAATCTTTTCGCCAGATCTGCAAAAAAAGTTTACGTAGAACATTTTTCAAAATGTTATGATGCTTTATTCTGTGGCGACCAAAATCACATAGCGAAAAGCAAATCGAACAACGTCAATAACAAGATTTCTAAATCGCGATACTAAAGTTTTCTCGCTGAAGTATGATTTATAGGTAGTACACAGGATCGCAAAAACGCCTACTGTAAGTATAGGGTTCTTCAAAAACGGTCCTAAAAGGTTTTTACAAGGTTAGCTGCTTGAGTGCAACGCCTCTAGTGTTGCAAACGTTAATAAGCTGCGGTGATCACCAATAATTCGGCGGGCCGTATGCTTGTATGCCACCTTAGTGGTATGAAAAAAAGTTAGCCCTACATCACTATTGTCGGATGAATATCTTCACCCTTGTTTCTCTATAATTGGATATATCTAGCTACGAGTAGGTATAATTATATATAGTAGGTGTAAATAAAACAACTCTATAGATATAGCGGAAAAGTTAAATGTCTATTTTAGCCCCTCTCTATAAAATAGATTGCAGAGGGGCTTATGGCGAGACTTTGTTTGTAGTGTGTGACTCTGTTGCATTATATTATGTCACTAGGTCACGTGGATCATCTGGTCAAAGTTTGAAATAAAACAAAAATGACAATGTCAATCGGAGTGAACTTTCACCTTCACAGAGGGGCAGTTGGGTGAGACCGTCTCACGGCTTCTTGTTTTTCTATACTTTTGTATTTCTATATAAGTGACTAATATCGTATACAAGCTACCCAATATATAAGTGACTTCGCGTTCACTCCGTCGATCCGTGAAATAGGAAAATCTGTGCCCCACAGATAAGGATGTTGCCAGATGATGTCGCCAACAAGAAACTAATGATGCAAAAATTGTTTCGTTTTTAGGATTCCGTACCCAAAGGTTAAAAACGGCAGCTTATTCATGAGACTTCGCCGTCCGTCTGTCCTTCACAAACGAGGCTGTATTTCAAGAACTGTGATAGCTAGAGAGCTGAATGAAAAGAAAACCCCCGGCTTCGTCCGAGATAGGTATACATACTAAAAAGTATTTTTTTAAAATTCCAGCCCTAATAAGATAAATAGGACATAAAAGTAAACAACGGACGAAGCCGGGGGTACAGCTATTCTGATAGAATAACTTCACATAATACGAAAACCGAACAGTATCAAAAATAATCTAGAAGCCAAAAAGGGCGAACGCAAGATTCTACTGTATCTGAAATCCATTTTTCATCGCGATATCTAAAAACAAGACCGAAACTATCTACAACTTACACCGACGCTGACTGTAAGGCTTCGAACTGAATATGAGTGGCGAGCGGGGCGACCGGCGATTCCGGCAAGAGCGTGGCGTCAGAGTACAAGCGAGTCAGTCGGTACTGCGCTCGCACGCAAGCGAACCGCGCTCATTGCGGTTGCTACAGTTCTTTTTTTTTTATTAAGCTCGCCAAATTGACGTCGCCAGCCTGATGGAGAGCCGTGGCGCATCTAGTGATTGGGGCCACTCTCACAGTCCGTAAGACTTCTGACAGTGGTCCTCAAGTTGGCGGTCCTGTGATGTGCCTTTTCACGCTCCGCTTGAAGAACCCGGGATTGTAAGAGAAGGGAAACACATGTGCGGGCAGGTCGTTCCAGGTTTTTATGGTTCGACAGAGGAACGATCTTTTGAAACGCTCAGTTCTGGCGAAGATTCTCTCCATTGTGTATGAGTGGCATCTCTGCCTGTCATGCTTTGTTCGGGATTGGAAAGGAGAGGGTGGGATCAGTTCGTTCGACGTTACCTACTCTTTTGCCTGGCAACGCACTTTTGCGGTAATCGCCGTCGTTACATTTGCCGCTGAGGTCCTGTTTGCGGCCTAAAGTTCTCAAACGGAGATTAAGACCCCTCCAACCTCGCCCGCGCTTTCCGTACCTCTCAACGCGAACTTACGCTGTACAGCACAGATCAACTTTCTTGCGCTGTTTTTAGTTATAGTTTGTTAAAATTACTTTGATTGACAGATTGTACAACTAAAGGCAAATGACGCATAGTGACCAAGAAAGTGAGGCCAAGAAAGAAAATACTAAATCCAAAAGGGCAAAAAGAAGCATTACTAGAAAGAGACAGTGCTAAACACTGTTCACACTTAAAAGTGATTTCTCATTTTTGTTAAATAATGTCGTCATAATATATGTCGGCATTATTTACGTAGGTATTCATTTCTAGAGAGTCAGATTGTACAACTAAAGGCGAATGACGCATACTGAACAAGAAAGTGAGGCCATGAAAGCAAATACTTTTTTTAAAAATTCACAATGAAATTTACTTGACTTTGGCATACCTACTCTCAAACCTTGGCATACTTAATAATTTGTTATTTAAGCTATCAGATTTAAATAAAACATAATCATTATACCTACTGTTGTTTTAATAACATACAAGCCTGCATTTGAGTTAACCTTTTCCATAATAAATAAAATAATGTAAAATTTTACACTATATTTAATATGATAAATTGTTTTCTGAGTCATATTTTGTTTTTAAGTTACTATAAATATCGTAAAGATTAATATAATATATTGCTGGCTAAGTAATATTTTATTTTTAATGCTTCTTTATTTCCAAGGTTATTTTTGGATGCTCCAGCAAATTTTTTCACAAGATTTTTTATTGTCAAGCATGTGATTTACCTACTTGAACAGTTAGTTTTGTAAAAAAAGAAAAAAATCGAATTTTCATGCAAAATTCATAGTTCGTTGATTTTGCATGCAAAGTCTTTTTTTCATGTAAAACACTAACTTTTCAAGTAGGAAAATCAGATGTATGGCAATAATCTTGTGAAAAAATTTGGTGGAGCATCCAAAAATAACCTTTTAAATAAAGTAGCTTTAAAAATAAATTATTACTAAGCCAGCAATATATTATATTAATCTATACGATATTTATAGAAACTTAAAAAACAAAATATGACTCAGAAAACAATATATCTTATTAAACTTTACGATATTTATAGTCATTTTCAAAATAAAATATTACTTAGACAACAATATACATGTTTATAAGTAAAACATATTTTAGTACTACTAAAAAAGAAATAGTAACGATTACATTCAGTTATTTAATGACCACTGCAATTATTTTTAGTAGCTACAAATAATCTGGTTAACTTCACAAAAAATATATTTAAACAAACAATACCTTTCTGTATTAATTAAAATAACGTCGTTGCGCCTGACAAGTTCCAGATGTGATTTTCACAAGGTTTTGGGAAACTCAAAAAAACATATTTTTTCAAAAAGTGTGTAAGTAATCAAAAATCAGTAAATGCAGTATTATGAACATTCATTTTTTACATATGTAAGATATACATTTGAAATGCAATGTTGCATATATTTGAAGATTTAATTATTTTTTCTGTAAATCTGCACATACCTGTTTTGGCACTGCGCATGCAAATTAGTCATGATTCCTACCCACAATTTGTGGGTAGGAATCTATCCATAACAAAACTTATCAAATAGATAAAAAGCACATTACTTACGAATTTCCACACACTTTTCTTTTTTTTAATACTAATTAAAATGACGGTTAACGTCACATTAGACCATGTTTTTCGCCATTGTGTTACATATTTATCATGTTTTTCGCGCAATATTGGCAAGATCGCATATTCCATATGTGCGTGTGTGCACATAACGTTTTTTTCCATAGCTTAAAACACATACGGAATTTTGCAAAATTTGTTCTAAGCTAGATATTACACAACGGATTTTACTAGCATGTGTAGATTTAGATGGAGATCATAAATATGCAAAAATCGAAAAATCTAAAAAATGCACATAATATATGGAACTTGTCAGGCGCAACGACGATAAAAACAAGTAATGTGTACAAAAAGTTGCGTGTACACACTATATAAAAGTGTGTTAAGAGAAATAAAAATATGTTTGAGAATACCAGATATATTGTTAAGATTTAACTACATTGTTTATGTAAACTGAACAAAAAATATAGCTTTCACATATAGTACAATGTTTTCTGTTTAAATTAACTATAATCAGGTTAACGTAACTAGAATTTTTTCTCCGTGTAGTTGTAGATGAAAAGTAATGATACCTCAAAACAACTAGGATTTTAACTAACTTTGTAAACAAAAGGTTGTAATTTGGCACAGAGATACCTGATATGAGATGATGAATAAATGTTATGTTTGGTAATCTGGGTACGAAATAAAAATTAATTTTACGAAGCGAATAAACTTACTAGTCACCACATGCTGGGTGCATTCCCGGCACTATCGACACTCGGAACTTAGTCCAAGTTGGGTAATAAAACTAAATGGAACAAGTAAGTGCGTATCCACGTACATATTCTGATTACTTACTAAACTTTTTAATATTTAAAGCAATTAGTATGCTAACTTTTTCATAATATTTTATGATAAATTGGTCCCGTCTGGGCCAAGTTGTCTTTTTTCACTTTATAATAAAATAGGTACTTACTAAACTACCATTGGTACACAGGTTTTGCCGGCTGTGTAGATATTTGGAAATTATTCCTTCCATCTACATGTAGGTTAATATCGTTCGATAGAATAGGTATTTCATGCTGTCTATGGCCAAATATTTTTTTGGATGATGCAAATTTATAGTTATTTTAAATAGTCAACTTCAACTGTGTGTACTTGAAAAGATCTAAGTACAACTTCAATAAAAAATAGCATCAAATTACCACATCCCTAGTAATATTATGACTGCAAAAGTAGGTATGGATGGATGTATTTCTGGGACATCTTTCCGCTGACTTACCCGTAGCTTTCAGCCGTTTTTTAGAAGGTACTCGTAGGAGCCTGACATAGCATCCATGAGGAATATCCACACAAAAAAAATTGAAAGATGTATGTTACTCTTTCACGCTCTAACTGCTGAACCTATGGATCTGTTGGTGCAGAGATAGATTATAGCGTCGAATAACATTATAGCCTTTATCCAGGGACAGAACTCAACTCGAGCGGAGTTGCGGGCGCCATCTTGTAGATAATATTTAAATCCCCGTTTGTCACGAACGTGACTCTCGGCATTGTCATAAATTCAGATTTATATTCCACCCTCCAATGCTTTCGCCGTCGCGTAGTTTTGACGATGTCTGCCTCAAGGGATGGCTAGGTGCAAGTCTATACTGGGTCTACGTGTGACCTAGTTTTTGAGAGTAGAGTATTTATTGCAACAAGTAAAAGGTAACGTATGAGGTGGGATAAAATTCTAAAAAGTTGAAATTGTTGGTCTATGTATGCCTCTGACTACACATTCGGGGATTAATGGCGTGACTAAAGCTATGTATGAATGTTTTAAGAGTAAAAAAAAAACCACACAACCCATTTTAAAAGTATCTAAAAAGATAAACGGCAAAATAATATAATAACTAAACAAGGTTTCGTTGAAATCTCCTTACAATAAATAAATAAAACTAATTTTTGTAGGCAATTCAACCCCTACGTTCCTCTACATCTAACATCCTGATAATAATTATACATTACGTTGCAACTCTTTGGTTTTCTTGTCATGAGAGTATACACATCAAAGTCAAGTAATTGTAATAGTTATTATTGATTACAATTAATTGCCTTTTACGCTATGTGCTTAAATAATTATTTAATTTATGTTTATGACAGCCTTTAAGAGTCCATATGACGCCAAATAGACTATTACTTTGATCTAGATCTCAGGACTCGTGAGGTCAGCTGAATTAAAATTTGAACACAGACAACTTCAGTTCATGAACTAAAAACGCTCTAGGCTCGAAACACGATTACTGATAAGATCCTCGATAGATTTTTGTGTTGAAAATACCTCGATTTCGTGAAATTTTAAAACAACTTATAACATACGAGATCTATCTCGTATGTTTTAAGTTGTTTTTTTAATATAAAATATTTATAAGAAAGACAATAGTAAAATCTTCATTTGCACTAGAGCATTTTTTTCATATTGGTTATAGTTTTTTTATAATTAATTTATTTCGTTAAAAGCGCACAAAAACCAATCGCATCTCTCTCTTTCTTGCACTAAAATGTATATCTTCTATCTTCTTTTAACAATTTGGCGTCTGGCTAGGCTCTTAAATATCAACGTACCTACCCATTCATGTAGGTCCAAGTTTGGACTAAGTTCTGCTTTAGTAAAGTATTAGAGACTTCATAAAGTCTCGTGTCACTGCGTTATAAAACTTCCAAATACTTTCTCGTTAAGTTTAAGCATCCACAATTTTTACACATAAACGCTCAAAAATAATCTCGCCTCAAAAATTTTCATTTCATTTTAACGGAATGGTTTCCGCATAATATTTTTCAACACATTGTATCCATCCCAATTCCGTTTCCCGTTACATTCCGTCCAGAATCCATTTCAATATTTCCCTCTGGACTTGGTAAACACTCAGTCAAAAAATACTTTTTACTCAGTAACTTTAGTTACTCCAATTAGTGGGGAACGCACTCGTCGTATTTAAACCTTGTTTATACCCCGCAGAACACTTGCAGATTGCAGACATCCCTAACAAGTAACCATTGTCGCCAACCCTAATTGTAGACAGTGTCATTTTCCACTGGTGTCGACAATCAATAGTTCCACGAACGATTTTTATTTCCTTTGAAAACATGAATCAAGAAATGTTGTATTTCCAATAAAATTAATAGAGAATAAATAATAAAGCTAGGCAGTGGCATGTCGCCCGTCTGTTCTATATTTTTTTTATACTACAAATGCAGACAAGCTTACGAATTCCTTTGATTCTGAGGTTTTTGTTGAATTAGCAGTTCATTGTTGCAATCAATCATAGGTTAAGGTGACCACTAATAAGACCCATTTTGAAAACTTGAATTAATTCTTTTCTTTTTTTTTTTTTTTTATTTATTCAAGCATACTCTTTTCACTCCCCTTACAGGACCCTTACCCCAACACAGTAGTGAAGTTACAATAAATTTAAAATTAAATTAAATTTAAAACAAGTACATTAAAATTAAAATAACACACAATTACATTAAATAATAATAATAATAGAATAGGATTAACAATTTCACATTACTCTTATTAATCGACTTTTTTCCTTAACTAAAGTGAAATTATAAAATATAAAAATTACCTATAAACCTAGTCACATTGAAATATCATCAAAAATTCTAATATTAAATTGTCATATTATACATTATACTTACATACAATTTTACTATTATAGACAACTAGACAACTCGAGTACAATCATAAAATCAAGTGAAATATAAATTATAATCATTATTGCATAACTATCAAATTAAAATGTCAAAGGATATTAAATGTATTAAAAATGTCAAAATTTAAAATGTCAAAGGATATTAAATGTATTAAAAATGTCAAAATTTACATGTCAATAAATTTCAAAAAGTCAAATTAAATTATAATAATGATGAGATAAAAAATAAAAACAAATAGTCAAAAGATTAAAATGTCAACAAAACTAAGTAAATTAAAAATCCATAATATCTACTTACATACTATAACAGATTACAATCAATATGACCTTTGCAAGTTCACCCAATCGACAGGAGAATATGTCAATTCTACTGCTTACCTCATTGATAATGTGGATGGAGCGGACCATCGGTGACTTCTTAAGTAAATTGGTCTTAGCCATTGGCACCGCCAGTAGTTGCGGACGACGCCGTCTCCACACATACTTATCCGGCACACTGAGATTCAGCTGCACAAGCACTCCCGGGTTATATGTATTACCCCGCAGGATATTTACCAGATAAGAAGCAAGGGTAAACTCTCGCCTCACCCCTAACTGGTTGTATCCGACCATACCTAGTACAAATAACGTAGGATACATCAGTGGATAAAAAGGATACACACCGTACAGCTTCATGTATAAATACCTAGTAAATTTATTTTGTATTTTCTCCAAAATTAATTTGTACTTATCTTCATGCGGTGACCATATGACAGAACTATGTTCCAGGTGGCTCCTAACCAATGTATCGAACAAGACCCTGATCGTACTGATACTGGTAAATCCTTGAGACTGTCTCAGCACGAAACCCAAATTTCTGTATGCCTTTTTGCAAACACTGGAGATGTGATCACGAAAAGACACGTCAGCCGTCTTTAAAACCCCTAAATCCCGTACCTGCGTGACACGTTGCATTGTTTCTGTCCCTATTCTGTACTGAAAGGTTATAGGTCTGCGGACACGAGTGAAAGATATAACCGCACTCTTAGATGTATTAAATGATAGATAATACATCTAAGAGTGTAATGTAATGTTCTGTGTTTAATAGTTATCTAACTTCTTTTAAATATTATGAGACATTATTTGATTAAAAAAAGATCAGACACAGTTATAGGACTAAAACTATTTTCGGCCAAACATTATAATTATCATCAAGTACCTACTCAATAAATATGGTCTACTACACCCTTTTACAGTCTAAGATATTTCTTTTGAAGTAAAACTTCTTTGGGCGCGACTAGGCAGTAACTCAGATTATTTTTCTGACGGTAGTAATGCTTACTATTTGAATTTTGAAAAGCGGATAGTTTCCGCTATTCAAAATTCGAATGAATGATATTAATATAACGTTTGATGCCGTCAATAGCAAAGAAGTTTTACTGCAATCGCGCGTAAAGTTTACACGCACACACTTTTTTTAAATCTTTATTTATTTTGGGGTTGTGATCCACATGGATATGTCAACCCCATCGTACCTTGAATTTCGATACACACAGCATAGTCTGATACTAAAGTGTAAGATAATATTTATTTATTAGTGAATTCCATGCAGCTTCATTTGTGAATTCATTTGTGAATTCCATACAGCTGCCATTCTCTTGTTATAAAGGAGTTTAGTGGATTACTATAATGCTTATTCCAGATTATCGAATAAAATCCCTTTTAGCCTTCAACTGACCTTTATACCTTTGAGTAAACGTACCTTTAAGATTTCAATTTGTTTTGGAAAATAAGATTTTATCCCACGATAGAATGATTATGAACATGATGAAATAAAGTGATGATAGAGTTTGCATCTGTTTTACTCGACAGAAATAGTTTGTCTTAATTATGAGAGCGTCCTGTAGTCCCTACTAACATTATAAATGCGAAAGTAACTCTATCTGTCTGTCTATTACATTTTCACGCCTAAACTGCTGAATCGATTTTGATGAAATTTGGTATAGAGATAGTTTGAGTCCAAGGGAACATAGGCTACTTTTTAACAGACTGCGCAAAAGGAGGGTAATGATTTTACACAATGATGACTTCTACGTGGACGAATACACGGGAAACAGCTGGTATAAAATAATTTTAAAAGTGTTATTTATTTTTACATGTACATGGTGTACCTTCATGGATTCCATGCCGATTGTTTCCGACTAAAATCATACGTTGCGCTACCACTGCCATTGGGAGTATAAAATATTAAACCAGCTATACATACTTATTCAGTTTTAATTCAAAAAAAAAAGTAAAATTGTCAACCCGTGTCGACACTCGTTTCAAATGGAAAATCGCACTCGACTACGAGTACAAAAACACATAAAACACACTTGGAACGCGTCGGAGTGTTTGTTGTTAAGATTTGTACACACTGTACCTGTGTAGTGCCAGCTCTATTATTGCTCTAGTATGTACGGTGCATGCAGAGCATTTCTTTTTTATTTACGTTTGCATGCAAGCTAAGGTTGTGAAATAGGCTTACCACCTGTGATAAAATACAACTGGATAAATGTGGGGAAAAAATGGCGGGACTGTATGTACGTAATGTCTGTATGACTTGATAACATGAATGTACCACCAAAGTCACAACTATCACAAGATACTCGTACTTTATTGGGGTTTTTCGGATGATGGGAGTTATTAATGATTTATAAGCTTGACTCATATTGGGAATGATCTGTTTATTGTTAACGACAAAACTCCATAGATACTTATTCTGATGATAAGAGTATGGAGTAAGCTAATTTTGTTTGTGAGAGTACACATTCCGTGTTTCTTAAACATTGCACGAATATTTTTTTTTATGATAAAATGAATACTTGGCTTAGACAAGACTTAACCCGATTCATTTACATTAGAGTTGTTAAAAAGATGGTTTTGGCTTAATACTCTTAAATGGCGTTTATAATTGTAGCGAAGAATTTCAGCATGTTTCAGTACTGTTCTGTAGGTCGATGGCCGAACATTGCTGACAAAGATCACGGGTTTGTATTACGTCTGATTCAAATTACAACTTTTGATTATAAATAAAATACTAATTATTTTAAAAAAATTGCATACCTATACCTGCTAATCGCTTGAAATTTAGTTACCTTGGGAGTATTCACAAATCAATTCTAAAACCGTTTTCTCAGCAATTATCGTTATCACAATAGAGATAAGCTTAGGTTATAGACAAGAGATTGTCTTAAGAGTTCTAAACTTATCCTTTAGCGACTCGGTTACCATTAACATGAATGAACGATTATAGTCAATGATAACAAAAGTTGCGAATATTGAAAAAAGTGCTTTATAAAATGGATTCACCAAATCTTTGACGAATGAGGGCTGTCGAAGTTTTAATTTTTTAAAATTTGCAGGAGTAATTTTAAAAGTATACAATTAGTAAAAGTTTAGTTTTGACTCTAGAAAAAGTTTGTATGCTAATTTATTGATGGGACATTATAACTTTAATTCTAAATTTTAATGAAAGACAATAGTCTTTCATTAACTTTCATTCATCATTCATTACATTTCATCATCATTAACATACTTAATTGCCGACTTAATTTATCAATTAAGTCGGCAATTAAGTATTTAATTTTATTGCATTTCTGTGTTTCTGTATTTTTTAATACAATTCTGTTGCTTTATTTTAATCTAGTCAGATTTATATTACATGACTTTAGCAAATTCTTGTTCAGCCTAGAAAGTACGTACACGAAAAGCATAAATGCACACTCCAATAGAACTGTATGCTGCGCCGCTTCATAAAACGCATACCGTCATTTGCAACCTGCGAGACTGAGAGTGACGTGTATGAACTTTCCGCGATCTTGACGTGTTAGTAATGTATTTCTACCAGCATTATGCCTCAAACTGGATGTGAGCGATGAGCGGGTGACTACGCAGTGGCGAGAGAATAAGCAACTTCGAACAAAATCACCGAGCGCTGATTGCTTATGTGCGAGCGTAGAATTTGTTAGCAGTACGAGTCGCGCCAAGAACACTTTAATCAAATTAGTTATAAATTTAGTTAAAGTTTGCATAGCGCGGATCGGTTCATACGTTTGTTATCGTTTGTTCGAAGTTGCCTTCTCTCTTGTATTCTGTCACAGGCCGCGGAAACTCCATACAAATGATTCGTCTTCAATTCTGTCACCTACACTCAAAACACGTTATGTTTGTACAGAGCTTGAATGTGTGTGTGACCACGAAGGCTAAGCAAATACCCTCCGACTATAATGACAGCGATGGCGGGGGTGGCTAAGCTTGCTCAGTGAGAGGTAGGGAGTTGCCTTTCTGTATGTAATGTTATTATATTATTATCTTTGATTCTGGCGCTCGCTTTTGCCGTAGCTTCGCTCGTCGCTGACATCTAGTTTGAGGTCTTACGATCACTACACACCAGCCGTCATCCGCGTACTGTTGAATGCATAATGTAGGTAAGTAAGACTGCATAGTTTGTTATAATCAGACAAGTTTTGTATAAACATACGGGAGTAAATGGAATTAGGCTTGGTTTTAACTGGCAGCTTTTGTATTAAGAAATTATCTCTGCACCAGGAAATCGAATTGTGTGTTTCAGTACGACAGTGTCGTAAAACTGTGTTAGTATGGCTTAACTTTAAAGTTTTAGTTATGCAAAGCTGTACTGTAGGCAGGTAGATAAAATCACGATAGCCAGGCGGGTTGTGTTTTCCAGTTTTCACTTTCTTCGCAAAAAAATGGTAGATAATATAGGGAGATACCCATCACACTTAAAGAAAAGGCCAAGGGAGAGTCGTGCTCACGTTTTGTAACAAAAACATGGACGAGAGCCCCCTTATTTTTTCTCTTTTCAGAAATTTGATTTTATAGTGACAACGTAAATTTTCTTTTCCGCTTCGGAGAATGATGACGCTTGCTTGACGTGATTTTTTTTAACGTGAGGGATTATGTGTATGAAATAGCATCGGGTATTCGGGTGTGATCTCGCTTCATAGATGCTATGCCGAACTCCTACAGACTAAAAAACCTCACGAATTGCTAACTGTGTACGGTTGGGAGCCCCGGGTAAGCCCTCGGAAGGATTTCTGGAAGCCTCGGAAGGTTGCCTGGAAGAAATCGCTCTCAGCGAAAAGGCCGCCTATTGTACATATATTCTTAACTAGCTGAGCCCGCAACTTCGTTTACGTCACATAAGGTGTATGAAAGGAAAGGTATTTCTTCACCAAAGTCATCAAGCAGCGTCTGAAACTGCCCTGTTTGCTTAATCATAAAAGAGCTTAATGATTAAGTCTATTTTAAAACAATTAATTAAAATTGAATTGTTTAAAAATAGTCTTAATCCTTAAGCCCTTTTATGATTAAGCCAACACGCCAGTTTAGGTTCACTCACATTCAAAGAAACCCCTACAATTAAAATTTTCAAAATATCTGATTCTTAAAAGTGTTATAACTCTTTTATTTCTAAACCGATTTACATAAAACAAACGCTTAATGTTAACTGGAGCAAACCTCAACACAATAAAAAAAACCGCATTGCAATCGGTTGAGCGGTTACTGAGATTAGCGTGCACAACCCTACAGACAAACAGATATACAGACATACAGACATACAGACAAACAGACAAAAATTCTAAAAATCATTGTTTTGGGTTCTATTGCGTTCATAAAGCCCCCCTATAATATTTTTTCTTATTTATCTTCCGTGTACAGACAGCGACCTGTTACGATTTTATTATATGCATTGATTGATTTTTATTCTCCTTAATTGTATTCTTTTAATGGTGTACAATAAAGAATATTTATTATTATTATTTTTTGTATAATATATATGTCGCCACACCGAGAATTACTAATTAAAATCTATTTGATTATAAATAGATTAAAACCATTACAATGAGCAACTTTACTGATACCTTACTATTTTGTGATATAAGGTTCGAATAGAAATAGTTGTAGAATTTATTAACACTGATTTGTATAACTTGATGTAGTGGTGAACTAATTAGGTTACTTAAGTGTTATGTGACTATGTAGGTTCGTAAGAACCTACAATAAAAACTATTGTTAAATTCTTATTGACAATTATTACGAATATTGTCGACATTTAAAAATGTTTTTAATCAAAACAGGATTTTTGTTATTCCTATAGTTCCGGCAATGTTCATTTTACTGAGAATGAATTAATCTTTGTATTTTAACGATTTCATTCAATTTAACAGTTTGTTTGACTAATTAAATTAATAACTTTATTTCTCAAAAATAAATTGAACCACATTTCTTTGATTTAAAAAGAAAACATTAAATATCAAGCCACGTGTTTTGTGAGAACAATTTGAGTGGCGGGGATTTATAAATAGACAGTGGTTGTGGCCGAGGGCTCACTTTTGCTGCTGGAATTTGGAGAGAAAACATTGTAGGTAGATTCTATGTTGGTTTTAATTTGGAATAAAAATTATGTTGTAGGTAATAACCTACTGGAAGTTAAAAGAGTGGCCGGAGTTTTATTGCCAGGTTCTTTTTTCTCCAGCTCTACCTATTGCGTTGCGAATCTGGCAGTAAATGTAGATTGTGACTTACATGAATAAAGATTTTTCATTTAATTTCATTTTATTTCATTGGTGTTCCATTTGCTTGTTTTTATTGCCGTGTTTCTGAAATAAATACCGCCTAAGTATTTATTTCACTATTATTTAACTAGATATCCATCTATAAGTGTAATAAAGCATAAAGCAGACCCGATGACCTACTCCAGGTCAGCGGGCCTGCGCTTTTTAAAAACAGCTGCCGCATGTCTACTCCGACATCAGAAGTGGGATCACTACCTACAAAATACTGTGCGAGACTATTTATATTTCAGGATCTTTGCTATGAAGACTGTGTACCAGTTTACCAACGCGCCGCACGCGGTTACGGGCGCGCCGGCGTGTTCCGCGGCTGTGCGAGATCCTGGTGCTAGTAAGTCTTCCACCAGCACCGTCACACAGCTACAACAGCAAAGGGGTAATGTACCACCTGAATTTTATTTTAATATGATCACAGTTAAGTAATGTATGAGTGATCGCCTGTCGAAACAACAATAGAAAGTTATGATTAAGTACCGACGTGCTTCTACCCTCATATGACCTAGACGGTAACGTCGCGTTGGCGACTGCAATTGATGTAATCATGTTTTTTTTTTGTTTTGTTTCAAACGAACTATGTTATCAAGTGACTACGATATACGTATGAAAATAACTAGACTGCTGAAGGGCCGCGCTAACATAGGTTGACAACTGGCTAGTTACCGCGTCCTCGGTGGGGCCACCATAAGCTAGTCTGCCAGCTTAGTGGTTACGAAATTGCGATGCAGTAGCAGCGATGATAGGTTATGTTACCTCTTCTATATTATGTAAGCGTTCAAACGCGAATTGATCACAACCACCACCGAAACTGTTAAAATATTCCATTGATAGTGGAAACGCTTCTTACTGTAATTTTTGTAGTAAGTCCGGTCATACCTCTCGTGAGTGACGTTTTAAAGCTACTACAACAGATTCGGATAAACGTACGGTTGAAAGAAACTTGTGTTCCCAATGCAACAATAACCCGGCCAACACAACGGTTATACGAACAAACTTATAGTAGGTACTTGAATTTTATTCATTTTGATCAAAAGCCGTTTACACATTTGGTACCTGCTATCGCCGCGAAAAGCACATAACCTATAATATGAACTCTGTTCTTAACTAGTCCAGCTTGAACACAATGCGTGTGAGGATAGGTAAGGTAATTAATAATACCATCTTTGATAGCGGGGTTAAGTGCTTGTTAATTCGTGAGTCAATCTCATACATTTTGCCGGAAAACCGAAAACGTGTGGTCAACAAAATTACTTGGGTGGCATAGGTTTCCTGTTGTTTCTACGAGCATCTTAAGTCTATCTAGATTCTAGATAATAGAATTAACGTAGAAATTGAATGTCACATTTCACAAGATTATTACTTCAGACGTGTTGGTAGGTTCAAATCTATTTTTATTAGATAGCATAAGGTAACCTTGATATCGAAGATGACTTAAAAACACCCAGACAAATAAAATTACCTCTTTAGTTCAGACAATGACCACAAAGGTAGTATAGCATAGGTTTGTATAGATGACGTTATCAGTACATATTTTTCTGATATCTGTGGTAAATACCGTAGGTTTTCTCTCCAAGCTCTGTCACTAGAGCAGTAACTATTTACTAATCTGTGCTTAGAGTCTTAATATCATTCCGTAAACCAGGATTTCCAATCCTCATAGAATAATGCCTTTTCTTTTAACGGTCAATTGAGTATGCTAAAAATTTAGTACAGAACGGTCAAGTGCGTCCTAGCCCTAAAAAGGTTAAGCCTAAAAACTCTGGTACCGACAAATGCTAAACAAATTCGTCTATTCAGTTGTCGCGCTGAATACTCCCGCTCGTTCATACCAAATATCGCTCCTGCTGTGGCTTCTCTTAATGAACTGACTATCTAAGGCGCTAAGTGGCAATGGACCCATGTTCATAAGGAAGCATGGCATAGAATACTTCTAGGAAAAGAACCTAGCGAATTGTTTCCTTGGCTGGGCCATGACTTCGGGTCAATCCTTATTCAAATCAATACGGGTCGGCAGCACATAGTGGCTTTTTTTTAGTATGCACACGACCGATGCGATGTAGAAACTAGATAAGTATCACTCGAGGGAACTCGAAATTTTGGTGGTAGTACGAGCGGTCAAACGTTTTAACTATTACTTGTATGGACGCCATATCAAGATGATTATACGGTATCCCGACTGCGACGCGCTTTAAGCCTCGAAGCACAAGGAAGACTTGCTGTCTCACATCCATAATGGTATATTCGCAAAAATTTGAATTTGAAATAAATACAGGAAGGGCGAGCGGATGCAGCATGCCGATATTGTTAAACTGAAATACCTTTAACAGGCAAAGTCTTGAATAACAGTTTGATTAATGATTATTCATCTGAATAAACAGTAAACAACGTCGAGATAGTTACGTACGTACTATCATAGACGGTTTCCATTGAGATGAGACCGTCCAGGGATGTTATCTGCAAGAAAATGTCAAGATAGGTATCTGAAAAGCGAGACCCAATCTTGGGTAGGTACACAACGGTTGACTGTTGTACCTAAATCTTTCCAAAGAAGCTTTAGTAATTAATACCTTATGACTCTTCATAAAATTATGGAAGTTACTATTTTGAAAAAATTAGCACCGTTAAAGATTTTTTTCACCGTTAAAATTGGGACAATTGCATCGTTTTCAGGACCTCGAATGTTTAGATCAACGCAAGTTCACTTGCGCTCTATTAGCAAACCGACCGTGCCATTCGAAGCTATACCTACACGTCGACGTACCGAGTACGCCAGGCACTTCAGATGAACAGGAACGTGTAACCTTCACAGTAGACTCCTATGCATATTCCCCCACCGCTAGGTGAGGCCGCAGTGGTAACTGTAGGTCTGTCGGGAGTCCTGGGGTCATCCTTCCGAGAGCTTACCCGGGGCTCCCAACCGTAGGCATATTAGGTAGGAAACGTGTGGTTTTTAGTCGGTAGGAGTCCGGCATGGCATTCATGTAGGATTCCCTCTTTAAAAATACTCCTATGCAAAGTAAGTTCTGTTACGCTATACAAACTACAAAGGCGAGCATTGAACCTTGGTGGCCCAAGCAAGTATTTCATCTCTTCCTAGCCCCAAAACAAGTGATTATAATCGATGTCCCTGTATAGTAGCCCCAGGTATCAGTAGGGCTAATAGTCTTATCATGATAAGGGATTACGAGACTTCAAATTCGCACACCGCATCAGAAAGTCCGAACTGCAGGCGTAGCTGCTCTTATTTCAGTGCCAAAACTGTTTACCAGCGGAATTGCCTAATTTGGTCAACCACTGAAGTACCTAGTTTGAAACTTCTTGAACGACACGTACAACAACGACACAGACATCTTCTAAAGATAAGGCGAGATTTGACAGAAATCGTGCAAAAAAAAAAATCATAGTTTTTACAGAGGCTCTTTGTTTAAGTTTACAGCGTTCTCGACAACGGCCGCTGTCTTCTAAAGAAAGCATTAGGACATCATAGACGGGCGCTAAAGGTCCCCACAATCAACAGCGGGGCGCCCAAAACCTCGTGGTGAGCTACAGCTTAGGTTAGGTCATCTGGCGCATTGGCGCTGACGCTGACGGCACCGCACCCAGCGAGTACTTGATTCTCAGAAACCACAAATTGAAAAATCTGGTGAGGTATTTTCATTTTAGTTTCTTCAGTCTAATCGGTATTAAAATGCTAGCTGAATTATTAGACAAATGATGCTATTGGGACGTGGAGTCACCAAATTAGCTAATAAAGTATTTAAATGAAAAGATGCTATTGGGGCGTGGAGTCGCCAATAAGCCACTAATATCCCTATCCTGAATCAACTTATTTATTTATTATTTGTATTAAGCCACAAAAAGTGGATATCCCAATCCTGAAAGAATAATGGTCCCCTGTGTAACACGGCGTACAAGACCGCTTAGGGCACAGCATCGACCCTACCAACATCCCCTAGGGCCCCTGTCTTTGACAGCATCGACCTCTCCCCTACATATCCTTACCCGTATATGAAAAAAAAAAAAAAAAAAAAACTGTTGTCATGTGGAATGAGCAGTAAGAACCACTAAAAGTGGATATCCCAATCCTGAAAGAATAATGGTCCCCTGTGTAACACGGCGTACAAGACCGCTTAGGGCACAGCATCGACCCTACCAACATCCCCTAGGGCCCCTGTCTTTGACAGCATCGACCTCTCCCCTACAAATCCTTACCTGTGTATAAAAAAAAAAAATACTGTTGCCATGTATTTACATGTGCGCAGGTCCATGTGTTGTGGCGTCATTTGGGAGAGGCCTACGTCCAGCAGTGGACTGATACAGGCTGATTTGATTCATTGATTGATGTGGAACGAGCAGTAGTAGCATTCAGTGAGCGCATCATAACCAGCTCACCGTCTTCATTAACTATGAGCGGTGACACTCTACATGCTACCACGATGTAAGGTTATGACCAATGGAATTATATTTGCTTAACCAAGTTTTTCTGGTTCCGTGTACTGTAGAACTACCAAGCCTCAGCTTTTAATATTTATTTTGCAGATCTAGACCTTAACACACGATGCAGAGCACGCATCGCCGATCAGTATGGCCGTGTCGCCACACCGAGAATTACTAATTAAAATCTATTTGATTATAAATAGATTAAAACCATTACAATGAGCAACTTTACTGATACCTTACTATTTTGTGATATAAGGTTCGAATAGAAATAGTTGTAGAATTTATTAACACTGATTTGTATAACTTGATGTAGTGGTGAACTAATTAGGTTACTTAAGTGTTATGTGACTATGTAGGTTCGTAAGAACCTACAATAAAAACTATTGTTAAATTCTTATTGACAATTATTACGAATATTGTCGACATTTAAAAATGTTTTTAATCAAAACAGGATTTTTGTTATTCCTATAGTTCCGGCAATGTTCATTTTACTGAGAATGAATTAATCTTTGTATTTTAACGATTTCATTCAATTTAACAGTTTGTTTGACTAATTAAATTAATAACTTTATTTCTCAAAAATAAATTGAACCACATTTCTTTGATTTAAAAAGAAAACATTAAATATCAAGCCACGTGTTTTGTGAGAACAATTTGAGTGGCGGGGATTTATAAATAGACAGTGGTTGTGGCCGAGGGCTCACTTTTGCTGCTGGAATTTGGAGAGAAAACATTGTAGGTAGATTCTATGTTGGTTTTAATTTGGAATAAAAATTATGTTGTAATAACCTACTGGAAGTTAAAAGAGTGGCCGGAGTTTTATTGCCAGGTTCTTTTTTCTCCAGCTCTACCTATTGCGTTGCGAATCTGGCAGTAAATGTAGATTGTGACTTACATGAATAAAGATTTTTCATTTAATTTCATTTTATTTCATTGGTGTTCCATTTGCTTGTTTTTATTACCGTGTTTCTGAAATAAATACCGCCTAAGTATTTATTTCACTGTTATTTAACTAGATATCCATCTATAAGTGTAATAAAGCATAAAGCAGACCCGATGACCTACTCCAGGTCAGCGGGCCTGCGCTTTTTAAAAACAGCTGCCGCATGTCTACTCCGACATATATAATAGGGTTCCGTTTTTACCCTTTGGGTACGCAAATCTAACAACAAGCTTTATCGCCAGCTTTTACAATTTATTTATTGATTGCATAATACTTTGCCGAATGGGCTTATTAAAGGCCAATCATAATACCAATTGACCGGTTAAATACCTACCTAATAGTAAGCCCGGATATTGTGTCCGTCCGTTCACATCCAAAATTTGATGTAATCCTCGCCCGATTATTTACAGAGGAAGTACATTTGTTACTGAAACCTGGGAGGGTTACCGGAGTCGATTTCATGAATGATGAATATTTAATTCTATTTGGAAACATCCAAATAGTAGATGTGAGGGGCTAAAAAGGCAACATAGAGCGTTTCATTCATAATTTGATTCATTTGCAGATTAGTACTTTGGAGACCGTAAAATGGTAACATTATTTTTATTTTTTTTTTAACGTGAGGAAAAATCCATCATGGATGCTATGCCGGACTCCTACCGCCTAAAGAAAACCTCACGTAACGCCCTACAGCCCTTGGTTGAGAGGAAGGATGTCCCAGGACTCCCAACAGACCTACGGCCACCACTGCGGCCTCGCTCACGTGGCGGTTCGGGTGCTATCCTGCGTCTTTGGGGGGTTTCGGGTGTGATCTCGCTTCTAAGGCTGGGCGTGCGTGAACCACTCCCATCACGCTGCCATCATGGGCCTGCTTCTGTAAGGACGGTAAGAGCCCCCTCACCGTACTCAGGCCCCCGGTCATGGTGGCCGATAGTCTTTAGCGAAGACACGTCGGCGGCGCCCAGGCCACCGACTGCAGAGCTCGGGTGGGAGAGTTCTCTCCCGTTCCCGCCCCGTCGCTTCTTTCACGAGCATGACCTGCTCCCAGAAAGAGGCGGCGCAGTCCCACTTACTCCCGCTGGAGATTATGGCTTGCAACATGGTCTCGAGCGAGAGATTGTCCACGTCCAGACCCACTACAAGGACCTGGCGCTGTCGCGCCCACGCCGTGCACTCCACAAGCGTGTGGAGCACAGTGTCATCGCTGTGGTCCTGGCAGTGCTGACGCTCGGCCGTAGTATGGTAACATAATTAAATGAATCATAGATCTGCAATTCATTTCATAACCCAATAATTATGTTATTGATTGGCTTTCACATAACATAAAAAGAAAAATACATTTATGTCGTTAAAATAAGCATCTGTATAGCGGTGAAAGTAAACTGTCATTTGCGGTGCAAAAGTTGAGTCATTTTTTTTAATCATAAATGAGCTTAATGATTAAGACTAGGCGTGGACTGAATTGTTTTAGAATGGATTTAATCTTTAAGCTTTTTTATGATTAAGCAAACAGGGCAGTTTCAAACGCTCCCATGAGTCTGATTAAAGAATACCTCTTCTTTCATACATATTATGTGGCGTAAACGAAGTTGCAAGGGTCAACTAGTTTTTAATATTGTTGTTAAATATTGAATGTCGAAATGACGAAACATGGCCGAGAATGATGTTTATTTTGTTAATCACCAACAATTTGTACCCATGTTGCACAATAAAGTCTTTGAAGTTTGAAGTTTGATTCTCTCGCTCCTGTACACTGCTCCTTACTGGGAGTTACGTTGGTCTTATTTACTTAAGAGATCCATGATTATTATGGCGTTTCTATGTCAATACGAATTTCATTCATCAATGTTTAACGAATCATTAAATTTTAAATAAACCTTTCAATTCAAAATGGATGTGAGATCATGAATCAAAGATTAATCTAGGTGCCATCTTGTTTAAATTTGTTAATTTGAGGAATATTTATCAGGACAATGTCTTTTTTTTTTTTTTTTTTTTTTTTTTTTATACCACTAGAGTGGCAGACAAGCATACGGCCCCACCAGATGTACCGGTGGTCACCGCAGCCTATGGACGTTTGCAACACCAGAGGCGCCACAATCGCGCTGCCGACTCTTTAAAAACCTTCTAAGTCCCCTTTTGAAGAACCCCATACTGTAGGTGTTTGGGAAAACCGAAGCAGGGAGATCATTCCACAACCTAAGCGTACGTGGAAGAAAGCCTCTATTAGATCTCACCGTGCTCGAGCGCTCAGGACGCAACGTGTGAGGATGAACACCCTGTCTATGGCGAGCGGTGCGATGATAGAATGTAGCCGTAGGCATCATATCAAACACCTTATATATATATCTTATGACTGTTATTCAATTTCAATTCATTTATTTAAATCAGGCTAAATATACCCATACATTAAATTCACATAAAAATAACCATACATTAAAAATTCATTAAAAGTCATGTCAAATAAATCACAATACAATAACAATAATAAATCAATAAAATAAAACAATATAAATAAAACATGTCTCCATATAAATAACATTCAATACGCAATATAATTCCTTGTCAATAAAAATAAATAATTATAATTTTGAAGTCAAGTAGTCGCCGAAAAAGTCGAAGGTCACTATCAACAGTGTCAATACATACATAAAAATACACAAGTCCTTTAGTATTGCCTCTTCGGCACCTGCACCGACAAGTGTCTGTCACCGCAATGCCGAAGGAAAGTGCAGTCCAACCTGTCTGCAATCATCTTCAGAACACTGTTGGAACTGACTCGCACTCGCCGAACTAAGGAGGCTGCACGTGACCGCATCGTCGCGTGAAAACAAGCAGTACGCGCCTCTGCGAACATGCCCGAAGCACTACAGAAACGAGGCAGTCCCAACAGCGTTCTGAACGCATTGTTATACAGGACACGGAGGTCACTGTATTTCTTTTTATTGTAATCGGCCCACAAGCTGCACGTGTATAGCGTTGTACAGTACGCTCGGAAAAGAGTGATTTTAACTTTAATTGAACAGCGTGCAAACCCGCGGGCAATCATATTGGCCCTAATTGACAATGCCCTTCGCTCTCGCTCGATGTCTTCATTGTCCCTGAGGTCCGTAGTGATAATATGCCCAAGATATTTAAACTTGTACACTCTTACACGGGACAGCGTTTAACACAAGCGTAGGTAAATCCTGATGGGATTCCCCTCCCGCCTCAAAGACCATCCACTGGCTTTTTATCACATTATATTTTAATCCGTGTTCACGGGCGTATTCTTCACAAATTTTAATGACACTGTTGGTCTGATGTGTATACCAATACTGTAATACCGAACACCGAGACCAGTTCCAGTGGTAGGTTAATGCCATGTAACTTCTCCCACAACAGGTCATACGCCACCAAATTAAACGCCCTGGACATGTCAAGGAAGCACGCAAAAATGGGAGTTCTACGATTTGTATAGACTATGTGCTTCCACGGACATGGGATAGGGCCACCTGCGGGATCCAGCCTACAGATAGTTAGCTTCAGTATCGGCATCGAGCCCTCAATGAAGTATATGGGGCTCGTACTCGATGGACGGTGGAACTTCGGACATTGCTTCCGAAGTTTGGTCCCAAAATTGAGGGAGGCATCAGCCGCACTCGTGCGGCTGATGCTCAACATCAGGAGACCCAACGCTCCCTAGAGGAGACTGTGTCTGGGGATCGTGCGAAGTATGGCCCTATACGGAGCAATGTGGCTAGATTGCTTATTCAGTAGACGGTGATGGCCGTCAGGGTGATAAGGGGATACCGCACGATCTCAGGTGAGGTGGCATGTCTCCTAGCCGGGACCCCTTCATGAGACCTGGAAGCGAGAGCCCTTGCGTCTCTATTTAGATCACGCAAGAAGGTGCTGGAGCACACTCTGCTGCTTCTCCTGCTGGAGCGTCTCGAGAAATCGAGGCCCAGCGGTCTCAGCTCTACCAGGAAACCGTGGAGACATGGAAGGTGCCACGAGCAACCAAAGAGGGATTTGACACAATCGCAGACGTCAGACCGGTCATGGACCAGTGGCTGGAGAGGAGACACGGTGCTGTCTCCTACCGGTTGTCACAGATACTTACCGGGCACGGTAGCTTCGGTAAGTATCTGCGGCGAAGACACCGGGAAACCACGGCCGAGTGTCAGCACTGCGAGGACCACAGCGCTCCACACGCTGGTGTAGTACACGGCGTGGGCGCAACAGCGCCAGGTCCTCGTGGTAGGTCTGGACGAGGAAACTCTCTCCATGGTCTCCAGCGGGAGTAAATGGGACTGCGCCGCCTCTTTCTGTGAGTAGGTCATGCTCGTGAAGGAGGCGGCGGGGTGGGAGCGGGAGAGAACTCTCCCACCCGAGTTCTGTAGTCGGCCTCCATGAGCAGGGGCCTGAGGGCGGTAAATGGGCTGCTCACTGTCCTTACAGAAGCAGGCACGGCTGTGTTACGTGAGGGTTTCACGCACACCCCCCCTAAGAAGCGGGATGAAACCCGAAAACCCCCCCAAAGACGCGGGAACCACCCCCTAGACTAGACTTTAGTGGTGGCCGTAGTTTTTTTGGGAGTCTTGGGACATCCTTCCGAGGGCTTACCCGGGCTTACTCCCAACCATAGGTTGTTGGGCGTTACGTGAGATTTTTTAGTCGGTAGGAGTCCGGCGTAGCATCCATGAAGGATTTTCTCTCACGTTAAACAAAAAAAAGCCAACATAAATGAGCTACTGAACCATTTTAAACCACAAACCCCACTTTTATTTGCGTTCCCAGAATCGAAAACACGATGGGAACGACCACAGTTTAAACAATACATCGATTTAGTGTCAATATTTGTGTATAAACCACAGTTTTTAACCGACTTCCAAAAAAGGAGGAGGTTCTCAATTCGTCTGTATTTTTTTTTTTTTTTTTTTTTTTTATGTTTGTTACCGGCAAATCGCTGGAAGGAGTTAACCGATTTTGAAAATTCTTTTTTTGTTTGAAAGCTGGTGCTTCCCATGTGATCCCATATACAGGAAGTCAGAATCGGATGCTGGGATCCTGGAGAAATCGAAGAAATCCCTCGGATCGAGGGCATTCCTTAACGATTTACAGCAGTTATCTTGTGTTTGGGCTTGATTAATTTGTATTGGGGAGAACATTACACTACACAGATATAATTTCAGTCTACCCGTCACTGAAAATCATGAAAAAAAAAATTTTTAACAAAAAAAACCGACTTCAAACAAAAACTAAAAATTGAAAAATAAAATTAACTTAGCACAAAGTAATAGGTAGTATATTTAGTTTTATATCAGATATTATTGACTTTAATACTGAAGTCGGTGCCAATATTTCTATGAGAGATTAATAATACCTACCTAAACCTATAGTTTTACTTGGCGCCGATTTCAGTATTACAGTCAATAATATCTGATATAAAACTAAATATACTACCTATTACTTTGTGCTAAGTAAATTTTATTTTTCAATTTTCAGTTTTTGTTTGAAGTCGGTTTTTTTTTGTTAAATTTTTTTTTTAAATAGAGTACACGGTTTGACGATTTAAAAAACGAAGAAAAAAAATTTTTCAATAAAAAATAAAACCGACTTCAAGCAAATCCTGAAAAATAAAATTTACTTAGCACAAAGTAATATGTATTTTATTTTATCAGATTTTATTCAATATCATATTGAAGTCGGCGCCAAGTAAACCCATAGTTTTATGTAGGTATTATATTGATGGCACCAACTTCAATATTATATTGAATTAAATATGATAAATCAAAATACATATTACTTAATGCTAAGTAAATTTTATTTTTCAGGATTTGCTTGAAGTCGGTTTTATTTTTTATTGAAAAATTTTTTTTCTTCATTTTAAGTGACGGGTGAATATAAAAAATATACCTATCTAGGTGAAAGTTCTCATCGATACAAATCAATCAAGCCCATACACAAGGTAGCTGCTGTAAATCGTTAAGGGATTCCCTCGACTGTCTTTCGGTTCCATCATCAGATCGACTACAGACATTCATTAAATTGTAGTACCTACCTTTAAGCACTGAATTAAAAAGTTAACAAACGCACTAGTTGTCCCTACAATTTTCGGTGGTTGCCCTCGATTTCTCCTGAATCCCATCATCAGATTCTGACCTGGAGAAATTGGGACCACCTCAGCAGTGAACTCTCTCCAACAAAAAGCAGATTTGAAATTCGTCTATAATTAACGAAATATCGGTGAACATACTCACATAAAACATTGAGAACTTCCTTTTTTTTAAGCCGGATCTATCAATCTAAGTGTAAAGTTCTCATCAATACAAATCAATCAAGCCCAAACACAAGGTAACTGCTGTAAATTGTTAAGGAATGTCCTCGACTGTCTTTCGACTCTATCATCAGATCGACTCCAGACCTTCATTAAAATGTAGAACATTAAAGCACTTAATTATAAAGTTAACAAGCGCACTAGTTGTCCCTACAATTTTCGGTGGTTGCCCTTGTTTTCTCCTGGATCCCATCATCACATCCTGACTTGGTGAAAATGGGACCACCTCAGAAGTAAACCCTATTCAACAAAAAAAGAAATTTTGATATCCGTCTATAATTGACGGAAATATCGCTTAACATACATAAAAAAAAATACATACAGACGAATTGAGAACCTCCTCCTTTTTTGAAGTCGTTTAAAAAGCGCTTTGGCTTACAAACAAATTGGTGTTAGGATTAATCAAATGGTGTGAATGTTGCACGCACCTTCTACTAATATTGGTACTCGCGGATTCACCCGCGTGAGATTCTTTTCCCGTTCCCACTTACCATGGAATCGTTGTTCTATTTTAAACAGGGTATGACATCCTTGGCCGGATAAATAATACCAAAAATATCATTTTAGGTTCCCAAAGGTTAAAAACGGGACCTTATTACTAAGACTTCGTCCGTCACGTGATAGCTAGAAAGCTGAAATTTTTACAAATTATGTATTTCTGACGCCGCTGTAACAACAAATACTAAAATCAGCAAAAAGGTGGGATTAAGGGGGGCTGCCATACAACAAACGTGATTTTATTGCTGTCTTTTGGTACTGTCTTTCTGTGCGCAAGTCCGACTCGCTCTTGGCCGGTTGTCTTTGTTTTTGTGTGTCTATACCTAGTATTAAATAATTAATTACTAGAACAAAGGCGTCCGTCGCTGTTATAAAAAGCGTCGCAGCGGTGTTTTTTAAGACGTGGCGCGGCGTCGCGACGCTTGCGCGCTGTAATGGATTGCGTCAGGCTTAGAATAGCAGTTATAAAATCAAATACTTAAGCATTATCCATAGTATACAATGGCGTACTTATTAGTTAAAGGCGCACCCGTCATTTATAAAAACAATTATGATGACGTCATCAACTCTACAACCACTCGAGATTTTGACAGGTACCTTGAGCCACACAGCATTGGCGTTTGTGCGGAAAAGTAAGTAAAGGGATTCTATTAGCTGCCAGTGGTGTAACTGGTGGTACTACTTTGATTTCTATTCATGGACCTGTCTCGCAAGTGCCTATGTATTACGATTATGCGGAATAGATGTTTTTTTGAGTTATCTTTTTGAATTTTGAGTCGGATGCGTATAGCCCATGGACGTTTGTAACACCGGAGGTGCTACCCTCGAACTGCCGATCCTGCAGAAACCTTCTAAGACCCCTTTAAAAGAACAAAAAAGACCAAGCTCTGAACAAAAGCGCAATTCGGTTGCAAGCATGCCGGACAAGTCAACTGGCCGCTCTGCGTAAGCAAGGAGACTGGCACACACCGGTCTCGCCGCTTATGCAACCAGCGCAGCGGCCAGTTGACTCGCACACACATGCCTGGCGAGTTAGTTGTGATGCAACCGATTCACGTGTTTGTTCTGATCTTGTTCTCTGTCCGTTTACTTACTAGAGGACGTCACGCGGTTAAACCCGCATAGCTCCCGTTACCGTGGGAATATGGGAATAAAATATAGCCTATGTATGTTGCTCAGGGTGAATGTAGCTTTCCAATGGTAATATTTTTTTGAAATCGGTACAGTAGTTTTTGAGTTTATTCATTTCAAACATACACACACACACGCACACAAAAATACATTTTTTCCTCTTTATAATATTAGTGTAGATGAATTAGAATTTCAGTTGCTTTGAGACTTGGCGTCACGCTTTGCGCTCCACATCGATGCCCCTGCGGTTTTAACGTTGACACTTTGGGGCATCATGGTCTTTCATGTTTACAGAGCGCAGGCCGCTTCTCACGCCACGCTGCGCTGAACGACATCATCCGCCGTGCTCTTGCCACCGCTAATGTGCCTGCGCTCTTAGAGCCAAACGGCGTTTTCAGGGACGATGGCAAGAGACCGGATGGTATAACTTTGATACCGTGGGAGATGGGTCGGGTGCTGGTGCGGGATGCAACTTGTGTTGACACTCTAGCCCCGTCCCATATTCCTAAAACAAAATTAAAAGCCAGTGCAGCAGCGGAAGCGGCTGAAGATATTAAAATTAATAAATATAAGGGTCTCGACTCATCGTCTCGTTTTTGTCCAGTCGGTGTCGAGACCCTAGGTCCATGGGGTCCCAATGCGCAAAAAATTTTCAAGAATTTGAAAAAGCGCCTTGTGGAGTCAACTGGTGACCCAAGGGCTGGCAGTTTTCTCGCTCAACGAATAGGTATTGCTATTCAAAGGGGGAATGCTACTAGTCTTTTCGGCACAATGCCACGGGGGCCTTATTTAGGTTCAGTTTAGATAGTAATCATGTAAATATAGATATGTAATAATTATGTTTCTCTGTAATTTTTAACAATAAATGTATTTTGTGTAGATGTGGAAAAACCTCATATTGGAGACTGAAGGCAGGAAGATCATTCCACAACCAAAGCGTGTTCAAGAGACGGCCATATCGACTTATAAAATACTCTCTCACTTAAAGAGCCTTTCATTTAAAATCTTAGTGCTATTCAATAAATTTCTATTTTAACTCAATTACAAGCAATTTCTGAGAATTACAACAAGACGTGACTAGAGTCTTCGTTTAAATGAATTTAGCAATAAATTGATTGAAGTTGTACAGACCTATATTACACTTAATGAAATTTTCTCTGGTTTCGTCTAATAATAATAAAGAGTTGTTTTTGACGTGATTACGTCTTATGCCGGCTTCACATTAGTGCCGTGAAGCCCCGTGAACAGGCGTGAACATGAATGTAGACGGTTTTCACGCGCGTTCGCGCCTGTTCACCGATCAGCGTATTTAGTCCCGCGACGAAGGGTTGGCGCTTCCTTCGCGCGGCGTTCATGCGCACACATCCACATTCACGGCTTCTCCATAGAAAGTCTGAAATGAATTTGACGTATAAATGATTGTCACTGTCTTTACAAATAAATTCAAATATTCATACAATTAAATATAGGTAGGTACCTTGATCGGTTACGGTTACGACGTATTTTAGTCATCCACCATCGTCTTTTTTTCAACGCTTCTGAATAACTTTTTCGTTTTGGACTTCTAAACAATGATAGTTGGCCACAGCAAACAAAGTTATTGCAGCAGCAGTTTCTACGTTTTACGCATATCGCGGCGTTTTACGTACATTTTACGTATTTCGCGGCGGGCTTCACGTACGAATGAGAGCATTCCATGAATGTGAAGGGCACGACTTGTGTATTCACATGTGTGTCATGTGTGAATTCACGGCGTGAATTCGCGCGTAAATTCACGGCACTAGTGTGGAGACGTCATATAAATTTCTGAAGGCACGGCTGCAAGCACTACAACGTTTGTCACCTTCTGCTTGAGCCGAGCGCGTGAGCGTACAATCCAGAGCATGGAATGATCGAAAGAGCGGAGTGTCATTATCGCCCTAATGGACTCCAGAGACGGTCAATAATGATTAATATCTTGACATCAATAAAATATATCATATCGGATGAAAGTAGCTTTAGTGTGCGTGCATTCCTTGCACGTGTGTGTGCATTAACGTGTATACTCGGGACTTGTCAAGTCATATTTTACTCTATATATTGTAATAGGCATCCTAGAGTCGATTTCGGGATAATATCATACAGTTTAACGAGAGATAAAAGTTACTGAACAATTTAGATAATATTTATAAGAAAGACTTTCCAGCTTATATCTAAAAATCCTAAAATAATTCATTGTTATCTTGCAACGATAACCGTTGGAGTAACGTTTTTAATATATTTTTAAACTGTTAGCTAAGCAAAATTGAATTACGGCACAGCTTATCGAGTTTTCATGCTTGGGAATCTCTACAAAATACATTTTTTGATCTTAAAAGTTGGTACAGTTTTGACATAAAAAATTTGAGGTGCTCATCCTATTCATTGATTAAGCTGTGAAAAATATCTCAATAAGTTAAAATTCTTATTGTTGAAATCCTCATGAATGCTATACTGGATTCTTACCGACTAAAACCACACAATTTCTGTCAAACTGCCTACGGTCCTACCTCCCTTAACTCCCTAAGGCCTTGGAAGTATGTCCCAGGGTTCTCGGCAGATTTTGCCCCCTACGGGAACTACGGGCCTTTGGGTGCTGTAGTGTTTGTTATATAATATTGAATTTTACAGTTCAAATTTCACAAAGAGGTCACTTATCCCAGGGCCCGCTATTAGGAAATATACATACCGGCGAGAATGCTTACAAAATACTGAGCCAGCAGTGCTACAAACTCTTGCAGTATTAACATACATACATATAGTCACGCCTTTATCCCCGAAGGAGTAGGTAGAGGCACAGTATATGCCCATATTTCACCTTATAGTTTTATGTCCCACGTAATAGGTGGTGAGCCTATTATCGTGTTAAAATTAAATAGACAGGCGCAGATCGCCGCGAGCCGCAGTTAAAATCTTTCAAGCCGTCCTTAAGGTCTTCGACTTGGCTTAACGATAATCAATTTACTAACAACCGAGTTTCATTTGAGTTTTCCTTCTCACGCAATGGATTTTTTTGCGTAAGTGTTCCCTTAGTCGCCTCTTACGACACTCTCGGGATGTACTGGGGTGGCAACATTTTGTACTATTACCCGTCGCAACCCGGGACCCCATCGCCACACGGGGCAGTATTCTATCATACAAAATTCAAACATAGCCAATCCAATATGACCGACTCGATTACGAACATAATGTTCCAATTTGCGAGCACAAATTTTTGAGTGCTCAATTTGGTCATAAACTCTGCTTGCATCATAAATATAATCAAACCTGTGAAATTCCCCTTAGGGTAATAAATTCGGGAGTAATCTGTTGCGCAAACGAACGGATAACCACATTGTCATAAGCTACCATTTTGGTGCGAGTAGTAGAATAAAAAGATGTAGGTAGTATCAATAATTTTAAAATATTATTTTACAACCTGATATATGGGTTCTTCAAGCGACGCTAGAATAGAAAAAACACATTATTGGGCAGCCAATTTGAGAGCTACTGTCCATAGCCTTGAGTTTTTCTGGCCTACAATTTGAAAAGTGCCGCCATGGCTTCCATCTTCATCTTCCATGGCTGTCAAATTTTTATCGAGCGGATATATAAAAAAGTAGGTATATCCTGCTATATGGATTATATTTTTGGTAACCACTTTACGTTTGGGAGTCCTGGGACATCCTTCCGAGGGCTTACTCGTGGCTCCCGATCATAGTCTGTAGGGTGTTACGTGAGTGACAAGCCGCACTACGAATAGCAATCGAACCGCATTGATGGGTACTTAGATCGCAATAATTAAAGTTGTCATTACGAATATTGTCTCGTGAAAAGGTATAGAGCTTTCGGTTTTGATGTGATCGCCTTTTCTGGCCGGAGTATACTCTTCAAGGGTCAAAAAATATCTCACTCGGTTCCTGCGCACAGCTAAGCAAATTTGACTGGATCGTGGAGTAAACAGACTAGACGCTAAGATGTGAAATAAATTAAAGCGCTACAAATCCTTTTTCAACCGTTAAATTTTAAAGCTTAATTCCGTTGCAAGGTAACAACAATGTTGATGGCCGTTTGGGGCTATTTGGTAGTAATTTGGGGCGATTACGGGGTCGTTTATATTAATTGGAATGGCAAATATAATGAGGCTGAATTTCAGTGTTAAACGATTTACATTAAAGGGATTGTTGCGTTTTGTATTAGGCATTTCCTGCCTCAGTGGCATAGTAGTTGCGGCTGCCTTGCAGAAATCTTGGGATCGAATCCTGGATGGGTATAAATATTTGTGTTAATCACAATCGGAGTATGAGTTTTGAGTATTTTCTATGTTAAAATATTTTTTTTTCGGTGGTCTATAAACCACCGAAAAACTTATAGATTAATTTTTATAAAGAAAAACGTATTATCATACAAGCGTAAAAACTAGTATGCAGTTTACATTAATGAGCCTGCTCAGCTCGCGGTACAAACCGGAATTTACTCCAAGCTGTATAATCCTTTCTAACTCGCCTTTGTCTGTGCTAAAAAACCTAACCTCTAATATAAAAAATATTATACTATTTCACAACCCTATGAGGCCAGGGATCGAGTCACACCCTCAAAAATAAATCTCTGAAACTCTAACCAGCTTTGGTAGCCAACTCTAACGACTTGGAGAATAGAACTTTAAAAAGGACACATTTTATCCCAGGAACAAAGTCCTGTCAGAAATGTCGAGGTAAATCTAACTTTGCGGTCGAAGCTACGGGCATAGGTATTCCAAATTTCATTGTTATACCAACCCAAATTACATCAAAATAAAAAGCAAATAAATCTAAGTCATCCTAAAATGTTCTCGTGGAAAAACATGAAGAACTACCCCATTCAAACGGCAAAGAAAATCTAAAACACGAAATATCCACTCCATTCAGAGTTATCACATTAGAAAACTACATCGAAAACACAGAAAAAAAAGTTTTACTCTACTTTATCATAGTAACAAATGTCCCGCAAAAGATCCCGACCATAGAGTAAACGGCTCGGTAGAACGAAACTAGAGCAAAGTGTAGATAAGATTATCTAGAGTTATTTATAAAACTGAATCGGACAGGCTCGGAGAAAATCTTTTCGCCAGATCTGCAAAAAAGTTTTCGTGGAACAATTTTTCAAAATGTTATGATGCTTTATTATGTGGCGACCAAAATCACATAGCGAAGATCAAATCGAACTACATCAATAACAAGACTTCTGAATCGCGATACTAAAGTTTTCTCGCTGAAGTATGATTTATAGGTAGTACACAGGATCTACCAAACGCCTACTGTAAGTACAGGGTTCATCAAAAGCGGTCTGAAAAGGTTTTTACAAGGTTAGCTGCTTGTCTCCCAGGACATCCTTCCGAGGGCTTACCCGGGGCTACCAACCACAGGCTGTTGGGCGTTACGTGAGGTTTTTTAGTCGGTAAGAGTCCGGCATAACATACTTTGACTGCCTCTGTGGCGCAGTCGGTAGTGATACCGCCTGCGGCGCTAGAGGTCGTGGGTTCGATTCCCACCGGAGACAAATATTTGTGTGACCCATAAATGTTTGTCTCAAGAGTCTGGGTGTTTCTATGTATAATATTTTTGTATTTAAAAATTATATTATAAGTATTAATATCCGTGGTCTGATACCCATAACACAAGCAGGTTATTCCTAGCTTACTTTGGGATCAGATAGCGTTGTGTGAAATGTCCGTGAATATTTATTAATTTATTTTATTTATTTGAGGATTTTCCCTCACGTAAAAAAAAGGGTAGCTGCTTGAGTGCAACGCCTCTAGTGTTGCAAACGTTATTATGACGCGGTGAACACCAATACATCGTTGGGCCGTATGATTATATGCCACCTTAGTGGTATGAAAAAAAGTTAAACCTACATCAACTGTTGTTCACGCCGTTCATAGTTCGATGTGCGGAAATATGTTTGCATCAGTTTTCATTAGATGGCGCTGTGCCTATTTGTTGAATCGCGTTATGTAGATTGTGCATTAGTTTATAAAGGTGGGAAGTCAATGTTCTGAATCGCGCTATTAAGATTGTGCAATCCTTTATAAGGGTTGGAAGTTTGCTGTTCTGCATCGCGCTATGAAGATTGTGCTATAGTAAATAAAGGTTGGGGTTTATGTGTTTAGTTTGTTGGCTATTTAGCAATTAAGATCACTTTTGTATTGCATTTTAGATCAGTAAGATCACTCTGATTACAGTACTAGTTATCATATCAGGTTTTTATTGAGTACCCTGGTTGATAACGCAAAGGCATTTGATCTCGGACTTGAACAAATGGTCCTTGCGAGACGGATTGCCTAGTTTTTGGTGTTGAACTGCGTCGAAACAGTGGTGGGTCGCCACTGATGACGCTAAGGTACTGGTGAGGTACCTACCAGAGTGGAGCAACCAGTTCACAAGATCAAGCTGAGGTCAAGCCAGTAGCGGATCCAGAGGCGGACAGCGAGTTCGAGAGATCACTAAGCGGAAATTATAACTTGGCGGAGTCCCAGTTTCAAGGAGTGCAAGGAGATATACCCAACAGTGTGTGTTGTGAATAATTGTGAGTACATTTTATTTAATAACATCAAGAAATTTAGAAAGTTGCAAGATTTTTCAAAATATAAAGACTTTTAACTTAGCCTATAATTATTGTAGTTTTAACTTAGAATTTCAATTTAATTTTTGACTTAGCGTACATTTGATAGATTTAGTTTAGACTTAGAATAGTTTTAAGAAAAGTGAACCGACGGGGAACCTATGCCCGAAATTTGAAAATTATTGTTGGTGTCAAACACTTAGAAAAGTTTTGAATCAAGTGTGTAGGACTTAGAATAAAATTAACAATTTGTCGCTCCACTTTTACTTTGTAAAATAGATATATTTTAGAATTTTTTGTTGTAAATGCTTGTAGATAGTTAAGTCACAAATTAACCACTTGATTTAATTATCTAATTAAATTGTGTGCATAGGTAATTTATTTTATAGGGTGTGTTTTATATAACTTGTAGTTGGTACAAAATGGAGTCCTTAATTAAATTGCAAACCAACACAAAAATTATTATTGAAAAGGGTAAGATTAATTTTAGAAAGTCCCCAAGGGACAGACTAACTCAGGGTTATATAGATACTAGGTTGGAAAGTTTGGAAAATCAATGGAATACATTTAATAAAACACATAGGCAAATCATTGAGAAAGCTACCGAGGACGATATGAAAGGTCAATATTTTTCTTCAGATATGTATGAGAAAACTGAGGAAATATATATCGCTTACAAGTCTGAACTAAAGGATATTAATTTAAAATTGAATGCACCAGTGGGAGACACTCGTGATCATGGCTCTTCCAGTACAATTAAAGCTAGTAACGCTCGGTTACCTAAGATCAATATACCAACATTTTCAGGTAAATATACCGAGTGGGTTAGTTTTAGGGATCTTTTCATGTCTCTCGTGCACAATAATAAAAGCATCGATAACGTTCAGAAGTTGCATTACTTGAAAGGTTCTTTAACGGTAGAAGCTGAACAGTTATTACGTCAAATTCCTATAACTGCTTCTAATTATGAAGTATGTTGGACTCAGTTAGAACATAGATATGATAATAAGCGTCACTTGGCGAATTGTATTCTTCAACGGTTGTTTAGTCAAAGACGAGTTGGTGTTGAGTCGGCGGTTGGTTTGAAACATTTGTTAGACACAACAGTAGACTGTATGAACGCTTTAAGTAATTTGGGTATCGATGTGACCACCTGGGATATTATTGTGATACATATTGTATCATCTAAACTTGACCCGCAAGCAGTGGGAGTTGAAGGTGGCTTCAGATTCTTCAAATGAGCTTCCTAATTTAGCTCAATTAAAATTATTTATGGAAAGTCGTTTTAGAGCACTTGAGTTCATTGAGCCACAGAGGACTATGGGACAGTCGAATGGGGGCCACTCTGGAGGTCATAGGGTTATGTTGACCACTCAAGATGCTGAGTTCTCTTCAAATTTACGCTGTGAGTATTGTACAGAAAATCACAAATTATGCTTCTGTAAGGGTTTTATAAAGCTGGACCTAGAAAAGAAACGGGAATTTGTGGCAAAGAACAAAATTTGTTTCAATTGTCTCGGTAGTCATAACGTGAGTTAGGCGTACTGCGAATTAGTCTTACCGAGCGCAAAGGGATGGCGCATTGCCTGTACGACGAGGTTCAATAGATGACCAAGGTACCGCTTCTGAAGCGTGTAAGTCTTCAGATGATAGTGTGCCGCTGGTATCGTGTCATTCGACTAAATTTGCACGTCAACGTCAAGTTTTGCTAGCCACGGCGCTAGTAAAGGCTCAGACCGTGGCGCGTGATTTCCAGATAATTCGAGCTTTACTGGACCAAGGATCACAAGCCTCGTTTATAACCGAAGCTGCAGTACAGTTCTTGCGATTAAAAAAGCGTCCAATTAGAGGGGTGGTGTCTAGTATAGGCAATAAAAAATCTACCATTGCCAATTACATCGTAACATTGGTACTACACTCATTGAATGATACCAATTTTGAAATACAAGTTCAAGCCTATGTACTGAAGAACATAACATCATATCTTCCGGAGCGCCAGCTAGAAATATCTGATTGGTCAGATCTAGAGCATCTGGTATTAGCAGATCCTGATTTCAATAGGCCTAATAAGATTGATATCTTATTAGGTGCTGATGTGTACAGTGAGATCTTGAGAGATGGAGTCAAGAGAGCTCCAAATAGTTCTATTGTTGCTCAGTGTACCACTTTAGGATGGGTTCTTTCGGACGCGATATGTCTGCAAAATAGAATTCAGGATAGAACCGCAATCACGACAATGCACGTGCAAATGGACGAGAATTCTGTCCTTAAAAGGTTTTGGGAGATCGAGGATCAATCAAATTCTGTCAGTATTTTTTCAGCGTGTGGTACGCTGAAAAAATACTGACAGAAGAAGAACAAAAATGCGAAGAGTTTTTTGCTGCTACCACTAGAAGGACAGAAAATGGTCGTTATGTCGTAAAACTGCCATTCAAAGAACAAAACCCAGAATGCGTGGGTGGTAACAGCAGAGAGATAGCTCTGAGAAGATTTAAAGCGTTAGAGAAGAAGTTTAATAGAGATCAAAGGTTGAAAGAAAGTTATACAGAGGTTATTAAAGAATATCTACAATTAGGCCATATGAAGCAAGTAGAAAAGAACGATAATAGCGTTAATGAGGCTGTATACTTACCTCACCATGCAGTCATCAGAAACGACAAGGCTACTACGAAAGTGAGAGTAGTATTTGACGCTTCCTGCAAGAACGAAAATGGTGTATCGCTCAATGACACTCTCATGGTGGGTCCTACGTTACAGTCAGATCTTCGACACATCATACTCCGCTGGAGAACGTACAATATAGCCATCGTTGCGGACATTGTCAAAATGTATCGACAGGTGAGGGTTGCGGAAGACGATACAGCATATCAAAGAATTGTCTGGCGAAACAACCCAACTGAGGACATACAAGATTACAGCTTGACGACTGTAACCTTTGGTACAGCGTCGGCGCCTTACTTGGCAGTATAGTAAGTTCAACTCATCTGTGCGCGCGGCCCTATGTGTGGGTAAACCTCGTATAAACACAGTGACTTCGTGTGCGTGACAAGAGGTACAGTGAAGTACGAAATACAAAAACACTTGTTTAACTAAAATATAAAACTTAAGGGGTGAAATGTATGTTAATCATATTAATATGTTTTGCTGCTAAAAGAATAAAATTGAGGAATTTTAGGATTCGCTGCTCTCTATAAGGTTAATTATAAATTCAAATTCCATATCAAAATGTCCATAGTATTCTTCTTCTTTGTATTACGCCACATCTCTTCATCAATTTGACCTAAACGTTCGTTTATTAATTTCATTATTCCCATCACATTTTGTTCGATGTTATGCGAAGCATTATATTTTTTTTTAAATTCTCCATTTATTTTCGATTGGGTTTAGTTCAAGATGATACAGTGGTAGCCGAAGAACTTTTAAGCCATATGGCTGAAGTGTGTCATCAATCTTATAACAAACTACTGACCCTTGCAACTTCGTTTACATCACTTAAGGTGTACGAAAGGAGAGGTATTTCTTCATCATACTCATCAAGCAGCGTGTAAAACTGTCCTGCCCTCTCCCAAATGAACCGCGCAAAATATCGGGATCAAAAGTATCCCAGAACCTTCTTCGGATCCTAAGCTCAGATTGTACTAAGTTTCATTTAAATTAATTTAGTAGTTTCAGCGTGATACTTATTCGGGATACAGACAGACAGACAGACATGAAAATTTTTAATTACATTTTCGGCTTCAGTATCGATTAGAGAACGCCCAACAATTAAAATTTTCTAATTATCTTCCATGTACAGACTCTCGACCCTCAACAGTTTTTTTAGACGTATAGATTATGATCTTTTTACGTTTTAAATCAAGTCAAACAGTTCAATTTTTGTCATATTTGCTGTATAAGCAATGTTTTTCTATCGACCAACTCTGCATTTCAATTTTTTTTTTCATTAGAATTTGGAGCTCTATCATTTTTTGACTATTCTGTAGGCCTTTATAAGTTAGACAATTCTACCATACATTATTTTGTTATGTCTCGAAGGGCTTAGGCAGCGTTTTCGTTAAAAGCTCCCAGACACCTTATTTTTTTCTGACATCTCCAACTAATATCGTTATTTATTATAGTCAATGTATATACAAACTCAGCAAATTATATTATACGCAAACCGTTCTCAAGAATCATTGGTGATCTCAGCATGAAAATCCATGTAGTAGTTTTTAAGTTTATCGTGAACAGACAGACGCGGCGGGGACTTTGTTTTATAGTAATATGTAGTAATAAAAATATTAATTACATCGAATTGACACATCAAAACTATTTACCTGACTTCTTAAACATTTTCTCCGTGAAGGACTAGACATTTTCTTTAACGACTGTACCCATGGGATTATCACTTAGAACACTGTGTAATGAATTATAATGTAACCAACTTACACAGAATGTCAACGTTGGAGTTACATTGAGACTTGTCATGATATTTAATTTCGTTTCATTATAACGTAAGAGTTGCCTTCAAAACGTGGTAGATGACGCTGTAGGCTTTTTGTCTATTATGATTTTTAATTCGCGGCCACGCAGAGAGTTTTCTGCAAAGACTGCTTGGCACCGCTGGTGTCGTTAATAAGTCAGTTACGTCTCTATCTCATAATATAAAAATGTACTCTGTGAAGACGGCCGCATCACTGCCACACAAATGAAAACTGTATAATTATTAGCGCACGCACACATAGCGCCGCGCGCACTGATGAGTTGAAATATCTATAAAGGTTTTACACCAAGTTGCGCTGGATGAAGGAAATCAGTTCCCAGCAGCAGCTGAAAGGGTTGCAACTAGCTACTATATGGATGATATGATGATAAGCTGTTCAACGATATCAGAAGGAAAGAAATTATGTAGGGAAATGAAAGACTTGCTGGAAAAGGCAGGTTTTGAGTTACAAAAATGGAACAGTAACAATAAAGAGATTTTAAAGGAAGTGGGATGTTCTGAAGATGAAGCGCAGGAAGATATGAGTAGCAAGTTACAAATTTTGCAGGAAGGAAAAAATGAAAAAGGAATATTTGAAACTAAAATATTAGGACTGACCTGGAGTCGATATGCAGATGAGTTTAAGTACACAGTACAGTTGCCCCCTATTTCTGATAAAGTCACCAAACGCAACATTATATCGGATATCGCGCGGTTATTTGATCCGTTGGGTTGGATATCGCCAAGTATAGTATTAGCAAAGATTCTGATCCAGAAGCTATGGTTGGCGGGCGTAAATTGGGATGACAATGTGCCTGTCCCATTGAAGTCGGAATGGCAAACTTACCGTGAGGAGTTAGTGCGGCTTTGTGATGTCCGTGTTCCGAGATGGCTGGGTATGACCGAAAACGATAAGTTTGTCGAGTTACACGGTTTTAGTGATGCATCTAAATCGGCTTATGCAGCAGTGGTATATGTCCGCGTGGGTAGGAATACTCAAGATGTGTTTGTTTCCTTATTGGCCAAAACTAAGGTTGCGCCGATTAAACAGGTGAGTATACCCCGTTTGGAACTGTGTGGAGCAGTCTTGTTAGCGCGATTGCTGGCGGATGCTGCTAAAGCAATGAATATTCCAATGAATCAAGTACATGCATGGACGGATTCCACCGTAGTACTTGCTTGGTTGAACAGTCACCCAAGCAGGTGGAAAACATTTGTGGGAAACAGAACATCCGAGATTTTGGGCATTTTAGATTCGAACCAATGGGCACATGTGTCATCAAAAGATAATCCTGCTGATTGCGCTTCGAGAGGAGTGTCACCATCTGCACTATCAGAAAATTAACTTTGGTTCCATGGACCATCCTTTTTATATAATTTTGATATTATTTACAGAAGGCCAAATGACGAAGCGATTGTTTTGGAAGAATCTGTTAGGACTCACATTGCTTCAGTGGATGATGAATCACCTTGGGCAAAATTCAGTACATTATCACGATTTTTGAGGATAATGGCTTATTGTAGAAGATTTATATATGTTAAAGCTAGGAAATACCGATCTACATATTTGGAAAAGACGGAATTGGATGAAGCATTAAAGTTTGCTATAAGATACTACCAGAGGAGACAATTTGAAGAAGAGTATTTACAGATAAAAAACACAGGTTACATCAAAGCAAGGGGGAGTAAAATTAAATCATTATGTCCCTTTTTTTTTTTTTTTTTTTTTAACGTGAGGGAAAATCCTCGTAGGATGCTATGCCGGACTCTTACCGACTAAAAAACCTCACGTAACGCCCAACAGCCTATGGTTGAGAGCCCCGGGTAAGCCCTCAGGAAGGATGTCCCGTGACTCCCAACAGACCTACGGCCGCCAATGCGGCCTCGCCCAGGGGGTGGTTCGGGTGCAATCCCGCGTCTATGGGGGGTTTCGGGTGTGACCCCGCTTCTAAGGGGGGGCGTGCGTGAGTGCTCACGTCACGCTGCCGTCATGGGCCTGCTTCTGTACGGACGGTGAGCGGCCCTCTCACCGTCCTCAGACCCCCGGTCATGGAGGCCGATAGTCCTCAGCGAAGACACGTCGGCGGCGCCCAGGGCGCCGACTGCGGAACTCGGGTGGGAGAGTTCTCTCCCGCACCCGGCCCGCCGCCTCCTTCGCGAGCATGACCTGCTCGCAGAAAGAGGCGGCGCAGTCCCACTTACTGCCGCTGGAGAGCATGGCTCGTACCATGGCCTCAAGCGAGAGAGTGTCCACGCCCAGACCCACTACGAGGACCTGTCGCTGTTGTGCCCACGCCGTGCACTCCACCAGCGTGTGGAGCGCCGTGTCATCGCTGCGGTCCTCGCAGTGCTGACACTCGGCCGTGGTTTCCCGGTGTATCATTATGTCCCTTTATAGACAGTGATGAAATAATTCGAGTAGGTGGCAGACTGCATGAAGCCTCTTGGTTGGGTTTGAAGAGACATCCTATAATATTACCTCATGATGCACATTTAACAGGATTATTGGTGGCGGATGCTCATGAAAAAACTCTGCATGGGGGTCCGCAACTAATGACCAACTACTTAAGATCTGCGTATTGGATTATTGGCCTGAAAGGGTTAGTGAAGAAACACGTTCGGAAATGTGTTGCATGCGTTAAACAGAACGCTAAGGTTAATACGCAATTAATGGGTTCATTACCGACCGCGCGATGCACGCCAGCTAGACCTTTTCTTCATACTGGGTTGGACTATGCGGGTCCAATTAATTTGAGAACCGCTAAGGGTCGGGGACATCGGTCATACAAAGGTTATATTTGTGTATTTGTTTGCATGGCTACACGTGCTGTTCATTTAGAGGCAGTAAGTGACTTAAGCACTCAAGGTTTTTTGGCTGCATTTAGGCGTTTCATATCCAGAAGAGGTCATTGCGCACAGATATGGAGTGACAATGGTTCGAATTTCATAGGAGCGGCTAAAGAAATGAAGTTACTGACGGATGTTCAGCAAGGCATTGCAGAACATTTAGAGACCAAGGGCACTGTGTGGTATTTTATACCGCTACGCGCGCCAAATTTCGGTGGCTTTTGGGAGGCCGCTGTCAAATCTACCAAAGGGCATCTCAGAAGGGTCATAGGAGACTCCACTCTCACTTATGATGAGATGAGTACACTCCTAAGTCAAGTGGAAGCGTGTCTAAATTCACGGCCAATTACGGTTATAAATGGTGAAAGCCTCGATGAGCCAGTGCCTTTGACCCCAGGCCATTTTTTGGATGGCGAACCATTGGTGACTATTCCTGAGTTCAATTGTGACACCTCAAGTGTTAGCTCTTTAAAGCGATGGCAACTTTTACAAAAGATGTTACAAAACTTTTGGCAGCGTTGGTCTAATGAATATCTTACCATGCTAGTTCATAGATACAAGTGGTCGTTTCAAAATCCTGAACCTAAGATCGGCGATGTTGTTCTTGTAAAGGAAGCAGATTTGCCCCCTGCTCGTTGGTTGCTTGGTCGAATTACAAAGAAACATCCTGGCCCCGACAATATAACTCGTGTGGTCACATTGAAGGTAAAGGACTCACTGTTGAAGCGTCCTACGTCTAAACTAATTGTTTTACCCGTAAATGAATAGCAAACCTAACCGATCGTGCAATGTATTTTTATTCTTTATTATTAAGTTCATTTATTTTAATGTTTCAGTTTAAGGTTTCTAGGTTTTACTAATGTTTGAATCTGTATAGCTTATATTTATTTGTTTTTGTAAGCACTATACCGATATTAGTGCATATTAAAATTTTCTAGTACTACAATAACGTCTTTATCGACATTATCAAGGAATGGGTAATATTAGTTCATCATAGTACAGTTGATAAAGGACATATTCTTTGATAATGTCCTTGGCGGGCGGTATGTTCACGCCGTTCATAGTTCGATGTGCGGAAATATGTTTGCATCAGTTTTCATTAGATGGCGCTGTGCCTATTTGTTGAATCGCGTTATGTAGATTGTGCATTAGTTTATAAAGGTGGGAAGTCAATGTTCTGAATCGCGCTATTAAGATTGTGCAATCCTTTATAAGGGTTGGAAGTTTGCTGTTCTGCATCGCGCTATGAAGATTGTGCTATAGTAAATAAAGGTTGGGGTTTATGTGTTTAGTTTGTTGGCTATTTAGCAATTAAGATCACTTTTGTATTGCATTTTAGATCAGTAAGATCACTCTGATTACAGTACTAGTTATCATATCAGGTTTTTATTGAGTACCCTGGTTGATAACGCAAAGATATTTGATCTCGGACTTGAGCAACTGTTGTCGGATGGATATCCTCACCTTTGTTCCTCTATAATTGGATAAAGCTAGCTACGAGTAGGCGGAGACCCTGACGGCCAGCAATGTGGCTAGACTGATGAGCCCGCAGAGAGTGATGGCCGTCAGGGTGATAAGAGGATACCGCACGATCTCCGGTGAGGCGGCATGTCTCCTAGCCGGGACCCCTCCATGGGACCTGGAAGCGAGAGCCCTTGCGTCACTGTTCAGATGGCGCAAGGAGGCGCTGGAGCGGGGCCAAAGGCCTGCGTCTCGAGAAATCGAGGCCCAGCGGACCCTGCTCCACCAGGAAACCCTGGAGACATGGAAGATGCGACTTGAGCAACCAAAGGGGGGATTCGCCACAATCGCGGCCGTCAGACCGGTCATGGACGAGTGGCTGGAGAGAAGACACGGTGCTCTCTCCTACCGGTTGACACAGATGCTTGCCGGGCACGGTAGCTTCGGTAGGTATCTGTGGCGAAAACACCGGGAAACCACGGCCGAGTGTCAGCACTGCGAGGACCGCAGCGATGACACGGCGCTCCACACGCTGGTGGAGTGCACGGCGTGGGCACAACAGCGACAGGACCTCGTAGTGGGTCTGGGCGTGGACACTCTCTCGCTTGAGGCCATGGTGCGAGCCATGCTCTCCAGCGGGAGTAAGTGGGACTGCGCCGCCTCTTTCTGCGAGCAGGTCATGCTCGCGAAGGAGGCGGCGGGCCGGGTGCGGGAGAGAACTCTTCCACCCGAGTTCCGCAGTCGGCGCCCTGGGCGCCGCCGACGTGTCTTCGCCGAGGACTATCGGCCTCCATGACCGGGGGTCTGAGGACGGTGAGAGGGCCGCTCACCGTCCTTACAGAAGCAGGCCCATGACGGCAGCGTGACGTGAGCACTCACGCACGCCCCCCCTTAGAAGCGGGGTCACACCTGAAATCCCCCATAGACGCGGGATTGCACCCGAACCACCCCCTGGGCGAGGCCGCATTGGCGGCCGTAGGTCTGTTGGGAGTCACGGGACATCCTTCCTGAGGGCTTACCCGGGGCTCTCAACCATAGGCTGTTGGGCGTTACGTGAGGTTTTTTAGTCGGTAAGAGTCCGGCATAGCATCCTACGAGGATTTTCCCTCACGTTAAAAAAAAAAAAAAAAAAAAAGCTAGCTACGAGTAGGTATAGTTATATATAGTAGGTGTATATGAAACAACTCTATAGAGGAAAAGTTAAATGTCTATTTTAGTCCCTCTCTATAAAATAGATTGCAGAGGGGCTTATGGCGAGACTTTGTCTGTAGTGTGTGACTCTGTTGCATTATATTATGTCACTAGGTCACGTGGATCATCTGGTCAAAGTATGAAATCAAACAAAAAGGACAACGTCAATCGGAGTGAACTTTCACTTTCACAGAGGGGCAGTTGGGTGAGACCGTCTCACGGCTTCTTGTTCTTCTATACTTTTGTAAGATATAAGTGACCAATATCGTATAAAACCTACCCAATATACAAGTGACTTCGCGTTCACTCCGTTGATCCGTGAAATAGGAAAATCTGTGCTCCACAGATAAGGATGTTGCCAGATGATGTCGCCAACAAGAAACTAATGATGCAAAAATTGTTTTGTTTTTAGGATTCCGTACTCAAATGGTAAAAACTGGACCCTATTCATAAGATTTCGCCGTCCATCTGTCTGTCCGTCAAGAGGCTGTATCTCAGGAACACTGATCGGTAGAAAGCTGATATTTTTACAGATGATGTACTCGTATTAACAACAGACTAGTAGAATCAAAAAAAAAATAGTGATTAAGGGGGCTCCCTCCCATACAAAACAACCCATCATTATTGATACTGTTGATTGATGGCACTTGATGGAACTTGCTACACATATTGAAAAACTTAACTTGTACTGTTCCACAACATTTATTATTGTAATACCTAACCGGTTTCGCCTTTCGGCATTCTCAAAGGCTATTTACTTATTTCGATCATAATTACACTCCGAACGCATAAACAATGACAATTGTTTCCATGTAGGTATACCCTATGTAGGTATATGGTATGTAACAATGTTGTCAGTTTTCAAAACCCCAAAAATTAGGGAGAATGCAAAGTATTAAAATATTTGAAAATTAAATCATTTCCATTCATATTACAATAATTTAACTAATTTTAAGGGTTGCCAGTTTACAATTTGCCCAGAAAAAAAGTTTTGACTTCTGAAAATTAAGTTATTACAATTCAAATTTAAAAATTATTAGTATTGTTGAAGTGTCAATAGTGTTAATTAATATATTGTTAATTAATGTATTGTACATTCGAATACAATTGCCCGCAAAAGAATTGCTTATTTTTTGAAGCCGAAATCTAAGGGTGAAAACGGAATCCTATTGTTGAGACTTCGCTGTCTGTATCTCACGAACCGTGATACTCGTAGATGGGAACACCCAAAAATTCCAATATGTTTTTCCGAATTTCAATATTCCGATGTTCAAAATTCCGAAGATTATAATTCCTAAGAAACAAAGCTCCGAATATTCAAAAGGACGATATTCATTTATCCGAAAGTCATAAGTACGAATTTTTATTTTTCCTTATTTCATTAGTACGAATAATCAAAAGACCGGACGGTGTTATTTTCCCGTAACACATTATTCAGAATTTCAAATATTCGAAAATTTACTATTTAAGTTTTTTTTAATAAAGTACGGTCAAGTCTAACAACCGAATTTATTATTTCCAAGTGAGTGGAAGGCAAACGACAAAACAAAAAAAATAACCAAGATGGCTAAGGCCGGAGCTCCACTCCGCTTCGCTTTCGCCTTAGTCTTCTAACCTAACCTATACGATACCTAACGATATACCCCGACTCGGATAGCCTTAGCCTTCGTGGTTATTTTTTTTGTTTTGTTGTTTGCCTTTACTCACTTGGAAATAATATTTTCGGTAGTTAGACTTGACTATACTTTATTAAAAAAACGGTTGGAATCGGGAACATAAATAACCGTCTTTAATGATAAGTTTTCGGGTTAAAACAGGAATGGGTGGAAACGACCTTCACCCTTCGTATTTATGATATTTCGGATTTTTGATAATCGGAGTTCGAATTTATAATATGGCGGATTTTTAATGATTCGGAATTCAACGGTTTGGTTTCTTGAAATTCGGCATTCTGACAGACGGAATTGTAAACATTCGGAATTTTAAAATAATGACTTTTAATAAAAAGGATTTATGAAACATCGGATTTTTGACTTTCGGGATTTCGAATCATTCGGACTTATGAAATTGGGAATTATGAAATTCGTGATTGTGACTTTCGGAATTAAGTTTTTCGTATTAATGTAGTGTACCCTTCGTAGATATATAGCCACAGGGTTGAAACTCCATACAAAAATATTCGTTTTCACCCACACTAATATACACGTAATGTAAATGCTTGAATCAAGCTTGAATGTATGTGTGAGTATACTTATAGGGACACTAGCTATGGAAACAAAATAATAAGGAACAGAACGCAATCTCATGTATGTAGGTAGTTTTTTTTCAAATCTTCCCTCGGCTAAGCACAAATTAAACCAAAGCAATAGCACAAAGTACGTAGGTAATACGTAATGCAACGCAGTGACACTCTGTCAAGTACTGACACGGCAATAGACACTTAAATTTTGGTGGGGGGATGGGGAAGCGTCCTCAGTGGGAGGCAGGTAGTTGCCGATCAGTATGAAATACTATTATATTATCTTTGATATAGCTAAGATTTTCACAGATGAGTATTTCTGTTTACTTCAACCCAGGTGCCGCAAGTAACTCCTCGGAAGGATGATCAAGGAGTTCAGGATTCTGAGTAGACTTTGGTTTCCACCACGGTCTCGCCTAAGGGTTCGGGTATTAAACTAATGAGACCACGAGGGAGAGCTGTTTCTCGTGGTAAAAATACAACGCCGCGCCGGTAAAAATGTTTTTCTTGTATATGAAATCGATCTTCATTTGTTTTGTCGATCTTCATTTGTTTTACCGACCTTCGTTTGTTATGTTGATCTTCATTTGGCACTAGATTTTCGTTTGTTTAGTAGATTTTCATTTGTTTTAGCGATCTTAACTTGTTTTGAAAATTTTTGAATTCATACATTGTAGATGAAAAGTAATGATACCACAAAACAACTATGATTTTAACTCACTTTGTAAACAAAAGGTTGAAGTAGCATCTACCTTATAAATGTTATGATGGTAATCTAGGTACGAAATACGAATTATCTTTATGAAGTGAATAAACTTAATAGTCACCAATGCTGGGTGCATTCCCGGCACTATTGACACTCGGAACTTAGTCCAAGTTGGGTAATAACACTAAATGGGACTAGTAAGTGCTGTAGTATCCACGTACATATTCTAAATACTTACTAAACTACCATTGGTACACAGGGTTTGCCGGCTGTGTAGATATTTGGAACATATTCCTTCCATCTATAAGTAGGTTTATATCGTTCAATAGAATAGGTATTTCATTCTGTCTATGGCCAAATATTTTTTTGGATAATGCAAATTTATAGTTATTTTAAATAGTCAACTTCACATGTGTGTACTTGAAAAGATCTAAGTACAACTTCAATAAAAATAGCATCAAATCACCACATCCTTACTAATATTATGAATGCGAAAGTAGGTATGGATGGATGTATTTCTGGGATGTCTTTCCGATGACTTACCCGTGGCTTCCAGCCGTAGGCAGTGGCAAAGCACGTGTGTTTTAGAAGGTAGGAGCCCGGCATAGCATCCATGAGGAATATCCACACAAAAAAAATGAAAGATGTATGTTACTCTTTCACGCTCTAACTGCTGAACTGATGGATCTGAAATTTAGTGCAGAGATAGATTATAGTCTCGAATAACATTATAGCCTTTATCCAGGAACAGAACTCAACACGAGCGGAGTTGCGGGCGCCATCTTGTAGATAATATTTAAATCCCCGTTTGTCACGAACGTGAGTCTCGGCATCGTCATAAATTCAGATTTATATTCCACCCTTCAATGCTTTCGCCGTCGCGTAGTTTTGACGATGTCTGCCTCAAGGGATGGCTAGGTGCAAGTTAGTACTAGGTCAACGTGTGACCTAGTTTTTGAGAGTAGAGTATTTATTGCAACAAGTAAAAGGTAACGTATGAGGTGGGATAAAATTCTAAAAAGTTGAAATTGTTGGTCTATGTATGCCTCTGATTACACATTCGGGGATTAATGGCGTGACTAAAGCTATGTATGAATGTTTTAAGAGTAAAAAAAAAACCACACAACCCATTTTAAAAGTATCTAAAAAGATAAACGGCAAAATAATATAATAACTAAACAAGGTTTCGTTGAAATCTCCTTACAATAAATAAATAAAACTAATTTTTGTAGGCAATTCAACCCCTACGTTCCTCTACATCTAACATCCTGATAATAATTATACATTACGTTGCAACTCTTTGGTTTTCTTGTCATGAGAGTATACACATCAAAGTCAAGTAATTGTAATAGTTATTATTGATTACAATTAATTGCCTTTTACGCTATGTGCTTAAATAATTATTTAATTTATGTTTATGACAGCCTTTAAGAGTCCATATGACGCCAAATAGACTATTACTTTGATCTAGATCTCAGGACTCGTGAGGTCAGCTGAATTAAAATTTGAACACAGACAACTTCAGTTCATGAACTAAAAACGCTCTAGGCTCGAAACACGATTACTGATAAAATCCTCGATAGATTTTTGTGTTGAAAATACCTCGATTTCGTGAAATTTTAAAACAACTTATAACATACGAGATCTATCTCGTATGTTTTAAGTTGTTTTTTTAATATAAAATATTTATAAGAAAGACAATAGTAAAATCTTCATTTGCACTAGAGCATTTTTTTCATATTGGTTATAGTTTTTTTATAATTAATTTATTTCGTTAAAAGCGCACAAAAACCAATCGCATCTCTCTCTTTCTTGCACTAAAATGTATATCTTCTATCTTCTTTTAACAATTTGGCGTCTGGCTAGGCTCTTAAATATCAACGTACCTACCCATTCATGTAGGTCCAAGTTTGGACTAAGTTCTGCTTTAGTAAAGTATTAGAGACTTCATAAAGTCTCGTGTCACTGCGTTATAAAACTTCCAAATACTTTCTCGTTAAGTTTAAGCATCCACAATTTTTACACATAAACGCTCAAAAATAATCTCGCCTCAAAAATTTTCATTTCATTTTAACGGAATGGTTTCCGCATAATATTTTTCAACACATTGTATCCATCCCAATTCCGTTTACCGTTACATTCCGTCCAGAATCCATTTCAATATTTCCCTCTGGACTTGGTAAACACTCAGTCAAAAAATACTTTTTACTCAGTAACTTTAGTTACTCCAATTAGTGGGGAACGCACTCGTCGTATTTAAACCTTGTTTATACCCCGCAGAACACTTGCAGATTGCAGACATCCCTAACAAGTAACCATTGTCGCCAACCCTAATTGTAGACAGTGTCATTTTCCACTGGTGTCGACAATCAATAGTTCCACGAACGATTTTTATTTCCTTTGAAAACATGAATCAAGAAATGTTGTATTTCCAATAAAATTAATAGAGAATAAATAATAAAGCTAGGCAGTGGCATGTCGCCCGTCTGTTCTATATTTTTTTTATACTACAAATGCAGACAAGCTTACGAATTCCTTTGATTCTGAGGTTTTTGTTGAATTAGCAGTTCATTGTTGCAATCAATCATAGGTTAAGGTGACCACTAATAAGACCCATTTTGAAAACTTGAATTAATTCTTTTCTTTTTTTTTATTTTTATTTATTCAAGCATACTCTTTTCACTCCCCTTACAGGACCCTTACCCCAACACAGTAGTGAAGTTACAATAAATTTAAAATTAAATTAAATTTAAAACAAGTACATTAAAATTAAAATAACACACAATTACATTAAATAATAATAATAATAGAATAGGATTAACAATTTTACATTACTCTTATTAATCGACTTTTTTCCTTAACTAAAGTGAAATTATAAAATATAAAAATTACCTATAAACCTAGTCACATTGAAATATCATCAAAAATTCTAATATTAAATTGTCATATTATACATTATACTTACATACAATTTTACTATTATAGACAACTAGACAACTCGAGTACAATCATAAAATCAAGTGAAATATAAATTATAATCATTATTGCATAACTATCAAATTAAAATGTCAAAGGATATTAAATGTATTAAAAATGACAAAATTTACATGTCAATAAATTTCAAAAAGTCAAATTAAATTATAATAATGATGAGATAAAAAATAAAAACAAATAGTCAAAAGATTAAAATGTCAACAAAACTAAGTAAATTAAAAATCCATAATATCTACTTACATACTATAACAGATTACAATCAATATGACCTTTGCAAGTTCACCCAATCGACAGGAGAATATGTCAATTCTACTGCTTACCTCATTGATAATGTGGATGGAGCGGACCATCGGTGACTTCTTAAGTAAATTGGTCTTAGCCATTGGCACCGCCAGTAGTTGCGGACGACGCCGTCTCCACACATACTTATCCGGCACACTGAGATTCAGCTGCACAAGCACTCCCGGGTTATATGTATTACCCCGCAGTATATTTACCAGATAAGAAGCAAGGGTAAACTCTCGCCTCACCCCTAACTGGTTGTATCCGACCATACCTAGTACAAATAACGTAGGATACATCAGTGGATAAAAAGGATACACACCGTACAGCTTCATGTATAAATACCTAGTAAATTTATTTTGTATTTTCTCCAACATTAATTTGTACTTATCTTCATGCGGTGACCATATGACAGAACTATGTTCCAGGTGGCTCCTAACCAATGTATCGAACAAGACCCTGATCGTACTGATACTGGTAAATCCTTGAGACTGTCTCAGCACGAAACCCAAATTTCTGTATGCCTTTTTGCAAACACTGGAGATGTGATCACGAAAAGACACGTCAGCCGTCTTTAAAACCCCTAAATCCCGTACCTGCGTGACACGTTGCATTGTTTCTGTCCCTATTCTGTACTGAAAGGTTATAGGTCTGCGAACACGAGTGAAAGATATAACCGCACTCTTAGATGTATTAAATGATAGATAATACATCTAAGAGTGTAATGTAATGTTCTGTGTTTAATAGTTATCTAACTTCTTTTAAATATTATGAGACATTATTTGATTAAAAAAAGATCAGACACAGTTATAGGACTAAAACTATTTTCGGCCAAACATTATAATTATCATCAAGTACCTACTCAATAAATATGGTCTACTACACCCTTTTACAGTCTAAGATATTTCTTTTGAAGTAAAACTTCTTTGGGCGCGACTAGGCAGTAACTCAGATTATTTTTCTGACGGTAGTAATTGAAAACACTATTTGAATTTTGAAAAGCGGATAGTTTCCGCTATTCAAAATTCGAATGAATGATATTAATATAACGTTTGATGCCGTCAATAGCAAAGAAGTTTTACTGCAATCGCGCGTAAAGTTTACACGCACACACTTTTTTTAAATCTTTATTTATTTTGGGGTTGTGATCCACATGGATATGTCAACCCCATCGTACCTTGAATTTCGATACACACAGCATAGTCTGATACTAAAGTGTAAGATAATATTTATTTATTAGTGAATTCCATGCAGCTTCATTTGTGAATTCATTTGTGAATTCCATACAGCTGCCATTCTCTTGTTATAAAGGAGTTTAGTGGATTACTATAATGCTTATTCCAGATTATCGAATAAAATCCCTTTTAGCCTTCAACTGACCTTTATACCTTTGAGTAAACGTACCTTTAAGATTTCAATTTGTTTTGGAAAATAAGATTTTATCCCACGATAGAATGATTATGAACATGATGAAATAAAGTGATGATAGAGTTTGCATCTGTTTTACTCGACAGAAATAGTTTGTCTTAATTATGAGAGCGTCCTGTAGTCCCTACTAACATTATAAATGCGAAAGTAACTCTATCTGTCTGTCTATTACATTTTCACGCCTAAACTGCTGAATCGATTTTGATGAAATTTGGTATAGAGATAGTTTGAGTCCAAGGGAAGGACATAGGCTACTTTTTAACAGACTGCGCAAAAGGAGGGTAATGATTTTACACAATGATGACTTCTACGTGGACGAATACACGGGAAACAGCTAGTATAAAATAATTTTAAAAGTGTTATTTATTTTTACATGTACATGGTGTACCTTCATGGATTCCATGCCGATTGTTTCCGACTAAAATCATACGTTGCGCTACCACTGCCATTGGGAGTATAAAATATTAAACCAGCTATACATACTTATTCAGTTTTAATTCTAAAAAAAAAGTAAAATTGTCAACCCGTGTCGACACTCGTTTCAAATGGAAAATCGCACTCGACTACGAGTACAAAAACACATAAAACACACTTGGAACGCGTCGGAGTGTTTGTTGTTAAGATTTGTACACACTGTACCTGTGTAGTGCCAGCTCTATTATTGCTCTAGTATGTACGGTGCATGCAGAGCATTTCTTTTTTATTTACGTTTGCATGCAAGCTAAGGTTGTGAACATTTTTTCAAGTTTAATACGGCAATAGGCTTACCACCTGTGATAAAATACAACTGGATAAATGTGGGGAAAAAATGGCGGGACTGTATGTACGTAATGTCTGTATGACTTGATAACATGAATGTACCACCAAACTTACAACTATCACAAGATACTCGTACTTTATTGGGGTTTTTCGGATGATGGGAGTTATTAATGATTTATAAGCTTGACTCATATTGGGAATGATCTGTTTATTGTTAACGACAAAACTCCATAGATACTTATTCTGATGATAAGAGTATGGAGTAAGCTAATTTTGTTTGTGAGAGTACACATTCCGTGTTTCTTAAACATTGCACGAATATTTTTTTTTTATGATAAAATGAATACTTGGCTTAGACAAGACTTAACCCGATTCATTTACATTAGAGTTGTTAAAAAGATGGTTTTGGCTTAATACTCTTAAATGGCGTTTATAATTGTAGCGAAGAATTTCAGCATGTTTCAGTACTGTTCTGTAGGTCGATGGCCGAACATTGCTGACAAAGATCACGGGTTTGTATTACGTCTGATTCAAATTACAACTTTTGATTATAAATAAAATACTATTTATTTAAAAAAAATTGCATACCTATACCTGCTAATCGCTTGAAATTTAGTTACCTTGGGAGTATTCACAAATCAATTCTAAAACCGTTTTCTCAGCAATTATCGTTATCACAATAGAGATAAGCTTAGGTTATAGACAAGAGATTGTCTTAAGAGTTCTAAACTTATCCTTTAGAGACTCGGTTACCATTAACATGAATGAACGATTATAGTCAATGATAACAAAAGTTGCGAATATTGAAAAAAGTGCTTTATAAAATGGATTCACCAAATCTTTGACGAATGAGGGCTGTCGAAGTGTTAATTTTTTTAAATTTGCAGGAGTAATTTTAAAAGTATACAATTAGCAAAAGTTTAGTTTTGACTCTAGAAAAAGTTTGTATGCTAAATTATTGATGGGACATTATAACTTTAATTCTAAATTTTAATGAAAGACAATAGTCTTTCATTAACTTTCATTCATCATTCATTACATTTCATCATCATTAACATACTCAATTGCCGACTTAATTTATCAATTAAGTCGGCAATTAAGTATTTAATTTTATTGCATTTCTGTATTTTTTAATACAATTCTGTTGCTTTATTTTAATCCAGTCAGATTTATATTACATGACTTTAGCAAATTCTTGTTCAGCCTAGAAAGTACGTACACGAAAAGCATAAATGCACACTCCAATAGAACTGTATGCTGCGCCGCTTCATAAAACGCATACCGTCATTTGCAACCTGCGAGACTGAGAGTGACGTGTATGAACTTTCCGCGATCTTGACGTGTTAGTAATGTATTTCTACCAGCATTATGCCTCAAACTGGATGTGAGCGATGAGCGGGTGACTACGCAGTGGCGAGAGAATAAGCAACTTCGAACAAAATCACCGAGCGCTGATTGCTTATGTGCGAGCGTAGAATTTGTTAGCACTACGAGTCGCGCCAAGAACACTTTAATCAAATTAGTTATAAATTTAGTTAAAGTTTGCATAGCGCGGATCGGTTCATACGTTTGTTATCGTTTGTTCGAAGTTGCCTTCGCTCTTGTATTCTGCCACAGGCCGCGGAAACTCCATACAAATGATTCGTCTTCAATTCTGTCACCTACACTCAAAACACGTTATGTTTGTACAGAGCTTGAATGTGTGTGTGACCACGAAGGCTAAGCAAATACCCTCCGACTATAATGACAGCGATGGCGGGGGTGGCTAAGCTTGCTCAGTGAGAGGTAGGGAGTTGCCTTTCTGTATGTAATGTTATTATATTATTATCTTTGATTCTGGCGCTCGCTTTTGCCGTAGCTTCGCTCGTCGCTGACATCTAGTTTGAGGTCTTACGATCACTACACACCAGCCGTCATCCGCGTACTGTTGAATGCATAATGTAGGTAAGTAAGACTGCATAGTTTGTTATAATCAGACAAGTTTTGTATAAACATACGGGAGTAAATGGAATTAGGCTTGGTTTTAACTGGCAGCTTTTGTATTAAGAAATTATCTCTGCACCAGGAAATCGAATTGTGTGTTTCAGTACGACAGTGTCGTAAAACTGTGTTAGTATGGCTTAACTTTAAAGTTTTAGTTATGCAAAGCTGTACTGTAGGCAGGTAGATAAAATCACGATAGCCAGGCGGGTTGTGTTTTCCAGTTTTCACTTTCTTCGCAAAAAAATGGTAGATAATATAGGGAGATACCCATCACACTTAAAGAAAAGGCCAAGGGAGAGTCGTGCTCACGTTTTGTAACAAAAACATGGACGAGAGCCCCCTTATTTTTTCTCTTTTCAGAAATTTGATTTTCTAGTGACAACGTAAATTTTCCGCTTCGGCCGCCTAGGAAACCGGAGTTTGGTAACTGGTTTCCATTCAGGATTTTTTAATACGTCTACGTAACTGGTTACCATGAAGGATTATTTAGTACTTCTACGTAATTGGTTACCATGATGGAGTTTTTAGTACGTCTACGTAAATGGTTTCCATGAAATAGTTATTAAGTATAGTGGCAACAGAAATGCATCACCGGTGAAAATTTACAACCGTCTAGCTTGTACGATTCATGAGATACAGCCTGGTGGCACACAGATGGACAGACAGAGGGACGGCAGAGTCTCAATAATAGTGTAGGATCCCGTTTTTACCCCACGTGTACGGAACCATAAAAATCGGCCCACTCGTTTACTAGTTACTGTTGGTTTTAATTTGTTCTCTTGTGTGACAAACCTGACTTAATTAGAGAGTTATTTTTATTTTTGTTTTATCATTCACAGCTTCTACAATTTATAAAGTAGATTAATATCGTCTTTCCCAGTTATTTTATGGTATATTTTTCGTCATTATCTTCAGACCAAACCCTTGACTGCATTATTTACTCTCCACTGTTGGTTGCAATTCAGTCACTGTACTACATGCTATCGAAACTGTGGCATAGCAGAAATTGTTAATGGCATGGCTGTTTATCTTTACTACGCAATCGAGATCATGTGAAACTTCTGTTATTATAGCTTCCAAATACAAATAAAAGAGAACCGGTGACAGAATGCAGCCCTGTCTCACACCTTTTTGAACCGAAACAGCATTGGTTTCTTCTCCTTCTACTCTGACTTCCTGATTCCAGTATACGCTTTGGATATAATGTTGCCGAAGCGAAATTTTCTTTTCCGCTTCGGCCGCCTAGGAAACCGGAGTTTGGTAACTGGTTTCCATTAAGGATTTTTTAATACGTCTACGTAACTGGTTACCATGAAGGATTATTTAATACTGCTATGTAACTGGTTACCAAGGAGTACTTATCATAATGTAACTTAGGTATTCTACGAAACTGACGACGAAAGGAGAGTTAGAAGGTACTTATTTTCTTTTTGTCATTAAAAACGGTTAAATTGAAAACAATAAAGTAAAGTATGACGAACAGGAGGCCGATAGTCTTGGACGAAGACTAGTCTGCGGTAGCAAGACTGCGGAACTCGGGTGTGGTGTGAGAGTTCTATCACGCTTCCTCCCTGCTGCCTCTTTAACGAGCATGATCTACTCGCAGAAAGACGCGGAGGCTGTTACCATAGTAGAAATATATAGGTATTAAAATCTGCTGTTACAAACAACTTGGGGACAGTCAGTTTAATTTTGGCGAACAAGGGAGATGCTGTTTGCTGTTCAGGTTCTGGTCCAGAAATGTAGAGATAGGTATAGAGCAGGATGTCTATCTTTGATTTGTGAATTATGAATGAATGAATGAATTTATTTAATAAAAAGCAACAATGGCTCATATTTGTTAGTAGTGCTTATATCTAGGTTAGAATATTATATTCCAAAAACAAATGTTTGTGAAACTGAAATAAAAATTAGGTACAATAAATACAATTAGGTACAATAATTAAATGTCAATAAATACAATAATTAAAATGTCAATAGATACAATAATTTAAAAAGTCAATAAATACAACAATTAAAAATGTCAATAAATACAACAATTAAAAATTTCAATAAATACAAGTACAGTAGGTAAATTTTATACAATTACAATAATTAAAAAAAAAAAAAAAAAAATTGCAATAAATAAGTTTATAATTATGAAAAGGCTTTCGATCGAGTGTAGCATGGTCAACTAGTAAATTTACTGAAGGATATTGACCTCGACGATAGAGATCGCCATTATATCCAAAGCGTATACTGGAATCAGGAAGTCAGAGTAGAAGGAGAAGAAACCAATGCTGTTTCGGTTCAAAAAGGTGTGATACAGGGCTGCATTCTGTCACCGGTTCTCTTTTATTTGTATTTGGAAGCTATAATAACAGAAGTTTCACATGATCTCGATTGCGTAGTAAAGATAAACAGCCATGCCATTAACAATTTCTGCTATGCCACAGTTTCGATAGAATGTAGTACAGTGACTGAATCGCAACCAACAGTGGAGAGTAAATAATGCAGTCAAAGGTTTGGTCTGAAGATAATGACGAAAAATATACCATAAAATAACTGGGAAAGACGATATTAATCTACTTTATAAATTGTAGAATGATTTATTGCTGTGAATGATAAAACAAAAATAAAAATAACTATCTAATTGAGTCAGGTTTGTCACAAGAGAACAAATTAAAACCAACAGTAACTAGTAAACGAGTGGGCCGATTTTTATGGTTCCGTACACGTGGGGTAAAAACGGGATCCTACACTATTATTGAGACTCTGCCGTCCCTCTGTCTGTCCATCTGTGTGCCACCAGGCTGTATCTCATGAATCGTACAAGCTAGACGGTTGTAAATTTTCACCGGTGATGCATTTCTGTTGCCACTATACCTACTTAATAACTATTTCATGGAAACCAGTTACGTAGACGTACTAAAAACTCCATCATGGTAACCAATTACTTAGAAGTACTAAATAATCCTTCATGGTAACCAGTTACGTAGACGTATTAAAAAGTCCTGAATGGAAACAAGTTACCAAACTCCGGTTTCCTAGGCGGCCGAAGCGAAAATTTTCACAGAATGATGACGCTTGCTTGACGTGATTTTTTTTAACGTGAGGGATTATGTATATGAAATAGCATCGGGTATTCGGGTGTGATCTCGCTTCATAGATGCTATGCCGAACTCCTACAGACTAAAAAACCTCACGAATTGCTAACTGTGTACGGTTGGGAGCCCCGGGTAAGCCCTCGGAAGGATTTCTGGAAGCCTCGGAAGGTTGCCTGGAAGAAATCGCTCTCAGCGAAAAGGCCGCCTATTGTACATATATTCTTAATTTTTATTCTCCTTAATTGTATTCTTTTAATGGTGTACAATAAAGAATATTTATTATTATTATTTTTTGTATAATATATATGTCGCCACACCGAGAATTACTAATTAAAATCTATTTGATTATAAATAGATTAAAACCATTACAATGAGCAACTTTACTGATACCTTACTATTTTGTGATATAAGGTTCGAATAGAAATAGTTGTAGAATTTATTAACACTGATTTGTATAACTTGATGTAGTGGTGAACTAATTAGGTTACTTAAGTGTTATGTGACTATGTAGGTTCGTAAGAACCTACAATAAAAACTATTGTTAAATTCTTATTGACAATTATTACGAATATTGTCGACATTTAAAAATGTTTTTAATCAAAACAGGATTTTTGTTATTCCTATAGTTTCGGCAATGTTCATTTTACTGAGAATGAATTAATCTTTGTATTTTAACGATTTCATTCAATTTAACAGTTTGTTTGACTAATTAAATTAATAACTTTATTTCTCAAAAATAAATTGAACCACATTTCTTTGATTTAAAAAGATAACATTAAATATCAAGCCACGTGTTTTGTGAGAACAATTTGAGTGGCGGGGATTTATAAATAGACAGTGGTTGTGGTTGTGGCCGAGGGCTCACTTTTGCTGCTGGAATTTGGAGAGAAAACATTGTCGCTAGATTCTATGTTGGTTTTAATTTGGAATAAAAATTATGTTGTAATAACCTACTGGAAGTTAAAAGAGTGGCCGGAGTTTTATTGCCAGGTTCTTTTTTCTCCAGCTCTACCTATTGCGTTGCGAATCTGGCAATAAATGTAGATTGTGACTTACATGAATAAAGATTTTTCATTTAATTTCATTTTATTTCATTGGTGTTCCATTTGCTTGTTTTTATTACCGTGTTTCTGAAATAAATACCGCCTAAGTATTTATTTCACTATTATTTAACTAGATATCCATCTATAAGTGTAATAAAGCATAAAGCAGACCCGATGACCTACTCCAGGTCAGCGGGCCTGCGCTTTTTAAAAACAGCTGCCGCATGTCTACTCCGACATCAGAAGTGGGATCACTACCTACAAAATACTGTGCGAGACTATTTATATTTCAGGATCTTTGCTATGAAGACTGTGTACCAGTTTACCAACGCGCCGCACGCGGTTACGGGCGCGCCGGCGTGTTCCGCGGCTGTGCGAGATCCTGGTGCTAGTAAGTCTTCCACCAGCACCGTCACACAGCTACAACAGCAAAGGGGTAATGTACCACCTGAATTTTATTTTAATATGATCACAGTTAAGTAATGTATGAGTGATCGCCTGTCGAAACAACAATAGAAAGTTATGATTAAGTACCGATGTGCTTCTACCCTCATATGACCTAGACGGTAACGTCGCGTTGGCGACTGCAATTGATGTAATCATGTTTTTTTTTTGTTTTGTTTCAAACGAACTATGTTATCAAGTGACTACGATATACGTATGAAAATAACTAGACTGCTGAAGGGCCGCGCTAACAGAGGGTCACCATAAGCTAGTCTGCCAGCTTAGTGGTTACGAAATTGCGATGCAGTAGCAGCGATGATAGGTTAAGTTACCTCTTCTATATTATGTAAGCGTTCAAACGCGAATTGATCACAACCACCACCGAAACTGTTAAAATATTCCATTGATAGTGGAAACGCTTCTTACTGTAATTTTTGTAGTAAGTCCGGTCATACCTCTCGTGAGTGACGTTTTAAAGCTACTACAACAGATTCGGATAAACGTACGGTTGAAAGAAACTTGTGTTCCCAATGCAACAATAACCCGGCCAACACAACGGTTATACGAACAAACTTATAGTAGGTACTTGAATTTTATTCATTTTGATCAAAAGCCGTTTACACATTTGGTACCTGCTATCGCCGCGAAAAGCACATAACCTATAATATGAACTCTGTTCTTAACTAGTCCAGCTTGAACACAATGCGTGTGAGGATAGGTAAGGTAATTAATAATACCATCTTTGATAGCGGGGTTAAGTGCTTGTTAATTCGTGAGTCAATCTCATACATTTTGCCGGAAAACCGAAAACGTGTGGTCAACAAAATTACTTGGTGGCATAGGTTTCCTGTTGTTTCTACGAGCATCTTAAGTCTATCTAGATTCTAGATAATAGAATTAACGTAGAAATTGAATGTCACATTTCACAAGATTATTACTTCAGACGTGTTGGTAGGTTCAAATCTATTTTTATTAGATAGCATAAGGTAACCTTGATATCGAAGATGACTTAAAAACACCCAGAAAAATAAAATTACCTCTTTAGTTCAGACAATGACCACAAAGGTAGTATAGCATAGGTTTGTATAGATGACGTTATCAGTACATATTTTTCTGATATCTGTGGTAAATACCGTAGGTTTTCTCTCCAAGCTCTGTCACTAGAGCAGTAACTATTTACTAATCTGTGCTTAGAGTCTTAAAATCATTCCGTAAACCAGGATTTCCAATCCTCATAGAATAATGCCTTATCTTTTAACGGTCAATTGAGTATGCTAAAAATTTAGTACAGAACGGTCAAGTGCGTCCTAGCCCTAAAAAGGTTAAGCCTGAAAACTCTGGTACCGACAAATGCTAAACAAATTCGTCTATTCAGTTGTCGCGCTGAATACTCCCGCTCGTTCATACCAAATATCGCTCCTGCTGTGGCTTCTCTTAATGAACTGACTATCTAAGGCGCTAAGTGGCAATGGACCCATGTTCATAAGGAAGCATGGCATAGAATACTTCTAGGAAAAGAACCTAGCGAATTGTTTCCTTGGCTGGGCCTTGACTTCGGGTCAATCCTTATTCAAATCAATACGGGTCGGCAGCACATAGTGGCTTTTTTTTAGTATGCACACGACCGATGCGATGTAGAAACTAGATAAGTATCACTCGAGGGAACTCGAGATTTTGGTGGTAGTACGAGCGGTCAAACGTATTAACTATTACTTGTATGGACGCCATTTCAAGATGATTATACGGTATCCCGACTGCGACGCGCTTTAAGCCTCGAAGCACAAGGAAGACTTGCTGTTTCACATCCATAATGGTATATTCGCAAAAATTTGAATTTGAAATAAATACAGGAAGGGCGAGCGGATGCAGCATGCCGATATTGTTAAACTGAAATACCTTTAACAGGCAAAGTCTTGAATAACAGTTTGATTAATGATTATTCATCTGAATAAACAGTAAACAACGTCGAGATAGTTACGTACGTACTATCATAGACGGTTTCCATTGAGATGAGACCGTCCAGGGATGTTATCTGCAAGAAAATGTCAAGATAGGTATCTGAAAAGCGAGACCCAATCTTGGGTAGGTACACAACGGTTGACTGTTGTACCTAAATCTTTCCAAAGAAGCTTTAGTAATTAATACCTTATGACTCTTCATAAAATTATGGAAGTTACTATTTTGAAAAAATTAGCACCGTTAAAGATTTTTTTCACCGTTAAAATTGGGACAATTGCATCGTTTTCAGGACCTCGAATGTTTAGATCAACGCAAGTTCACTTGCGCTCTATTAGCAAACCGACCGTGCCATTCGAAGCTATACCTACACGTCGACGTACCGAGTAAGCCAGGCACTTCAGATGAACAGGAACGTGTAACCTTCACAGTAGACTCCTATGCATATTCCCCCACCGCTAGGTGAGGCCGCGGTGGTAACTGTAGGTCTGTCGGGAGTCCTGGGGTCATCCTTCCGAGAGCTTACCCGGGGCTCCCAACCGTAGGCATATTAGGTAGGAAACGTGTGGTTTTTAGTCGGTAGGAGTCCGGCATGGCATTCATGTAGGATTCCCTCTTTAAAAATACTCCTATGCAAAGTAAGTTCTGTTACGCTATACAAACTACAAAGGCGAGCATTGAACCTTGGTGGCCCAAGCAAGTATTTCATCTCTTCCTAGCCCCAAAACAAGTGATTATAATCGATGTCCCTGTATAGTAGCCCCAGGTATCAGTAGGGCTAATAGTCTTATCATGATAAGGGATTACGAGACTTCAAATTCGCACACCGCATCAGAAAGTCCGAACTGCAGGCGTAGCTCCTCTTATTTCAGTGCCAAAACTGTTTACCAGCGGAATTGCCTAATTTGGTCAACCACTGAAGTACCTAGTTTGAAACTTCTTGAACGACACGTACAACAACGACACAGACATCTTCTAAACATAAGGCGAGATTTGACAGAAATCGTGCAAAAAAAAATCATAGTTTTTACAGAGGCATCTTTGTTTAAGTTTACAGCGTTCTCGACAACGGCCGCTGTCTTCTAAAGAAAGCATTAGGACATCATAGACGGGCGCTAAAGGTCCCCACAATCAACAGCGGGGCGCCCAAAACCTCGTGGTGAGCTACAGCTTAGGTTAGGTCATCTGGCGCATTGGCGCTGACGCTGACGGCACCGCACCCAGCGAGTACTTGATTCTCAGAAACCACAAATTGAAAAATCTGGTGAGGTATTTTCATTTTAGTTTCTTCAGTCTAATCGGTATTAAAATGCTAGCTGAATTATTAGACAAATGATGCTATTGGGACGTGGAGTCACCAAATTAGCTAATAAAGTATTTAAATGAAAAGATGCTATTGGGGCGTGTAGTCGCCAATAAGCCACTAATATCCCTATCCTGAATCAACTTATTTATTTATTATTTGTATTAAGCCACAAAAAGTGGATATCCCAATCCTGAAAGAATAATGGTCCCCTGTGTAACACGGCGTACAAGACCGCTTAGGGCACAGCATCGACCCTACCAACATCCCCTAGGGCCCCTGTCTTTGACAGCATCGACCTCTCCCCTACATATCCTTACCCGTATATGAAAAAAAAAAAAAAAAAAAAAAAAACTGTTGTCATGTGGAATGAGCAGTAAGAACCACTAAAAGTGGATATCCCAATCCTGAAAGAATAATGGTCCCCTGTGTAACACGGCGTACAAGACCGCTTAGGGCACAGCATCGACCCTACCAACATCCCCTAGGGCCCCTGTCTTTGACAGCATCGACCTCTCCCCTACATATCCTTACCCGTGTATAAAAAAAAAAAAAAAATACTGTTGTCATGTGGAATGAGCAGTAAGAACCACTAAAAGTGGATATCCCAATCCTGAAAGAATAATGGTCCCCTGTGTAACACGGCGTACAAGACCGCTTAGGGCACAGCATCGACCCTACCAACATCCCCTAGGGCCCCTGTCTTTGACAGCATCGACCTCTCCCCTACAAATCCTTACCTGTGTATAAAAAAAAAAAAAATTACTGTTGCCATGTATTTACATGTGCGCAGGTCCATGTGTTGTGGCGTCATTTGGGAGAGGCCTACGTCCAGCAGTGGACTGATACAGGCTGATTTGATTCATTGATTGATGTGGAACGAGCAGTAGTAGCATTCAGTGAGCGCATCATAACCAGCTCACCGTCTTCATTAACTATGAGCGGTGACACTCTACATGCTACCACGATGTAAGGTTATGACCAATGGAATTATATTTGCTTAACCAAGTTTTTCTGGTTCCGTGTACTGTAGAACTACCAAGCCTCAGCTTTTAATATTTATTTTGCAGATCTAGACCTTAACACACGATGCAGAGCACGCATCGCCGATCAGTATGGCCGTGTCGCCACACCGAGAATTACTAATTAAAATCTATTTGATTATAAATAGATTAAAACCATTACAATGAGCAACTTTACTGATACCTTACTATTTTGTGATATAAGGTTCGAATAGAAATAGTTGTAGAATTTATTAACACTGATTTGTATAACTTGATGTAGTGGTGAACTAATTAGGTTACTTAAGTGTTATGTGACTATGTAGGTTCGTAAGAACCTACAATAAAAACTATTGTTAAATTCTTATTGACAATTATTACGAATATTGTCGACATTTAAAAATGTTTTTAATCAAAACAGGATTTTTGTTATTCCTATAGTTCCGGCAATGTTCATTTTACTGAGAATGAATTAATCTTTGTATTTTAACGATTTCATTCAATTTAACAGTTTGTTTGACTAATTAAATTAATAACTTTATTTCTCAAAAATAAATTGAACCACATTTCTTTGATTTAAAAAGAAAACATTAAATATCAAGCCACGTGTTTTGTGAGAACAATTTGAGTGGCGGGGATTTATAAATAGACAGTGGTTGTGGCCGAGGGCTCACTTTTGCTGCTGGAATTTGGAGAGAAAACATTGTCGCTAGATTCTATGTTGGTTTTAATTTGGAATAAAAATTATGTTGTAATAACCTACTGGAAGTTAAAAGAGTGGCCGGAGTTTTATTGCCAGGTTCTTTTTTCTCCAGCTCTACCTATTGCGTTGCGAATCTGGCAGTAAATGTAGATTGTGACTTACATGAATAAAGATTTTTCATTTAATTTCATTTTATTTCATTGGTGTTCCATTTTCTTGTTTTTATTACCGTGTTTCTGAAATAAATACCGCCTAAGTATTTATTTCACTATTATTTAACTAGATATCCATCTATAAGTGTAATAAAGCATAAAGCAGACCCGATGACCTACTCCAGGTCAGCGGGCCTGCGCTTTTTAAAAACAGCTGCCGCATGTCTACTCCGACATATATAATAGGGTTCCGTTTTTACCCTTTGGGTACGCAAATCTAACAACAAGCTTTATCGCCAGCTTTTAGAATTTATTTATTGATTGCATAATACTTTGCCGAATGGGCTTATTGAAGGCCAATCATAATATAGATAAGCTTAGGTTATAGACAAGAGATTGTCTTAAGAGTTCTAAACTTATCCTTTAGAGACTCGGTTACCATTAACATGAATGAACGATTATAGTCAATGATAACAAAAGTTGCGAATATTGAAAAAAGTGCTTTATAAAATGGATTCACCAAATCTTTGACGAATGAGGGCTGTCGAAGTGTTAATTTTTTTAAATTTGCAGGAGTAATTTTAAAAGTATACAATTAGCAAAAGTTTAGTTTTGACTCTAGAAAAAGTTTGTATGCTAAATTATTGATGGGACATTATAACTTTAATTCTAAATTTTAATGAAAGACAATAGTCTTTCATTAACTTTCATTCATCATTCATTACATTTCATCATCATTAACATACTCAATTGCCGACTTAATTTATCAATTAAGTCGGCAATTAAGTATTTAATTTTATTGCATTTCTGTATTTTTTAATACAATTCTGTTGCTTTATTTTAATCCAGTCAGATTTATATTACATGACTTTAGCAAATTCTTGTTCAGCCTAGAAAGTACGTACACGAAAAGCATAAATGCACACTCCAATAGAACTGTATGCTGCGCCGCTTCATAAAACGCATACCGTCATTTGCAACCTGCGAGACTGAGAGTGACGTGTATGAACTTTCCGCGATCTTGACGTGTTAGTAATGTATTTCTACCAGCATTATGCCTCAAACTGGATGTGAGCGATGAGCGGGTGACTACGCAGTGGCGAGAGAATAAGCAACTTCGAACAAAATCACCGAGCGCTGATTGCTTATGTGCGAGCGTAGAATTTGTTAGCACTACGAGTCGCGCCAAGAACACTTTAATCAAATTAGTTATAAATTTAGTTAAAGTTTGCATAGCGCGGATCGGTTCATACGTTTGTTATCGTTTGTTCGAAGTTGCCTTCGCTCTTGTATTCTGCCACAGGCCGCGGAAACTCCATACAAATGATTCGTCTTCAATTCTGTCACCTACACTCAAAACACGTTATGTTTGTACAGAGCTTGAATGTGTGTGTGACCACGAAGGCTAAGCAAATACCCTCCGACTATAATGACAGCGATGGCGGGGGTGGCTAAGCTTGCTCAGTGAGAGGTAGGGAGTTGCCTTTCTGTATGTAATGTTATTATATTATTATCTTTGATTCTGGCGCTCGCTTTTGCCGTAGCTTCGCTCGTCGCTGACATCTAGTTTGAGGTCTTACGATCACTACACACCAGCCGTCATCCGCGTACTGTTGAATGCATAATGTAGGTAAGTAAGACTGCATAGTTTGTTATAATCAGACAAGTTTTGTATAAACATACGGGAGTAAATGGAATTAGGCTTGGTTTTAACTGGCAGCTTTTGTATTAAGAAATTATCTCTGCACCAGGAAATCGAATTGTGTGTTTCAGTACGACAGTGTCGTAAAACTGTGTTAGTATGGCTTAACTTTAAAGTTTTAGTTATGCAAAGCTGTACTGTAGGCAGGTAGATAAAATCACGATAGCCAGGCGGGTTGTGTTTTCCAGTTTTCACTTTCTTCGCAAAAAAATGGTAGATAATATAGGGAGATACCCATCACACTTAAAGAAAAGGCCAAGGGAGAGTCGTGCTCACGTTTTGTAACAAAAACATGGACGAGAGCCCCCTTATTTTTTCTCTTTTCAGAAATTTGATTTTCTAGTGACAACGTAAATTTTCCGCTTCGGCCGCCTAGGAAACCGGAGTTTGGTAACTGGTTTCCATTCAGGATTTTTTAATACGTCTACGTAACTGGTTACCATGAAGGATTATTTAGTACTTCTACGTAATTGGTTACCATGATGGAGTTTTTAGTACGTCTACGTAAATGGTTTCCATGAAATAGTTATTAAGTATAGTGGCAACAGAAATGCATCACCGGTGAAAATTTACAACCGTCTAGCTTGTACGATTCATGAGATACAGCCTGGTGGCACACAGATGGACAGACAGAGGGACGGCAGAGTCTCAATAATAGTGTAGGATCCCGTTTTTACCCCACGTGTACGGAACCATAAAAATCGGCCCACTCGTTTACTAGTTACTGTTGGTTTTAATTTGTTCTCTTGTGTGACAAACCTGACTTAATTAGAGAGTTATTTTTATTTTTGTTTTATCATTCACAGCTTCTACAATTTATAAAGTAGATTAATATCGTCTTTCCCAGTTATTTTATGGTATATTTTTCGTCATTATCTTCAGACCAAACCCTTGACTGCATTATTTACTCTCCACTGTTGGTTGCAATTCAGTCACTGTACTACATGCTATCGAAACTGTGGCATAGCAGAAATTGTTAATGGCATGGCTGTTTATCTTTACTACGCAATCGAGATCATGTGAAACTTCTGTTATTATAGCTTCCAAATACAAATAAAAGAGAACCGGTGACAGAATGCAGCCCTGTCTCACACCTTTTTGAACCGAAACAGCATTGGTTTCTTCTCCTTCTACTCTGACTTCCTGATTCCAGTATACGCTTTGGATATAATGGCGATCTCTATCGTCGAGGTCAATATCCTTCAGTAAATTTACTAGTTGACCATGCTACACTCGATCGAAAGCCTTTTCATAATTCACAAATCAAAGATAGACATCCTGCTCTATATATCTCTACACTTCTGGACCAGAACCTGAACAGCAAACAGCATCTCCCTTGTTCGCCAAAATTAAAATGACTGTCCCCAAGTTGTTTGTAACAGCAGATTTTAATATATATTTCTTCTATGGTAACGGCCTCCGCGTCTTTCTGCGAGTAGATCATGCTCGTTAAAGAGGCAGCAGGGAGGAAGCGTGATAGAACTCTCACACCACACCCAAGTTCCGCAGTCTTGCTACCGCAGACTAGTCTTCGTCCAAGACTATCGGCCTCCTGTTCGTCATACTTTACCTTATTGTTTTCAATTTAACCGTTTTTAATGACAAAAAGAAAATAAGTACCTTCTAACTCTCCTTTCGTCGTCAGTTTCGTAGAAAACCTAAGTTACATTATGATAAGTACTCCTTGGTAACCAGTTACATAGCAGTATTAAATAATCCTTCATGGTAACCAGTTACGTAGACGTATTAAAAAATCCTTAATGGAAACCAGTTACCAAACTCCGGTTTCTTAGGCGGCCGAAGCGAAATTTTCTTTTCCGCTTCGGCCGCCTAGGAAACCGGAGTTTGGTAACTGGTTTCCATTAAGGATTTTTTAATACGTCTACGTAACTGGTTACCATGAAGGATTATTTAATACTGCTATGTAACTGGTTACCAAGGAGTACTTATCATAATGTAACTTAGGTATTCTACGAAACTGACGACGAAAGGAGAGTTAGAAGGTACTTATTTTCTTTTTGTCATTAAAAACGGTTAAATTGAAAACAATAAAGTAAAGTATGACGAACAGGAGGCCGATAGTCTTGGACGAAGACTAGTCTGCGGTAGCAAGACTGCGGAACTCGGGTGTGGTGTGAGAGTTCTATCACGCTTCCTCCCTGCTGCCTCTTTAACGAGCATGATCTACTCGCAGAAAGACGCGGAGGCTGTTACCATAGTAGAAATATATAGGTATTAAAATCTGCTGTTACAAACAACTTGGGGACAGTCAGTTTAATTTTGGCGAACAAGGGAGATGCTGTTTGCTGTTCAGGTTCTGGTCCAGAAATGTAGAGATAGGTATAGAGCAGGATGTCTATCTTTGATTTGTGAATTATGAATGAATGAATGAATTTATTTAATAAAAAGCAACAATGGCTCATATTTGTTAGTAGTGCTTATATCTAGGTTAGAATATTATATTCCAAAAACAAATGTTTGTGAAACTGAAATAAAAATTAGGTACAATAAATACAATTAGGTACAATAATTAAATGTCAATAAATACAATAATTAAAATGTCAATAGATACAATAATTTAAAAAGTCAATAAATACAACAATTAAAAATGTCAATAAATACAACAATTAAAAATTTCAATAAATACAAGTACAGTAGGTAAATTTTATACAATTACAATAATTAAAAAAAAAAAAAATAAAATTGCAATAAATAAGTTTATAATTATGAAAAGGCTTTCGATCGAGTGTAGCATGGTCAACTAGTAAATTTACTGAAGGATATTGACCTCGACGATAGAGATCGCCATTATATCCAAAGCGTATACTGGAATCAGGAAGTCAGAGTAGAAGGAGAAGAAACCAATGCTGTTTCGGTTCAAAAAGGTGTGATACAGGGCTGCATTCTGTCACCGGTTCTCTTTTATTTGTATTTGGAAGCTATAATAACAGAAGTTTCACATGATCTCGATTGCGTAGTAAAGATAAACAGCCATGCCATTAACAATTTCTGCTATGCCACAGTTTCGATAGAATGTAGTACAGTGACTGAATCGCAACCAACAGTGGAGAGTAAATAATGCAGTCAAAGGTTTGGTCTGAAGATAATGACGAAAAATATACCATAAAATAACTGGGAAAGACGATATTAATCTACTTTATAAATTGTAGAATGATTTATTGCTGTGAATGATAAAACAAAAATAAAAATAACTATCTAATTGAGTCAGGTTTGTCACAAGAGAACAAATTAAAACCAACAGTAACTAGTAAACGAGTGGGCCGATTTTTATGGTTCCGTACACGTGGGGTAAAAACGGGATCCTACACTATTATTGAGACTCTGCCGTCCCTCTGTCTGTCCATCTGTGTGCCACCAGGCTGTATCTCATGAATCGTACAAGCTAGACGGTTGTAAATTTTCACCGGTGATGCATTTCTGTTGCCACTATACCTACTTAATAACTATTTCATGGAAACCAGTTACGTAGACGTACTAAAAACTCCATCATGGTAACCAATTACTTAGAAGTACTAAATAATCCTTCATGGTAACCAGTTACGTAGACGTATTAAAAAGTCCTGAATGGAAACAAGTTACCAAACTCCGGTTTCCTAGGCGGCCGAAGCGAAAATTTTCACAGAATGATGACGCTTGCTTGACGTGATTTTTTTTAACGTGAGGGATTATGTATATGAAATAGCATCGGGTATTCGGGTGTGATCTCGCTTCATAGATGCTATGCCGAACTCCTACAGACTAAAAAACCTCACGAATTGCTAACTGTGTACGGTTGGGAGCCCCGGGTAAGCCCTCGGAAGGATTTCTGGAAGCCTCGGAAGGTTGCCTGGAAGAAATCGCTCTCAGCGAAAAGGCCGCCTATTGTACATATATTCTTAATTTTTATTCTCCTTAATTGTATTCTTTTAATGGTGTACAATAAAGAATATTTATTATTATTATTTTTTGTATAATATATATGTCGCCACACCGAGAATTACTAATTAAAATCTATTTGATTATAAATAGATTAAAACCATTACAATGAGCAACTTTACTGATACCTTACTATTTTGTGATATAAGGTTCGAATAGAAATAGTTGTAGAATTTATTAACACTGATTTGTATAACTTGATGTAGTGGTGAACTAATTAGGTTACTTAAGTGTTATGTGACTATGTAGGTTCGTAAGAACCTACAATAAAAACTATTGTTAAATTCTTATTGACAATTATTACGAATATTGTCGACATTTAAAAATGTTTTTAATCAAAACAGGATTTTTGTTATTCCTATAGTTTCGGCAATGTTCATTTTACTGAGAATGAATTAATCTTTGTATTTTAACGATTTCATTCAATTTAACAGTTTGTTTGACTAATTAAATTAATAACTTTATTTCTCAAAAATAAATTGAACCACATTTCTTTGATTTAAAAAGATAACATTAAATATCAAGCCACGTGTTTTGTGAGAACAATTTGAGTGGCGGGGATTTATAAATAGACAGTGGTTGTGGTTGTGGCCGAGGGCTCACTTTTGCTGCTGGAATTTGGAGAGAAAACATTGTCGCTAGATTCTATGTTGGTTTTAATTTGGAATAAAAATTATGTTGTAATAACCTACTGGAAGTTAAAAGAGTGGCCGGAGTTTTATTGCCAGGTTCTTTTTTCTCCAGCTCTACCTATTGCGTTGCGAATCTGGCAATAAATGTAGATTGTGACTTACATGAATAAAGATTTTTCATTTAATTTCATTTTATTTCATTGGTGTTCCATTTGCTTGTTTTTATTACCGTGTTTCTGAAATAATTATCGCCTAAGTATTTATTTCACTATTATTTAACTAGATATCCATCTATAAGTGTAATAAAGCATAAAGCAGACCCGATGACCTACTCCAGGTCAGCGGGCCTGCGCTTTTTAAAAACAGCTGCCGCATGTCTACTCCGACATCAGAAGTGGGATCACTACCTACAAAATACTGTGCGAGACTATTTATATTTCAGGATCTTTGCTATGAAGACTGTGTACCAGTTTACCAACGCGCCGCACGCGGTTACGGGCGCGCCGGCGTGTTCCGCGGCTGTGCGAGATCCTGGTGCTAGTAAGTCTTCCACCAGCACCGTCACACAGCTACAACAGCAAAGGGGTAATGTACCACCTGAATTTTATTTTAATATGATCACAGTTAAGTAATGTATGAGTGATCGCCTGTCGAAACAACAATAGAAAGTTATGATTAAGTACCGATGTGCTTCTACCCTCATATGACCTAGACGGTAACGTCGCGTTGGCGACTGCAATTGATGTAATCATGTTTTTTTTTTGTTTTGTTTCAAACGAACTATGTTATCAAGTGACTACGATATACGTATGAAAATAACTAGACTGCTGAAGGGCCGCGCTAACAGAGGGTCACCATAAGCTAGTCTGCCAGCTTAGTGGTTACGAAATTGCGATGCAGTAGCAGCGATGATAGGTTAAGTTACCTCTTCTATATTATGTAAGCGTTCAAACGCGAATTGATCACAACCACCACCGAAACTGTTAAAATATTCCATTGATAGTGGAAACGCTTCTTACTGTAATTTTTGTAGTAAGTCCGGTCATACCTCTCGTGAGTGACGTTTTAAAGCTACTACAACAGATTCGGATAAACGTACGGTTGAAAGAAACTTGTGTTCCCAATGCAACAATAACCCGGCCAACACAACGGTTATACGAACAAACTTATAGTAGGTACTTGAATTTTATTCATTTTGATCAAAAGCCGTTTACACATTTGGTACCTGCTATCGCCGCGAAAAGCACATAACCTATAATATGAACTCTGTTCTTAACTAGTCCAGCTTGAACACAATGCGTGTGAGGATAGGTAAGGTAATTAATAATACCATCTTTGATAGCGGGGTTAAGTGCTTGTTAATTCGTGAGTCAATCTCATACATTTTGCCGGAAAACCGAAAACGTGTGGTCAACAAAATTACTTGGTGGCATAGGTTTCCTGTTGTTTCTACGAGCATCTTAAGTCTATCTAGATTCTAGATAATAGAATTAACGTAGAAATTGAATGTCACATTTCACAAGATTATTACTTCAGACGTGTTGGTAGGTTCAAATCTATTTTTATTAGATAGCATAAGGTAACCTTGATATCGAAGATGACTTAAAAACACCCAGAAAAATAAAATTACCTCTTTAGTTCAGACAATGACCACAAAGGTAGTATAGCATAGGTTTGTATAGATGACGTTATCAGTACATATTTTTCTGATATCTGTGGTAAATACCGTAGGTTTTCTCTCCAAGCTCTGTCACTAGAGCAGTAACTATTTACTAATCTGTGCTTAGAGTCTTAAAATCATTCCGTAAACCAGGATTTCCAATCCTCATAGAATAATGCCTTTTCTTTTAACGGTCAATTGAGTATGCTAAAAATTTAGTACAGAACGGTCAAGTGCGTCCTAGCCCTAAAAAGGTTAAGCCTGAAAACTCTGGTACCGACAAATGCTAAACAAATTCGTCTATTCAGTTGTCGCGCTGAATACTCCCGCTCGTTCATACCAAATATCGCTCCTGCTGTGGCTTCTCTTAATGAACTGACTATCTAAGGCGCTAAGTGGCAATGGACCCATGTTCATAAGGAAGCATGGCATAGAATACTTCTAGGAAAAGAACCTAGCGAATTGTTTCCTTGGCTGGGCCTTGACTTCGGGTCAATCCTTATTCAAATCAATACGGGTCGGCAGCACATAGTGGCTTTTTTTTAGTATGCACACGACCGATGCGATGTAGAAACTAGATAAGTATCACTCGAGGGAACTCGAGATTTTGGTGGTAGTACGAGCGGTCAAACGTATTAACTATTACTTGTATGGACGCCATTTCAAGATGATTATACGGTATCCCGACTGCGACGCGCTTTAAGCCTCGAAGCACAAGGAAGACTTGCTGTTTCACATCCATAATGGTATATTCGCAAAAATTTGAATTTGAAATAAATACAGGAAGGGCGAGCGGATGCAGCATGCCGATATTGTTAAACTGAAATACCTTTAACAGGCAAAGTCTTGAATAACAGTTTGATTAATGATTATTCATCTGAATAAACAGTAAACAACGTCGAGATAGTTACGTACGTACTATCATAGACGGTTTCCATTGAGATGAGACCGTCCAGGGATGTTATCTGCAAGAAAATGTCAAGATAGGTATCTGAAAAGCGAGACCCAATCTTGGGTAGGTACACAACGGTTGACTGTTGTACCTAAATCTTTCCAAAGAAGCTTTAGTAATTAATACCTTATGACTCTTCATAAAATTATGGAAGTTACTATTTTGAAAAAATTAGCACCGTTAAAGATTTTTTCACCGTTAAAATTGGGACAATTGCATCGTTTTCAGGACCTCGAATGTTTAGATCAACGCAAGTTCACTTGCGCTCTATTAGCAAACCGACCGTGCCATTCGAAGCTATACCTACACGTCGACGTACCGAGTAAGCCAGGCACTTCAGATGAACAGGAACGTGTAACCTTCACAGTAGACTCCTATGCATATTCCCCCACCGCTAGGTGAGGCCGCGGTGGTAACTGTAGGTCTGTCGGGAGTCCTGGGGTCATCCTTCCGAGAGCTTACCCGGGGCTCCCAACCGTAGGCATATTAGGTAGGAAACGTGTGGTTTTTAGTCGGTAGGAGTCCGGCATGGCATTCATGTAGGATTCCCTCTTTAAAAATACTCCTATGCAAAGTAAGTTCTGTTACGCTATACAAACTACAAAGGCGAGCATTGAACCTTGGTGGCCCAAGCAAGTATTTCATCTCTTCCTAGCCCCAAAACAAGTGATTATAATCGATGTCCCTGTATAGTAGCCCCAGGTATCAGTAGGGCTAATAGTCTTATCATGATAAGGGATTACGAGACTTCAAATTCGCACACCGCATCAGAAAGTCCGAACTGCAGGCGTAGCTCCTCTTATTTCAGTGCCAAAACTGTTTACCAGCGGAATTGCCTAATTTGGTCAACCACTGAAGTACCTAGTTTGAAACTTCTTGAACGACACGTACAACAACGACACAGACATCTTCTAAACATAAGGCGAGATTTGACAGAAATCGTGCAAAAAAAAATCATAGTTTTTACAGAGGCATCTTTGTTTAAGTTTACAGCGTTCTCGACAACGGCCGCTGTCTTCTAAAGAAAGCATTAGGACATCATAGACGGGCGCTAAAGGTCCCCACAATCAACAGCGGGGCGCCCAAAACCTCGTGGTGAGCTACAGCTTAGGTTAGGTCATCTGGCGCATTGGCGCTGACGCTGACGGCACCGCACCCAGCGAGTACTTGATTCTCAGAAACCACAAATTGAAAAATCTGGTGAGGTATTTTCATTTTAGTTTCTTCAGTCTAATCGGTATTAAAATGCTAGCTGAATTATTAGACAAATGATGCTATTGGGACGTGGAGTCACCAAATTAGCTAATAAAGTATTTAAATGAAAAGATGCTATTGGGGCGTGGAGTCGCCAATAAGCCACTAATATCCCTATCCTGAATCAACTTATTTATTTATTATTTGTATTAAGCCACAAAAAGTGGATATCCCAATCCTGAAAGAATAATGGTCCCCTGTGTAACACGGCGTACAAGACCGCTTAGGGCACAGCATCGACCCTACCAACATCCCCTAGGGCCCCTGTCTTTGACAGCATCGACCTCTCCCCTACATATCCTTACCCGTATATGAAAAAAAAAAAAAAAAAAAAACTGTTGTCATGTGGAATGAGCAGTAAGAACCACTAAAAGTGGATATCCCAATCCTGAAAGAATAATGGTCCCCTGTGTAACACGGCGTACAAGACCGCTTAGGGCACAGCATCGACCCTACCAACATCCCCTAGGGCCCCTGTCTTTGACAGCATCGACCTCTCCCCTACATATCCTTACCCGTGTATAAAAAAAAAAAAAAAATACTGTTGTCATGTGGAATGAGCAGTAAGAACCACTAAAAGTGGATATCCCAATCCTGAAAGAATAATGGTCCCCTGTGTAACACGGCGTACAAGACCGCTTAGGGCACAGCATCGACCCTACCAACATCCCCTAGGGCCCCTGTCTTTGACAGCATCGACCTCTCCCCTACAAATCCTTACCTGTGTATAAAAAAAAAAAAAATTACTGTTGCCATGTATTTACATGTGCGCAGGTCCATGTGTTGTGGCGTCATTTGGGAGAGGCCTACGTCCAGCAGTGGACTGATACAGGCTGATTTGATTCATTGATTGATGTGGAACGAGCAGTAGTAGCATTCAGTGAGCGCATCATAACCAGCTCACCGTCTTCATTAACTATGAGCGGTGACACTCTACATGCTACCACGATGTAAGGTTATGACCAATGGAATTATATTTGCTTAACCAAGTTTTTCTGGTTCCGTGTACTGTAGAACTACCAAGCCTCAGCTTTTAATATTTATTTTGCAGATCTAGACCTTAACACACGATGCAGAGCACGCATCGCCGATCAGTATGGCCGTGTCGCCACACCGAGAATTACTAATTAAAATCTATTTGATTATAAATAGATTAAAACCATTACAATGAGCAACTTTACTGATACCTTACTATTTTGTGATATAAGGTTCGAATAGAAATAGTTGTAGAATTTATTAACACTGATTTGTATAACTTGATGTAGTGGTGAACTAATTAGGTTACTTAAGTGTTATGTGACTATGTAGGTTCGTAAGAACCTACAATAAAAACTATTGTTAAATTCTTATTGACAATTATTACGAATATTGTCGACATTTAAAAATGTTTTTAATCAAAACAGGATTTTTGTTATTCCTATAGTTCCGGCAATGTTCATTTTACTGAGAATGAATTAATCTTTGTATTTTAACGATTTCATTCAATTTAACAGTTTGTTTGACTAATTAAATTAATAACTTTATTTCTCAAAAATAAATTGAACCACATTTCTTTGATTTAAAAAGAAAACATTAAATATCAAGCCACGTGTTTTGTGAGAACAATTTGAGTGGCGGGGATTTATAAATAGACAGTGGTTGTGGCCGAGGGCTCACTTTTGCTGCTGGAATTTGGAGAGAAAACATTGTCGCTAGATTCTATGTTGGTTTTAATTTGGAATAAAAATTATGTTGTAATAACCTACTGGAAGTTAAAAGAGTGGCCGGAGTTTTATTGCCAGGTTCTTTTTTCTCCAGCTCTACCTATTGCGTTGCGAATCTGGCAGTAAATGTAGATTGTGACTTACATGAATAAAGATTTTTCATTTAATTTCATTTTATTTCATTGGTGTTCCATTTTCTTGTTTTTATTACCGTGTTTCTGAAATAAATACCGCCTAAGTATTTATTTCACTATTATTTAACTAGATATCCATCTATAAGTGTAATAAAGCATAAAGCAGACCCGATGACCTACTCCAGGTCAGCGGGCCTGCGCTTTTTAAAAACAGCTGCCGCATGTCTACTCCGACATATATAATAGGGTTCCGTTTTTACCCTTTGGGTACGCAAATCTAACAACAAGCTTTATCGCCAGCTTTTAGAATTTATTTATTGATTGCATAATACTTTGCCGAATGGGCTTATTGAAGGCCAATCATAATACCAATTGACCGGTTAAATACCTACCTAATAGTAAGCCCGGATATTGTGTCCGTCCGTTCACATCCAAAATTTGATGTAATCCTCGCCCGATTATTTACAGAGGAAGTACATTTGTTACTGAAACCCGGGAGGGTTACCGGAGTCGATTTCATGAATGATGAATATTTAATTCTATTTGGAAACATCCAAATAGTAGATGTGAGGGGCTAAAAAGGCAACATAGAGCGTTTCATTCATAATTTGATTCATTTGCAGATTAGTACTTTGGAGACCGTAAAATGGTAACATTATTTTTATTTTTTTTTTAACGTGAGGAAAAATCCATCATGGATGCTATGCCGGACTCCTACCGCCTAAAGAAAACCTCACGTAACGCCCTACAGCCTATGGTTGAGAGGAAGGATGTCCCAGGACTCCCAACAGACCTACGGCCACCACTGCGGCCTCGCTCACGTGGCGGTTCGGGTGCTATCCTGCGTCTTTGGGGGGTTTCGGGTGTGATCTCGCTTCTAAGGCTGGGCGTGCGTGAACCACTCCCATCACGCTGCCATCATGGGCCTGCTTCTGTAAGGACGGTAAGAGCCCCCTCACCGTACTCAGGCCCCCGGTCATGGTGGCCGATAGTCTTTAGCGAAGACACGTCGGCGGCACCCAGGCCACCGACTGCAGAGCTCGGGTGGGAGAGTTCTCTCCCGTTCCCGCCCCGTCGCTTCTTTCACGAGCATGACCTGCTCCCAGAAAGAGGCGGCGCAGTCCCACTTACTCCCGCTGGAGATTATGGCTTGCAACATGGTCTCGAGCGAGAGATTGTCCACGTCCAGACCCACTACAAGGACCTGGCGCTGTCGCGCCCACGCCGTGCACTCCACAAGCGTGTGGAGCACAGTGTCATCGCTGTGGTCCTGGCAGTGCTGACGCTCGGCCGTGGTATGGTAACATAATTAAATGAATCATAGATCTGCAATTCATTTCATAACCCAATAATTATGTTATTGATTGGCTTTCACATAACATAAAAAGAAAAATACATTTATGTCGTTAAAATAAGCATCTGCATAGCTGTGAAAGTAAACTGTCATTTGCGGTGCAAAAGTTGAGTCATTTTTTTTAATCATAAATGAGCTTAATGATTAAGACTAGGCGTGGACTGAATTGTTTTAGAATGGATTTAATCTTTAAGCTTTTTTATGATTAAGCAAACAGGGCAGTTTCAAACGCTCCCATGAGTCTGATTAAAGAATACCTCTTCTTTCATACATATTATGTGGCGTAAACGAAGTTGCAAGGGTCAACTAGTTTTTAATGTTGTTGTTAAATTTATATTGAATGTCGAAATGACGAAACATGGCCGAGAATGATGTTTATTTTGTTAATCACCAACAATTTGTACCCATGTTGCACAATAAAGTCTTTGAAGTTTGAAGTTTGATTCTCTCGCTCCTGTACACTGCTCCTTACTGGGAGTTACGTTGGTCTTATTTACTTAAGAGATCCATGATTATTATGGCGTTTCTATGTCAATACGAATTTCATTCATCAATGTTTAACGAATCATTAAATTTTAAATAAACCTTTCAATTCAAAATGGATGTGAGATCATGAATCAAAGATTAATCTAGGTGCCATCTTGTTTAAATTTGTTAATTTGAGGAATATTTATCAGGACAATGTCTTATGACTGTTATTCAATTTCAATTCATTTATTTAAATCAGGCTAAATATACCCATACATTAAATTCAGATAAAAATAACCATACATTAAAAATTCATTACAACTCATGTCAAATAAATCACAATACAATAACAATAATAAATCAATAAAATAAAACAATATAAATAATACATGTCTCCATATAAATAACATTCAATACGCAATATAATTCCTTGTCAATAAAAATAAATAATTATAATTTTGAAGTCAAGTAGTCGCCGAAAAAGTCGAAGGTCACTATCAACAGTGTCAATACATACATAAAAATACACAAGTCCTTTAGTATTGCCTCTTCGGCACCTGCACCGACAAGTGTCTGTCACCGCAATGCCGAAGGAAAGTGCAGTCCAACCTGTCTGCAATCATCTTCAGAACACTGTTGGAACTGGCTCGCACTCGCCGAACTAAGGAGGCTGCACGTGACCGCATCGTCGCGTGAAAACAAGCAGTACGCGCCTCTGCGAACATGCCCGAAGCACTACAGAAACGAGGCAGTCCCAACAGCGTTCTGAACGCATTATTATACAGGACACGGAGGTCACTGTATTTCTTTTTATTGTAATCGGCCCACAAGCTGCACGTGTATAGCGTTGTACAGTACGCTCGGAAAAGAGTGATTTTAACTTTAATTGAACAGCGTGCAAACCTGCGGGCAATCATATTGGCCCTAATTGACAATGCCCTTCGCTCTCGCTCGATGTCTTCATTGTCCCTGAGGTCGGTAGTGATAATATGCCCAAGATATTTAAACTTGTACACTCTTACACGGGACAGCGTTTAACACAAGCGTAGGTAAATCCTGATGGGATTCCCCTCCCGCCTCAAAGACCATCCACTGGCTTTTTATCACATTATATTTTAATCCGTGTTCACGGGCGTATTCTTCACAAATTTTAATGACACTGTTGGTCTGATGTGTATACCAATACTGTAACACTGACAGCCCCGGATCTAGGGGGGGGGCAAGCCAGGGCCCGTGCCCCGGGCGGCAAAATCAGGGGGGCGGCAAATCAGAGGGCGACAAATTCAAACTTTGCATACAAATGCAGAAATTATCAGTTAATAACCTTGACAATAGTAGATTACCTACCTAATAATAAATACTCCAACTTATTCAACTCTTTTCACAAGATTGCTCAAATTATACTTATCAGAAATTAACTATAAATATATGCCAGATGCTTGAAAGGAAGCTAACAATTCCAAGATGCATGCATCACTTCTTTACAAACTTGCAGCATGTTGTGGAGGCGGCCAACGCAGGGGCGGCAACAGCCTATTTCATTTCCTGATTTAAAAAAAATTGTTGTTGTTCTTAAAATATCTCTTGTTGCACCATACCTCAACGGATGGCCTTATAAAGTTTCTTTTCTTTTTGTCTCTTAAAAATGAAAATGAGTTAGGCCATTTTTCATACGATTAGATTGAGGATCAGGCACTTCTGCGCCGACCGTGTCAATTGTGCCGCTGGATGGCCAGTTTCCTGCACGGGTGATGTACCTATATGTACTAGTCCTCTATGCTGGTCAGGTCCTCTGCTGTCTGCAGTTTAATTCAAGAGTACCACAGGGATCTGTGTTGTCCAACACTATTTCTTCGGCATATTATCCCTTGGGTGCACTCATTGTTATGCAGACGACAGTACTCTACATGAGAGTTAATCTGGCCGTCCGACGGAGGGGCGGCCCGACCTGGAGGAAAAGAGGCGGCAGCTCGTAGCGTATCTCGACCGGGTCTGATCGCATTTACCAACGAGATTCAGAAAACCTGGTAGATTTAAATGCCAGGCAAAAAAGGCGTGTGCCCCTGTACCCTCTCTTCAAAATGCGATAATACTACTGAAGAACTATCTAGACATCCTGTGACCGTATAGAGGGGGGCGGTCCGATGTAGAAGAAAAGAGGCGGCAGCTCGTGACTGATCTCGACCGGGCCTGACCGTATATCCCAATTTAATTTAGAAAACCTGGCAGATTTAAATGCCAGGAAACACAGGAATGTGCGTTTACAGCTGGAAGATCCCCTTATCTTCTCTACCCTCTCTTCAGAAGGAGAGGAGTAACGGCAACCTCTTCTACCGATTGTCGCCGAAGATTACTGAGCACGGGAGCTTCTGTGTGACGAATACACCGGGAAACTACAGCTTAGTGACAGCACTGCGAGAAACGCAGCCAGGACACAGCGGTGCACACATTGGTGCACAGCGCGAGCGTACCAGCGCCGGGTTCTATTAGCAGGACTGGTCGTGGACATTCTCTCGCTGGAGATCATGGTGGCCATGATCTCCAGTGGGAGTAAGTGGGATGTCGCCTCGACTTTCTGCGAGCAGTTTATGCTCGTGAGTGGCGTGGTGTGGAGTATCGGGGAGAAAGCGGGAAACCGGAGATAACTGCGGCGCCCGCACCGCAGACTTGTCTTCGCCCAAGACTCACGGTCTCCATGACCGGGGCCAGCTCACCTTCTTAACAGATGCAGGCCCAAGAAGACAGTGTGTCCTGAACGTTTCACGCACGCCACAGGGTCCAAAAAGCGGGATAACACCTGAACAACCCCCAAAGATACGGGAGAGGACCCGAACCCCCTTGGTATGGTCGCAATGGTAGTCAAAGTCTGTTGGGAATCCTGAGATATCCTTCCGATGGCTTACCCGGGGCACCAGACCGTAGGCAGTGGTAGGTCTTGTGTGCTTTCAGTCGGTAAGAGTTCGGCATAGCAACCATGACGGATTTCCATACGTATCTATCTAAAAAATTCCTCTCTTCAGAATGCGATAATACTACTGAAGGACTATCTAGATTCTAGAATCCTAGACATTCTCGGTCTAGACGTCCACCGCGATCTCCGAATTCATCTCTCGCGAAAAAAGGAGCTCTAAATAAGGTGAGGTGGTTCATTACGCGGTTTACGCCACCATAGAGGTGTCTGCTGTACAAGACGCAGATTTGTGCCTTCGCTAATACTAGATACTCTCAACTTTGACCTAAGGAACTTAATAAAATTGGGGGGGGGGGGGGGGGGTTCATGGGGGCGGCATTTTCACATTTTGCCTCGCCTAAAAAAATCTCTAGATCCGGGGCTGAACACCGAGACCAGTTCCAGTGGTAGGTTAATGCCATGTAACTTCTCCCACAACAGGTCATACGCCACCAAATCAAACGCCCTGGACATGTCAAGGAAGCACGCAAAAACGGGAGTTCTACGATTTGTATAGTACTTGATGGTATGCTTGAGAGACAGTATAGCGCTTTTCTGCAGACAGTTTAGGTCGAAACCCGAACTAGTGATAACCAGTTCGGGTTTCGACCTAAACTGTATTTTAATCCAAGTGACGTATTTGTTCAACTGTGTCTAAATCAAACCATCAAATACCTTAGCTACCACAGTGGCAAGTGATATAGGCCGTATTGTCACTTTTTTTACCCTTAGGTTAGCAACTTTAAAAATCGAAATTTGGTGTCATTGTTGATTCAAGCCAACACGCCACATCCCCGTTTGATGTGGTCTGATGCTCATAGGGGTCGGCGCGGCGTAACGTGTTACGCTGACGACACCCTAGTTACGGCGCTAGGAACAACGCACCGAGACGCAGCACTAAAGGCCATTGTAGGTGTTGCTTAAGTCGTGGGTTCGGATTCGGCGGCTGGGTCTCGAGGTCGCTCTTCACAAATCCGAGACTATGTGCTTCCACGGACATGGGATAGGGCCACCTGCGGGATCCAGCCTACAGATAGTTAGCTTCAGTATCGGCATCGAGCCCTCAATGAAGTATATGGGGCTCGTACTCGATGGACGGTGGAACTTCGGACATTGCTTCCGAAGTTTGGTCCCAAAATTGAGGGAGGCATCAGCCGCACTCGTGCGGCTGATGCCCAACATCAGGAGACCCAACGCTCCCTAGAGGAGACTGTGTCTGGGGATCGTGCGAAGTATGGCCCTATACGGAGCAATGTGGCTAGATTGCTTATTCCGTAGACGGTGATGGCCGTCAGGGTGATAAGGGGATACCGCACGATCTCAGGTGAGGTGGCATGTCTCCTAGCCGGGACCCCTCCATGAGACCTGGAAGCGAGAGCCCTTGCGTCTCTATTTAGATCACGCAAGAAGGCGCTGGAGCACACTCTGCTGCTTCTCCTGCTGGAGCGTCTCGAGAAATCGAGGCCCAGCGGTCTCAGCTCTACCAGGAAACCGTGGAGACATGGAAGGTGCCACGAGCAACCAAAGAGGGATTTGACACAATCGCAGACGTCAGACCGGTCATGGACCAGTGGCTGGAGAGGAGACACGGTGCTGTCTCCTACCGGTTGTCACAGATACTTACCGGGCACGGTAGCTTCGGTAAGTATCTGTGGCGAAGACACCGGGAAACCACGGCCGAGTGTCAGCACTGCGAGGACCACAGCGCTCCACACGCTGGTGTAGCGTGGGCGCAACAGCGCCAGGTCCTCGTGGTAGGTCTGGACGTGGAAACTCTCTCCATGGTCTCCAGCGGGAGTAAATGGGACTGCGCCGCCTCTTTCTGTGAGTAGGTCATGCTCGTGAAGGAGGCGGCGGGGTGGGAGCGGGAGAGAACTCTCCCACCCGAGTTCTGTAGTCGGCCTCCATGAGCAGGGGCCTGAGGACGGTAAATGGGCTGCTCACCGTCCTTACAGAAGCAGGCACGGCTGTGTTACGTGAGGGTTTCACGCACACCCCCCCTAAGAAGCGGGATGAAACCCGAAAACCCCCCCAAAGACGCGGGAACCACCCCCTAGACTAGACTTTAGTGGTAGCCGTAGTTTTTTTGGGAGTCTTGGGACATCCTTCCGAGGGCTTACCCGGGCTTACTCCCAACCATAGGCTGTTGGGCGTTACGTGAGATTTTTTAGTCGGTAGGAGTCCGGCGTAGCATCCATGAAGGATTTTCTCTCACGTTAAACAAAAAAAAGCCAACATAAATGAGCTACTGAACCATTTTAAACCACAAACCCCACTTTTATTTGCGTTCCCAGAATCGAAAACACGATGGGAACGACCACAGTTTAAACAATACATCGATTTAGTGTCAATATTTGTGTATAAACCACAGTTTTTTAAATAGAGTACCTACACGGTTTGACGATTTAAAAAATGAAGAAAAAAAATTTTTCAATAAAAAATAAAACCGACTTCAAGCAAATCCTGAAAAATAAAATTTACTTAGCACAAAGTAATATGTATTTTATTTTATCAGATTTTATTCAATATCATATTGAAGTCGGCGCCAAGTAAACCCATAGTTTTATGTAGGTATTATGTTGATGGCACCAACTTCAATATTATATTGAATTAAATATGATAAATCAAAATACATATTACTTAATGCTAAGTAAATTTTATTTTTTGCTTGAAGGATTTACTTGAAGTCGGATTTGCTTGAAGTCGGTTTTATTTTTTATTGAAAAATTTTTTTTCTTCATTTTAAGTGACGGGTGAATATAAAAAATATACCTATCTAGGTGAAAGTTCTCATCGATACAAATCAATCAAGCCCATACACAAGGTAGCTGCTGTAAATCGTTAAGGGATTCCCTCGACTGTCTTTCGGTTCCATCATCAGATCGACTACAGACATTCATTAAATTGTAGTACCTTTAAGCACTGAATTAAAAAGTTAACAAACGCACTAGTTGTCCCTACAATTTTCGGTGGTTGCCCTCGATTTCTCCTGAATCCCATCATCAGATTCTGACCTGGAGAAATTGGGACCACCTCAGCAGTGAACTCTATCCAACAAAAAGCAGATTTGAAATTCGTCTATAATTAACGAAATATCGGTGAACATACTTACATAAAACATTGAGAACTTCCTTTTTTTTTAACCCGGATCTATCAATCTAAGTGTAAAGTTCTCATCAATACAAATCAATCAAGCCCAAACACAAGGTAACTGCTGTAAATTGTTAAGGAATGTCCTCGACTGTCTTTCGACTCTATCATCAGATCGACTCCAGACCTTCATTAAAATGTAGAACATTAAAGCACTTAATTATAAAGTTAACAAGCGCACTAGTTGTCCCTACAATTTTCGGTGGTTGCCCTTGTTTTCTCCTGGATCCCATCATCACATCCTGACTTGGTGAAAATGGGACCACCTCAGAAGTAAACCCTATTCAACAAAAAAAGAAATTTTGAAATCCGTCTATAATTGACGGAAATATCGCTTAACATACATAAAAAAAATACATACAGACGAATTGAGAACCTCCTCCTTTTTTTGAAGTCGTTTAAAAAGCGCTTTGGCTTACAAACAAATTGGTGTTAGGATTAATCAAATGGTGTGAATGTTGCACGCACCTTCTACTAATATTGGTACTCGCGGATTCACCCGCGTGAGATTCTTTTCCCGTTCCCACTTACCATGGAATCGTTGTTCTATTTTAAACAGGGTATGACATCCTTGGCCGGATAAATAATACCAAAAATATCATTTTAGGTTCCCAAAGGTTAAAAACGGGACCTTATTACTAAGACTTCGTCCGTCACGTGATAGCTAGAAAGCTGAAATTTTTACAAATTATGTATTTCTGTTGCCGCTGTAACAACAAATACTAAAATCAGCAAAAAGGTGGGATTAAGGGGGGCTGCCATACAACAAACGTGATTTTATTGCTGTCTTTTGGTACTGTCTTTCTGTGCGCAAGTCCGACTCGCTCTTGGCCGGTTGTCTTTGTTTTTGTGTGTCTATACCTAGTATTAAATAATTAATTACTAGAACAAAGGCGTCCGTCGCTGTTATAAAAAGCGTCGCAGCGGTGTTTAAGACGTGGCGTCGCGTCGAGACGCTTGAGCGCTCTGATGGATAACGTCAGGCTTAGAATAGCAGTTATAAAATCAAATACTTAAGCATTATCCATAGTATACAATGGCGTACTTATTAGTTAAAGGCGCACCCGTCATTTATTTTCGTCATTTATAAAAACAATTATGATGACGTCATCAACTCTACAACCACTCGAGATTTTGACAGGTACCTTGAGCCACACAGCATTGGCGTTTGTGCGGAAAAGTAAGTAAAGGGATTCTATTAGCTGCCAGTGGTGTAACTGGTGGTACTACTTTGATTTCTATTCATGGACCTGTCTCGCAAGTGCCTATGTATTACGATTATGCGGAATAGATGTTTTTTTGAGTTATCTTTTTGAATTTTGAGTCGGATGCGTATAGCCCACCTGCTGAAATGTGATCACCGTAGCCCATGGACGTTTGTAACACCGGAGGTGCTACCCTCGAACTGTCGATCCTGCAGAAACCTTCTAAGACCCCTTTAAAAGAACAAAAAAGACCAAGCTCTGAACAAAAGCGCAATTCGGTTGCAAGCATGCCGGACAAGTCAACTGGCCGCTCTGCGTAAGCAAGGAGACTGGCACACACCGGTCTCGCCGCTTATGCAACCAGCGCAGCGGCCAGTTGACTCGCACACACATGCCTGGCGAGTTAGTTGTGATGCAACCGATTCACGTGTTTGTTCTGATCTTGTTCTCTGTCCGTTTACTTACTAGAGGACGTCACGCGGTTAAACCCGCATAGCTCCCGTTACCGTGGGAATATGGGAATAAAATATAGCCTATGTATGTTACTCAGGGTGAATGTAGCTTTCCAATGGTAATATTTTTTTGAAATCGGTACAGTAGTTTTTGAGTTTATTCATTTCAAACATACACACACACACGCACACAAAAATACATTTTTTCCTCTTTATAATATTAGTGTAGATGAATTAGAATTTCAGTTGCTTAGAGACTTGGCGTCACGCTTTGCGCTCCACATCGATGCCCCTGCGGTTTTAACGTTGACACTTTGGGGCATCATGGTCTTTCATGTTTACAGAGCGCAGGCCGCTTCTCACGCCACGCTGCGCTGAACGACATCATCCGCCGTGCTCTTGCCACCGCTAATGTGCCTGCGCTCTTAAGGTGGCTTCTCACGGCGCGTGATATCACAAGTCGCGCCGCGCCGAGCCGATTTGTGCGCGCGAGCATGCGCAAACAGGCGAGCACGCGCTACCCGTTCTCACGGCGCGCGTAGGAGCGCGTCGACGCGGCGCACTTGGTCCCGCCGCACAGTAGATCGATCCCATACAAATGCTTGGACATCCTATAGGGTCGCATGTTAGAAAGAATATATCTTAAAATAAAGAGTATTTACGCGGTTTATAACTTCCTACGTTTAAAGGGACCCCACTGTTAATGAAATATTATACTTATAACATGTATTTTTTATTATAAAAATGGGTACAATAAAAGTCCGTTTTTGTTACAACATTAAAAATTTGTTCATCTCGGAAAGAAATGTACATTGATATTTGTTACTTATTCTTCCTCTTCGTTAAATAATATGGAAGCTGGAACATCCACCAACAGATATTTAACTTCAGTTATGTATTTACGATTACTTAGTCGTCTTTTTAAGTGACTTGAAATCACGGGATCAGATAAAAGTAATAATGAATTAATTATGTCCATATTACATTTTGTCCTTGAAAATTTTCTTGTATGATGCAGTCTTTGATATCTAAAAATTTTATGATTTGCTTCCTGCGCATCTTCCCCTAGCTGTCCAATGGGAACTATTTTATTATGAGACACGATATCTGCTCCATGGACTAATATCTTATGGACAGTAACTGGCATGTGATACCATACATACAGTGCAACATACAATTCTGCTGTTTCACGAGTATAGCTTCTAAACGTTTCTATATTAATTCTATACTCTGAAGCTATAGTTTGTAATATGACGTAGAAACGTTTAATAAGTTTTTCGTCGATATTTGTGATACGAGCACTGGTTTTATAATTCGCAAAAAAAACACGAGCTGTATTTCCATCATGCGTTTTTCCGGAACCCTGTTTTACGACATCAATTAATAATCCTAATTCTCGCCTGAAATCTTGTTGAATTCTAAGTTTTCTTTCTTCTCTTATTTGCTTATTTTCCCCTCGAGCTGACCAGCATTTAAACGGTAAATTATAAGTAATGTGAATAAGGTACTCAAAGCACCTGATCCATGCATGTAGTGGAGATGTCCCATACCCAAGATATTCTTCATTTGGATTTTTATTGTAAACTATATCAAGTTTATTCATGGACAGTGGATTTGCGCCACAAATGTAACACTTCATGGAGGTTCTATTGCCAGTTAAATCATTGCATATTTTTGTGTCTACCATTGTGAATAGTAATTTATACTCAACGGTCAAATTGGCAGCAGAAAAAGGTTGTAAATTTGTGATTTCTGCATTTAAATTATTAACACATTCTGTAGTTAATGTGTTGTTTTCTTATTCAAACCGAAACAATATTGGTCGACAAAATCTCGATGATGATGTAACTGGATTTTGCCACACGACTTCGTTCGTATTAATATTTTGCAATTTAATTGGAACTAAGCTGCATATAAAAACAGAGGAGTCATCAAAATTAGGATTGGCAAAGCTTTGGTTATAAGTACCTTGGGACGAAGCACCGTCACATCCCCATTTACATATAAGCTCCATTTTTTGTAATTCATCATCGGTATGTATATTAACCAGTTGCAATATTCTCGTCATTGTTAAATCTAATAAACTCTGTAATTTGATCTTCACTTCAATATCAGATATTGATATTGATTCAGAAGGTGGATAGCACAATTGTTTTGCTAATTGTATCTGATAATAACTAGGAAATAAGTCAGGAGATATCTCATTGACTTCTGACCTTATATCAATATACTGCTGTTTAGTTAAATCATTATTTACATATAAACTCAGCGCATCATCTCTGGACAATGAATTAGACTTATTAGATATCAAATCTTCACAGAACTTTTTGATATTCGCTGTATGTTGAGGATAGTTTTAAATAAACTCAAAAACGAATTGTGCATTTGAATCTTTTAATCCTTTTGAGGCCATGAAATTTATATGCTCTTGGGGAGATGACTTTAAAGACTGTGTTCTTCGTCTTTTTTGACGATCGCTTAATTCATCAATTTTTTTTTCTGGAGTTCTAGATGTCGAAGGTACATTAGACGATGTGCTTGGGAAAATGAGAACTTGGGACCAATCTAAATTGCGACTGAGCCAAGATTCGTTTGAAGATAAAAATCTTTCTTCGTGATAGTCACATTGTCTTTTTTTATTTTTAACTGTGCAAATAAATTTCTGTATTTTTTGTGATAATATCCTAAAACAAATTTCATCATTAAATAATTTAATAAATCGTTTATTCACACTTACCTATATTTCAAACCATCACAGTAGAATACACAAATCACTCACTTTTTTTGATCATCTAGTAATACTCTAGGACAAGTATTAAGAACGATTCCAAAAGATTCGGTATGATCGTTAATACTATTTTTTAGAAATAGGTACAGATCTTTATTTGTTTTAAGGTTTTCCATTTCAAAACTTTTATAGACACTTCGCGCTAACTAGGTACACATGAAGTAGGTTAATTATGAATAAGTATATTTATTCATTTAGTGCGCCTACCCGCAATTCTGTTATTGTAATTTCCAAAAGAACTAAGTGATGTACCTCATATATTGCAAGTCATACACGTTTAATAGCAACATTGCTATTTAAAATAATGTAGACGTTTTGTAAAATTTTAATTATTTCAATAACGCGGATACATGCGGCTCTTAATAGTAGCAAGAAGTATAGAGTATTTATTGGTTTATTTGCCCTCATCAATATTTTTTTGGAAGTATTTGGAAGTAGTAACGAAAACATAACTTTTGTTCAAAAATATAAGTGATATTATTTTTTCTTAAAATCGGTATTAAATGGCTGTTACAATTTACAAATATGATAAAAATGTGAAGCTTATTATATAAACTGTTGATTCATATATAACAAAGTAAATGAAAACCACGAATTTTGTAAAAAAAATAAAAGTTAAGTATGAGTTAATTTCTTCAGAAAGGGAATGGGTGTGTTTTAAAGCACTCTTATTCAATAATAAGCATGTTTTAAGGGGTTAATTTACTCATATTAGATGGAGTATGTATTCATCTTACGATATCACATCACATCTACTCGAATTGATTAGTTTGCATATTCCGCCAGACGTCCAGGCATTTGTATGGGATCGATCTACTGTGCGCCGCAGCGAGGTCGACACTTCAGTCCGAGACACGCATCTTTTAATTTACTTTGTATTCTAACCCAGGAATCGTGCTGGTCGTTCCTATTTTTGTGTTCAGAACTTTTGGAATTCCATAACGCTGATTCGCTTTCGAATAATATAATGAATTCGGAAATAGTTTCGTTTGTCCACTCCATAATTAAATAATCACAGTACCTAATTACTTACTGACGCTTGCACTTGTCGAAACGAAATGATTTATTGGCCGATGCATCGCTCCCTCACCGACACCCCGCGCCACGCGCCACCCCGCGCGCGCACGAGTCACCACGAGTGCGCGCGCGCCGCGCCAGCCCGCGCCTTTGAAGTTACCGACTTCGATCGGATAGGACGCGCCTGCTCGCGCCAGCCCGCGTCCCCTCGAGCCATTCCCTTCACACGGCGCGTAGGCTCGACCTGGCGCGGCGCGACTTGTGATATCACGCGCCGTGAGAAGCCACCATTAGAGCCAAACGGCGTTTTCAGGGACGATGGCAAGAGACCGGATGGTATAACTTTGATACCGTGGGAGATGGGTCGGGTGCTGGTGCGGGATGCAACTTGTGTTGACACTCTAGCCCCGTCCCATATTCCTAAAACAAAATTAAAAGCCAGTGCAGCAGCGGAAGCGGCTGAAGATATTAAAATTAATAAATATAAGGGTCTCGACTCATCGTCTCGTTTTTGTCCAGTCGGTGTCGAGACCCTAGGTCCATGGGGTCCCAATGCGCAAAAAATTTTCAAGAATTTGAAAAAGCGCCTTGTGGAGTCAACTGGTGACCCAAGGGCTGGCAGTTTTCTCGCTCAACGAATAGGTATTGCTATTCAAAGGGGGAATGCTACTAGTCTTTTCGGCACAATGCCACGGGGGCCTTATTTAGGTTCAGTTTAGATAGTAATCATGTAAATATAGATATGTAATAATTATGTTTCTCTGTAATTTTTAACAATAAATGTATTTTGTGTATATGTGGAAAAACCTCATATTGGAGACTGAAGGCAGGAAGATCATTCCACAACCAAAGCGTGTTCAAGAGACGGCCACATCGACTTATAAAATACTCTCTCACTTAAAGAGCCTTTCATTTAAAATCTTAGTGCTATTCAATAAATTTCTATTTTAACTCAATTACAAGCAATTTCTGAGAATTACAACAAGACGTGACTAGAGTCTTCGTTTAAATGAATTTAGCAATAAATTGATTGAAGTTGTACCTATATTAGGCATAATGAAATTTTCTCCTATTTCGTCTAATAATAATAAAGAGTTGTTTTTGTCGTGATTACGTCTTATTCTTCACATTAGTGCCGTGAAAGCCCCGTGAACAGGCGTGAACATGAATGTGGACGGTTTTCACGTGCGTTCGCGTCTGTTCACCGATCAGAGGGGCAAGTGCGAGTTCCGGCAAGCGCCTGTCGACATTCACGGGTGAGCGCGTTATTGCCTCATTGCCGATTTATATGGAAGCGAGACACGCCACACGTTTACAGCTAGGTGGCAGAATCTCGATTTTATACGAATTGGCGCGCCGTGAATGTCGACAAGCTCACGCAAAAACTCGCACTTGCCCCTCAGAGTATTTTGTCCCGCGACGAAGGAATCGCGCCTCCTTCGCGCGGCGTTCACGCGTACACATCCACATTCACGGCTTCTCCATAGAGAGTCTAAAATGAATTTGACATATAAATGATTGTAACTGTCTTTACAAATAAATTCCAATATTCATACAAATAAATATAGGAACCTTGATCGGTTACTACGACGTATTTCAGTCATCCACCATTTTCTTTTTATCAACGCTTTTGAATAACTTTCTCGTTTTGGCCACAGCAAACAAAGTTATTGCAGCAGCAGCTTCTACGTCCATTTCGCGGCGGGCTTCACGTACGAATGAGAGCATTCTCGTAATTCACGGCACCAGTGTGGAGTCGGCATATAAATCAATAAAGGCACGGCTGCAAACACTACAACGTTGTGTCACCTTCTGCTTGGGCCGAGCACGTGAGCGTACAATCCAGAGCATGGAACGATCGATAGAGCGAAGCGGCATTATCGCCCTAATGGACTCCAGAGACGGTCAATAATGATCAATATCTTGACATCAATAAAATATATCATATCGTATGAAAGTAGCTTCAGTGTGCGTGCATTCCTTGCACGTGTGTGTGCATTACGTGTATACTCGGGACTTGTCAAGTCATATTTTACTCTATACATCGTGATAGGCATCATAGAGTGGATTTCGGGATAGACCTAGAGATAAAAGTTACTGAACAATTTAGATAATATTTATAAGAAAGACTTTCCAGCTTATACATAAAAATCCTAAAATAATTCATTGTTATCTTGCTACGTTGGAGTAACGTTTTTAATATATGTTTAAACTGTTAGCTAAGCAAAATTGAATTACGGCACAGCTTATCGAGTTTTCATGCTTAAGAATCTTTAGAAAATACATTTTTTAATCTTAAAAGTTGGTACAGTTTTGACATAAAAATTTTGAGGTGCTCATCCTATTCATTGATTATGCTGTAAAAAATATCTTAATAAGTTAAAATTCTTATTGTTGAAATCCTCATGAATGCTATACCGACTAAAACCACACAATTTCTGTCAAACTGCTTGGTCCTGCCTCCCTTAACTCCCTAAGGCCTTGGAAGTATGTCCCAGGGTTCTCGGCAGATTTTGCCCCCTACGGGAACTACGGGCCTTTGGGTGCTGTAGTGTTTGTTATATAATATTGAATTTTACAGTTCAAATTTCACAAAGAGGTCACTTATCCCAGGGCCCGCTATTAGGAAATATGCATACGAAATATGCATAATATTAGGAGAATGCTTACAGAATACTGAGCCAGTGGAGCTACAAATGCTTGCAGTATAAATATACATACATATAGTCACGCCTTTATCCCCGAAGGAGTAGGTAGAGGCACAGTATACGCCCATTTTTCACCTTATAGTTTTATGTCCCACGTAATAGGTGGTGAGCCTATTGCCGTGGTGAAATGGACAGGCGCAGGTCGCTGTGACCCGCAGTTAAAAATTTTCAAGCCGTCCATAAGGCCTTCGACTTGGCTTAACGATAATCAATTTACTAACAACCGAGTTTCATTTGAGTTTTCCTTCTCACGCAATGGATTTTTTTGCGTCCTCTTACGACACTCTCGGGATGTACTGGGGTGGCAACATTTTGTACTATTACCCGTCGCAACCCGGGACCCCATCGCCACACGGGGCAGTATTCTATCATAAAAAAATTCAAACATATCCAATCCAATATGACAGACTCGATTACGAACATAATGTTCCAATTTACGAACACAAATTTTTGAGTGCTCAATTTGGTCATAAACTCTGCTTGCATCATAAATATAATCAAACCTGTGAAATTCCCCTTAGGGTAATAAATTCGGGAGTAATCTGTTGCGCAAACGAACGGATAACCACATTGTCATAAGCTACCATTTTGGTGCGAGTATCGAGTAGCAGAATAAAAAGATGTAGGTAGTATCAATAATTTTAAAGTATTATTCTACAACCGGGTTCTTCAAGCGACGCTAGAAAAGACACATTATTGGGCAGGCAATTGGAGAGCCACTGTCCATAACCATGAGTTTTTCTGGCCTACAATTTGAAAAGTGTCGCTATGACTTCCATCTTCATCTTCCATGGCTGTCAAATTTTTATCGAGCGGATATATAAGAAAGTAGGTATATCCTGCTATATGGATTATATTTTTGATAACCACTTTACGTTTGGGAGTCCTGGGACATCCTTCCGAGGGCTTACTCGTGGCTCCCGATCATAGTCTGTAGGGTGTTATGTGAGTGACAAGCCGCACTGCGAATAGCAATCGAACCGCATTGATGGGTACTTAGATCGCAATAATTAAAGTTGTCATTACGAATATTGTCTCGTGAAAAGGTATAGAGCTTTCGGTTTTGATGTGATCGCCTTTTCTGGCCGGAGTATACTCTTCAAGGGTCAAAAAATATCTCACTCGGTTCCTGCGCACAGCTAAGCAAATTTGACTGGATCGTGGAGTAAACAGACTAGACGCTAAGATGTGAAATAAATTAAAGCGCTACAAATCCTTTTTCAACCGTTAAATTTTAAAGCTTAATTCCGTTGCAAGGTAACAACAATGTTGATGGCCGTTTGGGGCTATTTGGTAGTAATTTGGGGCGATTACGGGGTCGTTTATATTAATTGGAATGGCAAATATAATGAGGCTGAATTTCAGTGTTAAACGATTTACATTAAAGGGATTGTTGCGTTTTGTATTAGGCATTTCCTGCCTCAGTGGCATAGTAGTTGCGGCTGCCTTGCAGAAATCTTGGGATCGAATCCTGGATGGGTATAAATATTTGTGTTAATCACAATCGGAGTATGAGTTTTGAGTATTTTCTATGTTAAAATATTTTTTTTTTCGGTGGTCTATAAACCACCGAAAAACTTATAGATTAATTTTTATAAAGAAAAACGTATTATCATACAAGCGTAAAAACTAGTATGCAGTTTACATTAATGAGCCTGCTCAGCTCGCGGTACAAACCGGAATTTACTCCAAGCTGTATAATCCTTTCTAACTCGCCTTTGTCTGTGCTAAAAAACCTAACCTCTAATATAAAAAATATTATACTATTTCACAACCCTATGAGGCCAGGGATCGAGTCACACCCTCAAAAATAAATCTCTGAAACTCTAACCAGCTTTGGTAGCCAACTCTAACGACTTGGAGAATAGAACTTTAAAAAGGACACATTTTATCCCAGGAACAAAGTCCTGTCAGAAATGTCGAGGTAAATCTAACTTTGCGTTCGAAGCTACGGGCATAGGTATTCTAAATTTCATTGTTATACCAACCCAAATTACATCAAAATAAAAAGCAAATAAATCTAAGTCATCCTAAAATGTTCTCGTGGAAAAACATGAAGAACTACCCCATTCAAACGGCAAAGAAAATCTAAAACACGAAATATCCACTCCATTCAGAGTTATCACATTAGAAAACTACATCGAAAACACAGAAAAAAAAGTTTTACTCTACTTTATCATAGTAACAAATGTCCCGCAAAAGATCCCGACCATAGAGTAAACGGCTCGGTAGAAGCGAAACTAGAGCAAAGTGTAGATAAGATTATCTAGAGTTATTTATAAAACTAAATCGGAGAGGCCAGAGGAAAATCTTTTCGCCAGATCTGCAAAAAAGTTTTCGTGGAACAATTTTTCAATAGTTATGATGCTTTATTCTGTGGCAACCAAAATCACATTTCGAAAAGCAAATCGAACAACGTCAATAACAAGATTTCTAAATCGCGATACTAAAGTTTTCTCGCTAAAGTATGATATATAGGTAGTAGACAGGATCTCTCAAACGCCTACTGTGGGTATAGGATTCTTCAAAAGCGGTCTTAAAAGGTTTTTACAAGGTTAGCTGCTTGAGTGCAACGCCTCTAGCATTGCAAACTTTGACAAGCTACGGTGACCACCAATACATCGGTGGGCCGTATGCTTGTATGCTACTTTAGTGGTATAAAAAAGTTAGCCCTACATCAACTGTTGTCGGATGGATATCCTCACCTTTGTTCCTCTATAATTGGATATATCTAGCTACGAGTAGGTATAATTATGTATAGTAGGTGTATATAAAACAACTCTATTTTTAACTAACAACATTTTGGAGGGAGGTCAAGAAGTCTCGGAGCTGTTCGTCAGTTTCCAGAATGGATAAGATAAAGAGTAAAGCTGGGGACATTCTTGCGGACCCCCTTAGAGGTGTTAGAGCGGTGGAATGAGTACTTTGGAGAAATGTATGAATATCTCCCGGATGCGGGCACTGCGAGGGAGGCGATGACTGATCTTGCGGTGCAAGCATCAAGCGGAGATATTACTTTGGAAGAGATTGAATGGTCGATACGCAGCTTGAAAAATGGAAAGTCTGCGGGAATTGATAGGATATCTGCTGAAATGATCAAATTAGGTGGTCCTTGCATCCGGGACGCCTTCTGGTCATTGAGCAATCTATGCTGGAAGACTGGAAGGGTCCCAATGGACTGGAGGCGTGCTATCGTCGTGCCCTTGTATAAAGGCAAGGGCTCACGTATGGAGTGTGCCAACTATAGGGCCATCAGTTTGATCAGTATAGCAGCTAAAGTGTATGGCAAAATTATTGAAAGGAGAATGAGGGTGAAATCTGACGGATTACTGTGGGAGGCGCAGGGTGGTTTCCGAAATGGAAGGGGATGTATGGACCAAGTTTTCTCGCTCCGCAACATTGTAGAGAAGCAGCTGGCTGTAGGCCGGAAGGTTTTCTGCGGTTTTGTGGACATGGAGAAAGCATTTGACAGAGTTGTACGGAAGGATCTCTGGGATATATTGCCAGGATACGGGATTGATGGTGCGCTGCTTCGTGCTGTGCAGTCTACTTATGTGGGATGTACGGCATGTGTGCGGGTGGGCGGCAGCCTGTCTCCCTGGTTTGGCGTCAACATTGGCGTCAGACAGGGTTGCGTGCTGTCGGCTCTGCTGTTTGTCCTGTACCTGGACGATTGTCTTAAGAGAGTAAGATCGATGAATGTTGGATTGCGAATGGGTGACTTACTTGTGAACTGTTTGCTGTATGCAGATGATGCCGTGCTCATAGCCGAATCGCCATCAGAACTACAGTCACTAGTCACAACGATGAAAGATGATTGTCTAATGATGGTATTCGAAAGAGAAGAGGACAGAACGACTGCCAGGATAACTGTAAATGATGTAGTGCTGGAACAGGTGGATGAGTTTGTATATCTTGGATGTGCATTTAGCAGGGATGGACGGTACACCGCTGATGTAGAAAAGAGGGTAACTGCGGGAAATAGTGTGAATGGAGCGTTAGGCAAACTTTTAGGTACCAAGGCCTTAAGTCAAAAGGCCCAGCTCGCAGTAAACAATGCGGTGCTGATACCTACGCTAACGTATGGAAGCGAGAGTTGGGTATGGCAGGAAACGCATGAAAGTAGAATAAACGCGGTCGAGATGCGCGCGCTACGCAAAATCTGCGGAGTAACGCTTGCAGATCGCGTTCGGAATGAAGATGTAAGAAAGAGAGTTGGTCTGAAAGAGAGTGTCGGTGTTAAAGTAAGGAAGGGCATGCTACGATGGTTCGGGCATGTGGAACGAATGGGAGATGAAAGAATGACAAAACAGATATACAACGCGAAAGTGGATGGACGTAGGAGTCGGGGAAGGCCACGACACACCTACCACGACCAAATTAATCATGTGTTAGTGGAGGGTGGTGTCAAGAGCCGTAGGAACCGACGTGCATGCATGAAAAGAAAAATGAAAGTTGAAGAGGCGAGTGAGGTGTGTATGGACCGTGCCGTGTGGCGCTCGGTTCTTTCTGCCTACCCCGCAAGGGATTTGGCGTGAAGATAGTATAGTATAGTATAGTATAGATATAGAGGAAAAGTTAAATGTCTATTTTAGCACCTCTCTATAAAATAGATTGCAGAGGGGCTTAAGGCGAGACTTTGTCTGTAGTGTGTGACTCTGTTGCATTATATTATGTCACTAGGTCACGTGGATAATCTGGTCAAAGTTTGAAATAAAACAAAAATGACAACGTCAATCGGAGTGAACTTTCACTTTTACAGAGGGGCAGTTGGGTGAGACCGTCTCACGGCTTCTTGTTCTCCTATACTTTTGTAAGATACTTGTAAGATATAAGTGACTAATATCGTATAAAACTACCCAAGATACAAATGACTTCGCGTTCACTCCGTCGATCCGTGAAATAGGAAAATCTGTGACCCACAGATAAGGATGTTGCCAGATGATGTCGCCAACAAGAAACTAATGATGCAAAAATTGTTTCGTTTTTAGGAGTCCGTACCCAAAGGTTAAAAACGGCAGCTTATTCATGAGACTTCGCCGTCCGTCTGTCCATCACAAACGAGGCTGTATCTCAGGAACCGTGATAGCTAGAAAGCTGTAAGTATCACAGATGATGTATAAAGGCTGCGTGGGTCATATTTTGAGTTTTTTGAAACAATCCTAGTCAAAAAGTAAAGGGTTTTTAATTCTGATAAATATATATATAAAAGTTAAGGATATAAGCTAAACATATTCCAATTCCGTTATACGATCCAATAAATTTCACTAGATAGAAAAAAATACCAAAGTTGACTCTCTCAGAAAAGTTTTTTCAATACGGTGGCTAAACTATTAACATTTTATGTATTTTTTTTGCACTCAATTAAAGCTATTGAGTTTTTATACACATTTTCCGAACGTTTTTCTATACACAAGTATTTACATAGTTATCATGTACGAATATCTACCAAACGCAACAGAATTGCGCCGCTGACGGCCGATCAGTCTCGCGCTAGCGCTTGTGGAGGCAGGACCTGTGTCAGTTTTTTTCGCAACTATTTCGTAATTATTATGCCAAATTACATTGAAATCGCGCCACAGTATAAAAATATCCGTGATGGGCAAAATGTAATTAGATTAACCGTTACAAATTACAATTACTTTGTAATGCTTAATTCAATTACTCTGTAACAGATTACTTGAGTACATAATTAATTACAATGAGTACTTGCAGTAACTAATTACTGAGTCATGGAATTACACGTTAAGGCTACGTTCCACTTTGATTAGTGCGAGTGCAGGTGATTAATTGTGTAGTAGTAATCTCAATGATTAGTACAAGTGTCTGTTGAGAGTAGTGTCCAATTGTGTTTAGTTTCTGCGCTTAGTTAAAGGTTAGTTGTTGGACGACTAACAGCAGGTAAGGACGACCAAATTCAAGAAACCATGGTTTATGAGGGTAAAAGCCATGTGATAAAACACAATTTATGAGCAAGGGTGTTGAAAACAGTAAAATATTATCAAATAATAACAAGAGAACATCGAACTAAACAGTAGCTACTAAACAACGAGCATGTCCAATCGTGTTAGTTGCAGCCGTTGCAGGCACGCTGCGAGTGAAGGGGGTGGAGGGGCGCGCGGGACGCGGCTACTCGCAAAATAATAGAACGCTCTTCTATTCATTTTACTTCGCTGATTAGTAATCACCTGCACTTATCACTAGTGGGCCACACGGGATTAGTACTAATCATTAAGCACCTGCATTAATCACCTGCACTCGCACTAATCAAAGTGGAAAGTAGGCCTTAATCTAATTACATTGTAACTAGTTACTCATTAATTCAATTAACGAACTCTCATCATTAACAACTCTGTCCTGTGAATTCGTCACGGCCCAAGGGGTGGATCGATTTTGATGCGGTTTTTTGATCGTAAGTCAATGTATCCATGATGGTACTTAGCTATACATTTTGAAGACCATCAGCTTAATTCCTGAGTGATGAAGGGATTTCACTAAAATTCCCATACGCGACTCATGGTAAATGTGGTGATCTTTTACTTTTTAAGTGTTTTCACGACATACATGGTAACCAGCTACCTAATGCATTAAAATGTCTACGAATTACATGATAATTTTGCAATCCAACATGGCAGCCTCGCCGTAATCACAAAATTTTATGATAGGTATAGTTTAAGGGGTTTTTTGGAATGCTGAGTACGAATTACGTGTTAATTTTGCAATCCAATATGGCCGCCACGCCGTAATCACAACATTTCATGATGGGTATCGTTTAAGGGGTTTTTGGTATGCTGAGTACGAATCACGTGATAATTTTGCAATCCAATATGGCCGCCGCGCCGTATTTACAAAATTTCATGATGGGTATCGTTTAGGAGTTTTTTGGTAAGCTGAGTACGAATCACGTACTAATTTTGCAATACAAGATGGCCGCCGCGCCGTAATCACAAAATTTCATGATGGGTTGAAAAGCTGATGGCTTTCAGAAAAGGAGAAGAGAGAAATAAAAAGATGGAATTAAAATTTCAATTGATGGTATATTATAATTTAAACTCGGGGTCGTGGTAATTTCGAGCAGCAAGTGCGATCTCCGAAGGCCTTCGCAGGGTTCCGACTTATCTTAGTGGTTCCCAAGGCTGATGCAGTCCGCGACGTAGCCGTGCCGTCCACAAATTCGGCTGGCACGGTGTTTTCGACCCGTAGGGTGGATGACTGCTCGTAGACTTGGAGGGTGCGTCTTCACCTTCGTGGAACCCGAAGGTGGACTTCTATAGCCCGTAGGGTGGACGTTGACAACCCGTAGGGTGGATGCTGACAACCCGTAGGGTGGACGTTCCTGCTTGGAACCCGCAGGGTGGATGCTGACAACCCGTAGGGTGGACGTTCCTGCTTGGAACCCGCAGGGTGGACCCTGGAATGTTCCAGATGACGGGTTAGCTGGAACCCTTTTTCCCGCCCATTGCTAAGACAGCCAACTCCTGTTAACCATTTCAGGAATCGGGGGTCTCACAATGTTTGCTGATATTCTACTTTTACAAAGAGATTTTTTCACACCCCTTTAATCTACCCTCCCATAACAGGGTTGACCAACAGCCGTTAATTTTCACTGTTTTAAAAATCTAGATTCATTATAAATAATTTGACTCACCCAATGATGGGGTTATTGACGCTCGCAGCTAAATCGCTGATCACTTTGGGAGCACCTGGCTCCTAACAATATTTTTTCACTTTGAAATTATACTCTGATGCACCTACGCCTTCGCGACTAGTGACTTTACATTATTTGAGTAATGGGGGCTTCGAAATTCGCGCGCGGTTGTTTTTATATTTTTGTACAGCGCCTCTAGCGGCACCACTCGAAACTACTAAACGTCAAGACCGCTTTTTAAATACGAATGAGGCTTCCGCCGTTGCGACAATAACTCGGTAGATGGCGCTTTCATTTATTAATCTACGTTTTCATTTTAAAACCCCTAATGTTGAACCCCTAATTGCACCCGTTGTTCCACAACGTTACATACTCCCCCTCCCCGGTGAGCGTTTGACGTACCCTAACGCGTCAAATGCTGCGTTCGTCCTCGAACGCCCCTAACATAATACCTAATACTCGTCTATGTGTGTGTGTGTATGTTAGTGTGTTGTGTGAATGAGATGATGCTGGGTGTAGCGAAGAGTCGGCCTTAACTTTAATGAAACCAACTCGCAGGATGTATTAAGGTGATTCTGAAGGATCTTATAGGACAGAAAGAGAAAAGACGTATTTGAGGCTTTGGGTTGAAGGTTCAGGTAATACGCACCGCCTGAAAGTGGGGTGTGTATAATAAGGCTTTTTGCTGAAGGCTGGGATTTATACAACCGTCCCAGAGAAGAACATCCTACTAGGGCTAGTGTAACACTTCCGACTCATAGGATGGACTATCCCCCAGGGCAAGCCTCTAGCTTCCGAGTGGTAGGATTAGCCATATGACGAAAATAAACATAACGGTGATCTACACCTACGACTGTTAGGGCAAGACAAATGCTGCCAAATAACAGTACCATAATTCTGTTCGGGTAAGCCTCATGCTTCCTCGTAACAGTAACAAACCTACACCATAATTCTGTTAGGGCAAGACCATGCTGCCAACTAACAGTAAACGACGAACTCTGTTAGGGATAGACTCATGCTTCCAACTAACAGAAAACTCCCAACCAAACCAAGAAACAGAAAAGTGATAGAAAATAATTTACTTGCAGAATCCTTCGTGTTGCTAATTAACCCTTATGTCCCCATGACGAACACGGCATGTGTTTGTCACGTTGTTCTGTGTACTTATTTGAAAGTCGTGTGTAGTGTGTAGTGTCCCTAACTAATTACTAGGCTATTTAGCCCTTTAACCAAATAAAATAAAAAACCAAGTGCATATTCGCAATCTTAGTATCAATAACAAAAGACAAATGCTTATTCTCAACTTTAGTAGAAGAATGTTGACTATGACTATTATGTCAACCTTAATAAATGACGAAGATCATTGATCTTTGGCCATTCTGCCAAATATCTAAATAAAATATGGTGCCCTTGTTTGCCACCATGTCAGTGTAAAATGTATTTAAATAAATAATGTGTATGTATGTACGTACGTATGAAATCTCCCCTGTGCAAGTTTTGCCCTGCCTGCGCGCAAGCTGCTGACGTAATCGTGTTGATGCAAACGTGTTATTCGTCGTTGCGTCTAAGGCCAGTGTCACACTACATTCCATGCCATATAACCACCCGTCAGCTTTGGTCGGGAACAAAACTTAGGACATTTGAGTCACTCTCTCTAATCTACGAAAGTGACTCGCCTGTAGCTAGTTTGCCCCCTACTTCCGCCTTTGGGGGTCACACACCATGAAATGTAAGTGTCACTATGTAAACAAACAAAAAAAAAACTGATTATGAAGTGCTTGGAATTGTGTGTGAAGACAAGTGTGATGACTATGTGATGATTATACACTAATTAATTATTATGTAAGTGTAATTGTGAACTTCCGTATGATAACATGTATGCGTGTAACATGACATGAAATGTGGTACCTATATGTGTGCCACCTAAGTATTAATATTCTATGACGGTGTGCTAACACCCTTATATTTTCCAAAATAATAATTATCAAAACCTATTGTGTAACTGTACTGATGTACTATATAAACTGTTAGTGAATGCATTTTAATGCAGTGTGTTACGGCCTTTACCGTTATCTGCATTCGTACACACATCGTTGAGGAATGTTTATGTTATTCGTCTCACCGATGCAATGGACGATACCGAATGTTGTTTTATGTCTTTGACGTGCCAACTTCCTAGGTTTGTTCCTGTCATATCTTCCAGGATATAGACCAAATTTGATAGCTTTTCCTTGACCCTACATTTGATAAATTTGGGGGCCAGTTTTTTGGAAAAGTATGCGTCTTTATCACTTTGGAAATAGCATTTTTTCCACACTATGTCGCCTACTTCGAATTGTGCGTGTCTGTGTCTCGTGTTGTAATGGTGTGCGTACTTCAGATGGCTACGCCAGAGGTTTTCTTGTACTGTGTTGAACACCTCTGCGAGATATCCTAGGTTCTCCGCGTATATGTTTCTAGGCAATAGGTTAAGTTCACTTGGGTCATCATTTTGTAAGTAATGTGACCCGCATGTTACCAATTCCCTACCATGAACCAAATATGCTGGTGTGTAACCGGTGGACGCGTTGATCGAGTTGTTGATCGCAAATTGTATTTTTGGGATATGTATGTCCCATGATCGATGGTCATTATTGGTAAATATTGATATGGCTGTCATTATAGTTTTATTGTACCGTTCTACGGTATTTACTTGGGGTGTGTATTTAGGTGTGAAGTTGATGTTGGGAATTTTATATTTCGTAAATAATGTGTTCAACTCTTTGCTTATGAATTGGACACCGTTATCCATTAATACCGTTTGTGGTATGCCATGCACCATGAAAACATTGTCCTCTAGTATTTTGGCTATTGGTTCTGCGGTAGCTCTGCGTAGTGGGAATATTAAACAATATTTAGAGAAACAACACGTGACGACGAGAATGTATACGTGTTGTTTTTTAGAGACCGGTAAGGGTCCTACTAGATCAGTCGAAATTGTCTGAAACGGGCGAGAGCACTGTTTGGGACGGCCCATTTTACCGATGGATGCTTGAGTGTCATGTTTGTGTGCTTTGCACTTTTCACAAGATGACACATAGCTTACCGTGTCCTTATATAGCCCCGGCCAGTAATACCGTAACTTTATTCTATGGTATGTTTTAAAAATGCCGAAGTGTCCGGCTGTAGGTGAGTCATGGTTTTCTCGAAATACTGCGTTTCTCGCTTCGGGTGGTACTACCGTTTTCCACTCGAACTCATTGTTTACAAAGTCCTTTATGTCAGTCCGTCTGTATAGTACGTCGTTCTCTATTTTGAAGTTGGGGTATGCCTGCGGTAAGCTAGTCACGCCGTTGCATATTTTCATGAACCATTCGTCCTTGCTGTCGGTGACTTTGCATTGTTTCGTGGATATGGTAGATACTGGTACAGCTCGTGACAATGCGTCTGGTATTATGTTGTCTTTGCCCTTCCTGTGCTTTAACTCGAAGTTGAAGCAGCTAAGCCGTATGCCCCAACGAGCTAACCGGCCGGTTGGATTGTTCAAAGATATAAACCATTTTAGTGCCGAATGGTCAGTATACACCGTGAATTTGTGACCATTGTCTAGGTAGCATCTCCAATGTTCTAATGCGGCTATCACCGCCAAGCATTCTCGTTCTGTTACACTATAGTTCTTTTCCGGACCGCTCAGTGACCGACTCATGTATGCTATTGGGTGTTCTACTCCCTCGTGTAGTTGTGTTAACATGGCACCAATGCCAAAGTTGCTTGCGTCTGTATGTACCTGAAATGGTTCGTCGTATTTTGGACATTTTAGTACCGGGCTTTTTATTAAGTGTGCTTTAAGTTCCATGAATGCCCTTTCCGCCTCTGTGTTCCAATGAAATGCCGGGGCTCCTTTCTTTGTTGTAGTCAGTTTGTTAAGAGGTGCAGCAATCGTACTGAAGTTGGGTATAAACCGTCTGTACCATGACGCAGTGCCTAAGAACCTCTTAACGTCCTTCTTTGTTGTTGGTACCGGGAATTTCAGGATTGAGTTGACTTTCTCCGGATCTGTTCTGAGACCCAGACCATCCACAATGTACCCTAGGAACTTTAGCCTGTCCTTGAAGAAGTTAGATTTCTCCAGATTGATGGTTAGATTTGCCCTTTTTAATATTTGTTGAACTCTTGAAATGAGTGACACATGTTCTTCGAATGTAGATGACGCTATCACTATGTCATCTATGTAACAGAACACCTTGTTTTGAAACTGTGGCCCAAATAGATTGTCCATTAGTCTTTGTTGTGAGCTGCTTGAGTTGCTTAGCCCAAATGGTAAAACCTTGTAATGGTATGCTCCTCGTCCTGGGATGAAGAAGGCTGTTTTTTCCCGGTCTTTTGGTGCTAAAGGAATTTGCCAGAAGGCTTTGGAGAGATCCAGTGTTGTTAGATACTTCACTTTTCTCAAGTTGTCTAATATCTCTGATATGTATGGCAGGCTGTATGCGTCCTTTTTTGTGACTGCATTGAGCTTGCGACTGTCCAGGCAGAAACGCGGCTTGCCGTCTTTTTTATTCACGATTAGTACGGGGCTTGACCAAGGGCTCTGACTAGGCTCGATAACGTCAGCCTTTAGCATCTCGTCTACTTGTTCTGATACTATTCGCGTTTTCTCAGGGGACATTCTATAGGTACGTTGTTTGATTGGCTTGCTGTCTCCCGTATCTATTGTGTGTTCTATCAGATGTGTTCTGCCTAGCCCTACTTTCTCATATGATATTTCGGCACATTTCGATATCATTTTTTCTGCTATTAAGCGTTGTTGTTGCGTGAGGCTACGCCAGTCATACAGTTTATTTTGCTCTTCGGATATTAATGACAGTTTAGGGTCATCGTCCACTACTATGGGTATATGTCCGAAGTACTTGGGACATAGGTTGAATCTGAGCCAGAAATCTATACCTAAAATTAGGTTTGTGGTTATGTTAGGCACTATATACGCCGTAATTATGTGAGTTCTGTCTTCGAATTTGATGGGTAATTTTACCTTTCCTTGTACTACGGTTGTGTGTCCGCCGGCCGTTGTAACCGTTGTACTTATGTCTTCCTCTATCTTGTATCCTATATTTTGTAACACTCTGTGTGAGTTGTTACCTAAAATTGTGATTGCGGCTCCTGTGTCCAACAATCCATATGCAACTAACTGTGGGTTTGACATGATTGTTATTTTGGCGTAAGGCCTGGGGTCATTTGTAGGTAATGGGGAGAGTATACAAGATTCCTTCTGACTTGTAATTTCGTTTTTGCATCTTGTAAACCTAACTTCTTTTGTCCCACCTTTGTAACCATACGACTCATTCGTGTTTCGGCATGCCATAGTCACATGATACCTGGAACCACACTTCGAACATGGCCGTGTGTCGTCCGATGTTGTCGCCGCCACAGTGTTTTGCGATCTGAAGTTACGACTGTCACGGCTGTAACCTGTGCTGTAAGCGTTACTGTTCCCGTAGGTATTGTTCGCCATTCTGCTGCTTGGGAAGTTACGGCCGTTTCTGTTAAAGTTGTTGTAACTTTGCCCTGTAGATGTTGAGGTCTTGCTCGCAGTCTTCCTGCTTGTGAATGCGAATTCCGCTGCTACCATCCCTTCAGATGCTGTTGGAGGCTCTGTAAAGAACGCTCTGCGTGCCGCCATGTCTTCATGTTTTCTACATATTTTCTTTAAATGTTCCAATGAGACTATGTCTCCATTGGTTGCCAGGATGGTGTCGTAGACTGGTCTGATGTTGTTTAAGATGATGTGTAGCTTTTCCGTTTCAGACACCTTGTTGCTTAGTCGAGCAAACATTCCATCCATAATGGCCAGGTACACCACTATTCCTTCTCCCTTTCCCTGAGTGCGTTGTCGAATTTCCTGCCATAGGCGGTATTCGTAGTTGCTGACTCCGAAATCCTGTATTAACGCATTCGTTAGATCTTGCCAGCACGCAAATTTATCGCGATTACTGCGGTACCAATGCCGAGCGTTGCCTGTGAACAGTTCAGAGGCTGCTGTTAACAATCTCTTGTCGTCGATTTCTCGAGCCTGCCTAAAATCCTCCACCCGCTCAATGAAAGAATGTACCTCCGAATTCCCGTCGTATTTTAATTTGGAAAGCTCCGCGAGAAAGCATCGCTCATATATTACGGGAAAGCTTGAAAAGTGACTCTCTTTCCGGTTGTTACTATTTGCTTTCTCTTTAATGTCCGCGAGGGTGTCTGCCTCCTGCGCCTCATTGGTAGGGGCAGCAATGCTCTCGTCCGCCTCATCAAATTCGCTGGTGTTTGATGCATGCGAATAACTTTCGTATATGGCTTTCAATCTCTTGTATGTAGTTTTGAAAGTGAGATGAAAGTCGTCGTATCTTTCTTTTAGATCTGACTCCTCTGGGGGAATGATTCTAGCGAACCTAGACTCCATGTGAGCACATAAGGCTTTGGAGCTAGTCAATAATGCTAGTATGTATTTGTCCTGAAGGGACGCCACGTTCTTCTCCAACACGGCCAGCGAGGAATACAATCCTACTAAGTCTTCCTCCAATTCTAAAGGGGAGACCTGTAAGTCCTCTTCGTCCGTGGTTAACTTTAATTTTTTAATTTGTTGCCTGAGGGCTGCCACCGTTGAACCAGGTTCCTCTCCCCGGATCTTAACTTCGTATGCAAGTTCCGCTTTTGGAAGCGATGTGAAATTTGATTTGAATGCCATTGTACTGACTATTTCAATTACTATAGCCGGGAATCTTTAGTGATGATGATTATTTACCAATGTATAGTGTATTTATCTGCTACTTATTTTACATGAAAAGTTAATTTTATGTAAACAACGAATGTTCGCTATATTCGCTAACGAATTCTGTTGTAGTGAACGAAGGCCCTTATCGTTGTCTGTTTACGTCTTGTTGAATGTTAAGGAATGTGAATATTTTTCGATCCACCCGCCGAATAACGAAAAATAAATTCTACTTTTTAGGGTTCGTTGAACCGAATTATAAATTGAACCTTTATAAAACTTAGTATTTGCTTTAGTAAATACTTAAGTTTGGAAATATTACCTTTTAGGGTTCCTTCACTCAATTAATAGATTGGACCCTTCTAGAAATTAATTGTCTGTCTGTCTGTCTGTGTTTAAATGTAATCTAATCCTAAGCAGTGAGTAGTGAAAGTGAAGTGTGTGATGATGGGTTGATGAAATTAACTAAGTGTTTTACAGTTTTACTCGAATAATGCAATTTTCGACGCTGCTATTATTTTTATTGAAATGTAACTATTCACACGAACGTACTACGAGTTAATTGTTTTTTAACTCGTACCACTAATTTTTTCTTTAAATCGTTCCTTACTACTACGGAACCCTTAATTATTCTGAACTGTGTCAAAGACGATTCGCACTTGGACGGTTCTTGAAATAAACTATATGGTAGTAACCAACCTTTTATGTAAATTGTTCCTCACCACTACGGAACCCTTGAATATTTCGAATTGTTTGAAAACCGATTCGTACTTGGACGATTCTGGAAATGTTTTGTATGAGACTGTTGGTGCCCGGAGTGTATTATATTCACTTCCACCCACAGTTTATATGGAAAAAAAAAAATTTCTTCTACTATCGAGCTAGTAATTCAAGTTACTCGTAAACGTTATGAAAGCAACATCTGCCGTTGTTTATTTGGAACACGAATCAAAGTTAATAGTTTATAATTGTTTTTTGGCAAGAATGTATTCACTGCGTGATCTACGTTTGGAATGTTTTTTCTTACAGTTGTACTTCAGTGTATCAGAATTCGACGTAATTCGAAAAGTGAAACAATTATGAATCTTTTAAAATTTACGTGAAGTGAAATTTGTAAAATTTTTGTTCTACCGTTTTACTAGAGTGAACTTTCAATAGGGATTGTCACCCAGAAGTGTGATTATCGGCTGTTGGTCTCGCTGTAAATTCACATATGGGAAATACAACAAAATAATACACAAATTGAGGCGGTTTGACGCCGTACAAAAATAAAAATTGTGGTGGTGATATCCTGTGACTACTTTTTTACGATGAATATAGGCAATACAAATCACTTACTAATTTTAATGTAAGCGTTTCAAATGTGAAGTTTTACTTCAGACTTTAATAAAGTAATATTTAAAATTGGAACAAAACAAAAAAACTTTTACTTGAAATTTACTTAAAATTCTTCCACCATAAAATTAATGTCTGAGGGTGTGAAAAATAAATTGGGGACCGTTAAAATTTTGAAAAATTACAATTTACGTTGAGAAAAAAAAATTCAAATTTTGCCTTGTTCTTGATTATGCCGAAATTTGTCTAAAATCACTAAAAAAAACACACAAAATAATCCGGAAAGAACAAGTTGGCAGCAGAGGTCAGGAGAGCCAAATTCCTGGGTAGTTATGTTAATTTTGAGGGAAACTACCCCGCTAACGGGCACTCTTAAGACTATTTTACACAAATTGAATAATCTTATAATTATGACCTCCGACTCCCGTCGGAAATCGCTTTCTCGCTACCCGAAACCACGATGTGGGCGCCACTGAAAAGCTGATGGCTTTCAGAAAAGGAGAAGAGAGAAATAAAAAGATGGAATTAAAATTTCAATTGATGGTATATTATAATTTAAACTCGGGGTCGTGGTAATTTCGAGCAGCAAGTGCGATCTCCGAAGGCCTTCGCAGGGTTCCGACTTATCTTAGTGGTTCCCAAGGCTGATGCAGTCCGCGACGTAGCCGTGCCGTCCACAAATTCGGCTGGCACGGTGTTTTCGACCCGTAGGGTGGATGACTGCTCGTAGACTTGGAGGGTGCGTCTTCACCTTCGTGGAACCCGAAGGTGGACTTCTATAGCCCGTAGGGTGGACGTTGACAACCCGTAGGGTGGATGCTGACAACCCGTAGGGTGGACGTTCCTGCTTGGAACCCGCAGGGTGGATGCTGACAACCCGTAGGGTGGACGTTCCTGCTTGGAACCCGCAGGGTGGACCCTGGAATGTTCCAGATGACGGGTTAGCTGGAACCCTTTTTCCCGCCCATTGCTAAGACAGCCAACTCCTGTTAACCATTTCAGGAATCGGGGGTCTCACAATGTTTGCTGATATTCTACTTTTACAAAGAGATTTTTTCACACCCCTTTAATCTACCCTCCCATAACAGGGTTGACCAACAGCCGTTAATTTTCACTGTTTTAAAAATCTAGATTCATTATAAATAATTTGACTCACCCAATGATGGGGTTATTGACGCTCGCAGCTAAATCGCTGATCACTTTGGGAGCACCTGGCTCCTAACAATATTTTTTCACTTTGAAATTATACTCTGATGCACCTACGCCTTCGCGACTAGTGACTTTACATTATTTGAGTAATGGGGGCTTCGAAATTCGCGCGCGGTTGTTTTTATATTTTTGTACAGCGCCTCTAGCGGCACCACTCGAAACTACTAAACGTCAAGACCGCTTTTTAAATACGAATGAGGCTTCCGCCGTTGCGACAATAACTCGGTAGATGGCGCTTTCATTTATTAATCTACGTTTTCATTTTAAAACCCCTAATGTTGAACCCCTAATTGCACCCGTTGTTCCACAACGTTACAGGGTATCGTTTAAGGGGTTTTTTGGTATGCTGAGTACGAATCACGTGATAATTTTGCAATCCAATATGGCTGCTGCGCCATAATCACAAAATTTCATGTTGGGTATCGTTTAAGGGGTTTTTTGGTATGCTAAGTACGAATCACATTATAATTTTGCAATCCAATATATAGGTTAATATCGTTCGATAGAATAGGTATTTCATTCTGTCTAAGGCCAAATATTTTTATGGATGATGCAAATTTATAGTTATTTTAAATAGTCAACTTCACCTGTGTGTACTTGAAAAGATCTAAGTACAACTTACAATAAAAAATAGCATCAAACCACCACATCCTTACCAATATTATGAATGCGAAGTAGGTATGGATGGATGTATTTCTGGGCCATATTTCTGATGACTTACCCGTAGCTTCCATCCGTAGGCAGTGGTAGAGCACGTATGTTTTAGAAGGTAGGAGCCCGGCATAGCATCCATGAGGAATATCCACACAAAAAAAATTGAAAGATGTATGTTACTCTTTCACGCTCTAACTGCTGAACCGATGGAGCTAAAATTTGGTGCAGAGATAGATTATAGCCTCGAATAACATTATAGCCTTTATCCAGGAACAGAACTCAACTCGAGCGGAGTTGCGGGCGCCATCTTGTAGATAATATTTAAATCCCCGTTTGTCACGAACGTGACTCTCGGCATTGTCATAAATTCAGATTTATATTGCACCCTCCAATACTTTCGCCGTCGCGTAGTTTTGACGATGTCTGCCTCAAGGGATGGCTAGGTGCAAGTTAGTACTAAGTCAACGTGTGACCTAGTTTTTGAGAGTATAGTATTTATTGCAACGAGTAAAAAGTAACGTATTAAGTGGGATAAAATTCTATAAAGGTGAAATTGTTGGCCTTATGTATGCCTCTGCCTACCCATTCTGGGATTAATGGCGTGACTATAGCTATGTATGAATGTGTTAAAAGTAAAAAAAACCACACAACCCATTATAAAAGTATCTAAAAAGATAAACGGCAAAACAATAATTATACCTACTCAGGTTTTATCGTTGAAATAAATACATAAATAAAACTCATTTTTGTGGGCAATTCAACCCCTAGGTTCCTCTACATCTTGCATCCTAATAATATACATCTACGTTACAACTCTTTGGTTTTCTTGGCATGAGAGTACCTATACACATCAAAGTCAAGTAATTGTAATAGTTATTATTATTACAATTAATTGACTTTTTAACTGCTTAAATAATAATTTAATTTATGTTTATGACAGTCTTTTAAACATCAACGTACCTACCCATTCATGTAGGTTCAAGTATGGATTAAGTTCTGCTTTAGTAAAGTGTTAGAGACTTCATGAAGTCTCGTTTCACTGCGTTATAAAACTTCCAAATACTTTCTCGTTAATTTTAAGCATCCACAATTTTACACATAAACGCACAAAAGCAAACTCGCGTCAAAAAAAAATATTTTCCGCATAATACTTTTCAACACATTGTATTTCCGTTTCCCGTTACATTCCGTCCAGAATCCATCCCAATATTTCCCACTGGACTTGGTAAACATTCAGTCAAAAAATACTTTTTACTCAGTAACTTTACTTCAACTTGTGGGGAACGCACTCGTCGCAAACACCTTGTTTCTACACTACAGAACACTTGCAGATTGCAGACATCCCTAACAAGTAACCATTGTCGCCAACCCTAATTGTAGACAGTGTCATTTTCCACTGATATCGACATACGAAGATCAGAATCTGTTAACGTTTATTTTTTTGATAACATTCGCCTTCTTCTATGTAATCCTAACATCTGCAATTCTCTTGATATAAAGGAGCTTAGTGGATTACTATAACGCTTATTCCAGATAATCGAATAAAATCGCTTTTAGTCTTCAACTTTATACTTATACTTATAGTTATAGAATTCGTGATTTCACTCGAAATACTATTTACTTAAATTCACCGATCTGAAATGACCTTTATACTTATCAGTGAATGTACCCCTAAGATTTCAATTTGTTTTGGAATTGAGATGTTATCACACGATTGAATGATTATGAATATGATGAAATAAAGTGATGATAGAGTTTGCATCTGTTTTACTAGACAGAAATATTTGTCTTAACTATGAGAGCGTCTTGTAATCCCTACTACCATTATAAATGCGAAAGTAACTCTGTTTATCTGTCTGTCTGTCATGTTTTCACGCCTAAACTGCTGAATCGATTTTGATGAAATTTGGTATAGAGATAGTTTGAGTCCAAGGGAAGGATATAGGCTACTTTTTAACTGACTGCGCAAAAGGAGGGCAATGATTTTACACGATAACGACTTCTAGGTGGACGAATACACGGGAAACAGCTAGTATAAAATAATCTTAAAAGTGTTATTTATTTTTACATGTACATGCGTACCTTCATGGATTCCATGCCGATTGTTTCCGACTAAAATTCCACGTTGCCCTACCACTGCCATTGGGAGTATATACTTACTAGGTATACATAATTATTTATTCAGTTTTAATTATCAAAAAAAAGTAACATTGTCAATCCGTGTCGACACTGTTTTCAAATGGAAAATCGCACTCGACTACGAGTACAAAAACACATAAAACACACTTGGAACGCGTCGGAGTGTTTGTTGTTAGGATTTGTACACACTGTACCTGTGTAGTGCCAGCTCTATTATTGCTCTAGTATGTACGGCGCATGCAGTGCATTTCTTTTTTATTTACGTTTGCATGCAAGCTAAGGTTGTGAACATTTTTTTAAGTTTAATACGGCAATAGGCCTCTTGGATATCGTGCCGAAGCTACGGCAACGCCAACTGTCGGTTAGCGGCGACAACTCGAGGTCGTTCTTCACATAACAGTGAACATATGATTTGCTTACAAGTCACAACAAATTTGATATTATTGTTTTGTTTAACGTAATAAGAAATTGTTTTCGTAATATTATGAACCGAACTATAATCAAGTGTGGATTCCAGAATATTTATGCAGAATTCTTTATCGAAAAATCTGTGTCGAAAGTTCGTAGTTAGTTTGTTCGTAGTCGTTAGTAAATACACGAAACAAGGAGATATTCTTTCAATTTCATTGTAATTTTTTGTACGTAAATATTTGTAGGATTATCGCATTACTAATAACACGATGATCAAATCAATTAATTATAAATTATAGGGCATTAATTATTCCAAAGCCATCATGTTCAGGAGGTCGTCGAAATCCATGATGCAGTTAGTGGAGAACAAATCATCAGTAGAAAAGTAATACCACAGAAGAGAGTCAATAATCCACCGTACGATGTGAAAGTAGAGGTATCTATGTATTATTATTAAATCAATCAATAGTTGAGTAATAATCTGAAAAGTCTATTTACAGCTACTTTTCAACCATATACATGCAAAGCAGAAATGGAAAATCAAGATGTATCTCCTTATCAAAGAAATATAAATAGGTAATGAAGGAATAAGTATTGGTCATTGAAATTAGATTATCAGTAAACTGCATTTTTCATATCGATCGGTATAAAGGAACATTAACATTTGCTTGCATTATTAATGTTAAATTATTAATATATAATCATTAGTGAAGACTATTTCATAAGAATAAGCATGAAATATCGAATCAATAATAATTTTATTCATTTAGGTATTATTTATTTAATTGTTTTTCGTCTATAATATATTATAGATAATAAAACAAGGAAATAAAAAATAACTTGCACGTGATTCTCTAAAAATGTCCATGCGAGATTAAAAATTAAACATGATTAACATTGTCCATGTTTGTTTCGATATTTATTTGTGCTGGTAAAATAAAATAATTTATATACTTAATAGTAAAATAAAACATACAACACACGAGCAGAAAATTTGACGTTTGTATAATGTTCGATACGTTATAATTATCAAATCGTTATATTATTTATACTTACATTCTTCTGACGGCTTTTATTCAACCTTCTCTTTTTTAATTTCCCATTTTCGTCTCGGAAACGAATAAAAAGTCAATTCCTGATTCCGAGATTGGGAATTCTTGCACCACACAACACAACAGTATCTCGTACCACCCATTTTTCGTTTTTTGAGAGACCACTTTTGAACGTTTTTAAAAGAATTACAAACGTAAACCGTACAGCTGACCGCACTCTAACGTCCGCGTGTTGCCTAATTCGGCCACAACGCCGCGCCACTAGAGTTGTCCAAGAGGCGTATAGGCTTACCACCTGGGATAAAATACAACTGCATAAAGTTAGGGGTAAATTCTGTGATTGTATGTGGGTGCACTATAGCACTAGTCTCATAAAGGGTAATTGTCTTTTTATTTTTTACGAAAACTCCGTCACCTACTAATCAATCAATATCAATCAATCAATACATATAATAAAATCGTAAGAGGTCGCTGTCTGTACATGGAAGATAAATAAGAAAAAATATTATAGGGGGGCTTTATGAACGCAATAGAACCCAAAACAATGATTTTTAGAATTTTTGTCTGTTTGTCTGTATGTCTGTATATCTGTTTGTCTGTACGGTTGTGCACGCTAATCTCAGTAACCGCTCAACCGATTGCAATGCGGTTTTTTTTATTGTGTTGAGGTTTGCTCCAGTTAACATTTAGCGTTTGTTTTATGTAAATCGGTTTAGAAATAAAAGAGTTTTAACAGTTTTAAGAATCAGATATTTTAAAAATTTTAATTGAAGGGGTTTCTTTGAATGTGAGTGAACCTAAACTGGCGTGTTGGCGCGGACTGAATTGTTTAAAAATAGTCTTAATCATTAAGCTCTTTTATGATTAAGCAAACAGGGCAGTTTCAGACGCTGCTTGATGACTCTGATGAAGAAATACCTTTCCTTTCATACACCTTATGTGACGTAAACGAAGTTGCGGGCTCAGCTAGTGTATAATATGTATGTATTTAAAAGTATATAAGTATTAATATCCGTAATCTGATACCCATAACACAAGCAGATTATTCCTAGCTTACTTTGGGATCAGATAGCGTTGTGTGAGATGTCCGTGAATATTTATTTATTTATTATTATTATAAGGTGAAATGTGGGCGCATACTATGCCTCTGCCTACCCCTTCGGGGATAAAGGCGTGATTATAATGTAAGTATGTACAATAATGATAGTGAAGAGTATCAGCTTGTTTCAATACTGTTCTGTAGCGCCGTGGCCGAACATTGCTCTTGTTAAGGCTAGTATTTCCGAAATCGAGCAAAATCGACCCATTTTGAAGCGATCTTTATACTAGGAAATATTCTTTGATTTGATCTGATAAAAATGTATTACTATAGTTTAATAGATGCTCTTGCTTCCTTTAAATTTTAAAACACGATTAATAAAACTATAGATGATAAAAATCGTTCTCGAAAAACTGGAAATGTGCAAAAATTTTAAAGATGAATGTTGTTATTGCTCAAAATATACTTGTTTATTTTATACTAGCTGATGCCCGCAGCTTCGCCTGCGTGAAATTTAGTTCCTACACTGTCTCTAACCTATCTCTGTAGGTACCAAATTTCAGCCAGATCCGTTCAGCCGTTACAGCGTGAAAGAGTAACAAACATTCACACTCACAAATATTCGCATATTTATAATAGTTGTTCTGATTAACAAATTTATAAAACATATTAAATAAGTTATGTAAATTTATTTATTAAATACATTTCTTAAATCATTGGCTAGACTACTACTTGACTCAAATTCTCTTCTAAGCAATTGACATCGTAACTTAGTTCCTTCTTCAGGTAGTCCCAGTCATACTGTAAGCCTACAACGTATGGGAAAACCGAACTACGATAGACTTTGTCCTCATAATACAGATGGTCCAACCAAGACCTGTTAACTTAATAACCATGTAAATTTCATCTGCTAGGTGTTCATGTTCATTTTAATGGCTCTTTTTACTTGTCAAATGTGATCTTCGTAGAGGCCATTACCGTATTTTACAAAGACTTGGTGAGTCTGCGTCCTGCACCGAATGCAGCCAGAACTATAGAATAAAGTTCATACCTTCCATGACCAGTCGCTTAGGGCTGCTGACATCTTTCATTCTAATGCACAGTGGACACTACCTGAAGCGTGGTCTTTCATTATTCCTGGCTAGCCATCTTCGAATTTTCTTCTTCTTTCACAAATTTATATACAAAATTTAAAAAAATTAACAACAATATTTACGATAGTACTTTAAAGCAAAATCATGAATATGACAATGTCATTCGGCTTGAACATCCACAAATGTGTCAAAATAAAAAGTATTTTAAATCAAAAATTTAAGGAGTATTGATATCAACTCCGGAGAAAATCAGCTCCAAAATAATTTACATTCCCTTTTTAGGTCGATAAAGTATAAATTTCAATAAAACAAGGAACACGTCTTCCATCAGTTATGCTAATAATGCTATATGCCAAATTTTAAGCAGATCGGACCAAGGAATCGCGTTGTCCCATACAAACTTGACCCTCCTTTTTTATACCTTTGGAGGTGGAATTTGCAAAAATGGTAAAATTACTTATTTCAAATTGTAACAAACAACGCTCATGCTGAATTTCATCATCGTACCATTAACCGTTTAAGCAATAATTGATAATAACTTAATACAACTTAAGTTCGTTTTTTATTTTATTATAAGTATACTTTTCCGGGATAAAAAGTACCCAGTGTGGTGCCCAGGATATTAAAGAATAATTATACCAAGTTTCATCGTAATCGAACCGGTAGTTTTTGCGTGATGCCTGAACAAACAGACAAAAATTTTTTAAATCACATTTTTGGGTTCGGTGTCGGTCTAGTAACACCCCCTGCTATTAATTTTTTTTATATTTTCAATGTACAGAATTTTCACTTCTACAGATTTATTATAAGTATAGATAAACACATGTCTATATTAAAGATATTGATCTTATGAACAATATTCAAGCTATTATTTATTTTTTAAACACCTCAGATTTTAAAACAATGATAAAAAGTGTAGAATCCAGAACAATTAGGCATTTAGCGAACCCTTTATCACTTCATACGCCTGACAGGGCTGTTCTGGGTAGGACCTGTGTCGCTCTGTCATCCGTGACCCGCTACGTCCGCGCGAATCGATCGTTTTAATTAGAAGTAGTTGCAGAAATCTGTAAATATTGTTTTGTTTTTATTTGTAAATATTAGGATAAGTACGTTATTGTGTATAAATAAACAAATATCGTGTAATATAGTGATTAGTGACTAGGTACTCAGTGAATATGGGTAAAAAAAGCCAAGAGAAATAAAATGCCCGGATGTCAATTGCGGCTACTACGACGGCAAGTATGGTAAGTTCCTACAAGTATTGTTTTATTTTTACTATATTTATAAAAATACACAACCAAATAATTCACTGACGGGCATGATGAAATTATAAGGTTGATGCTGAGCGAAGCGACTGAAGCCAACAGCTGCCATTATTTTGCTACCTGCTGAAGAGGCAGTACAGTAGCTAAACGTACTCATATAGGCTTAGAGATCTCCCATTCCAGTCCTCTTCTACGTAGGTACAGGTAGGTGTCATTTAGCAAAGGCTAAGTAAGTTAGATCACGGTCGTTTTTGGTAATGAATGACTGTGAGAAATGAACTCGGTGCCCCAAAGTTGCTTGGGACCTTACGATAAGAAGAGGGATAGTATTTACCTAAACCACAGTAACTACTAGGTATAAAATATTCTCTTTTTACTATGCCTGAACAATCAACGTATTGCCCGTTCGCTCTAAGTTTGCCTTTCGCCTCCCATACTACGCCTGTACACCATCCTGTCCGCCAGCGGCAACCTTAGCGCGAACGGGTAGTAAATAATATAATGTTTGACGCTTAGAGTATAATAGTAGATTCACGTTGTTATTGCTACACTGTATAAATTATAACAGTACTACCTACCCACTACCGACATAAAAGAATAAACGTGTAGTTTTATTTTTCGTTGTAGTCTAGCCGTTTCGTTGTAGTGTACCCTCAAAGTCTTTTTTTTTCAGCTCATCGATTCCGAGATTGAACGGTGGTTCATTTGCAAAAAAAGATACACGTGAATCGTAAGTACCTAGTACTCGTAGGTACTTTCATACTTTAATTTTGAGTGTAATAATCGTTACTTTCTTAGTAAATATGAATGTATGAAAAAGTGGCTAATTTTTAGGGTTCCGTAGGTACCCAAAGGTAAAAAAACGGGACCCTATTCATGAGACTTCGCTGTCCGTCTGTCTGTCTATCGGTCAGTCTGTCTGTCGGTCAGTCTGTCTGTTTGTCTGTCCGTCTGTCTATCTTTCTGTTTTTCCTTCACGAGCTCATGAATGGACATAGCTAGAGATCTGAAATTTTCACAGATAATGTGTTTCTGTTGCCGCCATAACAACAAATATTGAATTTTGCATGCCAATATTTCTATCAATAAGCTGATTCACCGAATTGACCTACGAGAGCGAGACTTTGAGGACATGTACCTTTTTCATTCAACTTTGTAACAGCTTTATTTTTTGTAAGCAAGGGTTATAAACCCTTTTTTTTTCTTTTTAACGTGAGAGAAAATCCTCATGGATGCTATGCCGGACTCCTACCGACTAAAAACCTCACGTTACGCTCAACAGCCTATGGTTGGGAGCCCAGGGTAAGCCCTCGGAAGGATGTCCTAGGACTCCCAACAGACCCACGGCCGCCACTGCGGCCTCGCCTAGGGGTAGGTTCGGGTGCAATCCTGCGTCTTTGGGTGTTTCGGATGTGATCCCGCTTCTGAAGGGGGTATGCATAAATCCCTCACGTCACGCTGCCGTCATGGGCCTGCTTCTGTAAGGACGGTGAGCAGCCCCCTCACCGTCTTCAGGCCCCTGGTTATGGAGACCGATAGTCTTGGGCGAAGACACGTCTGCGGCGTTCATTTCAAGTGAGTACTTGTTGCCGTTATTAATAAAAAAAAGGCAAAAAAATCACGTTTGTTGTATGGAAGTCCCCCATAAATATTTATTATTTTTCTGGTTTAAGTACTTACTCAATTCAATCCTTTATTTTTGCAAACAAGGGTTTATATCCCTTGTGCTTCCACGGACCTCGGAAGGTGCCACCTGCGGGATCCAGCCTGCGGGAGACTAAGAGGAGGTTTTTGAAAACTTTCTAGGCAATCTAAGTTCCTAGTCTATATACCTACATATAATAAAAAGATCTAAAGTCAAAACGATGGGCTCACCACCTGTCACGTGGGACCGAATTGTACACGGTGAAATGTGGGCCGGTATAGGCCTCTGCCTACCCCTTCGGGGATAAAGGCGTGAGTATGTGTGTGTGTGTGTAAAGTCAAAACTGTACATTAAACATATTAAAAAAAATACTCGCGGGGGGTTCTACACAGGACACCGAAGTCGAAAATGTAGTTAGAATTTTTTTGTCTGTTTGACGTCTGTTTGTCTGTTAATTTTGCTTTGTCCGGAAGGATCTCGAAAAGTACTCAATATTTTTGATTAAAATTTTGCACAGATATTAACTAGGGGTAGGGTCTTCAAATAGACTTAAAATTGACTTCAAATTGACTATGTTGGTGTAAGCGCCATCTATCATTGGTTGTATTTTGTAACACAGGTCTAAGCTGACATGCGGCGTGCGTGCTACTTGTCTTATTCATATTATAATGTAAAATAAATAAACGCATTATTTTACTCACAAGATGCATTCTATTATTTTTTGCTACTTATGTTATACCTATGCTTACCTCTTCGAAGACTGCTCGAATTGATTTCATAAATTATTGACGGATTTTTTTCTTATTACCTTTTCTCGGCTCGTCTCACAATTAAAATTATGATAAAAAAAAGTAGTAAAAAATAGAACCGACTTCAAACAAATTCTGAAAAATTAAATTTACTTGGCACAAAGATAAATGTATTTTGATTTTTCATATTTTATTCAATATCATATTGAAGTCGGCGCCAAGTAAACCCATAGGTTGAGGTAGGTATTATTAATGGCACCAACTTCAATATCATATTGAATACAATCTGATAAATCAAAATACATATTATTACTTTGTGCTATGTAAATTTTATTTTTCAGGATTTTTTTGAAGTCAGTTCTATTTATTACTAAAAATTTTTTGATCATCATTTTAAGTGACGGGTGGACCGAAAAGTATATCTATCTAGGTGTAAAGTTCTTATCAATACAAATCAATCAAGCTCAAACACAAGGTACGTGCTGTAAATCGTTAAATAATTCCCTCGACTGTCTTTCGGTTCCATCATCAGATCGACTCCTGACCTTCATTAAATTGTAGTACATGAACAGTGGGCGCACACTAGGCGTCTTGTCACGGCGACAAGCTGTGGGCGCCAAATTACATACATTTTGTTCTAAGCTTCGCACACTAGGCGACATGTCGCCGCGACTCCGAGACAAGCAAGGGGAGTCTTCGCGTCTGTCGCGCTAGTGTCGCGGCGACACGGCGACAGTCGCCCAGCGACAGCTTTGGACAACGTGTTCCTTGCACAACGTCTGTCACGGCGTCAAGTCGCCCGAGGCAGGCGCACACTGCGCGACAAGTCGCCGCGACATGTCGCCGCGACTGACGCCTAGTGTGCGCCCACTGTAAAGCACTTCATTAAAAGTTACCAAACGCACTAGTCGTCCCTACAATTTTCGGTGGTTGCCCTCGATTTCTCCTGGATCCCATCATCAGATCCTGACCTAGTAAAAATGGGACTACCTCAGAAGTAAACCCTATTGAAGAAAAGAAAAAAGAATTAAATCCGTCTATAATTGACGGAAATATCAGTGAACATACATAAAAACATACAGATGAATGTAGAACCTCCTCCTTTTTTGAAGTCGGTTAAAAATAAGGAAAGGTTTCTTACAACCCCATTTTGAATATACCTGCTAACAGGCACTTACTAAATAAAATGTCTTATAAAGGTTTGATAAACTTATACTTCTGTTGTAATTTATTTGGTGGTACAAAAAGTGCGGCATGAAATACACGCTGCACCAACTGTCAACGTCCAATTGCACCAACTGGCAACGTCCAAACAAAGTGCTTGGGGTCAAATGAGTTCATGTCGATCGCATGCTACGGGGGTATCGCCCGCGGTGAGGTGAGGTGGTAAAAATACCTAATGCGCTCTGGCATTCGGCCCTTAAGCAATGGTCATGGGTTTATATTCCGTCTGAATCAAATTACATCTTTTGATTATAAAATAATAGATATTTATTTTAAAAATTTTGCATGCCTATACCTACTAATCGCTTGAAATTTAGTTACCTTGGGAGTATTCACAAATTCACTCTAAAACTGTTTTCTCAGCAATTATCGTTATCATAATAGAGATTAGCTTAGGTTATAGACAATAGATTGTCTTTTAAGTTCTAAACTTATCCTTTGGAGACTCGGTTACCATTAAAGTGAAAGATTATAGTCAATGATAACGAAAGTTGCGAATATTGAAAAAAGTGCTTTATAAAATGGATTCACCAAATCTTTGACGAATGAGGGCTGTCGAAGTTTTATATTTGTTAAATTTGAAGGTGTTATTTTAAAAGTTTACATTAACAAAAACTCAGTTTTGACTCTAGAAAAGTTTGTATGCTAAATTATTCACGGCATAGGTATTTAACTTTAATCCCAAATTTAAGTGAAAGAATTGTTACTTAGTATTAGAAAAAAAAAAAGTATTTAAATGTTTTACTCTTCTGTGTTTTTCTTATTTTTTTAATAAAATTCTGTTGTTTTTTTTTTTAATCTAGTCATATTCATATTACATGACTTTAGCAAATCCTTGTTCTGACTAGAAAGTACGTAGGAACATGAAGAAAAGCATACGTGCACACTCCAATAAAACTGTATGCTGCGCCGCTACATAAAACGCATACCTTCATTTGCAACCTGCGAGACTGAGAGTGACGTGTATGAACTTTCCGCGCTCTTGACGTGTTAGTAATGTATTTCTACTAGCGTTATGGCCTCAAACTGGATGTGAGCGATGAGCGGGCGACTACGCAGTTGCGAGAGAGTAAGCAACTTCCAATGAAATCACCGAGCGCTGATTGCTTGTGGGCAAGCGTAAAATCTGTTAGCGAGACGAGTCGCGTCACGCACACTTTGATCAAATTCATAAATTTGGTCAAGGTCTCTGCATAACGCATATGACTCGGTGCGCTTGCTATGATTTTGTCTGAAGTAGACTAATCTCTTGTATTCTGGCACAGGGTGGAAACTCCGAAGAAATTATTAGTTTTCAATTCTATCACCTACACTAAAAACACGTTATGTTGGTACAGAGCTTGAATGTGTGTGTGACCACTAAGGCTAAGCAAATACTCTCCGACTATAATGACAGCGATGGCGGGGGTCGCGAAGCTTGCTCAGTGAGAGGTAGGGAGTTGCCTTTCTGTATGTAATGTTATTATATTATTGTCTTTGATTCTGACGCTCGCTTTCGCCGTCGCTTCGCTCGTTGTTGACATCCAGTTTGAGGCCTTACGATCACTACACACCAGGATACATCCGTACGTTGTTGAATGCATAATGTAGGTAAGTAAGACTGCAAAGTTTGTTATAATCAGACTAGTTTTTATATATACTCTAGACTAGTGTTATATATAAACATACGGTAATAAATGGAATTAGGCTTGGTTTTAACTGGCAGCTTTTGTATTAAGAAATTATCTCTGCACCAGGAAACAGTTGCAGTACAACAGTGTCGTAAAACTGTGTTTTTGTTATTGTTAACCTTTTAGTTGTGTGTCCAGTTTGCATTTTCTTCGCAAAAAAAATGGTAGATAATGTAGGGAGATACCAATCAAACTTAAAGAAAAGGCCAAGGGTAAGTCGGGCTCACGTTCTGCACCAAAAACGGCAAAAAAGACGTTTGTTGGATGAGAGCCCCCTTATTTTTTCTTTTTTCAGAAATTTGATTTTATAGTGACATCGTAAATTTTTATAGAATTATGACGCTTGCGTGACGTGCTTTTTTAACGTGAGGGATTATGTTAATGGAATAGTATCGGGTGTGATCTCGCTTCATAGATGCTATGCCGGACTCCTACCGACTAAAAACCTCATGTAATGCCCAACTGTCTACGGTTGCGAGCCCCTGGTAAGCCCTCGGAAAGATTTATCTTATATATAAAATTCTCGTGTCACAATATTCGTTCCCGTACTCCTCCGAAACGGCTTGACCGATTCTCATGAAATTTTGTGAGCATATTGAGTAGGTCTGAGAGTCGGCGAACATCTATTTTTCATATCCCTAAGTGACCGGGAACGGGAATAACATTCCACGCGGGCGGAGCCGCGGGCATCAGCTAGTATAATAATTATATATAATAGGGTTCCGTTTTTACCCTTCGGGTACAGAAATCCAAAACAAGCTTTATTGCCAGCTTTTGAAATTGATTTATTGATTGCATAATACTTTGCCGAGTGAGCTTATTAAAGGCACTGTATATTAAAGGCCAATCATAATACCAATTGACCGGTTAAATACCTACCTAATACTAAGCCCGGATATTGTGTCCGTCCATTTACATCCAAAATTTGATGTAATCCTCGCCCGATTATTTACAGAGGAAGTCTATTTGTTACTAAAACCCAGGAGGATTACCGGAGTCGATTTCATGAATGATGAATATTTAAATTCTATTGGGAACCAAACAAATAGTACACCAGTACTAGTAGTACTGCATGCTGTTTTCGGTAAATGATTAACGTGGTTAAAGTTAATTCTGAGAAGGGTTACCGTCTATGGCATTTCCATTAAACCAATCACAAAGTTCACAATTAGTTCTAATTATACTATACAACTGTGCTAGCAGATAAACCACAATCACGCATGCGGTCTACAACTACAGCTAAACTGTCCACTAGCACACGCGGATGAAGAAACTCTCTTACAGTGCCACAGTTGAGCCAGTTTTGAGCCTTACTCAAAACTGAAATACACGAGCCGTATACACGAGTGAGAAAATCGGGGCGATATTATCGTCTTATGACATAACACACTCTTCGTGAACTTGTGTATATGTTATAGGCAATGTGTATAATGCAGGCATTCTATACAATACCTAGGCATTGTATGGAATGACGGGGTCGTTCAGACAATGTATGAATTGATATTAAATGTTTAAACTATTTTACACTTTGCCTAGGAAATGTATAGAATACCTAGACATTGTATAGAATGCCGGTCGATCGAAGCATAGGTAATGTGTGTAATCTATTTTTCTTCTCTATGATTTAGTACTAATCTTTTGAGAGCTACTCCTAATTTCAACTTCCAACAGCAGACAGTGCTGATAAGACATGTGTTCTATTGGTTGGTTCATTTATTACCACTTAGGAAGCAAAAACGGGAACAGAACTTCACACAACACCCCGATTCGGGGACCGATTTTTTTTTGTTTTGTCGACTTGTTCTTATTTGGTTAACGATTCTGTCGTCGAATCTGTCCATTCATTATACACATTGCCTGATGCGCTTCGGGCATTTCATACAATACCTAGTCAATGTATGAAATAAATCGTATTATACACATTGCCTGAACGTTTTAGGCAATGTATATAATGCCTAGACATTGTATACAATGCCGGATTATACACATTGCTTGTTTAAATTTGTTAATTTGAGAAATATTTATGAGGACAATGTCTTATGATTATTATGATATTTAATTAACTTATTTAATATTTTTTATTAATTGTTACCTATGTACCTATACTATACTATGTAATTATGTATATAATATAGTAAAGGTGCATAGGTAATAATTTATAAGTATTTGTATTAGTTGTCTAAAACTCACAACACAAGTTTATTTTATCTTAATAAAGAGGCCAGAGAGTGCAGTGTATAAAAATCCTAACACTATTTAGGTACACCACAAGAACTTAACACCACATAATAAATTGTTGAAAGTAGTCAAATTGACTGCGGAACCCACTAATAAAATAAGAGACCGTATTCTTAGCATTCCATGGATTCTCCGTGCGGGCGCCGGGTCCATAGCGTGGCACAGGGGGGAACACCCCGACGGCGTCTGGGACTTGCGACCCATTCGAGTAGGTTTAGGGTGGCCACCTTACTATGCGCATAAACGATCACCTTCCACCGTCAACAATGTTCCCCCCCCTGCCCAACCAGATTTGGTAAGATCCTATCAATGCCGCTTTGGATACGCGTTTTAGTAAAGAGCTTACTGAAGCTCTTGGCAATCCAAGGTCCTTAAATAAATTATACAGGGATTTAGCTGGAATTCCCCTTGCTCCTACTTCTACGGCATAGAGTTTAACCACATAGCCATTTTTGGTTAACTCATTGGTCAAGTCAAAGTATTTATTTGTCTTCATGGCGTGGTCCTTCGGTATGTTGGTCTCCCACGGCACCGTCCGCTCCACGAGCACCGCACGCCTGTGTATCCTCGAAAACAGGAATATGTCGGGTCTGGATGACGAGGCACATACATCCTCCGGGGTTTTGTAGTGTTTTTCATACGTGTCTGAGAGTATAGTCCAATCGGCGGCAGCCATCAAAATTGAGTATGGCTTTTGAGGTACTTTCTTTGAATAGCCTTCCTTTACAAACGCAATGTCATTTCTTTTGTTTGTGGTTAATCCCTTTTTCGCTCTCGCTACCGCCAAACTGACAGCCTCACGTATGATTTCCAATACCCTATCGTGTCGGCGTGAGTAATGACCCCGGTCTAGTAACGTCCTGCAACCTACCAGCAGGTGCCTAGCAGTTCCAATCGCTTCTCCACATGCATTACATGTTTTATCTGTGGCTTTCCCCCACCTGACCAGATTACTTTGGTCGGGGAGGGTCAATTGAAACGCGTTCAGGTAGAACTTAAGCAAAGCCGGCGACCAGTCGTACAATAAGGTACGCCACTGCAAGGCCATGGGAATACAAAATTCGCCCAGAGTAAGCCATTCATTCTGCATCTCCAGGTTCATCGCGTGCACCTTATAGGCATCGCTCTCATCCTGCTCCAGAAAAGATTTTGTAATGTCTTTATCTGTTTGTCTCCGGATACTACCCAACCCCGCTCGACCAGTCTGCGAACCCACCATGAATCTCTTGTGGAATTGGAGGCGTGACTCAAGTTCTGCTATATTTTTATCCTTTGGAAGAGTTTGAACGATTTTGTCTCTTGATTTTGCCAAGACGTGCATTTTAGTAACTCTTAGATGTTTATAGAGTTCCGACGGCTTCTTAAACGTCATTCCGAAGTTATTAGAGGCTCTGTATAATGCCGACGGGTCGGCCGATTGAGCTAGCCCTAGCCACGACTTCAACGTCTTAGTAACATTCGCATCCAATTTTCTGAGAAGGTTTTGGCTCATATCGTACACAAGAAACGGCCAGTTTAGACGTGATGTTAAATAGTTGTCGTATATCCATGCTTTCTTGACGTTACCTATTGGTTGTTGGTCTACCTTTTTTATGTCAACAATGAAACTTTCAATTATGTCATCCAAAGCTGGAGTACAACCTCTGTTATCTATCTTTCTGCCAAGAAATTTGAAAGGCACGGTTTCCGATATAATAGAAACTTTTTCCCCGCCTATAGCAAGCCCGGGGTCATACGACGTAAACTTAGTACCCCGGCTTCCCAGACATAGACAGTAGCATTTGCTAGGTTTTGTCCTCATTACATCGGTCCATGTACAGAATTCATCCACTTTACGCAGTAGGTCTTGGAACTGCTTTGGGCTGCGAGTCAGGATTGCGAGGTCGTCTGCAAACGCCAGGATGGACTCTGTATATTTACCATTTAATTTAAACCGATATCCCCACTTCTTCTCATGAGTAATAATACTGTCTATTAAAATATTTATTACTATATTGAAAACTATTGGTGATAAACAGCAACCCTGGAACAAACCTACTCTATACTTTAAGGGTTGCGTATGTCCTTCTTTTGTATTGATTACAAATTTTAATTGGTTATAATAAGAAGCTATTATTTCACAGATTATTGATGGAAAGTTATACCATTTTAATGCAAACAACATAAGTTCATGTTGTACTGAGCCAAAGGCGTTTTCCAAATCTATCCAACAAACTGTTAATTGCCTTTCATTTAATCTGGCATCTTTTAGACTTTCCGCCAGCAGAGAATTATGTTTCAGACATCCTGAAATTCCGAGCAGAAACCCTTTCTGGTGATTTGGTCTAAAATACTTATTGCTGATCATAAAATCCATGAGAAGATAATTTTTGATATTGTGTTGGTTAACGCTATAGGTCTGGCGTCTTTTGGACTGGTAACAATTTCTTTCTTAGGAATGAGCACAAAACTGGCCTCTCCGAAGGCCGCTGGTATTTCTTTACTCGACCAGATCCTGTTAAATATGCTCAGAAGGTGTTTACGTACTGATGGACATTTTTTATAGGAGGTATACTTCCCTGCATATATATTCACGAATCTTACAAAAGAATGTACCCCGAATGTACCCCGGTTTATCGTGGGTGAAGAAAAATGGCGGCCATTTTGCGTATGCGTGTCGTTTTAAAAAAAGAGTCACGTGATGTGTAATGGCGGTATTGTCACCATGATGATGTTTCATTTGTCAGTTTTACGTCAAAAGTGTACTTAAGTGACACTTTTAGCTTACTTTTTAACCGACTTCCAAAAAAGGAGGAGCTTCTCAATTCGTCTGTATTTTTTTTTCTTTTTATGTTTGTTACCCGCAAAGCGCTTGAAAGAGTTATCCGATTTTGATGATTTTTTTTTTTATTTGAAAGCATGTGCTTGCCATGTGGTCCCATATACAGGAAGTCAGAATCTGAAGCTGGGATCCTGGAGAAATCGATTACAGCAGTTACCTGTGTTTGGGCTTGATTAATTTGTATTGGGGAGAACATTACCCCTTAGACAGATATAATTTCAGTCTACCCGTCACTAAAAATTATGAAAAAAGTTTTTAACAAAAAAAAACCGACTTCAAACAAAAACTAAAAATTGAAAAATAAAATTAACTTAGCACAAAGTAATAGGTAGTATATTTAGATTTATCAGATATTATTGAATGTAATACTAAATATACTACCTATTACTTTGTGCTAAGTTAATTTTATTTTTCAATTTTTAGTTTTTGTTTGAAGTTGGTTTTTTTTGTTAAAGCTCTACGTACAAAAGATCGAAAAACTAACCTCCACTACAAATTATAGAATAAAAGGCAGACGCTTACTGAACAGGAAAGTGAAGGCAACAAAGCAAATACTAACTCTAAAAGTAGCTAGTTAGTTAATTCAGTTTACGCTTCTGCATTTACTATTTGCTTTCTTGGGCTCACTTTCTTGTTTGGTAAGAGTCATTTGCCGTTATTTCTGCACAATGTCATGAGATACATAACAAATCAACTTGCAAATCGCACAACAAGTTTTGTGCCTTGTCATTATTGAATTCTTAACCTCCAAATTCCTAGCCAGATTCTCCAACCATGACACAAGTAAAATAATAAGGCGGAACCTGACGATTAATAAACCTGACATAAATTGTTATTAGCAATTCCATCCCCTCTTCAAACGTAATCGATTTTGACACAAATCATGTATATTTTTGCATAGGAATATGAGCTTGTGTCAGCCTGTGTGAAAAGGGTTCTAACACACTTTGAGTTATTGACACCGAGGGCCCATATCGTGATATTTGTGCTGGGATCGCTTTCGATAATCGATTAGTATGTTATAAAGGTTTAAGTTAAAAACTTTGTCGATTTAGATTTGTTCTCTGTACTCGTACTGATGTGTGTCTGTGGATGCCACTGAAATGTACTGGTGGTCACCGCAGCCTATGGACGTTTGCAACAGACCGGTCATGGACGAGTGGCTGGAGAGAAGACACGGTGCTCTCTCCTACCGGTTGACACAGATGCTTGCCGGGCACGGTAGCTTCGGTAGGTATCTGTGGCGAAAACACCGGGAAACCACGGCCGAGTGTCAGCACTGCGAGGACCGCAGCGATGACACGGCGCTCCACACGCTGGTGGAGTGCACGGCGTGGGCACAACAGCGCCAGGTCCTCGTAGTGGGTCTGGGCGTGGACACTCTCTCGCTCGAGGCCATGGTGCGAGCCATGCTCCCCAGCGGGAGTAAGTGGGACTGCGAGGCCTCTTTCTGCGAGCAGGTCATGCTCGCGAAGGAGGCGGCGGGCCGGGTGCGGGAGAGAACTCTCCCACCCGAGTTCCACAGTCGGCGCACTGGGCGCCGCCGACGTGTCTTCGCCGAGGACTATCGGCCTCCATGACCGGGGGTCTGAGGACGGTGCGAGGGCCGCTCACCGTCCTTACAGAAGCAGGCCCATGACGGCAGCGTGACGTGAGCAACTCACGCACGCCCCCCCTTAGAAGCGGGGTCACACCTGAAACCCCCCATAGACGCGGGATTGCACCCGAACCACCCCCTGGGCGAGGCCGCATTGGCGGCCGTAGGTCTGTTGGGAGTCACGGGACATCCTTCCTGAGGGCTTACCCGGGGCTCTCAATCATAGGCTGTTGGGCGTTACGTGAGGTTTTTTAGTCGGTAAGAGTCCGGCATAGCATCCTACAGGGATTTTCCCTCACACCTAAAAAAAAAGGGGTCTTGGAAGGGTTTACGGGGTTGGCAACGCGAGCAGACCCTGCAAAAACCTTCTAAGACCCCTTTTGAAGAACTCCATACTGAAGGCGTTTGGAAAATCCGAGGCAGGGAGATCATTCACAATCAAAAGCGAATAGTATATAGAGGAAAGATTTGATTGTTTGTTTGCATTGAATAGGTTTCGAAACTACTGAACCGATTTCAAAAATGCTATTACTGTTAGGAAGCTACATTATTCCCGGGGAACATTTTCTATATTTTATTCCCGTATTCTCACGGGAAGTGGAGCTACGCGACGGAAACCGCGTGAAGTCGGCTGGTCTATATAAATTTTACAAAGAGGAAAAAGACCTGATTGTTTGTTAGTTTGTATGTTTATTTGTTTGCATCGAATAGACTCCGAAACTACTGAACCGATTTAAAAAATTCTTTCACAAATTTACCGTCACGTTACATTTAAAAATACTAAACCTGACAGGAAACTACGCTATCCTGGGGAACATAGGGGAACGGAAGCTACGTGGATGAAGCCGCGTGACGACGGCTAGGAGATACTTAAGAGATTTTGTGTTGTGTTCTTGTCGTCTATATAATCTAGTATTACAACGATCACTTTATATTTTCACGTTGCTAGCGCCATGCTTGTTCTGAAACACGAAATAACATTCGGAATATCGTGTTCATTTTGTATCACAGTAACGAATTTTATTTTACTCAGAATTCCAAATGTTTTCATAGCATTTTTGTTTTATTTTGCATACATTTAAAAAAATAGATTTCAATTGTATGCGTGCCTATTCTTTATTTATTTTTAGGGTTCCGTACCCAAAGGGTAAAAACAGGACCCTATTCATGATACTTCGCTGCACATCTGTCTGTGTTTCTGTCTGTCCGTCACGAGGCTGTATCTCAGGAACCGTGATAGATAGAGAGCTGAAATTTTCCAGATGATGTAGGTGATGATCCGATAGGGATTTTCTTCCGCGCACGCTTAGGTTGTGGAATGATCTCCCTGCCACGGTTTTCCCAAACGCCTACAGTATTGGGTTCTTCAAAGGGGTCTTAAAACCCTTCGGGTCGGCAGCGCGAGAGTAGCGCCTCTGGTGCTGAAACGTTTATAGGCTGCGGTGACCACCAGTCCTTCTGGTGGGCCGTATGCTTGTCTGCCACCTTAGTGGTATAAAAAAAATAAAAGAAAAAAGGTATATCAGTTGCCGCTATAACAAAAAATACTTAATACCTACTAAAATAAATATTTAAGGGGGGCTTCCATACAACAAACGTGATTTTTTGTTCGTTTTTTGATACAGAACCCTCAGCAAAGTCCGACTCGCACTTGGTCGGTTTTATCTATTACTTTATTTATGATTAGCGGACGTCACGCGGTCTCACCCGCGTAGTTCCCGTTCCCGTGGGAATACGGGAAGAAAATATAGCCTGTGTTCACCGCAAAGAGTGTAGCTACCCAACAGTGAACCTACCTACCTATTCGTTACAAACAAACAAACAAAAAAACAAATCTTTCCTCTTTATATTATTATAGACAAAGGAAAAATATTATTTTTAAATATGAGTTCTATCATAGCACAAAGCGCACAGATGGCTACGAATATTTAAAGAGTCACATCGAATTCTTTTTTTAGAACATTTTTCGTTATATTTCAGAAATTTTAATTATCTACCGTGATCCCTTAAAATGACAGTGGAAGTAGAGTGAATTTAAAATCACAGTAGAAGTATACTTATCTCAATTTACAAGGTTTATTGTAATATAACATACAACGAAACAACAATAAATATTTAAAAATAGCTGGCGCCCGCATCTTAGCCCGCGTAAAATTTCATCCTTGGTCCCGCTTCCCAAAGGAACCTTATTACCGGGAATAAAAAGTAACCTTTTCAGACTATAGTCTATCCCTCTACTAAATGCTATACCGAACTCATACTGACTAAAAACCACACGTTCCCTTCCTGCCTATATACACAATACATAATAACATACAAACAAACAATTAGATTTCAAAATATAAAAAGCGCACTTTTATAAATTGAATACACAATTCCGTTTAACTCCGGCAGTATTTTGCGCACGAAATTGATAAAAACTACACAGTTCGATGCAGTGTATTTTTATTGATAAAAATAATTTATTCCAAATACCTACGGTTGAAACAAATCATTTTTAGCACTCGTGGCCATTTTCGTTGGTAGCCATATTTTTCGTGTGGAAATCATCATGGATCTCAATAGTCAATAAGCACTTGCGATACGTCAATGAATAAAAAGCAAAGTCATTACCACCAGTTCGGAACGCGGCCCGCTTGAGAAGAACAGGCAAGAAACTCGGCGGGCTTTTCTTTTTGTGCTCTATTTACAATAATTTAAACTAAAACACAAACTATTGCTTGAGAATGCAGTAGAGCAAGCAGATGTTATGGCCAGACTCTTAACTTCGGCCGGGAGCTGGGGGTTAATCCTCGGAGGATGTCCATGGAATCACAGGGAAACTTTTTAATACGACGATGGCGATGTGGTAGCCTTATAATATTTATACGCACATTCTGAAAAATGAAAATTTATTTATTTAAATAGTGCACAAAGTTTAGTTTATCTTTGATTTTATGGCAAAAATAAGTTTTTCTGTGCTTTTAACCGACTGCAAAAAAGGAGGAGGTTACTCAATTCGACCGTTTATATATTTTTTATTTTTTTTTATGTTTGTTCGCGCAGAACTCCGTTGTTTATGGACCGATTTGAAAAAAGATTTTTTAGTTCGAAAACAGATACTCCCAAGGTTTAGGCATTCAACTCATTAGCTAACCCTTCGTCGAACAAAGCTATCATGCACTTAACCGAATTGAGCGACATAATATCGTATTAATTCCACTAGACTGCCTTTTGTTGCAGTTAAGTTTAGACAGTGTCCTCGACATTGGCGGAGAGCGAGAAGGAAGTGACTGCAGCGGCGATATTATGCAATATTCAAACATGCAATACAATATATGCATGCCTTTATCGTTAACGGCTCGGCAGAGGCATATGTCCACAATTCACCATTTACGTTTTGTACCACGTTTTACGTAACAAATAAGGTGGTTTGTGCGTTGCAAAATAGACAGGCGCAGGTTAGGAATAGCTGCTATTGAAATTTTCAAGTCGCTATAGTATGTCCAACCGTTTATTTTACTTTTGATTTTACTATTTTATTTTATTTAACTTTTGTTTCTTTAATGGGTTATAATTATCGTAGATAAATATGATTAGGCAGTTTATATATTCCTTTTTTTTAAAGTTCCCTATTAAGAATATTGGAACAGTTATGTTCTCAGGCCACTGTCATAAGTAAAATAAACTGTTGGACAGACTATAATAAGGCATTTAACTTGTCTTAAACACTGTCATGTTGTTTTCAATCCGAACAGGGAATGAGAGTGATTTTCGAAACAAATGGTGTGCATATTCGCACCACTACCGCTACCGCTTGGTCAGCTACCGCTCTGGTTGAGAATGGTACTTATCTAAGCTATAAGGCATAGTGGTGTGGTCCACGTGTCAGATGTAACATCAAAAAGGTTAAACCCGCTCATTAAGCGGCTAGTAATAACTACTACTAGTATGTCAACCAAGCCCGCAGAGAGTGATGGCCGTCAGGGTGATAAGAGGATACCGCACGATCTCCGGTGAGGCGGCATGTCTCCTAGCCGGGACCCCTCCATGGGACCTGGAAGCGAGAGCCCTTGCGTCACTGTTCAGATGGCGCAAGGAGGCGCTGGAGCGGGGCCAAAGGCCTGCGTCTCGAGAAATCGAGGCCCAGCGGACCCTGCTCCACCAGAAAACCGTGGAGACATGGAAGGTGCGACTTGAGCAACCAAAGAGGGGATTCGCCACAATCGCGGCCGTCAGACCGGTCATGGACGAGTGGCTGGAGAGAAGACACGGTGCTCTCTCCTACCGGTTGACACAGATGCTTGCCGGGCATGGTAGCTTCGGTAGGTATCTGTGGCGAAAACACCGGGAAACCACGGCCGAGTGTCAGCACTGCGAGGACCGCAGCGACGACACGGCGCTCCCCACGCTGGTGGAGTGCACGGCGTGGGCACAACAGCGCCAGGTCCTCGTAGTGGGTCTGGGCGTGGACACTCTCTCGCTCGAGGCCATGGTGCGAGCCATGCTCTCCAGCGGGAGTAAGTGGGACTGCGCTGCCTCTTTCTGCGAGCAGGTCATGCTCGCGAAGGCGGCGGCGGGCAGGGTGCGAGAGAGAACTCTCCCTCCCGAGTTCCGCAGTCGGCGCCCTGGGCGCCGCCGACGTGTCTTCGCCGAGGACTATCGGCCTCCATGACCGGGGGTCTGAGGACGGTGAGAGGGCCGCTCACCGTCCTTACAGAAGCAGGCCCATGACGGCAGCGTGACGTGAGCAACTCACGCACGCCCCTTAGAAGCGGGGTCACACCCGAAACCCCCCATAGACGCGGGATTGCACCCGAACCACCCCCTGGGCGAGGCCGCATTGGCGGCCGTAGGTCTGTTGGGAGTCACGGGACATCCTTCCTGAGGGCTTACCCGGGGCTCTCAACCATAGGCTGTTAGGCGTGGCGTGAGGTTTTTTAGTCGGTAAGAGCCCGGCATAACATCCTATGAGGATTTTCCCTCACGTTAAACAAAAAAAAAAAAGTATGTCAACCAATCAAAGCAGCCTATGGCAGTCCACTGCTGGGCGTAGGCCTCTCCCAATTTACGCCAGGTCCCAGCCTGGGACCTTTACCAGGTCGTCGGTCCATCTAGCAGGTGGAGGTTCTATCCCACGTTTGCCGAGTCGCATTCTCCACTCTAGAACTCGTTTGCTTCATTGGCCGTCGGTTCTTCTGCAAATGTGGCCAGCCCACTGTGACTTCAATGTGTTTATTCGACCAGCTACGTCGACTACGAGCTATGTCGGCCACTTTAGTTCTCAGTATCTCATTTCGGAGTCTACTTGTATGGAATATAAGCAATTAGCTGGAGGGGACAATAGGAACATTAAGATATTCTTCAATATATCTTTATTGATAAAATTACCGGGTGACTCTCTCATCAATCAAGGCCCAGCCAAATTCTTTTGAATTTGAATATTTTAGCGTAAGCTACTCTAGGAAGGACTTCTGAATTTAAACCTCCAAGGGGGTAAAACATGGTGTTAAGTTAATGGAAGCATACCTAAACAGAATATCTTTTGGCAAAAGAAGATAACATAACTAACTTTGAAGATATATATTCATTTGGTTAATAATTTAATTCATTTTAAATTTAACTTTTTGTCCTGAAACAAAAAAAAAATAAAAAATCTTGAAAAAACTAAAACTTTGTAAGTATAATTTTTTTTCTGTTCTTAGATATTCAAAAAGCGTAAATGTAAGTAAGTGATGAAGAAATGATACTCCAATGATGTACATAGCCATTTATTCTTCTGCTCTTCGTATAATAGATACTACTCGTATATTTCCACTTAATGGTTTGATAAAATAAATAACAATCCAATGATTGTAGATTCGTTACATTTTTATTTTCACTATTTATCTAATACTTGCACAACTAACTATTAATTAATACAAATATTCTACTTTAACTAATTAGCACTTTACTGAACTCGATCTGGAAACAGAATGTGTTCTTTTTCCAGAATATTCACTTTTTATCGCCTTTCAACAAATCCCACCTCATACTGAACATTTATGTCAACTCAACTACCCACTATTTTCGAATAATCAATAAATGTTTTATGTACAGGCTAATCATTCTACTATGAGGCGGTGTTGACATCACAAAAATAACTTATTACTACCTAAAACTGAATGGTTTTAGCAAAATCACAACATTCGGCCATCAGACAGCGTGCTATCTCCGGAGCACGCAGTAATCACAACATTCGGACCTGTATATTGAACTAATCACATTTTTATACATAACGTACATAACAATAATACCTTTATGCGGCTTTTTATAATATGCTAATCAAAATCTTAAAGTTAAATTAAACCTAAACCTTCTCTATATCTTCTATCTACATCTGTTAATGCCTCATCTTTTGCACAGCAAAAGCTGGTGAACTTAACCTTTAGCTAGTTTTAAATTGAATCAAATTATCTAAAATAACTACTAGGAGCGGCTAACCCCACAAGTTCCAACTCTCGACCATTTAGTTAAGCATTGGTTTCTATGTGTTACAATAGTCACGGTAAATTTAAGACTTTAGAAGGTTTTCTTTTCCATTTTTATCAGAATAAGAATATTAACGATATTTGTTAAAAAATATGAAAAAGAAAACTCCTAGTCGAGTCGACTGGCAGACTGCAGTCATCTATCTAAACCAATGGGTATAACTATTTAAAGGGGAAATGCTGCCAGTCTTTGGGTACAATGTCATTATTTAGATTTAGGTTAGTTTAGATAGTTATAATGTAAATAGATAATGTTACATTGGATTATTTTGGTAAATAAATATGTAGCAAGTCTCATTCTGTCAGATGCTACAATACTTTCTAGGCAGCAGTCCCACGATCTGATAAAATTCTACAAGGAACTCTGATAACGTAAGCTGTTCAGGGTTCTTTTTTTCATTTTGCGAACCAGTCAACTTTTGTTAGAATATAGGATATACATTTAATTCTAGCCTTTACCTCTAACAAAATGGCCCTAAGTGGTCTAAGTGCATAAATATACTGTTAAAAGGCAGTTTTACCTTCTCTTCAGTCTTAGCGGAATTATAAATATTGCATTAGTAAACCAGTAAGACTGAATCTGTTCTAGCGTAACCATAATAAGCATCAGAATTATACTTAGTTTACTTGGTCCTAAATTATCCCTATAGGGCATTATGTCTTAGTATACTCATTTGACTGGACACTAGTCCATGTTGAAGTGGGCTTAAAAGAAATCAACAACCTGACGCTATTTGTGGTACCTACTAAATCCCTCCTTGTCATAGTGGTACTACAGTATTAGGACTGCTGGTACGAAGTATGTTACAGCCGGTGTACAGCGTAAAATTAAGGCCTAATAGACACCTACGTGCCCTTTTTTTTTTAACAGTTTACAGGGCGTTCTTGTAGTGTAGTTTGTCGACTGAAATACGCAACTAGTATAATCTGATAAACTAAACTAGTCAGAGAATACCACCTAACCCTGGTGAACTGCAACCGTATGCACTTCGGTCAGGCTTCTGAAACTCGCCTACACCTACAGCAATAATTAACGCCCGAACGGAGACTTCTAAACCGCGTATGGCGCACGCAAAATGTTTTGATCTTTACTTAAATTTCTCTGTATATATATATATATATTTTTTTGCGATTTGCAGGTATGTTTAGAAATACCTATAAGATAGCACAAAATAGTTATTACTCTCTAGCACTGACTTTAACCAAGATCAAGGAAGTAAAACTTGTGTACGTACTACTAAAAGTTATTCCGAGAATCAGTGTTTCAATCAGGATTATCTACATTAATATTATCAGAAGGAAAGATTCGATTGCCTGTATGGTTGTTTTTTTGCGTTGAATAGTCTCCAAAACCACTGAATCAATTTGAAAAACTCTTCCACTACTGCGAAGGCACACCCTCCCCGAGTAACGTTCCCGTATCTCCACAGGAGTGGGACTACGCAGGGAAAACCATGCGGCAACCGCTAGTATTGTCTTCGACCAGTAGAGGTCCGTCCACTAGGTCTTTTTACAAGGATCCAAGTGTAATATTTAGCTTAATAACTCATACAGTCCACTGCCGTTGTATAGCTCTTTCAATAAAAAAAAGGTTTTTATAATAGATATTGCTAGCTGTCTCACAAAGTCTTTTCACAAAACGTCGAAATTAGATAAGAAATCCTAAAATTGTCTACCCATGTGCATTGCACGGTATCTCCCGGGATATTTTGAACACCTGATATGATATGATATGATTTGGTACAATTGGTCAAAAAGGTCACCGTCTATTACAATTAGAAATTATATTATATTCCCCAATAATAGAGTCCATGCCTAAAATGGTCGCCAGGGATTTTTAATGTGCGCGACACACTAAAAACACAACGCGAGTATGTGTAGATAGAATGTGCTGCGTATGGTGGCGCATTGGATATTGATAGTGTGACTCTGGTCATAGAAAACAACACAAATTGATTCTACTCAACACGCGTTGCGTCGCGTTTTAACAATGTGTTTCCGCCTCAAACTTCCGACGTGTATTTGACACGGATAACTCTTGAGGAAACCCACACTATAACACATATAGATTGTTATGAAGTTAAAAAGTTCAACTAATCCTCAGCCATATCACATTTTTAAAACGTGATACATTATATCTATATCTATATAATTATAATTCCATAAATAATGCACTATGAGTTCTTATCAATAAGGTACAACTAAAATAAGTTATAAAAGACCACAATTCCTTGTCTGGAGGACTCGTGTCGCGGTTGCTCAAGGTCGTTAGCAATTATCCGAATCAAAGTCTTAATTTCACCTATTGCTCGGCCCGATCCTCACCATTGCCTTCAGTATTGCCGCCACTGGTTAGATTCCGCCTTCTGGCGGTCACACCGCGCCGCCGCGCCGCACTGTATTCCGACACGACAGTTCACCTGTCTTTCTGCTTGGGCGTGAATCTTTCACTTCAGTCACCTGGAATTGTCATTTTAAACGCAGTTACTGCTCTTTCAAGCTAACAATTTCCCATCTATTATCTCATCTAAGGCGTTTATTACGTCAAAGGTGCTTATATCTCGCCTGCTTGGCGTCCCCAAAAAAATCTCTATGCCTTACTATGCATACGGCTAGTTATGAAAAGGGTACAGTTTGTGCAGTAATCTTTCTTGAGCGATTCCGTGATTGGGAAAGCTCACTAAGCCCCTGGTATGGAATCTAAATAACACTATAGGCATAAACAAGACTGAAGGTGTTAAGTAAATCAAAAACATCAATACTGTTTCACATACGCTCCATTTACTATTGGGCAACAAAATTTGTTATGCATTTATGTGTGTGTAATCTAAACGCTCCACACATACCAATCCAAGTAAGCCTTATGTCAGTCTAAATCATTGAAAAAACTTCTATATTGTTATGATCGCCACCATAATAGCAGCACAACAATATGACTGCATAAAGCACAGATGATAATGTGAATCATTCTCCATATACTCGCCTGGTTGAAATTGACAGCACACCTATTCGGTTGCATACTGGCTGCACACTAACACGGCTGCATGTAGCATCGCTTCATGACTAAACAGATCAATCTCAACATACTTACATGGTTGTGCACTGGCAGTCTTACATACTGGCAGACATAGCTTATAGAAATCATTTGCTGCACCTACATGATTGCACTTCAGCAGCACACCTACATGGCTATGAAACTAACTCTCAACCTACCTGCATGGTTGCGCTTTTACAGCTCACCTACATGACTGCAGACAGCACTCCTGCACGGCTATGGACATAACTCACATCATACCTGCATGGTTGCGCTTCTACAGAGCACCTACACGACTGTAAACAGCACACCTGCACGGCTATGGAAATAACTCGCATCATACCTGCATGGTTGCGCTTCTGCAGCACACCTACATGACTGCAGACAGCACACCTGCACGGCTATGGCACTGACTCACATCATACCTGCATGGTTGCGCTTCTACAGCACACCTACATGGCTGTAAACAGCACACCTGCACGGCTATGGAAATAACTCACATCATACCTGCATGGTTGCGCTTCTACAGCACACCTACACGACTGTAGACAGCACACCTGCACGGCTATGGAAATAACTCGCATCATACCTGCATGGTTGCGCTTCTACAGCACACCTACACGACTGTAGACAGCACACCTGCACGGCTATGGAAATAACTCACATCATACCTGCATGGTTGCGCTTTTGCAGCACACCTACATGACTGCAGACAGCACACCTGCACGGCTATGGCACTAACTCACATCATACCTGCATGGTTGCGCTTCTACAGCACACCTACACGACTGTAGACAGCACACCTGCACGGCTATGGAAATAACTCACATCATACCTGCATGGTTGCGCTTCTGCAGCACACCTACATGACTGCAGACAGCACACCTACACGGCTATGGAAATAACTCACAAAATACCTGCATGGTTGCGCTTCTACAGCACACCTACATGGCTGTAAACAGCACACCTGCTCGGCTATGGAAATAACTGACATCATATCTGCATGGTTGTGCTTCTACAGCGCACCCACATGGCTGCAAACAGCACACCTGTACGGCTAATGGAACTGAGTCTCAACATACCTGCATGGTTTCACCTTACAGCTCACCTGAATGGCTGCCAACAACACACCTTGCACGGCTATGGGACTAACACACATAATACCTGCATGGTTGGACAATCACTTGCAACGCTCAGGGTTGCACAGCAGCATTCATACTTAAATTAATAAAATAATGTCTAAATTTGTCATAGTACGTCTCGTTGATTGGAGATCCACGCACTAAATACAGTCTTTGCCTTTGAGAAGTCGTTAAGTATCTTAACCACATACTTTTAAAAATAAATAGCAAAGACTGCAAGTCTAGTCGGTCTTAACACAAAATATTATATTACACATAATTGATCTATGTAACTGCAATAAGAACGGTGCGTACCTATCATATTTGGTCACATTTATTTGTCCTATGTAAAAATAAATTTATTCACCGTACCGGTAGAGGGTATTCACAAAATAAATTAAAATAACTAACTGTAGTTATGTCCAAAATGTCTAATAGGACGTCTTATTAACTGAGGATCCACGAATTAAAATGAAGTCCTAGCCCTTGAGAAGTGGCTATGTAACTTAAATATGTACCTACTTTTTGTTTCAAGGTAACTAATAGGTACATATGGGCATAATAGTGGGTATTACCACAATAAAAATATAGCTCTATGCAACTACAATAAAACGATAAGGACCTTTTTGTCACATTTCTGTGTTCAATCTAAAACAAATGTATTCACTGTTCCGGTAGAGAATATTTCCTAAAACCCTTACCGGTGTTAAAAAAAAAACTTCGTTAAATGGACACCGCAGTCAATAGAGTTATGTAACCCCAGTTTGCAGCAATTCGTTAAAGTCAAATACTTTCTTGACTACAGTAGAAAATGCTACGAATATAATACACGCTAATAGGAATAATCACGAACCATGATTAGAATTCGAATAAACTTTTACTTACAGTTTTAACTTGTCACGGCTTGGCTCGCAGGTTATCCCACTTCTGAATTGATGAAGAAATGATACTCCAATGATGTACATAGCCATTTATTCTTCTGCTCTTCGTATAATAGATACTACTCGTATATTTCCACTTAATGGTTTGATAAAATAAATAACAATCCAATGATTGTAGATTCGTTACATTTTTATTTTCACTATTTATCTAATACTTGCACAACTAACTATTAATTAATACAAATATTCTACTTTAACTAATTAGCACTTTACTGAACTCGATCTGGAAACAGAATGTGTTCTTTTTCCAGAATATTCACTTTTTATCGCCTTTCAACAAATCCCACCTCATACTGAACATTTATGTCAACTCAACTACCCACTATTTTCGAATAATCAATAAATGTTTTATGTACAGGCTAATCATTCTACTATGAGGCGGTGTTGACATCACAAAAATAACTTATTACTACCTAAAACTGAATGGTTTTAGCAAAATCACAACATAAGGTATATTCTTTCGTAAACTTTAATATCTCTAAAATCATACTGAAAAGCTGTTTAAGCATATACGACCTTTAAACTCTTGCCAAACAGTATTCAAATTACAGCGCTTTGAAACTGGATTTTCAGTAAAATATTCATGGGCTCATCAGTAGGTATAGGTCAACTATATCAAATTTATAATGAACCCCGTTCTCGATTCAGGGGATTTAGTGGTTCAAGGGTGTATTCTGTGTGTATTTTGGTTCAAAGAGTTTACAGTTGTAATCACAATTCTAAATTTAAAATATTTCATCAGCGAATATTAAAATGAACCCACGAGAGCCTACCAGACACCAAATTCTTAAAAGAAGATAGAAGATATATATTTTAGCGTGCAAGAAAGAAAGATGCAATCGGTTTTTGTGCGCTTTTTTTTTTTTTTTTTGTTTAACGTGAGGGAAAATCCTCATGGATGCTATGCCGGACTCCTACCGACTAAAAAACCTCACGTCACGCCCAACAGTCTATGGTTGGGAGCCCCGGGTAAACCCTTGGAAGGATGTCCCAGGACTCCCAACAGACCCACGGTCGCCACTGCGACCTCGCCCAGGGGGTGGTTCGGGTGCTATCCCGCGTCTTTGGGGGGTTTCGGGTGTGATCCCGCTTCTAAGGGGGGGGGGGGGGGCGTGCGTGAATTGTCTCACTCACGTCACGCTGCCGTCATGGGCCTGCTTCTGTAAGGACGGTGAGCGGTTTTTGTGCGCTTTTAACGAAGTAAATGAATTGTAAAAAAAAATAAAACCAATATGAAAAAAGTGGTCTAGTGCAAATGAAAATTTTACTATTGTCTTTCTTATAGATATTTTATATTATAAAAACAACTTAAAACTTATGAGATCTAGCTTAAAATTTCACGAAATCGAGGTATTTTCAACACAAAAATCAATCGAGGATTTTTTCAGCAATCGTGTTTTTAGCCTAGAGCGTTTTTCGTTCATGAAATGAAGTTGCCTGTGTTCAAATTGTAGTTTATTAGACCTCACGAGTCCTGAGATCTATATCAAGGTAATAGTCTATTTGGTGTCTGACGGACTCTTAAGTTCAAATTCAAGTAGCAACTGAAAAAACGCATGATAATTGAGATTAAATCCGTACTTTTTATGGTTCCCTACCTCAAAACGATAACTATCAAGTGTACAGTCACATGAAGAAACATACATATTGGTATGCCTTTATACTCGAAAGTGTTGGCTGTATTTTTTATAACCCAAATTTCATTTATAATTATTTCAGCCACCTGTTGTAAAAATCAAAGTACTTTTTTTTAACGTGAGGGAAAATCCTCATGCATGGATATTATGCTGGACTCCTACCGACTAAAAAACCTCACGTTACGCCCAACAGCCTATGGTTGGGAGTCCCGGGTAAGCCCTCGGAATGATGTCCCAGGACTCCCAAAAAAAACAAACTGCTAAGAAAAAAATTAGACAGAGCAAAAGTGCAAAAAAAGATAACCTCCTCAAAGGGCAAGTCGGATTTGCGTACGGAGGGTTCCGTAACAAAAACAGTAAAAAGTTCAGACTGACGTCGAAGTTTCAGAAATTGGGTCCTCGTTTGACTCTTTGGTTACGGTCAATGATATAAAAACTATAGATACGTTATAGACACTGGAAAATGGCAACACGTAAAGAAGGTAATTACCTGAAAAGTCAGTGACGCGACATCAGGCTTAGCGGAAGTACTATTAGCACTGTTTTAAATTCTTTTAATGAAGAAAACTTGAAAAAAACATGCCTTCATGTATATTCAGAGGATGTACAAACTACACAGCAACTGTTCAATATAAAAACGTGTCGTTTCATTCGTAAGTACAACAGAAATAATAAAATAATTTTATTTTCTCGCGCCTAAAATGGCGCCTAGCATAATTATTAATGCACAAGGAAAATGTACTCTGTAGTCTGTGGTTTGGCGCGACGCATAAAGGGATGTTGGGGAGTATTTGTACTAATGTTTTATTTTGCCATTAGATTTATTTTATGTATGTAATTATATTTCTTAAATAAATTGCTTTTATGACTTAAATTACGATAATATTAACTAAATCGATAAACTACATTAATATTTCGTAAATTAAAATATTACTTACTTTACCCGGAAATAATTTAATCAAAAGTCTCAGTGAGGGAAATTCAAGTGTCCTTTTTTCCCACATTCCTCTGATAGTGACTTCATGCACGATACCACAGATAATTTATGAAATTCTTTTTTCAAATTTGTAAAAGTTTAGCTGTTTTTGAAAGCCGTAATGTTCGAGTATAACGTGTCTATATATGATACGTCTTTGGTTACGGTACTCTAAAAATATAAGTTTATTGTTGACAGAAACCAACGAAGCGCTCGTGGCCCCGCGGACTCAGTGTTCTGTCAACGATCACTGCAGTAAGCAACTTTCACTATGGCCAGTCCTTGGATGGGTGACCATCCATATGACCACTTTGTGACATATATTTGAGCGTTTCCGTGCTTTGGAAGGCACGTTAAGCTGTTGGTCCCAGTTGACAGTAAATGGGCGGCTTGAAAAATTTCAACAGCAGGTCGTCACAACTTACGCCTGTCCATATCAACAAGGCAGTACGGGTCTGCCTACCCCTTTGGGGATAAAAGGCGTGATCATATTATTATGTAACCCTCCTTGGCCGATGTAAAAATAATAAGTAACTGTAAGCACAGTCATGTAACTATGCGGAACACTCGGTAGGCGGGTCCGACTCACACTTGGCCGGATTCTTTTTATTTATTTATTTTATTTTACACTTAATGTACACACATGTATTTTACAAAGATGAAGTTAGGAGAAAAGAGTACAATGGCACTGCTTATTTCTACAAGAAATCTCTTCCAGCAGGCCTGCGAGAGGAAAAGATGCAAAAAAAAGATCTACATAAAAACAAGCGATTATACATAATTTAGAAATAAATATTCCAAACACACATACATCAAATACATAAATACAAATATATAAATACTTAGTCTTATTTGTTATAAATATATACATAAAGATTATGGCTATAAACATATAAATTATATATATACATACATACATACATAGGACTTTTTATAGCTCCGTGATGGTTCGAATATATTCCCAAATGGCTTGACGTGAAACAATCTTCCCAATACCCTTCATCTAATTTAAAACGTGGTTACAAATCTCTTATTCCCTTGGTAATACTAAACGTGATCGATCAAGTACGTTGGTATTAACACGTTTCACTATCCTGGGCCATCCTTCCGAGGGCTTACCCGAAGAGATAGAGCTGGAAGTTTTTTTTATACGTCATATACCGCAATTTTCGGTTAGAAAAATCACTACCACTGCGAACGTGTTAAAGGCTATTTCTACTTTTTACGATTCTCATCGTCACCTTCATGGTAAATTTTAAATACTGATTATTTCAACTATTTTTTTAAACAAACACAAATCGTTTGGTAAGTTAAGTAACATATATAAGTCAACAAGTTAAATTTTGAGTCAGATTTGGAAGAATAAGGTTTTGAATTATTTGATCCCACGTAGGTGACGCGGTGATCCACGAAGGTGACGCAGTAGCTTTACAGACATTATTAATCATTATTTAAGTACAAATTATAAGTTAATTTGTTCTGCCGAATAGTTATAATTATGGTAACAGCTACTTAACTAAAAAACAATTACCAGATCCTATACCTACACATGCTTTTGACGTAAAAGTTATTCTGGAACCATTATATTATAAAAATAACACAGTACATCTCTTTGGCACAAAGTGGCAAATTATCAGTTGTCTAGATCCCATAGCATAAGTTTATATTGTCTTAATTTGGGCTAGATGGTGTTGTGTGAGAATGTCCGAACCTGGCTACTTATAATGGAAGCACTCTGCGGCTGGACGATCGGCTCACCGAACTCGAGGTAGAACTGGGTCGCATAAACTGGCACATACTGGTGTTGTGCGAAGTCCGAAGAAAGGGGGAGGACACGCTAATCCTTGGGTCGTCGAGTGACCTATTCTACTTTCGGGAAGGTGATGGAAGACATTCTTCCGAGGGCGGTGTCGGCTTTACGGTGAAAAAGGAACTTGTTAGTAGCATTGTGGAGATCAGGAGTGTTTCGCCTCGGGTAGCATACGTAATACTGAGACTTACCAACAGGACTCCCTGTAGGTGATTCAGGTGTACCTATGCCCCAACTTCGAGAAGCACTGACGAGGCAGTTGAGACCGTGTATGAGGACGCGGTGAAAGCATTACACGGTACTGCCAAGACTCACTACAATGTTATGATAGGGGACTTCACTGTCAAAGTGGGAGTACAAGAACGCGGTGAAACGAAAATCGGACTTTTTGGTGTTGGGCGTAGAAATGACCGGGGGCCGCGGGGCAGTATGCTTATCAACTTTCTTGAGGCTCAGGGGCTCTTCTTGATGAACTCATTCTTTAAGAAGAAACCCCATAGAAGGTGGACTTGGCGAAGCCCCTACAAGGTCACAAGGAATGAGATAAAATTCATCATGTCGGACAGGACCTACTGCGCTCCAAATAGCTTTGTGTGCCGAGAAGTTTCAATTGGAGCTTCAAAATCGGTTCGATCTGCTGGAAACCACTGGCAACGATCACGATAAGGCCGACACTGTAGTCAGGACGCTACAACAAGTGTCCCGAAGGTTTCAGTCTGGAAAAAAGCAAAAATAGGTGTTCCCAGCTTTCGCCCGAGACCCTCGAGCTCATGAGAATCAAACGGGAAACGCCATCATCATTTCATTGAACTGCGAAAATTAGGATGCATGCTGTGTTCGCACTGAGTTCTCGGCTGAACTGAGTCTAAATGAGCGATGTTGAATAGTGTTGCCGAGAATCCAGTTTGCGAACCTCAATAAAAAAATAAAAATCTATGCATACTTACTTTTTCTTACTTTTGGTCTTCGTCAGACCAGAGAGATTTAAACATCAAAATCCGATAGCTGCTATAACGCGACCTCAGACGTTATAACACCAACATCGTAGAGGCAGCGATCACACAAAATTGGGGTACTAAAGTCTTTGCCCAACAGCTCGGAAGACCTCGTCTGACAAAATTGAAGACAGCGGGTGGCAAAACCGAGACCTCGAGGTTCGAGATTCTCGAAGAAGTTAGGAGCTTCTACAGAGAACTATATGCATCACGGAAAAAGACCGACGGGACCTAGCGACCGTGACCACAGAGCCCCACTAATGCGCCACTATACCGAAGACATTCTGGATATTGACCAGGGCGAGGTCAGGGCTGCTCTCGAACAACTAAAAACCAATAAATCCCTGGAGAGGACGGAATAACGACTGAGCTTCTTAAAGCTGGCGGGACTCTAGTTCTCAAAGAGCGGACGAGTCTCTTAAATTCTGTCCTCCAACAGGGACAAACACCTAAAGCGTGGAGCGGGAGTGCGGTAATTATATACCCATCTCACTCCTTAGCCATGTTTACAAGTTGTTCTCGAGAGTAGTCACAAACCGCCTTGCCGGAAAACTCGACGAGTACTAGGTACCTAAATGTATTTAAGTTGATATAAGTATAAGGTAGTAGGTGCCTTGATTAAGCTTTAGGTGGCATGACTCTTTCCCAGGATTTCTTCTTGAGACTAGGACGCGAAGGTCATTGTGTCTTTGTACAAAAGTTCTTAGCATGCCGCACGCCTCAAGAAGCGGAAAAGCATCTGAACTAACCCAAAAGACGCAAGATAACACCCGAACCCGTAGGCGAGGCCACGGTGATAGCCTAAGCCTGTCGGGTACCCTGATACATCATTCTAAGGAGTTGCCCGGGGCGCCTAATACTAGACGGGTAAGTAGCTACGATGTGGGTTTTAGACCGTTTGGATCTGGCATAACGTCCGGTGGGATTTCTACTCCTATAAAAGGGCTTCACACGGAATGTTATAGGGATTGCTCTGTCCTTTGCCATGATTGTAGGTACCTACTTATTTGTTCTACTATTATTCCGCTACATATCTACTACAATACGAATCTAAAAGAGTACCACTCTTACTGAAACTAGTCAGAGATCACCTTCGTGGCATTAACTCACCTTCGTGGGTAAAACGCCACGAAGGATGTGACACGAAGGTAACGAAAACATAGCTTTTTTTAAAATTCCGACAAAGTTTAGCCGTTACGTTTTAAATCAAATACTACATAAATATCTCAATTAATTTGCGGTTTCGATGAATAAACTCACACTTCAATAGCTATTATACAATGTACAAAAAGTCACCCACGAAAAGTACTCGAATTAAGTGTCAAATGTAGAAACTTACCGATATTTTTTTTTCTCAAGGAGCCAGGAGTTGCACGTTGCACTGTCGCGATCCCCGATCACGAATAACGTTCAGTTAAGTTAAGTTTTGTTATTGGGGCGGTCGTTTTGGTCAACAGTAAACCGTTTACTACGCAAATTTGGAGTACCTAGATTCGTGTGACCGATGTATATTGTGTTTTAAGTTCTAAATAATAGTTAGAGGATTTTTTTTGTAATACTGTGTGTGTAGTGTATGTTATTACGGTGAATTTAGTGTATGTAACTTCAAAATCTATGGAAATTTGGTGAAGCAGTCCCCAAATGTTTAACTGAATCGGGAAGTGTGACACGAGTAGAATGCGAAAAATGACCCCGATTTTGACCTTTCGTGTTAATTTTTGGTATGAATATTTACTTCTATTGCAACAAATTTTATGTATTTTATAGCTTAATAGCTGTTTTATCCACGATTTTAAAACATTTCTTTCTAACTCATACGGTTTAGAAAATATAAGCGTGTGACCATCAAATTTAAGCAACCAGGAGAAATAGCCTAAAACATCAATCAAAGTTACAACGAACTATAAGAACTTTTATATTATGTTACTTGCTGCTACGAAACCCTTGATGGGCGAGTCCAACTTGCACTTGGCCGGTTTTTTTATGTAAATTCTGAGGGATGACTCGTTCAAGACGTTCATTGTTTTACACATGCGTCCTGTCAGAATTGACTTTAACGAGTAGTACATAAATTCTGACAGATGAAACACTGAGCGAATTTTATCTGTCAGTTTGCCCTTCCTTGTTGCAAATAATCTATATTATAGATACTTATTAAATTAATTTATAATGATGACAAAGTTTTTGTAATTTTTTTTGTGATTGACATCAATACATATAATAAAATCGTAACAGGTCGCTGTCTGTACATGGAAGATAAATAAGAAAAAATATTACAGGGGGGCTTTATGAACGCAATAGAACCCAAAACAATGATTTTTAGAATTTTTGTCTGTTTGTCTGTATGTCTGTATGTCTGTATGTCTGTATATCTGTTTGTCTGTACGGTTGTGCACGCTAATCTCAGTAACCGCTCAACGGATTGCAATGCGGTTTTTTTTATTGTGTTGAGGTTTGCTCCAGTTAACATTTAGCGTTTGTTTTATGTAAATCGGTTTAGAAATAAAAGAGTTATAACACTTTTAAGAATCAGATATTTTGAAAATTTTAATTGTCGGGGTTTCTTTGAATGTGAGTGAACCTAAACTGGCGTGTTGGCTTAATCATAAAAGAGCTTAATGATTAAGACTATTTTTAAACAATTCAGTCCGCGCCGAAGGCGTGGACTGAATTGTTTTAAAATAGCCTTAATCATTAAGCTCTTTTATGATTAAGCAAACAGGGCAGTTTCAGACGCTGCTTGATGACTCTGATGAAGAAATACCTTTCCTTTCATACACCTTATGTGACGTAAACGAAGTTGCGGGCTCAGCTAGTGTGAAATAAATTAAAAAACTTTGTCATCATTATAAATTAATTTAATAAGTATCTATAATATATTATTAAATACGTATTGCTAAAACTACCTACTATTTTCATATTTTAGCCCAAGTTAAAAATTATATCACTTATTTATTTTTCAATGTCGTACTATTTCCACTTCGAATATTTTACTTTCTATTTTACTTCGAAGCTTATCGGTCAAACCTCGTTAGGGATTAAAAATAACTGGGGGTCTATAATATTATAGAAGTCACTTTAGATCCCCATGTTGATTTTAATACCGCCAAATGATAACACGATTATTTGCAACAAGGAAGGGCAAACTGACAGATAAAATTCGCTCAGTGTTTCATCTGTCAGAATTTATGTACTACTCGTTAAAGTCAATTCTGACAGGACGCATGTGTAAAACAATGAACGTCTTGAACGAGTCATCCCTCAGAATTTACATAAAAAAACCGGCCAAGTGCAAGTTGGACTCGCCCATCAAGGGTTTCGTAGCAGCAAGTAACATAATATAAAAGTTCTTATAGTTCGTTGTAACTTTGATTGATGTTTTAACACGTTCGCAGTGGTAGTGATTTTTCTAACCGAAAATTGCGGTATATGACGTATAAAAAAAACTTCCAGCTCTATCTCTTCGGGTAAGCCCTCGGAAGGATGGCCCAGGATAGTGAAACGTGTTAATACCAACGTACTTGATCGATCACGTTTAGTATTACCAAGGGAATAAGAGATTTGTAACCACGTTTTAAATTAGATGAAGGGTATTGGGAAGATTGTTTCACGTCAAGCCATTTGGGAATATATTCGAACCATCACGGAGCTATAAAAAGTCCTATGTATGTATGTATGTATATATATAATTTATATGTTTATAGCCATAATCTTTATGTATATATTTATAACAAATAAGACTAAGTATTTATATATTTGTATTTATGTATTTGATGTATGTGTGTTTGGAATATTTATTTCTAAATTATGTATAATCGCTTGTTTTTATCTAGATCTTTTTTTTGCATCCTTTCCTCTCGCAGGCCTGCTGGAAGAGATTTCTTGTAGAAATAAGCAGTGCCATTGTACTCTTTTCTCCTAACTTCATCTTTGTAAAATACATGTGTGTACATTAAGTGTAAAATAAAATAAATAAATAAAAAGAATCCGGCCAAGTGTGAGTCGGACCCGCCTACCGAGTGTTCCGCATAGTTACATGACTGTGCTTACAGTTACTTATTATTTTTACATCGGCCAAGGAGGGTTACATAATAATATGATCACGCCTTTTATCCCCAAAGGGGTAGGCAGACCCGTACTGCCTTGTTGATATGGACAGGCGTAAGTTGTGACGACCTGCTGTTGAAATTTTTCAAGCCGCCCATTTACTGTCAACTGGGACCAACAGCTTAACGTGCCTTCCTAAGCACGGAAACGCTCAAATATATGTCACAAAGTGGTCATATGGATGGTCACCCATCCAAGGACTGGCCATAGTGAAAGTTGCTTACTGCAGTGATCGTTGACAGAACACTGAGTCCGCGGGGCCACGAGCGCTTCGTTGGTTTCTGTCAACAATAAACTTATATTTTTAGAGTACCGTAACCAAAGACGTATCATATATAGACACGTTATACTCGAACATTACGGCTTTCAAAAACAGCTAAACTTTTACAAATTTGAAAAAGGAATTTCATAAATTATCTGTGGTATCGTGCATGAAGTCACTATCAGAGGAATGTGGGAAAAAAGGACACTTGAATTTCCCTCACTGAGACTTTTGATTAAATTATTTCCGGGTAAAGTAAGTAATATTTTAATTTACGAAATATTAATGTAGTTTATCGATTTAGTTAATATTATCGTAATTTAAGACATAAAAGCAATTTATTTAAGAAATATAATTACATACATAAAATAAATCTAATGGCAAAATAAAACATTAGTACAAATACTCCCCAACATCCCTTTATGCGTCGCGCCAAACCACAGACTACAGAGTACATTTTCCTTGTGCATTAATAATTATGCTAGGCGCCATTTTAGGCGCGAGAAAATAAAATTATTTTATTATTTCTGTTGTACTTACGAATGAAACGACACGTTTTTATATTGAACAGTTGCTGTGTAGTTTGTACATCCTCTGAATATACATGAAGGCATGTTTTTTTCAAGTTTTCTTCATTAAAAGAATTTAAAACAGTGCTAATAGTACTTCCGCTAAGCCTGATGTCGCGTCACTGACTTTTCAGGTAATTACCTTCTTTACGTGTTGCCATTTTCCAGTGTCTATAACGTATCTATAGTTTTTATATCATTGACCGTAACCAAAGAGTCAAACGAGGACCCAATTTCTGAAACTTCGACGTCAGTCTGAATTTTTTACTGTTTTTGTTACGGAACCCTCCGTACGCAAATCCGACTTGCCCTTTGAGGAGGTTATCTTTTTTTGCACTTTTGCTCTGTCTAATTTTTTTCTTAGCAGTTTGTTTTTTTTGGGAGTCCTGGGACATCATTCCGAGGGCTTACCCGGGACTCCCAACCATAGGCTGTTGGGCGTAACGTGAGGTTTTTTAGTCGGTAGGAGTCCAGCATAATATCCATGCATGAGGATTTTCCCTCACGTTAAAAAAAAGTACTTTGATTTTTACAACAGGTGGCTGAAATAATTATAAATGAAATTTGGGTTATAAAAAATACAGCCAACACTTTCGAGTATAAAGGCATACCAATATGTATGTTTCTTCATGTGACTGTACACTTGATAGTTATCGTTTTGAGGTAGGGAACCATAAAAAGTACGGATTTAATCTCAATTATCATGCGTTTTTTCAGTTGCTACTTGAATTTGAACTTAAGAGTCCGTCAGACACCAAATAGACTATTACCTTGATATAGATCTAAAAAAGTATTTATTTCTGTTCATATCATTGCACGAATTGTCATCAGGCGGAGATAAATGTAATAAAAAAATTGAATTTTTCACCACTCTGTCAATAGGTAGTAAAGAAAATACTTCAATGTTAAGCTTTTGCACACACGGCAATACGGCTCACCTCCTATTACATACGGACAATCTAAAAAGGTGAAAATATGTGGTCTATATGCCTCTACCTACCGCTTCGGGGATAACGGCGTGACTATCATTTTATTATGTATGTATGTTCACATTGTTCACGTTTTATCATATCACAGAACTTGAACTTTATAAACCCAAGGTTATTCACAGTAAAAGTAAACTTCTATATAGGTTCAAAAACCTTTGAAAATTGTGTTCCTGAATAAATTTCCTACCTTTGTTTGATAATCTTTTGGTGCTGAGTTTGTTTTGAACACAGTAGTGGTGAAGTATTCAGAAAGTTTCGTAGACGATGTAGGCCTTGTTGAGGTTTTAGAAAGCGGTAAACAAAGATAGGGCTAATTTGTAGGATCTTTTGAATTTCTTGAATTAGTCTTAAAAGGGAAAGTATTGGTTTGAAATTGGTTTTTATGATTATATTTTTATATAATGTTCGTTTTCGGGTTCCGTACCCAAAGGATAAATACGAGTATGTGACTCTATTACTAAGCAGTGTATCTTTTTTTTTTTTTATTATTCAAACTTTAGTACACTAAAACTTAAAATTAACACAAACAATCGCCAAACTGTCGAGCAGTTTGTTGGCGATAAATACGCTCTATTACCAAATTACATTTTTATTTTCTTATAACTAGAATAATAGGTATATAGGTACACGCAAAGCGCACACAGATGCACACTATACGTGAGCATCACCTTATTTTACTTAAATAATGTTCTCACCAGTAACACACTCACAAGTCTCTCCGTCTAATCAACTTCATCCAATTCCAGTAAAAAAGCTCTAAGTCTATTCTTTAGTTTTACAATGCCTTTTTTGTTAATTGTTTCATCCCTCACAAAATCTATGCTGTTAAAGATTTTCGGCGTCAAGTATCTCCTAGTTCTTTTCCCATAATAGTTTCTCACAGAATGTATCACATATTCTCCCCGCTTTACCCTTCTAGTATAGTATTTATGTATTATTGGCTCTTTAAATTTACTAACAAAGCTTTGTTCCAAGACAATTAAGTAAGTATTGCAATTTTTTATGTATTGGCAGAATTTTACAAATCTTAAATAATTTATCATAATTTGATTTACACTGTAATTTTACTTTTTTACTTACCAAATACTTAATTAATCTAATTTGTAATTGCTTAATACGATCTAAATACGACTTGAAAGTTAGGCCATAACTGCTGAGACCATAGCTGACTACTGAGTCAGCCAGTGCATAATAAATGACAGACAACACCTTCCTGTTCACAAATCGGTTAAGATAAAAGAATTTCCCAAGTATTGCCTGCAATTTAACACATACATCATCCACATGTAACCTCCAGCTGAGGTTGCTATCTACGACTAATCCTAAATATCTACAAGAATCTACTAATTCTATATTTGAGCATTGACAGCTGTTTTTATTGTTATGAATACATTGGTAGTTGTGCCCTGTTACATCAAGTCTTTTGTCATTATATTTATTATACGGCGAAGATATCAACATAACCTTGGTTTTGGAAAAATTAATAATAATGCCATTGTCATGGGCCCACTCAATGATGTGTTCAAAGTCCTCCTGTACATGATACTGCGCGTCCTCAATGTCGTCGGAGGAGTACATCACACACATGTCATCCGCGTACATAACTTTAAAGTGTTTTATTAAGCCGGGGCCACATTAAAGAAAACGTCAATGCCCATCATCGCGATAAATATTGCGCTAATTATGGCGTTAATTCTTAACGTCACCATTTGAGTAGTGTGGCCGCTTCAACGTAATAATTCTCGCGTGAATGCCCATTCTTGGCGTTAAAATTGACGTTAAGTGTGACCGAATTAAATTTTACAAAAATACCTTAGCTCCTTAAAAATATACTGAATGTATCTAGAATAAACACGTTTTGATAATCGGTATTTTTATCGGTATATTTTCTCTGTGCCAGTATTATATATAGATATATATAATACTGGCACAGAGAAAATATACCGATAAAAATACCGATTATCAAAACGTGTTTATTCTTTAATTACTACCTTATTTTTATAAAAGAAGAACCTAGAATTTACATTTATCATTTTATTTGAAGGATTGAATTCAACGTCCTTCACCTGCAACACGCTTCGTAAAAAAAAATTACCGAATGTTATTGCAACAAACCCTACAAAGAAAAAAATCATTGCGATGAGGAATTGGGTTTTTATTTTTTCAGGTCCTTAGCGAGCTCCGGGGGAACCTCCCATCTTGCTCCCCCGAGGAGAGACGCCGAACGGTTCTCGACGGGAATAATCTTTGGAAATTCTTTGGCTTTCGGCCGAAAGCCAAAGAATTTCCAAAGATTTTCCCGGCTTTCCGGATTCCCGGCTATAGGGAGGAGGAATACCACCAGGTTTAATGGGTAGGACGGCCCCGTTCCGGAACCGGGAGCCCCACACCCAGCTGTTTTACATGATAATTTTGCAATCCAATATGGCCGCCGCGCCGAAATCACAAAATTTCATGATGGGTATCGTTTAAGAGGGTTTTTGGTATGCTGAGTACGAATTTCGGGTTAATTTAGAGATCCAATATAACCGCCGCGCCGAAATCACAAAATTTCATAATGGGTATCGTTTAAGGGGTTTTTTGGTATGCTGAATACGAATTTCGGGTTAATTTAGAGATCCAATATGGCCGCCGCGCCGTTATCACTAAATTTCATGATGGGTATCGTTTAAGGGGTTTTTTGATATGCTGAGTACGAATTTCGGGTCAATTTAGAGATCCAATATGGCCACCGCGCCGTTATCACAAAATTTCACGATGGGTATCGTTTAAGGGGTTTTTTGGTAGGCTGAGTACGAATTTAAGGTCAATTTTGCAATCCAAGATGGCCGCCGCGCCACCGTTATAAAATTTCATGTTGGATACCGTTTAAGGGGTTTTTTGATATGCTGAGTACGAATTTCGGGTCAATTTAGAGATCCAATATGGCCGCCACGCCGTTATCACAAAATTTCATGATGGGTATCGTTTAAGGGGTTTTTTGGTAGGCTGAGTACGATTTTAAGGTCAATTTTGCAATCCAAGATGGCCGCCTTACACCTTTGTAAAATTTCATGCTGTATATCGTATGAGGGGTTTTTTGGTATGCTGAGTACGAATTTCAGGTTAACGTTTGCCATCCAAAATGGCCGCCGTGCCACTGTTGTGAAATTTCATGTTGTATATAGTTTATGGGGTTTTTTGGTATGCCAAATACGAATTTTAGGTAAATTTTGCTATCCAATATGGCTGCCTCGCCACCGTTGTAAAATTTCATGTAGCATATCGTATAAATGGAATTTTGATATGCTGAGTACGAATTTAGGGTTAATTTTGCAAAATTATCTTGAAATTCGTACTCAGCATACCAAAAAACCCCTTAAACGATACCCATCATGTAATTTTGTGATTTCGGCTCGGCGGCCATATTGGATTGCAAAAATTATCATAAAATTCGTACTCAGCATACCGAAGAACCCCTTAAACGATACCCATCATGAAATTTTGTTATAATGGCGCGGCGGCCATATTGGATCTCTAAATTGACCCGAAATTCGTACTCAGCATATCAAAAAACCCCTTAAACGATACCCATCATGAAATTTTGTGAATTCGGCGCGGTGGCCATATTGGATCTCTAAACTAACCTGAAATTCGTACTCAGCATACCAAAAAACCCCTTAAACGATACCTATCATGAAATTTTGTAATAGTGGCGCGGCGGCCATTTTGGATTGCAAAATTATCATAAATTTCGTACTCAGCATACCAAAAAACCCCTTAAACGATACCCATCATGAAATTTTGTGATTTCGGCGCGGCGGCCATATTGGATCTCTAAATTAACCCGAAATTCGTACTCAGCATACCAAAACCCCCTTAAACGATACCCATCATGAAATTTTGTGATTTCGGCGCGGCGGCCATATTGGATTGCAAAATTATCATGTAGTCACACAGAGATAGATTATAGTCTGAAATGATACAAGTTTTATCCCGGGAATAAGTTCCCATGAGACGCGGAGAAGAGAACAAAATTTCACGCAGGCGAAGCTGCGGGCATCAGCTAGTCTATAATAAATGTTACATTACACGCGAATGCTCGTGTCGGTCAGGGAGTTAGCATCGTAACGTAATGCTCGAGTCGAATCTATAAATGTTACATTACACGCGAACGCTCGTCGGTCAGGGAGGCAGGCCGTAACGTAATGCTCAAAGTCGAATCTAATTTGTTACATTACAGGCGAATGCTCCCGGTGAGGGAGCACCTTTACCCTAACCTTTTATTCAAAATATACCCAAAAATACTGACTTTTACCAATATACCCATTAATATACTGATATCGAAAAAAGTCAATAAAATATACCGAAAAGGTATTAAAATACTGAAAACGGTCACACTCTCACGGTGCGCACTGACACGCGTAGTGTGGCCGCTTCAACGTAATAATTCTCTTTGATGTGCCGCCACTTGAGGTATCGCCTAACGTCAAACGGCAATGTGAATGCCGTTGTCGAATTATCGCGATAATTCGGTGGCTACACTAACGTTTAACGTTCATCAACGCCATTATTAATGGCATTTCCCCTTAGTGTGGCCCGAACATTACATTTACGACACTGTTGACATGCATGATATACCCAACCGGGCCGAATACGGATCCAGTCGGAACGCCGAGAGTGACACCCACCTGGTCGCCCGTGGTCCCGTCAATCGATGTACAGAGAGATCTGTTTTTTAAGTATGACTTAAACCAGCGGTTGATGGCTCCCGTAACACCACACTCCCCCATTGCTCGCAGCAGCACACTATGATCCAGGGTATCGAAAGATTTTTTATTATCAATAAAGAGCGCAGCTACAAACTTACTCTCATTGAGACTGTCGTTTACGTAGTCGGTAAAGTGCGCCAGCGCGCTAGTGGTGCTTCGTCCACTCCTGAACCCATGCTGCGCGTCTGAGATTATGTTATGTTGCTCAAGATACTTACTCACCTGGTTCACGATCACCTTTTCAACTATTTTATTTATCGAAGACAAAATGGCTATTGGCCTATAGTTACTGTAGTCTAAATGGCTACCTTGTTTATAAATCGGTCTTATCCTCTTTATTGTCCATTCGATGATTTTATAGGACTTATTTCTTTTTTTACTTTCTTTATATCTTGCACTCTAATTCCGTCTAACCCTGTAGCCTTATTACAGCTTAACATATTTATATATTTTTCTACCATTTCTTCATTCACTTTCCTAAAGTAAAACGACCTATCCATGGGCGATACATATGAACTTCTAATTAGAAAATTGACATTACATTTATGTTTTAAATTCTGTATTTCTCCCGTAAAGGTTTGAGAAAACTTATTACATATATTATAGGCTGTGTCAGTTTTGCCTAAATATTTCATCATAACATTGTCTAAACTTAGCCTAGGGTTACCTATCCATTTATTAATATTACACCATATTTTTCTAAAATCATGATTACATTTTTCTATCTCATTCTGTCTATACTTATTTTTTGCAATATTTATTAATTTATTGACTTTATTTCTGTATTTTGTATATATTAGTCTATTATTCATGTTGCCGGGGGAAGATTTCCAATTTCTGATAAGTAAATCTCTATAATCTAACTTTTTTCTCAAATCACAATCTACCCATGGCTGTGTAATTCTCTTTTTTTTAATACTTTTCTGTATTTTACATTTCTCGTATGTATCAGTAAAAACGCTACATAATTGCTCATATAACAGAATAGGACATTGTATTTGACTAAACGATGTCCAATTAATTGCTTCTAAACACTTACTTACTTGATTTTCATCTAAAACGTATTGTATTCTACTACAAGTATTACTTTTAATTTCATTACCCGCTCCTCTCATGCTAATTCCGACCATAAAATGATCAGATAAGGTACATGTGAGCAAAAGTGACTGTCCATTTAACTTTCGCTTTCGACTCGCCCGCACGCACACATGATCAATGTTCGACGTCTGCAGTTGACCTTCAACGATCGCTTCCCGCGTTATCTCTGAGGCAGGTATTGTACTATAAAGTCCGCTTTCACACAACATGGTTTTATACGCAGTTTGACTTGAGTTTACATTTTCCGATAAGTCAATGTTGATATCCCCAGTTAATACTATTTCCTCTGTTCTTGAAATTTTTTTAAGCATTTCTCTTAGTTCTGTGATAAAATCTAATTTATTAGTGGAAGGTGGTCGATATATCCCTATTATGTGTGTAGTTCTTGTACCAATTTTTAATTTTCCATAGACAAGTTCTGCCGTTTTCAGAGATAAGGGGGACGCCCCCGTAAGAAGCAGGATAACACCCGAAAAATCCCCCAAAGGTGCGGTATAGCATAGCATCCGACCCCCCCCCCCCCCCCCCTAGGTAAGGTCGCAGTGGGGGCCGTAGGTCTGTTGGGAGTCCTGCCTGGGGTATCCTTCTGAGGTCTTACCCAAGACTTACAACCGTAGGCTGTGGGCAGGATACGTGAGGGTTTTAATCGATAGAAGTCCAGCATAGCATCCATGAGGATTTTCCTTCACGTTAAAAAAAAGACGAAAAGAAAATGGGGAGTCCTACATAACAAACGTGATTTTTTTTGCCATTTTTTGGTACGGAACCCTCTGCGTGCGAGTTTGACTCTCACTTGGCCGGTTAAATAATAAGTCAAGCTACAATACCCAACGCCATTTTATCTCCTAAAGCGAGTGTTTAATCCCTTCGGCTGGTTGTCTGTCAGTTCAAGTTGTTGCTAATTACACTTTTTGTAGCTCGCCCTGCATACAAATACGTTCATATTTTAATTAAATTACTGCGTCTAGCTACGTCGGTTACTGTACTACCCTCTGGAGATTGGTGTAGAATGTAAGTTCACATTATTCTTACATTTGTTAAAAAAATCAACAACAAGATCTTTATTTGTTTAACAGGGAAGAATGGAAATGATCTGCTTGCTATACTACATTCTCAAGCAATAATTTGTGATTTTTAGTTTAAGTTATTGTGAATAGAGCACAAAAAGAAAAGACCGCCGAGTTTCTTGCCAGTTCTTATCAAGCGGGTCGCGTTCCGAACTACGCGTACTTTGATTTGTATTCATGGACGTTTCGCAAGTGCGTATGTATAAGGATTATGCGAAATAAATGTTTTTATTTAGTTTGAGTTTTGAGAAACTTCTCGACCGTGTCGGTCTGTTTGTTCGTGATAAACTTAAAGGCCTTTTCCTGAAGTTTCGCCAAATGGTGGATGTTTTTCTTCAAGAAGCTTTCAGTGCCTTTAGAAACCACTGGGCATAAGCTAAAAAATATATGAGATAAGTAGGTTTTAAGGTCATTGTTCATAAGTCTGTCGCGACCGCCACATAGCGAAGATCAGTTGAAGTCCTGCATCGCGATATGAAAGTTCTCGCAACGAAGAATAGATAAATCCTGGATCGCGCGATAAGAGTTCTCACGGCGATGAATGATATAACCAACAGTCCAACATCAACCGTAGGGCTTCGACCCGCCAGGCGCGATCACCTAGCCTGGTCGGAGGATCCTCCCTTTGTGTGTTGAAGGAACATTCTCACCCTTTCCTCCACAGGTCAAGCAAATCAGTTCATCACAGACCATTTCTTCATTATTGGACGTAGGCCTATGCCAATTTAATTTTTCAAGGTTTATTGGCCTAACTGTGCCACGCTGGCCAGACGGGTTGTCACAGGGTTTTGTTTCGGGTATTCCTTCTTTTCGCTACGACCCTGTCCGTAAGTCAAGAGGCAAAATTATAAGAGATATCTCTTATAGCCGTGAAAGAGTCACGATTGTGTATGAAAAGCATGAAAAGCTGAGCAAAGACAATAAAAGACTTTCTCTGTAGTTTCCAAGCGCTGTTTTGTACTTGTTAAATTAAACAACCAATTAAGGTCTGACTTCGAACAAACTTTGTCCTCACAGCTTCAGTCTAGAGACGGTAAAATGGCAAGTTTTCTTCATTGGTTCCGTATAGACGCCAGTTTTACTTGTTATTTGGTGTATTTTGTTTGACTAGGTTTATTTGACAAGGAAACCGATCCTGAAAACTTTTGTTTCAAATAATTGTTATGCTAGTTTTAATGTAGCAATTCATGGAACTCGCAGTATAGTTTTTGTTGGCTGGGGATAGAAAGAAGAGGTAATTAGATAGAAGTAATGTAGTAGTCATATGTAATGTAAGTAGGTCTTTTTTTTTGTTTAACGTGAGGGAAAATCCTCATGGATGTTATGCCGGACTCCTACCGACTAAAAAACCTCACGTTACGCCTAACACCCTGTGGTTGGGAGCCCCGGGGAAGCCCTCGGAAGGATGTCCCAGAACAATGTAAGTAGGTATGGATACGATAGGAGTCCGCAAAAACAGACAGCGTTTAAAAGTTAGAAGTTACAATTTGTCAAGATCGAGAACAATGATCTCCTTTTGAGTGCACTAAAGGTTTCCTACATACATATAGTCACGCCTTTATCCCCGAAGGGGTATTCCACGTAATAGGTGGTGAGCCACGTAATAGGTGGTGAGCCTATTGCCGTGTTGAAATAGACAGAATTTTTCAAGCTGCCTATAAGGCCTTCAACTTGGCTTAATGATTGTTAGTTTACTGACAACCGGGTTTCATTTCGAGTTTTTCTTCTCTACGCAATGGATCTTTTTGCGAAAGTGTTTTCTTAGTCGCCTTACGACACCCTTGTGATGTATTAGGGTATCGAACTATGTAGGGTATCCAACTAGAATGATGTACCCTTATTATGTCAATAAAGATTATTGTATTGTATTGTATTAGGGTGGCGACATTTTGTACTCTCATCCGTCGCAACACGGGACCCCGTTGCCACACGGGGACAAAGGTTTCCTGATTGCCAAAAATGCATAGTGTCGTTTTAGCCAATTCAACGACATGTGATAGGTATAATAGATCTGTTCAGTAATATTGTGAAGTATTTTGTAGGGTATTCTAAAAATGGATTCGATATTTAAATTTGAAAAATCTTGTCTGTGTGTATTTCAAATAACCATCGAGCCGAAATTACTAATTTTAAATGATACTTGACACAATCTGAGTTTATACTCCGAATCCCCGAATTCTAATAAGTATGAGAAAATAACCGCATCAAAATTGATCCATCTGTGGGTCCGATACACTGCCGCAGACAAGCACGTACCCATGTAAAGCTTTGGAAAGAACATAGGCTACTTTTAAACCCGATGGCCAGTTTCTGTGGTAAACGGGCTAATTTGGGATAAGTTTGTGTAATTATGGTAAAACACAAAAATAAATTTAACAACACTATTATACCTAACTTTCTGAGTCCCATTTTATAAATTAATTGTAGCCCACAACAATAGCCCACTTGTGGGGAACAAAGGGCTAACTGAACTACAATTCAAAAGATCCCAATCCCTGTTTTGTTTTAAATGAGTCTGTATTGTTCTATAACTACTGGGTATTTTGTAATTCATTAGATCTAAACGTTTTTTGATGAATTGGTGATTTTGGTTGTCATGGCTATATTTTAAACCTTTTATAAAATAGGTACGAAAGCACTTTTGTACCTATTTTATAAAAGGTGAAAGATTATTATAGGTATGTTAAAAAAACGATTTTATTAATACTTTCAAATAGAAAGTCAAATTAATCTGCAGTACGTATTTTAGGTTATGTAATGGGTTAAGTGGGTGCAATGTGGTTCATAGATTAGTAGTTGTAGAGTTTATAGATTAGGTACAAAAAACAAATCTATTTTTAATGCCATTTTAAGTTAGAGCCCTTCGGAAGGCTGTCTTAAGATTCCTTTTTACAATATTAGTTTAAAGAAAAGTATCAATCCTTTTTAAATGAAACTAGCCCAGAAAGAAATGAAAAGAAAAAAAAATCTGCCATAGATTTCAATATTAACTTTACACAAACGAAGAATCTTTTTAATTGGCTCAGAGAAATGAATTTCTTACAAGGAAATCCCGGTACTTAATATATTTTTAACCGACTATAAAAAACTCCGTTTTGTAATGAAAATCATAATTTATGTTCACAATTATGTCAGTGAACAATTAATTACTTAAGGCGGTTACAAATTGGCGCCTTTTCCGCGTAAAGTCTGTCTTTACCCACTGGTTCAGTTGACCAGTTGAGTTGTTTGAGATAATGAGGTATATTTTCAATGTTCAATCAATTCAAAATCAAAATGCGAGAACGCAATTCCATTAGAATGGAGCCATTTATTCCGGTCCCGTTCCCACATCCCATGGGAACTTATTTCGGAGAGAAAGTAGTCCATATGTTATTCCAGACTATAATAAAATAATAATAAAATAAAATGGTTTTTATTTCAGTAAGATATCTAGCTGTTACATTGTTAAGATTTCCCAGTAAGTAATTAAATACTTGTGTAGGGAATATCTCGCCATTCCCTATTGGTATTCTTTGCTTAGGTACATAAATCTATAATTAATATTGAAATCGTAGCAAGCAGGTAACAGAACTAAACAAAACAATTAGCGTGCTTACGAATAACTCTTAGTAAATAACAAAAACAATGTAAAACAGTGTATGACAAAAAGTAGGTAGGTATAGCACCCTAATGTAGGAGTTACAGTTTTCCTTAATCTATAATAACAATAAAAGATATGTGTGTGTGTGTGTGTGTGTGTGTGCGTGCGCGCTCGCGCGGTTGTGGGTGTGTGTGTGTGTGTGTGTGTGTGTGTGTGTGTGTGTGTGTGTGTGTGTGTGCGCGCGTGTATGTGTGTGTGTGTGCGTGTGTGTGTCCATGCGTGCGAGTTTGAGTGGGTCTATATGTCTGGGTATGTCTGCATTTTCGGCTTGTGGATGTGTGAGGTCCGACATAGTGTGGATGTTCGTTTGTTTGATTTCGAATGTGTCAGGTAATTCTATCAAGGAGAGTTTCAGTCTCTTCATACGATAGCGCCTTTAACCACTCTAGCAGGGCCAGCTTACACTTTAGTAATGTCTTGGGGTATAATTTTATGGTACGATTTATCTTATTATATATGTAAGGGGCCTGACAGTCATATTGTCTGCTAGCAAAAGCTGTGCGAAATGGATGTTTATCAGCTACTCACTATAATCTATCCCTGTGACAAATTTCAGCCAGATAAGTTTAGCCGAACGTGAAAGAGTAGGTACTTAACAAACATCAATCCATACATCATACTTACATATTTAGCATGTATAATGGTAGGTACTTAAAGATTTGTTGTACCTATAGTTGTTTTCTGTAGATTTTTTTGCCTGTCTGCAAGCATTGCCTTCAACGATTTTCCATCACTTTGCACAGATAACACAAAAATACCACATAAAAATGTATTCGTTCTGAATGAGTCGTCTAAGTAGCCGTAACACTTGAACGTCGACGTAACTATAGCTACGCAAAAAAAAGTGGCGCGAAACGTCCACGTAGGCTACTTAGACGACCCATTCAGAACGAATACATTTTTACGTGGTATTTTTGTGTTATCTGTGCGAAGTGAATGAAAGTGAATGGTGAACAGACTGGCAATGAACGGCTTTAGGTTATACAAGTGCCTTTGTTCTCATCGTAGAGTCAAAATTTAAAAAAAAAAAATGTTTGTCTTCTGTGGTTTGTGAGGCGATTGTTATTGTGGTGACGACGGATTGAACAGTAAATAAAAATGTAAGTACTGTTTATTATTATTTAGTGTTTTATATCGATGTAATCGTCGTGATTCATACTTTCTAATGATCTATCTCAAAGTCTGACATGACTACAAATCGACAAAAAATTAATACGAAGGCGACTCGGCTATTTTGTTTTCATGATTTTACACTGACTTATTATCTAATTTTTTTTTACAAAAACTACTGGGTTGTACTTGATTTATGTTACTATAAGTTTAAAGTAAATTTAGTTTAGTATATTTTTCGTATACCACTTATTTTTATAGCTGTAGTAGTTTAGAAGATATAAGCAGATAGGTTGGCACGGTGCACCATTTAGAGCGGGACGAAAGGCGGCCGCGCAATGGGACGTTAGAGCGTAGTCAAGTCTCGCGGTTGGGACGCTCAAGTGATAAGGTCCCCGTTTTTAAGTTTTGGGTACGGAACCCTAAAAAGCCCTTAAACTACTGCAAAAACATAGGCTTAATGTGTCTTTGTTTTGCATTTTTATTATTTTCAAAAACAGAAGACATTTAAAATTGTCAATTTAAAAAGAAGACGAATCGGAAAGTAGTCAAGTTAGGAAGTGACAACTTTGAAAATGGTAAAGTTAGGAAGATGACAATTTAGGAAGTGCACAAGTTTGGAAGTGGTCAGGTTAGGAAATGGACAAAGTCGACCGGAAGGCATAAGAACACCGTAAGAAATCGAATAAAGCAGCACTTTAAAACAACTTAAAAAATTGCACTCAATATGAAAGATCTTCACACCTTTGATTCTGCTCACTGTTCTGCACACCATTCGGACCACTGAGTCCGCGGGGCCACGAGCGCTTCTATTTAAACAAAATGAAACTTTTTCATCCAGTTTTCTTAAAGAACTTTTCCAGGTCGCGGTTCATCTGGCAGATATCATCCTACCATCGGCTATCGGAAAACTAACAATTTAAAATTTAAATCAAATTAAATTGATAATAGTCTAATTTTAGACAGAAAAGAACAATATTGACAATATTAAAGGGTGGAAAGGTACTTAGAGTGACTGAAAGTGGTGTATTAGGGTAGTAAATAAAAACCTTGTAAAACAATGGCGTGTACCCTTGTCAAGTCGAAGCTTGGGGTGGTTGGTTAGTGCAAGTTATAAAAGACCAGTTGAAAAAAAGTTATACACCCGCTGGACCTGAAACTTTAGACCCTATTTTTAAAATACCCGTTCGACCTCATTTTTGGGTCCCTTTGGACCCCAATTTTTACCACGATTTATAAATGAGGTCAAACGGAACTCGTTGTTTGATAGAGGGTCCGTCCAATGGAACCTCGACTACAGGAAAAATAATAATTTTGAGGTCGACACGGTAAACGGAGGTCCAATGGACCACAATTGTCAAGGAGGTCCAAACTCTGAGGTACAACGGGTGCGTACCCGAAAAAAATTGACATGAGATTAATTTAATTTTTAATAAGGGACTCTTTGGTATATGAAAACGCTATGATAATCCTATTTTTTAGAGATATAAGAAACAGCCTTCTCTTCTTCTTATTCTGCTTTCTGTTATTATGTTTTTTTTTGTGGAATAAAATAGCTTTTTCTTTCTTTCTTAAAAAAAATAACTAACATACATACACATACATATACTCACGCCTTTATCCCCGAAGGGGTAGGAAGAGGCCTATACCGGCCCACAATTCACCGTGTACAATTCGGTCCCACGTAACAGGTGGTGAGCCCATCGCCGTGTTGAAATGGACCGCCGCCGTCAGAGCCTCGTCCGTTGTTCAGCAGGTGCACGAGCTTGCACGTGAGGTTGACTTGGGCCCGAAGGTGTTGGTAGGGCCCCACTACACCCCTAAATAACTAAATATGTACAAAAATTCATGTCTTCCCGCCAACATACTTTTCTGTAATAATTAATTGTAATTCAAAACAATAAACCGATAAACTAAAACAGCAAGCTAAGAAAATTGAGTTTTTTTTTTTTTTTTTACGTGAGGGAAAATCCTCATGGATGTTATGCCGGACTCGTACCGACTAAAAAACCTCACGTAACGCCCAACAGCCTATGGTTGAGAGCCCCGGGTAAGCCCTCGGGAGGATATCCCAGGACTTCCAACAGACCTACAGCCGCCACTGCGGCCTCGCCCAGGGGGAGGTTCGGGTGCTAGCCGCGTCTTTGGGGGGTTTCGGGTGTGATCCCGCTTCTAAGGGGGAAGAAAATTGGGTAATATAAAAATATAAATTTTATTATAATAAGGCGGTAAATACATGTGTATTGGAATAAATTAACAAACTTTTCACTGCATAAATACATCGCCTTGAAACTTAACTAATATACCTACTTACCATCAATGACTTTTTTTATGAACACATTTCAAGTTTTCAAAAAACATTAAAATTTTATAAGTTTCATAGATTTCTCTTCAATATTTTCAAAATCTCGCAATCGCTTATTTTTTGGACCACAACCGAAATGCGTGTGCGTGAATCGGACATTTTTCGTGAAATCGGAGCACGTGACGTTTGATACAGAGTGTGAACATTTCAGGAGCAGCTACTAAGGGTGAGGGAAAAATGTAGCCGGCATTCTGCAAGTAGCTGATGAAATACATAACGAGGGGTCGAACCCATTAATCGTACAACGAGTTATTTCCTTTTCATTGGTTTTGTTTCATTGCGATTGGACAGTAACCTTATTACTATCAGACTATCATTCTTTGTGATATAGTGTGTTCTTGTTTTTCGGAGTGAAAACTATCTTTACGCGTTGGCATTTTTGAGATGGGTACAAATCATTACATACATACGTAACATAACGCCTGTTGCCCAACGGGATAGGCAGAGAATATGGCCTTACATTTAATACGATTCTAGCATATTACCATCGCTTCTTCTACTTGAATGTGTTTTCGATATTAACAGTTAAGGATAAGCAAAACTAAATGTAAGCAAATTTGCTGGCATGCAGTCCTGAGGAGGAAGAGGAGGATGAGGAACCCGTGTGGCGGCGGTAAAGAGAACAAAATGTGGCCACCCTAATTCAACCCGCGTGTGTCGTAAGAGGCAACTATGGGAACTTTCTTGCAAAACGATCCATTGCGTAGAAAGGGGTAACTTGAAATAAACCCGATAGTCAGTAAAATGATAATCGTTTAGCCAAGTTGAAAGCCTTATTTGCCAGTAGCTTTGCTGGTCCCAGATAAAAGGGGTAAACCTATTGACGTCATCAAGGATTTATTCTTACAAGAGAAAATCTAAATCCTTTCTGTAATCTGAACCTAAAGTCTAACAACCAGGACAGATGTTACACATTCACAAGTACAGTCTCTATACTTCAAGTTTCACACCGCCTATACACGTTCATAGATCCTGCACTATCTTGGAATCGCAATTTCGTATCTATCCGATCGTGTATTGAGATTCCGATGTCTTCTATAATGTTCATTGGGAACTTTAGAAATAGTTTGGAATGGGTTGGAAGAAAAACGAATGATATTGAATTCACTTTAACATTAGACGGAAAAAGTAGGGTGCTAATATTGACCTAATATTACGTCGCAGTGAAAGAAGTTGGAATATATATCAGCAGGGAGAAACTGGATGGATGAATTTGATTGAGACATTGTTATGAAACATTGGGAGATACTTACGTTCATCAGGTTTTTTTTTAATGCGGGGACTGCAGGTGAGGCACTTCGCCGCCTTGTTTCGGGGGAGCAATGCGACTTCGTGTGGGACTCTCGACCCGACATGTGGGACCGTTCTACCCACTATACCCCGCGGTGTTCCGCCTCGCCTTAACCGGGTCGCAGGATAGGCCGGTGGATAAATCACTGCGGAACGTTCATCAGGTGATAAACATTATGATGGTATTTTTTGTTTTACTAGAGGAAAAATCCTCATAGATGTTATGCCGGACTCTCCAGTAAAATCCTCACGTGTTCTGCTAACAGCCTACGGTTGGGAGCCCCGGGTAAGCCCTCGGAAGGATACCCCAGGACAATTATGATGATTGATAAAAAATAGTGCAGAAACAGAGTATACTCTTTTAAGGTGACCTAGCGGCAGAAGTAACTTGCCACAAACACAAACTCAAACTCAAAAAAAAACATTCGCATAATTCTAATACATAGGCACTTGCGACACGTCAATGAATACAAATCAAATAGTACCACCAGTTTGGAACGGGGCCCTCTTGAAAAGAACTGGCAAGAAATTCGGCGAGCTATTCTTTTTCTGCACTACATATTTACAAAAGTACTAAAAACTAAAACTTCACCAGTAGAGCAAGCAGATCATTTCCAGGCTTCCTTATCAATCAAATAATCGTCAACTGTATAGTAGCCCTTGCAGTATAATTTACTTTTTATACACTTTCAGAACTTAATTAAGGGCATACTTTTTATTTCATTTGGAAGCCTGTTGTAAAAACGTATACAGTTACCCAGGAAAGAATTACTGACTTTGTTCAGTCTACAATGATAAACAGCAAGGTTGTTTTTATGTCTGGTGTTCACATTGTGTATATCGCTTAACTTAGTAAAACTAGATAATTTTTTCTGTACATACATAAGATTTTCAAAAGTATATTGTGATGCCACAGTCAGTATACCACCACTTACTTGGGTTAAATGTATTACTAACAAAATGTGGGCCAAAAGTATGCCTCTACCTACCCCATAGCTGAATAAGTCTACACTTTTTTATACTACTAAAGTGGCAGACAAGCTTACAGCCTAGTTGATGTAAAGTGTCACTGTAGCCTATGGACGTTTGCAACACCAGAGGCGCTACACTCGCGCTGCTGAGCCTGCAAAAACCTTCTAAAATCCCTTTTGAAGAACTTCCTATACTGTTGGGGTTTGGAAAAGCTAATAATAATGCATGAGTGTATCATAAAATCCTCTGATATTGAAAGCCTTAAATCGATTAACGTTCTGTCACCGCTAACAAACGATTTCTTGCACCGATTCAATAAATTTTCTGAACGTTTTTCAAACTATTTGTAACTGTAAGTAATCGGGAGAGATATAAAAAGTAAATCAATATCGCTGCAGCAATTCATTTTCTTTAGAATCGTATATGAAACATTGATACCAATAATAAAATACATCGGTATCACTTTATATCAATAATATCAACCTGTCATTGTCTGTCCATTTCAACACGGCAACAGTCACACCACCTATTACGTAGGACGACACCGAAAAATGAAATATGTGCCTACACCTTTGGATATAAAAACGTGGTTATTTATTCATATAGAGGCGAAATCAAAAACAGTTTAAAGTTTTGAAATTATAGTTTCAAACATTCAAAAACTAATTTCAAGTTGGGTTATAAAATATTCACAGCGTAGTTAAAACTGGTCTCTGATATAACTTTCGACTGATAGCTAGTTTTCATTATTTCTAAATTCCCATGACCTACAATCACGCGTATATATTTCTGAAGAGTCAAGCAAAGATGACACCTTCTATTATGGTCAACGCCGCGTCGAGCTCTATCCATAACGCCACGCCCACATTTCACCTTTATTTTTGGTCCCACGTAATAGGCGACGAATCTATAACCTGGGACAGGCGCAAGTTGTGACTTACGTACCCACATTCCGAAGCACGAAAACTGTCACAAATGAAATGATCACAAAGCGGTCACTCATCCTATCGCATCGCGGATGATGCTGACCGCAGTGATCGGCTACAGAACAGTGAGTGAGCGGTGCAACGAGCGCTTCCGGGATAATATACTGAGCACGAGAAAAAGCAGAAGATCAAATGATGATTTGAAACCAAAGATTGTACTATTAAGATCAAAAAAGCCGAATCCTGGTTTCGAGGCCATGAATGCAACTAGAACTAGTACTGATCATGACGTTACTCTATTAATATTTTCTAGGAACGAACTTTTCAACTAACGATTGAAGCATATTGATTAAAGCATAAAATTTGACCTTAGCACGTAAAAGTTCTTTTTAGACCAGTGGGTCAATCAAAAGGGTTGTCTCTTGTTGCCAAAAAAATTGTGGCTAGTGAGCCACAATTTTTTTGGCAACAAGAGACAATATACTAAAAGTAAAAACAAAAAGTTTCCGCTGTTTTTACGAAATGTAGGTACAAACTTTTTTATTGTTTTCTATCAGTTTTCAATTCCGTTTAATCTGCCGGAATGCAATATATATGTAGCGCTTGTAATGGGTGAAACTTTTAATTTTATATGGGAGCAAGTTGTAAACATTGAACAACTTTTTAAACGAGCTTAGGAATAAAAACTTATTCAAATTTTGGTCGTTTTAAAACAAAATAATGATTACCTGGGTGGTGGTGCAGTTATAAATGAATGCCGCGCTAAGGTCCAAGTTCGGCAATATATTCCTATCAGAACGGTTTTGTACCGCGTGTTTTCACGCATCCATGTGTAACTTACCTTCGTGATGTACAAACCATTCTAACATCTATACAAAGAAAGAAAGAAAGAAAGAAAAATATTTATTCTTTTCTCAGCAAGGACACATAATACAAGTAAATACATAATACATGAAACTTAAAGATATTAACATGAATATCCCTGCATGAGACAGAAATGTAATATACGTGTATAAGGCCAGTTTTCTATCTGAGCAAGTGCTCGTGGCCCCGCGGACTCAGCGTTCTGTAAACGATCACTGTAGTAAGCAATATTTACTGTAGCTGGTTATGGATGGGTGACAATCGCGTGACCACTTTGTGAGATTTATTTACGAGCGTTTTAGTGCTTCGGAAGGCACGTTAAGCCGTTGGTCCCGGTTGCCAGTAAAATGGCAGTCGTTGAGCCAAGTTGAAGGCCTTAATGGGCGGCTATTAAAATTTCAACAGCGGGCAGTCACAACTTGCGCCTGTCCATATCAACAAGGCAATACGGCTCACCACCTATTACGTTGGACAAAACCTCAAAAGTGAAATGTGGGCATATAAAATCTACAAGTACTGCCGTCTCCTTCGGGGATATAAAGGCGTGATCATATATTATGTATGAGCAGGCCCATTAATGAATCCGTTTACAACTGTAAACTGTGAACCGGCAACCAAGTAAACAGATCCATTATGGGGCCGGCCCGCTCAGCTGGCGGTGGAAACCGGGATAAAGTCTTGAGAGTAATTAACGTGATAGGCATGCCATTCCAATATGTGGATTCGAATACCGCATTAAAACAATTAAGTGCTCCAGTGAACAGGACACGTCTCAGCTTAGTTGATCTGTACCAGATCGGTATAAGATTATAGGGCGCTAACGCAGTCACCGTGAATCATCATAGGCGTTTGCAGAAACTCACAGTGGGCACTCAGTAATGACGGCAAGCAGTCCTGCTGCAGTCTTGTAATAATAAGCCTAAAGCGGATTTAGATCCACGACGGATCTTTTAAATGGATTTTCTATTCTAATATTATAAAAAATAATTGTGTTTTTGTATGCATTGTACCCAATAGGCTCAGAAACTACTAAACCGATTTTTAAAAAAATTGGGAAGCTACACTATCTCGGTGAACATAGTCTATATTTTATTCCCGTATTCCCACGGGAACGGTGTGCCGCGTGATGTCCGCTAGTTGTGAATAAAGGAATCGGCGAGTCCCTAGTCCTGGGCGAATTTTAGTCTCACCTGCGATATAATAATTATATTATACAATACAAAGATTATAAAATTGAAATCAATACTCTTATGACAAACATTAAAAAAAAAGTTCTATTACGATACAGGTCTTGTATGGACACCTACATCATAATATAACTTTTTAATCATTACGATACACCTATACAACCTCCAGCTGGAAAAAGAAGTTTGAGCCTCTACTTTAAAAAAAAGTAGTGCCTCTGCAGCCTGAAAAAAAAAGAAACACGCATGCGCAATCGATGTTTGCGCCTTGGCGCCAACATTTTGCATTTAAATTAAACAAAGTTTGGTTTTGTTTGTAAAATAAATTAGTTTTGTGTAAAAACATGTCCTAAAGCGAGGATGGTGGTAATTGTACACCACCAGACATTCTGGAAACTGCGTCGACAATGACCATGAACCTGTTACCGGCGGAATCAAGGAGCAACTATATATCAGAAAATGAAATCAGGTATTATAGTATGAGAGTAGATAAAGTAGTGTATGACACTGTACATAACTTGGTCTTATAACACTCGTGTGATACTATAAAAAAACTCGCCTACGGCTCGTTTTTTTAAAACACACTCGTGTTATAAGAACCCTTATTATGCAACAGTGTCATAAACTACTATTATTTACGAAATATGCTTTCAGACTTTGCCTGTGACATTCTTCGAACATAGAGCAACTCGAACCTCGAAACCAGGGGCAACGCGCGCCTCGCGCGTTGCCCCTGTGACTTTGAAAATGTGTACTTTGCCCTTTAATTAGTTTTCAAATAACGTATTAAAGTCGATCCAATTGATGACATAATGTTTACTGCCACAAACAGTCAACCCTTTCAGGGCTGACCGTAGCGTAAAATGTTTAACCGAGTAACCCTACGAAATAAAATCACAATCAATTACCGTAGTTATTACCCAAAATACGCGCGATACAAATCGGTTGTCAATTATCTCCTTAAGCGAGTTTTTTCATCGATGAATATGCCAACAGCACGGTTTTAAAATGCCAGTGGTAAAAATATAGTGTTAAATTGTTACCTTGGAAGAAATATCAAGTATAACTAACAGATCTGAGCATCGCGGATATAGTTTAAATGATCGCTTTTGGGCACAATTCTGTTTAATGGCGATAATGCTTTCGTCATATTGTAGAGCAATGATGTATATTATTATTTTTAGTCTCGGCAGAAAAGCGAAGGCTTTTATGTTTGGAAATCCTTCATGGATGCTGCTACCGACAATAAACCATACGATGCCCTAACATTGCCTATGACCAGGAGCTCCGGGTAAGGGAAGCATGCCCCAGAATTCCCAGCAGGAAAATCAAGGATTGTCATAAGTCCTGTGTATCTTAGTCATCACATCTACCAAATGGGCGTAACATTTTTTCGTATTAAAACCTATGTGATCGAGATAGTTCCTAGCTACAAACATACAAACAGCTTGGCAAAATATTCTAGAAATTTAACTAATATTTTGTCTCTTGGCAATATTGTCAAAAAATAAATAAATTAGAAAATAATTAGTTCTTTCCAATATGAGAAGATTTCTAATATGGCCAAGAAGATTTCTAATATGGCGCCTCCATTATTTTCTACTAACTATATTGTTTATGGCTCCGTCCCCAAAGGGTGAAAACGGGACCCTCTTCACGAGACTCTGTCACGAGTCTGTCTGTCCGTCCGTCACAAGGCTGTATGTTAGATACCGTTATAGCTAGAGAGCTGAAATTTTCACAGATGATATATTTTTATTGCCGCTATAACAACAAATACTAAAATCAGAATAAAAGGGGACAATAAGATGGCGCCCATGCAACAAACGTGATTTTTTGTCGTTTTTTGGTACGGAACCCTCCGTGCGTGAATCCGACTCGCACTTGGCCGGTTTTTGCTAAGCTCTTCCAATTCCATTAGTAGTTTTTTCTCATAAAACAACACCGTAGTAGAATACCTACTTATATTATAAGACTCGTTACGGTAACAAAAGGCCATCACAATGTACCTAATGCTACGTACGAGTATATTTAACACGTGCATTGTAACCCTTAATGTGAGACAAAAACAAATATTGAGAACGAGGGTAAGGACGAATTACGTAGGAGTTAATCAACAGGGTGTGTGGTCCAAGTTACGGAATACTGCGAGAGTAGTAAATTATATCGACTCAGTAAATATACGCTCGTAGCCAGGCTGATTCAGTAGTTTACAAACTACATTCTTTTAATGAATTTTTTTATGGTCGACGTCAATAAAAATTTTCAAAAAATGGTAGTCACAACCTGCTATTATTGTGCATTGCAAATATAGGCTCACCAAATGTATCGGGGGAGATATACTATTTATGAAAAGTCGAGCTCTAATATCGGATCGGCCCATGGGATAATGTGCGAATCAGAATTATTTAACCGAGGAAAGAATAGAATTTCATTGAAATTAAATCGCTACTTCTTATAATTTAAGGCACAATCATATTCATGTAAGCAATAAAGCAGCGGCGGGGAATTTTAAGGCTTCTTTATTTAAATATATTTGCGTGTGTGTGTGTGTGGGCGACGAAAAGCAACGGACTTGTAATATATTTGTTTCCAAGTAACCTTGTAAAGATTAATAAACCTATTGTTTGAGATTTTGAGATGGGTTTGCCTCGGATTTTGGGAACTTGAACTTAAACATCGCGGTGTGCATCGTTATTTTATACTAATTTTGGCAAGATTGAAGGCTATTATGGCACTTTGTCCTGTTGTTCCGTTCGTAGCCATTCTGGAAGAATAAATTGTATATGATTACGCCTTTTATCCCCGAAGGGGTAGGTATAGGCGTATTATATGCCCAAATTTCACCTTTTAGATTTTTCCCACGTAATAGACGGTAAGCCGTATTGCCGCGTTGAAATGGACTGGCGCAGGTTGTGACTGCCCGCTGTTAAACTATTTCAAGCCGCCAATGGAGGCCGTCAACTTGGCTGCCACTTTACTGGCACTGCCATTTTACTGGCAACCGTGACCAGCGTTTTAACACGCCTTCCGAAGCACAGAAACTCTCGCAAATAAATGTCACAAAACCCATCCAAGGACCGGCCAAAGTAAATGTTCCTTAGTGCAGTGATCGTTTACAGAACACTGAGTTTACTGTTTACAGTTGAGACTTAATTCAACAACTAAACTGTACCGCTTAAAAATAAACTTTCATCTTCAAATTCATGATTCATTTATAAATTCTAAACTGTCAGCCACAGTATAAGGGTGATATTAGTAAGTCAATGACGTCATACTAGGTTAATTGATATTTAAAATGAACGGTGTTGGGAAGTGACTCGTATAACGTCGCATTAGTAGTCATAAAGGGAATAGGTAGTGATGTGGTTTTATGCGTCGGTTTCATTATGACGATATAATAATGTAGGCGCTTATTGAGAAAGGGTGGAAGTATGATGTAGGAATTATTTGATACAGGCACTTCTACTGATTTCAGACTCTGGATCTATAGTTGTAACAGGTAAGACTACATAAATATAAACACAAACTCGAGAACAGCTAAACCCAAATGTATGTTTGGGTAAATTTATGAAAATTTGTGTGAGTATTTCCTGGTTTGTAGTAACGTAGGAAATTAACTGTTTTAATATCCTACACTTCCACGCAGGCGAAGCCAATAAGCACCTAGACGACGCTCGTGGCTTCGCCTGCGTGGAATTTGGATCCCGCTTTCCATTGAAAATATTCCCGGATAAAATCCAGATCTGGATAAAAATCGATCTCTCTTCCAAATTTCAGCCAGATCCGTTAGCCGTTAGAGCGTGATTGATTAACAAAAATACTAAAATCTTTACAAACTTTCACATTTTGTTATACCTAGTAGGTAGGACAGCAGGATATTTTTGTTGTTATTTCCATTATAATTTATAATTAACTTCAATACATTATTTCAACTCATAATATCAGTATTAATCTTTGCAAATTGCTTCAATACGTCCATATTTAACATAGACAAAGCTTATAACCACATCATGGAGTAAAAGGAGTTATCCTAAAAACCTCGGATTTTCACTCGGGACCGTAAATGACAAAAAACCTTTTCGTTTATTGGCCCCCTGAGGGATTCTCTCGTAAATAACAAACCCGTTATCAGGGTGGAAAGTATAGTTAAATGTTTCTAGGTTACTTTAGAGGTAAAATATTCAGGTTTTTGTTCAATACAAAGTAAAATGTTCAATGTTCAAAATTATGTTAAAATTTATAGTTTTGAAGAAACGTATTACTCAATCATATATTTAACCCTTTAATTATGTTAGTTATATGTAGAGAACTGATATTTTGTATGAACCCGGGAATAAATTCCTTTGGAAAACGAGTTCACGAATTTTCACCACGAGGTCAAAGTCAATAGTTATCTGAAACTATTGTATGTGTTAATGTAAAGTCTTCTTGGGTCAAAGTCAACTTTATTTGCATATGATGCACCTGTTGACTAACGGATGAGCGTGATGACTTCATGACGAAGAGAAGGATAACGGAACGGAGTTCTGTACCAACCTGTCTCGTCATCTTGTTGCAGTAGCTTAAATAAATTAAGAGAATGACTTTTCTTAAGTAATTGATTTTAGTTTTTTTGTCTCTCTTAAGAAGAAACCCGGTCTTTTGGAAGGTTTACTTAGGAATTCCATATGGAATCCTGCCTTATATAGAAACACACCAGCAATGGGAGTTAAACTATGGTAACTAATATCTACAAAATGGACAATCGAGTTCGGGATCAAATGGTTATTGTCACTTAAAACATGATTGTGTGTTAACGCCTGCTTTAAAACTATCATATTCCAAACACAAGCACATGGCTTATAACAATGTAAATTAAGACACAGTATAAATTTAATCAGTAGCACAATCCTACACCAAGCAAATTATTCAATCAATAAACAACAGTAATTGAGTATCTTGTTACGGTAACGACCAATCGCTGGACTAGTCTCTCCTTGATAATTTCATTTGTACGGTGAGCAAAGCAACAAATTTACTGTAGTTATTTCGTATCAATTAAAATCAGTGGCCTATAGTCTAGATTCATGTTTTTTTTCCGCGTCCGTTTCATCACTGCAATAGAGTCCGAAGCGTGAGTGCCATACTGCTGGTTTTGTAAACGTCCGTAGCCTACAGTAAATTTTTCGACCAGGTGGCCTGTATGTTTGTTTACCACTTCAGTAGAATAAATGTGAATCGAAACGTCGGAGAAGTCTAATGAGTTTGTCTTTGTGACTGCTTTTATCCCGGGAATAAGTTACCATGTATCTCGGGAATTTTCCATGGGAACGGGAACTAAAATATCAAGCGGACGCGCACGGAGCGGAGACGTAAACGCCATTTATTAATATCCTACGTCGCGAATAAGAGTCGAGTCGAGAGAAAAATTCAATATCGATATACAAATTATTGAAACTTACATTTTTGCCGACGCTACTGTATCGTGGTTGTACAAAATTTCATGTAGTAAACCATTTTATGAAGCCATCTGAGATATTTAACTATTTTATTAAGTACTGGAGTTTATTTTCTTTTGTAATATTTTATGAGAAGTTGAATATTGACTGCTTAATGCAATAGAGGTTTCCAAATCTCAAGGTATTAAGTCTCAGGTGCATGGGATTGCCTCTTTGAAAACGGTTGGAAATAGGATGGTAATAATTTTTTATGTAATTCTATAATAAATCTTTACAACTAATACTACTAACTAGCGATTGGGGGCCACCGTCCCAGTCTGTAAGACTATAGAAAGCAGCCCTCAACTTGGCGGCCCTATGATGTGCCTCTTCACGCTCCGCTTGAAGAACCCAGGATTGTAAGAGGTGGGAAACACTTGCGCTGGCAGGTCGTTCCAGATTTTTATGATTCGACAGAGAAACGATCTTTTGAATCGTTCAGTTCTAGCAAAGTTTCTCTCCACTGTGTGAGAGTGTCACCTCTGTCCAGCACGCGTTGTTCGGGATCGGAAAGGCGAGGGTGGGATTAGGTTTAAGAGTTCTTCAGAACACACACCGTGATAGATACGGTAAAAAGCAGCCAAAGATGCAATAGTTCTTCGCTGCGCCAATGCCTTCAGACTTTCCGTTACCTCAGGGCAGTTGATAATGCGAATAGCTCGCCGCTGCATAGAGTCCAGCGCGTCAAGCAAGTACCTCGCGGAGTCAAAGAGTTCTTAGGAATTACAGAATGAGATTTTCTCACTTGGAAAAAGTTACGTTACAATAGGTTTAAGAGTTCTTCAGAACACACACCGTGATAGATACGGTAGAAAGCAGCCAAAGATGCAATAGTTCTTCGCTGCGCCAATGGCAGACTCAGAATCCAGACTTTCCGTTACCTCAGGGCAGTTGATAATGCGAATAGCTCGCCGCTGCATAGAGTCCAGCGCGTCAAGCAAGTACCTCGCGAAGTCAAAGAGTTCTTAGGAATTACAGAATGAGATTTTCTCACTTGGAAAAAGTTACGTTACAATAGGTTTAAGAGTTCTTCAGAACACACACCGTGATAGATACGGTAGAAAGCAGCCAAAGATGCAATAGTTCTTCGCTGCGCCAATGGCAGACTCAGAATCCAGACTTTCCGTTACCTCAGGGCAGTTGATAATGCGAATAGCTCGCCGCTGCATAGAGTCCAGCGCGTCAAGCAAGTACCTCGCGGAGTTAAAGAGTTCTTAGGAATTACAGAATGAGATTTTCTCACTTGGAAAAAGTTACGTTACAATTTTGATGTTTTATATATCAGATATAGAAACACAATTTTGTACATTAGTATAATGAGGCAAAGTTTAAAATATGTTACAATAAAATTCGCATAAATATCATAGAGAAGTTTGTCTAGTGACGTGCATCATCTGATAGTGAAGAATGAATGTCGACATTATAGCTGGCTTCATTATTAGGTGCAATTACCGCAAAAACTTATCGTTGGCGACATACTGTACTGACCACAGACTGTATCAATAATTATTATTTCCTGACAATGAAGCTTACACAGGGATAATGACTTCCTAGTACGCCGATAGATTATACCTACATGGTGGAAATTAAAGATTGTAGTTGGAGGAAAAGTACCCTTAATATTGATGATGGCAAGTTTTGCTGAAAGGTAACATTTCTTTATCTTCAAAATTAAGTAAACATGCATATTTTAAATCTCCTGCTTGTGCCGGGAATTGAACCGGTGAGATGTGGAAAAAATTTCCTGTATTTTATGATACTGACTGAAAGAGTATTTCATTAGAAACATTTTTTTAAACAACGTAGGTAGTATATTAAATTAAAGAAACGCCTAGTATTTTCTTTTCTTATTGTAAAGGAAAGTCTACGAGTGAAACGTCATCTGTCTCAAATGTACGAACGACAAAACATGAGACAGATAACGTTTAACCCGTAAGTTTCCGTCCACTATTTAACTTCGTGTAAGCAAGTATCGGCTTTCTGGAATAACAAATAGCATACTTTTTATTCCTGGAATAATTTAGCTTAGTATGTGGGAATGGTAGGTAACAAAATTCCACGGTGAAGTCACAGGTGCCATCTAGTTTTTTGAGCCATTGCTTGAGACAAAAAGGCTACTGAGCAGTGACCATGTATTATTTTAAGACCTTATAATGCACACTTGGTTGGCAATAAAGATAATATCTTTATTGACAACCAAGTGTTCATTAAAACGTCTATGACTGTGAAATAATAATAACTTGTGAAATTTGGGCATCTATATGGCATTATAACTATTCCTATACCTTTGAAAATAAGCGCTGGAAATGTGGTGTTGCAAACGTCCATAGGCTACGATAACCAACCTTCCAATGCATGCATGGGCCGAAAGCTTGTTTGTCACATAAGTAGTGTAAAAAAAAAGAAAACGCTCAGTGTGACATTAATTATGTACCTATGAAAACTATCGTAATCGATATTTTCCCATCCTTATTCGTCTAATAGTTAAAATGTTGAAATGCTAAATTATTTTAATTTGCAAATAACTGCTTCTTGCTAGCATCCTCTTTGAGTAATATTGCAATTTTGTAAGCTAGCACAGTACTCGCTTAAATGAATGCAAACAGTTTTAATGGAAAGCTTTCTGCAGTTAAAAAGGTATGTGAAACTGAATTTATATTTCATTTAGGTATTTCTTGTTCATAATTATTTGTTAACTCACTCTTTTGCATTTTCGAATCTAGGTAGGTATTATTATAATTATCTTTGTATGACTGCCTCGCTTATCTAGAGGTCGCAATGTGTGACTGCGAGTCACAAGGTCGTGGGTTCGATAATATTAGTAAAGTAAATGGTAAAACGCAAAAAATTTCATCAGTAAACATCATTATTATTATTTTTTTCTTTTCTATATTTTGTATTATCAATGCTTAGATGTAACACATCATACAATGACGTTAAGATGCCCATTATTGTTGAGGGGAACACACTGTCTCCTGCAACACAGTTTTTATTAACTAGCGCAGGAGTCAGGGTATCCAACTAGAATTATGTACCCTTATTATGTCAATAAAGATTATTGTATTGTATTGTATTCATTACGCTTTCAAGTCTACGTTTTAAGACGTTACGTTAAGTGCTACGAATCGTATTCGTAGCGATAGCTACGAAAACTATCTAATTTTACCAAAGTCGATGCGTTGTGTCTGTTTTATATTCAGTTACGATTACGATTCTTTTATAACACAATGAAAACAACAGCAGCGGGCCGACGAGGCAACATTGTATGTTTCATAACTATGATACATACAATTTATATAATTTTATATAGACTAGCTTTTGCCCGCGTCTTCGTTCGCGAGGTGATTTTAACTAACAACCAATCGACTTTGACCTGTTCAATGTATAGGGCTTCTAGTAAAACATAGGTCAAGCTGAATTATCATTTCTGCTAAACCGATTTTAATGAAACATACAGCGACATTTAAGTTGAAAAAATACCTACAAAATTCTAATAATCTTGCTCCAACTCCGAGCAAATAAACCAAAAAACAGACATGAAGAAAAAAACATTACAGATTTGGACTCAGAAGCCCTAAATTAGTCCATTAAAGTAATTTTTTTTAAATTTTCTAAATGTACCGTCACAGCTATTTTTACAATTTTATAATAGTAGAGAAGAGATACAAAACATACAAATCATTATGTTTCTTAATATGATACACTAGCTGATGCCCGCAGCTTCGCCCGCGTAAAATTTGTTCCCGTGAGAACTTATTCCCGGGATAAAAAGTAGTCTATGTGTTATTCCAGACTATAATGCATCTCTGTACCAAATTTCAGCCCGATCCTTTCAGCGGTTTAAGCGCGAAAGAGTAACAAACATCCACACTCACAAACTTTCGCATTTATAATACATATATTAGTAAGAATAAGAAGTAAGATTCATTGTTGCCCATTTAGGCCCGCAGACTGTGGCCGATTTTTGTTCACATTCGTACACCATTTAAACAAAATTTATTCAATTCTTTTTGACAGAAAAAAATATTACGGTTAACTGGGACAATTATGTTATTGTTCGTTTTATAAATAAATAAATACAATACAATAAAATATACAATACAATGTTTTCTATTTCGACATTCTTTTTAACACTAAACTATTATTCTACTGTGGATAACCATTTAATTTAGGAAACCTAAAACATTAGCTAAATAGCATCTTGCTAAGACTTTTAGGGTTAACCCTAGAAAAATTACTAACAACGTTAGGGCTCAAGTCCCCTTCACCTAAATAACGGACGAGGCCATTATGGTACATATGCCAGAAAATTTTGAAATTACCAACCCGTCTCGCTAGCGTGGTACATACACGGGCCAAATCCAATAAAACCGGCGAAGTCCGTACCAAAAAATACCCATTTGGAAAAATATATTTAGGAAAGAAATACATCATCTGTGAAGTGTTGAGCTATCTAGCTATCACGCTTTCTGAGATACAGCCTCGTGACGGACAGACAGACAGACGGGCAGCAAAGCCAGTCAGCTATGAATAGGGTCCCTTTTTTACCCTTTGGTTACGGAACCCTTTTTTTTTATACCACTAAGGTGGCAGACAAGCATACGGCCCACCAGAAGGACCGGTGGTCACCGCAGCCTATGAACGTTTGCAACACCAGAGGCGCCACACTCGCGCTGCCGACCCTGCAAAAACCTTCTAAGACCCCTTTTGAAGAACCCCATACTGTAGGCGTTTGGGAAAACCGAGGCAGGGAGATCATTCCACAACCTAAGCATGCGCGGAAGAAAACCCCTATCGGATCTAACCGTGCTGGAACGCTCCGGACGCAGAGTGTGAGGATGAACTCCCTGTCTGTGGCGAGCGGTGCGGTGATAGAACGTAGCCGTGGGCATCACATCAAACAATTCCTCAGAGCACACACCATTGTACAGTCGGTAGAACACGCATAAGGAGGCAAAGTCTCTCCTGTCGCGAAGAGGTTCCACACCACTTGAAAGTATAGGATCGTTGACAACTCTTATAGCACGTCTTTGCACCGAGTCAAATGGACGAAGCTGATATTCAGGTGCCCCCGCCCAAAGGTGACAGCAGTACTCCATGTGCGGCCGCACTTGCGACTTATACAGAAGCATGGTTTGCGCAGCAGTGAAGTACCGCCGCGCCCTGTTGAGCACACCTAGCTTCTTGGACGCCAGCTTAGCCTTGTCCTCCAAATGACTACGGAACTGAACGTCACTGGAGATGTCAACGCCAAGGATCCCTATACTTTTGGAGATGGAAAGAGATGTGCCCTGAAATTGCGGCGCTACAGTAATTGGGGTTTGCTTAGCGGTAAAAAAACACGCTTGTGTCTTGGAAGGGTTGAACTGGACAAGATTTTGTCCACCCCAATCGGACACTCTAGTAAGAGTAGTCTCGATTTCAGACACAAGCTGTTCACGATTTTCCTTCACTGTGTCCCGAGAGATACCGGGGGGACCCGTGTAACAAGTGTTCCCCGTACTGTCGTCCGCATAACAATGAATGCCGTCAATAGACAACATGTCATTGATATGCAGCAGAAACAGAGTAGGGGACAACACTGAGCCTTGCGGTACTCCAGCGTTTATGGCCATGCAGTCTGAACAGCTGCCGTCAACAACGGCCTTGATGCTTCTACCGGCCAGGAAGCTAGACACCCATCCGCATAATCTCTCGGGCAGTCCATATGAGGGCAATTTCGTAAGAAGACCACGGTGCCAGACACGGTCAAAGGCCTTAGAGATGTCAAGGCTTACTGCTAAAGCCTCGCCCTTACTCTCGATAGCCGTCGCCCATCGGTGTGTGAGGCACACCAGAAGATCGCCCGTCGAGCGACCGTGACGGAAACCGTACTGCCGGTCACTGAGCAGGTCGTGTTCCTTTAGGTACCTCAGGAGCTGTGTATTAATTACACGCTCCATCACCTTAGATAAAAGGGAGGTGACGGCTATAGGCCTATAGTAGGCCGGGTCGGTCCTGTCACCCTTCTTGGGCACAGGATGCACATACGCGATCTTCCACGACGCCGGGACTTGTTGCTTGGGATATAAAAGCGTGAAAAGACGTGTAAGTACCGGACACAACTCTGGACCACACTGCTTCAGTACCACCGTGGGTATAACATCCGGCCCACTCGACTTATGAACGTCCAGGGATCGAAGCTCACGTCGGACATTCCGCTGTGTAAATTTTACTTCCGGCATGGAAGTTCCACACCACGGAATATCCGGCGGCAAAGCACCCCCGTCGCTCATGGTCGAGTTAGAGGCAAAGAGAAAGCCCAAAAGGTCGGCTTTCTCCTTAGCGCTCTGGGCCAAATTACCGTCGGGTTTAAGTAAAGGTGGTAAACCTGACCGACAGAAATTTCCCTCGGCAGCTTTGGCAAGCGACCAGAATTCGCGACTCCCTGAAGGGTAGCCTGCTAGCCGTTCACCAATTCTGCCGACGAAATCGAACTTAGCCCTGACAATTGCTCTTTTGCTGGCTCTCGAGGCGGCATTTAATTTGCGTTTCACCTCAGAGATGTTTGGATCTGAATTTGCACGAGCCGTGGTCCAAGCCCTGTATGCAGATTCTTTCAACATCAAAGTTTCTTTGCAGAGCCGATTGAACCACTGTCGCTTTTTTGCTCCTACAGGGATCCAACGGTTAGGAATGTAACTTTCCATGCCCTCCAAGATCCCCGCAGCGACTGCTGCAGCGCAAGAATCCAGATCCTCTGAGGCAAAGCAAAGCCGCCTCCATGGGTACGACGCGAAAAACTCTCGCAGTCCATTCCAGTCTGCTGACTTATAGTGCCATTAATGTCGCCACTCCTTGGGCCGAGGTGGTTCAGGCCTTGCGAGAGGCACATGCGCCCGAACGACACAGTGGTCCGACGATCCGAGTGGAGCATCCACTGAAACACTGTATCCGTCCGGACGCGTTGTCAGCAGGAGATCCAGCAATGCACTATGCTCGTTCTTCTTGTCTGGTATCCTTGTGTGGGATTTAACCAGTTGAGAGAACCCATAGGTCAGGGCAAATTCGTGAGCAGCTTTCCCCGCAAAGTCGGTGGTCCGGGAGCCCAACCAGTCAACATGATGTCCGTTGAAATCCCCCAGAATCACTATCTCCGCGGAGGGATACTGCTCAATCACCTTGTCAGTCGCTTGTTGCAGGTGGTCAAAAAGGCGAACTGTGTCCGTGTTACCACCGCTGTGAGACCTATACACGCACGCGTAGATCCGAGTGTGGCCCCCGTGATCCAAGCGTGCCCATAACGTAGACAGGTCCCTGTCTTCGAGGCTTGAAAGACGACGACAGCAGACATCATCCCGGACGTACATACATACCCCGGCTTTCTGCCTAAAGTGGTACTCAAGCTTGTAGCCAGGGTACATTAAGCAAGATGTATCGCCCGGACGTAAGATCTGCGTCTCCGTTAAGAAAAAAAGGGTCGGCTTCGCAGTTTCAAGATGGTGGTGGACTACGTTGATGTTCGTGCGCATACCTCTGATGTTGCAAAAGTCCACTTGAAGTGTGGACGACGATGCCGCTGTGGAAACCTTTTTCTTTCTCTTTGATTTAGCCATAGTTTTTAAAAATATGGGGAATTAAGAAGGTGAAGGGGGCGCTTTTGTGCCGGTGGCGCAGGAGACTAGGCGAGGCTCGAACTCACCGAAGGCAGACAGAGGTAGTGCGGTAGATTGGCACGGCGCACGGAAGGGCCCCCGGTCCCCCCCCCCCCCCCCCCGATGCAGTAGCCGCGTCAACTCCGGTATCCTCCTCCGGCACGACCACAGCACCAGGGACTTTACACAGGCTGCTGGTTCAGCCTCCTGGGGCGGAGATTAAGTAATCCCCAGGTTCGGGTCCCGTACAGCCTGCGGGCGGTCAGCGGTCAACCGTTTCACCGGGTCTCCCTGATCGCCGTACCAATATTCCGCGCCTCGATCTGCCAATGGAGACAGATAAGCCTCTGGTCTCACCGTCACCGGCACAATGTCACCCCAATGAGCTCTGGATTCCTACTAACCGACGGAGAACATAACCCGACCGGAGTCAGGTTACTATTACCGCGGTCTTCTGCAGGGCGGAGGTACTGCCCCAGGCGGGCTGCTCAACGAACGGAGTACCGTTAGGCCCTTCCTCCTAATGTGGGCTTTTTCGTTAATCCCTAAGATATTGGATCTGAGAAGTAACGCATGTCCCCGAAACCCCGAGGGGTAAAAATGAATAAGTCAACGGCCTAATGTCATATGTTTTCACGTAGTATGTACTATTTAGTATTATTCTGTGGTTTTGTATCGTAAATTGGAGAGGTCTACGTCTAGTAGTGGACTGCCATATGCTGATATGATTGATTGAAGACTTTTAGGTGCAGAGCTGTGACCATTGATTCTGTAACATACCTCAGACAGACATTTCTCTGCCGGATGAGCCGCCGACAGAACGTTTTGATTATGGGTTTTTTACCACCAGAACCTCTCACCTACGTACGTTTCGCCGACAGAATGATTAATTCGACGACATAATCGTTCACCAAATAAGAACTCGTCGACAAAACAAAAAAAAAACCACGATGGCTAAGGTCTCGCTTTAGCCTTCTAACCTAACCTATCCGAGTCGGGGTGTTAACCATTCACCAATTTATGGTTGAATTAATCGTTCTGACTGCGAAACGTTCGTAGATGAAAGGTTCTGTCGGTGAACAACTCATAATCGAAACGTTCTGTAAGCGGATCATCCGGCAGAGAAACGTCTGTCGGATGTATGTATCAAAGCCGTGACCATTGAAGTCATGAACTAGTACTGAAATAAAAACAACTGAAATTATAATTTATGAAACCGCAGGAACTTGTACAATGATAAACAGGAGACATATTAAGGTGTTTTATGAACCCATTTATAACCACCAAGATGGGCAAACAAACTTTAACCCCTCAAACATGTGGCTTTTACGACGCGATATTTTTACATCTTATTGCTTTTTAGTATAAACGACAACGATATCGGTACGATATTATGAACACAAAAATGTTTTTCTAAATTGTTATGTTTCTTTTTCCGAATTCAACTGATCCTATGTGAATTTCTCATTTTGGAAGTGTTACGACGGGTAAGAGTACAAAATGTCGCCACCCCTATACATCCCGAGGGTGTCGTAAGAGGCGACTACGGTAGCACTTTCGCAAAAAGATCCATTGCGTAGAGAAGAAAAACTCGAAATGAAACCCGGTTGACAGTAAAATGACAATCGTTAAGCCAAGTTGAAGGCCATATGAGCGAGTCAACTGCGGGTACCGGGAGCCTGTCCATTTCAACACGGCAACAGGCTCACCACCTATTACGAGGGACATAAATCTATTAGGTGAAATGTGGGCTTATACTATGCCTAATTTCTTATTTATATATTTAAAAAATCTAAAGAATCAAGACTCGCTGCTTTTTTTACATACAAATGTATTCCCCTATTTTATTTCTAATAATGACTCGAGAAGAATCTTTGTTTAATCATAAAATGAAAATTGATAGATTAATTTAAGATGGGGGGGATGTAGTGTGCCTTCACGAAGAGCGATACCTGTGCTCGGGCCCTCCCCGTAAGTAGCGGCGAAAGCGAAAACGCGAAACAAAACACTACCGATGAGTGCCGACAGGGCTAGGGCGTCCCCCCAAGGCGACGCGTACCGGTGTGCCCCCGTCGGTACGACTGCATGCGCACGCGGCGAAGGGGGCCGCCACCCTTCACGCAGCGCCAACTCTGGCGGGATGCGAGGAGCCGAGTGCCGGATAGGCACGTGGAATGTGCGTGGTGGTATGGAAGGTAAGATGAATGAATTGATGGATGTAATGAAAGAGCGATGCCTGGATGTATTGTGTGTCACAGAGACTAAGCGGAAGGGGAGCGGCATCGACGATCTTCCTGGCGGAATAATTGCTTTGTGGTCCGGAGTGGACCAAGAGGATCATGCCAGTAAGGGAGTGGGTGTCTTGCTCTCCTCCCGTTTGGCCTCTGGAGTGAAAGATTATGGATTGGTAGGCCCAAGACTCCTGTGGGTACGTATAAAACTGGGGATCACGAGAGTTTTTTTGGTCGCAGCCTATGCTCCCGTCAGCTCGGCTAATCCCCAAGTGCTCGCGGAGTTCTGGGAATCCGTTAGGGACGTCCTCGATTTGGCTGACGGGAATGAAAAGTTGATCTTGTGTGGTGATTTGAATGGATGGGTGGGGACCAAGCGAGATGGCTTCGATGCTGTCCTTGGTCCGTATGGAGATAAGAGATCGAATGATGCTGGTAAGTCAATCTTAGACGTATGCTTGGAACGAGACCTCCTTGTGGCGAACAGTTTATTCCGTCACAAAGATATCCACACGTATACATGGAGACGGAAGGAAGAAAAAAGTGTGATTGATTTGATTTTGATAGACAATCGTCTTCGACAGGCTATAAGGGATACAAGAGCCTACAGAGGCCCCACTCTTGAAACTGATCACTACCTGGTGGTAAGCCGGTTTGTTGGTCTTTTCAAGAAGTGGAGGCACTGGCGAGTGCGTGTCCCTTTCGGAGACTATGAAAGGATAAAGAGTGAAAAACTGGAAGATGAAAGCGTAAGGAGTATGTATGTTGGCTTAGTCAGTGAAAGGCTTGCAAACGCGAGCCTTTCCGACTTAGATGTGGATGAATGCTGGAATATTATGAAAGAAAGTATAGTGGATAGTGCAAAAGAAGCATGTGGGAGTGCAAAGAGACATGAACATTCGAAAGGTGATGCCTGGTGGGATGCAGAAGTTCAATCCTGCGTAGCAAGAAAGAAGAAAGCGTGGTTGGATTATGTCTCATCTTTGCAACTGAATGACAGTATGAAAGACACGAAGAAAGAAATTTACCGCCTCTGCAAGAATGAAGCCAAAGCTTTAGTGAAAGAGAAGCGTGAAAGGATAAATATGATTGCGGAAGAGAAGCTGACGAGGAACTTCGAGACGAATACCAAACTCTTTTGGAGGGAGGTCAAGAAGTCTCGGAGCTGTTCGTCAGTTTCCAGAATGGATAAGATAAAGAGTAAAGCTGGGGACATTCTTGCGGACCCCTTAGAGGTGTTAGAGCGGTGGAATGAGTACTTTGGAGAAATGTATGAATATCTCCTGGATGCGGGCACTGCGAGGGAGGCGATAACTGATCTTGCGGTGCAAGCATCAAGCGGAGATATTACTTTGGAAGAGATTGAATGGTCGATACGAAGCTTGAAAAATGGAAAGTCTGCGGGAATTGATAGGATATCTGCTGAAATGATCAAATTAGGTGGTCCTTGCGTCCGGGACGCCTTCTGGTCATTGAGCAATCTATGCTGGAAGACTGGAAGGGTCCCAATGGACTGGAGGCGTGCTATCGTCGTGCCCTTGTATAAAGGCAAGGGCTCACGTATGGAGTGCGCCAACTATAGGGCCATCAGTTTGATCAGTATAGCAGCTAAAGTGTATGGCAAAATTATTGAAAGGAGAATGAGGGTGGAATCTGACGGATTACTGTGGGAGGCGCAGGGTGGTTTCCGAAATGGAAGGGGATGTATGGACCAAGTTTTCTCGCTCCGCAACATTGTAGAGAAGCAGCTGGCTGTAGGCCGGAAGGTTTTCTGCGGTTTTGTGGACATGGAGAAAGCATTTGACAGAGTTGTACGGAAGGATCTCTGGGATATATTGCCAGGATACGGGATTGATGGTGCGCTGCTTCGTGCTGTGCAGTCTACATATGTGGGATGTACGGCATGTGTGCGGGTGGGCGGCAGCCTGTCTCCCTGGTTTGACGTCAACATTGGCGTCAGACAGGGTTGCGTGCTGTCGGCTCTGCTGTTTGTCCTGTACCTGGACGATTGTCTTAAGAGAGTAAGATCGATGAATGTTGGATTGCGAATGGGTGACTTACTTGTGAACTGTTTGCTGTATGCAGATGATGCCGTGCTCATAGCCGAATCGCCATCAGAACTACAGTCACTAGTCACAACGATGAAAGATGATTGTCTAATGAGAGGCTTACATTTGAACGCGACTAAAACGAAAGTGATGGTATTCGAAAGAGAAGAGGACAGAACGAATGCCAGGATAACTGTAAATGATGTAGTGCTGGAACAGGTGGATGAGTTTGTATATCTTGGATGTGCATTTAGCAGGGATGGACGGTACACCGCTGATGTAGAAAAGAGGGTAACTGCGGGAAATAGTGTGAATGGAGCGTTAGGCAAACTTTTAGGTACCAAGGCCTTAAGTCAAAAGGCCCAGCTCGCAGTACACAATGCGGTGCTGATACCTACGCTAACGTATGGAAGCGAGAGTTGGGTATGGCAGGAAACGCATGAAAGTAGAATAAACGCGGTCGAGATGCGCGCGCTACGCAAAATCTGCGGAGTAACGCTCGCAGATCGCGTTCGGAATGAAGATGTAAGAAAGAGAGTTGGTCTGAAAGAGAGTGTCGGTGTTAAAGTAAGGAAGGGCATGCTACGATGGTTCGGGCATGTGGAACGAATGGGAGATGAAAGAATGACAAAACAGATATACAACGCGAAAGTGGATGGACGTAGGAGTCGGGGAAGGCCACGACACACCTACCACGACCAAATTAATCATGTGTTAGTGGAGGGTGGTGTCAAGAGCCGTAGGAACCGACGTGCATGCATGAAAAGAAAAATGAAAGTTGAAGAGGCGAGTGAGGTGTGTATGGACCGTGCCGTGTGGCGCTCGGTTCTTTCTGCCTACCCCGCAAGGGATTTGGCGTGAAGATAGTATAGTATAGTATAATTTAAGATTAAAAACAAGAATAGGAACATGGACATACTCTTTCGTTTAAAAATAATGTCAAAAATATTTAATTGGTTCAGTTTTCGTATAGAAAACAGGGGAATACGAATCATCGATTTCCTTCAAATAAAATCGGTAGTATCCTTATCGCACTGTATGGAGTTGACCAGGTGCAGTGCGATGACAATAAATAAAATTGAATACTTATTTCCCAATTTATTCGCAGAGCTAAGTTTTTTTTCGCTATTACTCTCATAGTATAAAAGCAAAACGTTATGTCGTGTCGTTACCGTGTCGTGAATCCTATAAATCTACCTTATTGACACCAATACTTGTTTTTTCTCTAAGAGCGTTTCGGGTGGCAATTGATATTCTTTCTGCTGGTTGATGGCACTTGATGGAACTTGCTGCACATATTGAATAACACCACTTGTACTGTTCCACAACAGGAACAGTACAAGTGGTGTTATTCAATTGATATTCTACATGAAACAGCCTTTGGCCCAAAATTTTTAAGGACATTTACGTGATCTGCTGGTTAAGCGCGTCAAAGGAGTATTTATTAAATGTTTTGCCTACTTTCGTACTGAAAGTAGGCAAAACATTTAATAAATACTTTAGGGAGTTTTAGAACAACTTTGGTGATTTTTTTTTATTTGGTGTTGATTTGATTTGGTGTGGTGTGGAGATGGTGGTGGTGGATTTGATTTGGTGATTTGGTGATGGAACACGTTTATCGTGAATGAAAACTTTTGCTACTTATCTTGATATTTTTGTGAGAATATTATGTAATTTTGTAGATAATGGGATATAGCCAGATAAAATGACTGTAGGCCTTAAGGCAAGTAGTGTTGTCATGACTTGCTGTCTCTTAAAACATGATAAATTCAAAACAAAACAAAACAAGTATGGCATCTAGATAACTGATAAGACATACTTACTTTTAAATTTCTAAACAAATAAATTGAAAACACCAAAACTCTGAACTATCATAAGCTTAATTTTATCAGCTAGTGACACAAGATTCTTGACAGCAAGGAATGGATTATTCCCAGTAGCTTCGCGCAAAAAAGGTCCGTGGGCGGACCTTTGTTCCCAGTAGTTCCCGGATAACTAAAATATCTCTCCCATTTAAAATCGTATTGCCAATCACTATTTATAAGCAATACGAATACAAACCTTTACAACGAAACCGCAAACCAACAACAAAATACCTATTTACGTCCGAAGGTGGCCACGGATTATCACAGGCTTATTGGTTTCCTGTCATGGCGGATCAATGTTAGGAACCCGACTGGACACACCGGTTCCAGTTCAGTGAATTTGCGGATCCGAGTGCGGATTCTATAAGGCTCTTTACACTATGCGGTAATACTCAGGTTATGAGTTCATCTTACTGCTTTTTAGGGTTCCATAGCCAAAGGTTAAAAAAACGGCCAAGTGCGAGTCAGACTCGCTCATGGGGGATTTCGTACCAAAAAACGTTAAAAAATCACGTTTTCTTCAGAAAGCTGAATTTTTCACAGATCATGTATTTCTGTTGCCGCTATAACATCAAATAGAAAAATAATTATTACAAAGGTGAGCTCTCATATAAAACAAACGTATTTTTTTGTCGTTTTTTGGCATAGAACCTTATGTGCACGAATCCGACTCGTACTTGACCGGTTCTTAATAATACTGTTTTTAAAAGAAAAAAAATGTCAATATTGGTCATAGAGCAACACGACCTCAATTATATCAGTATAATTGAGGTCGTTTTACTCTATAGTATTTATTGACATTCTCACACAACACCATCACATTTAGCCCGAATTTGTCTGCTCTAGGAAATTGATAACGTTAAGGTATACCTTACATACCTGCTTCCAAATACATAGGTTAATATTATAAGTACATAAGCACACTCAACACTCAATCTTTGAAATAAATTTACCGATCACACAAATATATGGTTTGACCCGTGATTTATATTCCAGGCCTCAGCAACGACAGTCGTACATAATACTACTGCGCCATTAAGCTAATTATGTTTAATTTTATAAAGTATGCAATATTGACCACTAGCCATGCTATAGATTCTGATGTACACCATTCACAATAATATGGGTTAAAAAGGTATTAGTTTGATCATCATCATTATAGTGACCATGCATAAGGATTACAGAGGACTGAAATTATAATTAAATTACGATAGATTATTTAAGACGAGTGATTATGGGATGACATGTGGAATTAATTTTAACAATTGCGGCGATAATTTATTGGATCTCATTACTTTTTATAATAGTTTCGGGACATGACTATATTAAGTTAATTAAAGCAAACCGTTGAGTTTTAGATCGGTATGAATGTTACTTTGACCCTCGTTAAAGAAATTATGATCAACTTGACAGAATTCAAAAAGGTGGTATACTTATGATACGGCCAAGGCTATGCAAAATTATTTGGTGTACTTTTATTTAGGTTCATTTTCAATGTCATTATATAAAAATTACATTATTATATGGATTTTTTACTACTGAACGAAAAACTGGGTCCTTTAAATAATACAACAGCTTCGTAATACTGAGTATATTTAACTTGGTACGATTCAAAACAATGGAGAGATTTTTTATAATACACAACCCTAGGTTTAAATAGACCTCGACGCAGCGAGACTAATACCGCGATGCAAAATAGTATACAACGCCATCTAGGCCCTCGACGGGAAACTCATCACAATAATATAGACGTGACCAAACCATATCGCGATGTAGCAAAAGCGTACAACGCCATCTATCGCGGCACTAGGAAATATTAACCCATAGTAATAAAAACGTAAACATTCCGCCCACAAGGACACGTTGCAAACTGTCCTTTCTAAAAGGTAGTACGGATTTTGCTAAAACTAAACACATTACGTATGGTATACATGAAACAAATTAAAACCAAATAATATTATGTATACATGAAACAACTTAAAACTAAATACGTTATGTACACAATAAATCAGATAGCTATAGGTAATACGCAAAGTTTCGAAGTCGGCCTTTTAATAAGTGTACCCTTTGTGCGTACTGTGACTACACGCGTAATATCGTCCGAACCTGGATGTTTTTGTTCAATTCTACCTAGCAACCATCTACCAGGAGGCATATTATCCTCTTTAATCAGGACTACATCACCTATTGATGGTTCTGGGTTTTTGTATTGCCATTTGTGTCTTTGCAAGAATTGGTGAAGGTAGTCTTGCGACCAACGACGCCAAAAATCTTGCATCATTTTTTGGTGGAATTGCCATCGCCGTAAAGAGGACACATTAGAACTTTCATAGTTAATGTCTGGTACCACGACGAGTGGTTCGCCCACCAGAAAATGACCCGGGGTTAAGACGGTGAAATCGTCCTGCTCCTCCATGTACGACAAGGGCCTCGAATTGAGGCAAGCCTCAATTTGAGTTAACACAGTGGCTAGTTCTTCATATGTTAACGTAGAGTTCCCAATTACTCGTTTGAGGTGATATTTTGTTGATTTTATTCCCGCTTCCCATAATCCACCCATATTTGGGGATCTGGGTGGTATAAACTTCCATTGGGTACCATTATTCGAGAGACACTCAGCCAACTCCTGTTTAAATGTAGATTTCTCCTCATTGAATAATTCAACCAGCTCACTAGCAGCTCCCACGAAGTTTGTGGCATTGTCGCTGTACAACTCTGCACATCGACCGCGCCGGGACACAAACCTCCTAAAGGCAGCCAAAAATCCATGAGTAGTCAGATCGCTGACTGCTTCCAAATGAACCGCTCTTGTTGACATGCACACAAACAGTGCAATGTACCCCTTATATGATTTGTTGCCTCTGCCTTTAGATACTCTTATGTTTAAAGGACCAGCGTAGTCAACGCCACTTTGCAAAAAGGGTTTATTTGGGGTTACTCTAGGTGACGGCAGTTGTCCCATAAGTTGAGTGGTTACTTTATTTGAGTAACGAATGCAAGTTACACAACGTCTGAAATAGTTTTTAACTAAACCCTTGATGCCTATAATCCAGTACATTGATCGTAAGTATGTGACCATCAGTTGTGGACCACCGTGCAGGGTTTTCTGGTGTGCGTTGACAATTAATAGCTTCGTCAACCATGACTCTTTAGGAATAAGAATCGGATGTCTTTCATTAAAATTTAACTGAGACATTCCGAGTCTCCCACCAACCCTAATAATTCCTTTCCCGTCCAAAAACAAGTTTAATGATTTTAGCATTACTCTTTTCTTTGCTAAATATCCCTTATCTTGCAATTCTTGTAACTCGTCCGAAAATCCCTCTTCTTGGCAACTCTTCACACATATCTCAAGCGCATCATCAATTTCCTGCTTAAGCAAACTCTTAGTGCTGTGCCTAGTCACTGACTTTTGTCGTAGGTTTAGGAATCTCCGACAATATGCAACAACACGCACAAGCCTGGATAGAGAGGAGAATCTATGCCAAAGGGCAGTATCACAGATATTTGTGTGCACTTTAACTTGTTCTAGGGTAGTTAAAAGTTGCCTCGGTCTCTTAAATTTAATTTCAGGCCGCCTCAGGAAATCTGGACCACCAACCCATATAGCCGTTGTTGGTAAATCTATTGGCGATATACCTCGAGACGCACAGTCTGCTGGGTTATCCTTAGACGATATGTGAGACCAGTGCTGGGTGTCCAAGATACCCAAAATTTCCGAAACCCTATTCGCCACGAATGTTTTCCAGCGGCTTGGATGATGATTTAACCAAGCCAGCACTACTTCGCTATCCGTATATGCATAAAGGTCGTCCTTAGGCATCTCCAACACCTCAGCTACCTCCATAATCAGCCTTGCTAATAGAACTGCTCCACACAGTTCTAGCCGAGGAATCGAGACTTGTTTAATGGGCGATACTTTTGTTTTTGACGTCACCAAAGACACTTGAATATTTCCGTCCTCATCTACCGCACGTAAGTATACAACTGCAGCGTAAGCAACTTTAGAAGCATCTGCGAATCCATGCAATTCGAATTTAACGGTCTTTTTGCAGGTATGCAACCAGCGTGGGATCTTCACCCCTTTCAAGGAAGGTAAGTTTTGTCGGTAAGTACACCATTCCTTTAGTAAATTTGCTGGAACCTCTTGGTCCCACTCTATCCCCGCTAGCCACAGCTTCTGAATAAAAATTTTAGCTACAATGACACATGGCGCTAGCCAGCCAAGAGGATCAAATAACCTTGATATATCCGAAATAGTTTTCCTTTTTGTTACAGGTCCATTTAGCGGAGCGAGATCAACGGTATATTGGAAGACATCTTCAGAGGGATTCCAGGTAAGTCCCAAAATTTTTGTTGTGCCTTCCACCTTAATTTTTAACTCCTCACCCGAACTTTTATTCTCCTTTCCTATCATCTCTAATAACTTCCTGCTATTACTTATCCATTTTTGCATTGGAAATCCTCCTTTATCTAATATTTTTGTTAGTTCAATATAGTGTTTGAAACAGTTCTCTATGGTTTCCGCGCCAGTCATGAGATCATCCATGTAGAAATTATTTAATATTATTTTTGAGATTTCAGGTTCATTACGACACTCATCATACGCCAGCTGTTGCAAGGCTCGCACAGCTAGGTATGGTGCAGAAGCAGTGCCGAACGTCACTGTCAGTAACTCATATTCTTCTATATTCTTTTCAGAACTGTCTCTCCATAGTATTCGTTGAAAAGGAGTATCTTTCTTGTCAACTAAAACCTGTCGATACATTTTCACTATGTCCCCAACGAGACATATTTTATACCTTCTCCAGTTCATAAGAGTATGGCGAAGTTCAGCTTGCAAGGAGGGACCGACCATCAAATTATCATTAAGAGATCGGCCATTTGTACCCTTGCAGGAAGCATCGAATACAATCCTGACTTTAGTTGTGGTCTTGTCCTCCCGAACTACTGCGTGGTGGGGCAAGTAAACAGCTACTGTATTTTCCTTTTCTAACTCAGTAATTTTTCTCAAATGATTTAGTTCCAAATATTCGTTAATAACTTTTGTATAATTCATTTTTAATTCTGTATTGTTGCTTAATTTAAATTCTAAACGCTTAAATCTTTTTTCAGCTATTTTCTTAGACTCACCGTACTTGCAGTCCGGGTCCGCATCACGAAACGGTAGCCGCACTATGTATCGGCCGCTGTTATCCCGTTTGGTGGTATCTGAAAAGAACTTCTCGCATCTAAGCTCTTCTTCCGTGTGCATTTTCTTAACACCTGAAGGTTCAGCTTCTAGCTCCCAGAACCTCTTTATTAAGTCGTCAGCACCTAGACTACAATGCATCACGGTGATGTGAGAAGATATAACTGCCGAGTTGTCTACGTCACAAACGCCAGATAACACCCATCCGAAAGCGGTATCCTGCGCTAAGAGGGACCCACAATTACTCCGGTTAATACCTAACTTAATGATTTGGCTGTATACTTCAGCACCTAATAAAATATCAATTTTATTAGGTTTGTGATACTCTGGATCCGCCAAATCTCCGACAGTCAAGTTTACCCGTTCTACCCTAGTTACATTTGCAACTGGAAGAAGGGACGTTACCGACGTCAAGACGTAGGCATTAACCTTAATTTGAAATCGTGGATCGATTCTAGACCTGATATTAACATGAACAGTAGACTTAGAAACAACACCTTTGTGTCCTCCGACACCAGTTATGGTGTTTTTTGTCGCAATCTTCTTTAATCCTAAGTACTGCACTATACCTTCGGTAATAAAAGACCCCTGCGACCCTTGGTCTAGTAAAGCCCTAATCATACGAAAATGTCCGTCTTTCGACTCAGCTTGCACGACAGCTGTAGTTAATAAAACTGTTTTACCACAGTTCCCTGTCGAAAGACAAGAGACCAGTGGCTCATTAGACCCCTCCGCTTGCGCGGTATGCTTAAGACTGTTAGAAACAGTTATCTCCTTCCTCTGTATGCCCGATGAGGATGCTCCCTGAACCGTACCCTCATCCGTTGACCCAGAAACACCACTAGGGTGTAATAAATAATTATGGCGCCGTTTGCACAACTTACAGCGTACGAAATGCTTGCAATATTTGGCAGAGTGGTTGCTATTTAAACAAACAAAACACAATTTCTTACCCATAGCAAATTCACGTCTACTCTCACTCGATTCCTTGCTAAAGGCCTTGCAAGAAGCTATATGATGATCGGCAGCACAATACGCACAAGAACTATTACCCTTTCCTTTTACAATATGGAATGACTTAGTATTAGACTTTTTCTCAATACGAGGTCTTGACTCTAAATTCTCTAAGCCCCTAAATCTACCCGTTAAAAAGTCGGAAAATTCCTCAAACGTGGGAAGTTCATCGGTGGGATCTGATGACACCTTTAGTTCCCAAGCCTTTTTTGTGTCAGGATCGAGTTTAGCACTAATTACATAAATAATCAAAATATCCCAAGACGATATGTTTACCCCTAAAGCTTTAATGGACTCTAAGCATTCAGACGTAGTATTAATTAAACCCTTAATTTCTGAAGCCGATTCCGAAGTCAAAGTCCTTTGATTTAATAATCACCCCAAAATACCTTTAGCCAGAAATCTCCTATTGTGATACATTTTATTCAGTTTATTCCAAGCAATCTCATAGTTATCCGAATTGACCTTAATGTTACGTAACAATTGTTCAGCTTCCCCAGTCAAGTGCCCTTTCAGATAAAACAATCTTTGTGCGTCATCTAGGGTCTTGTTTTCATGGACTAAACCCATAAACAAATCCCTAAATGTTTGCCACTCACTATATTTCCCCGAAAAAGTAGGAATTTTTATCTCCGGCAGCTTGACTCTATTGCCTACCTTAGCACTATGATCACAAGACTTTAGCTCTGAAGACGAATTGCTGGAAGTTCTGCTAGACAACATGTATTTCAATTCGCTTTTAAAAAGTATATAAAATTCTTCGACAGTATCATACACATCATTTTTTATGTAATCAGAGCAACTAAGTTCTGCTTTTTTTGCTGAACTTATAATTTGAGTGTGAGTCTCCGAAAACAATGCCCACTGTTTCTCTAAATTTTCAACTCTCGCTTCAATATATGAAACCGTTAATCTTTCCTTAGGAGTCTTCTTAAAATTAGATTTAGCCTTTAACATTTTAGACTTAATGTCCTCCTGAAGATTGACCAACGATTCCATTTTTAATCTCGTAACTAAGCAGGTACAGAATTATATAAAAACTAAAAATTACCTTTACTGTTTAAATAACACAAATAATATGATTTCATCAATCAATCAAAACTATCAATTTAATACACAAAAACTCAAGCAGACCTAACAGTTTATAGCGTTATCTAATAGAAATAAATTAATATTTGCTCCGTTAATAGCTAATTAATTTAATAAAACTAATCACATCTAATTGTAACTAAGATAATTTGAGCTGAAAGCATTTAATGTCTTAAAATAACTCTTGAAATTTTAGAAGTGTTGTGAACTAGTACAACTTAAGTGAAAACAATTCTAAGTCCCAGACAATTTCTTAAAATTTTACAAGTGTTTGAAACTTATATTCTGATAGAAAACGGGCGTGGATTCCCCGTCAAAACCACTTTTAACTTAAAACTAACACAAGTCTAAAACTACTAAAATAATCAAAGTCCAAATTTTTCCAAATACTTCTAAGTTCGACTAGTCTTGACTTTAAGGTTCAAATTCTTCAAACTTTACTTTTATATTAATAAATTCGAAAATGTACTCACAATTTATCTCGCACACTGCACTCACTCACTTATACACGACGTGTAGATGTCACGCTGGTGGCGCCCCCTGGCGGCGACGTTCTGCTTCCTCCGGGACCTCTTCCCGGTTCCTCTGCCGACGAGACGCAGCACGTAGCGTCCCCCTTGTCAGCAGGGTATATGTTCTGGCCAGCGATCCACTGACCAGTAAACCTGACTGGTAGTCTCGAAGACTACCACAAATACTGCAAAAACGTCGTCACAACCCGACTCGCAAGGACCATGAACGTAAAACTGGGTCCTTTAAATAATACAACAGCTTCGTAATACTGAGTATATTTAACTTGGTACGATTCAAAACAATGGAGAGATTTTTTATAATACACAACCCTAGGTTTAAATAGACCTCGACGCAGCGAGACTAATACCGCGATGCAAAATAGTATACAACGCCATCTAGGCCCTCGACGGGAAACTCATCACAATAATATAGACGTGACCAAACCATATCGCGATGTAGCAAAAGCGTACAACGCCATCTATCGCGGCACTAGGAAATATTAACCCATAGTAATAAAAACGTAAACAACTACTATTTGGTATTATGCGTGTACAAATTCTTCGATCTTGAGGTCAATCAGAGGCATCATATCATTATATCACCGTATTATTTTTACGGTGTCGTAAAAGGCAACTAAGGTACCTAACACTTTTTCAAAACTATCTCATGCGTAGAGAAGGAAAACTCAAAATGAAACCCGATTATCAGTAAAATGACAATCCTTAAGCCAAGTTGAAGACCTTATGGTGGACTTTAAAAATTTCGTCACCGGACCTGCTTGCACCTGCGTGGACCTGCGCCTGTTCATTTCAATACGGCAATAGGCTTACCACATATAACGTGGGACATAAAACTATAAAGTGAATCGTGAGCGCAAACTGTGCTTCTGCCTACCTCTTCGGGGATAAAGGCGTGTCTATATGTATGTAGACTAAATCCTAACCATTCGTAGTAAGACTGACTTATAATAAGATTTCAAACATTCCCTTTTATTGCATTTCGGTTTCAATGTTATATGAGGTTAGTTCTTGTTCTTATTTACCAACCAAACAAGGGGTAGCAGAAACAATTACGCCTACCCTTACGGCTATTTACGAATATAAATGAAATGCCAAGGGTATGCGAATCATTTCCATTTATTCGCATTCTTTAATCCTCATGACAGATGCGAATGGAATGTCCACAATATTGTGAAACATCATAGTCATAGCAAACTTTTTTATATTGGGTTCGCCAAAAAACACTGCTTGCTTAATGGAAATTCATGGTGAAATCTAGAGGCTGGACAACTATTTACTCATTAATGTGGTAGATATAAAATGACTAAAGTATAATTTTTCATTGTAATTTACTCTCTGTTAAGCTTAACAAAAATGTAACTGCTCCAAAATTAAATATATTAATAATATTAGATTTAGTCTGAGGAGTAATGAGATAAATTATTTGTTTGAAGTATATATAGAACTAGTCTTTCAGTGATTTCGTTATTTACTCAGGTACAAAGCATAAAAGTTTACAAAAACAAATTGCTTCTAGAAATGTCGTATGAAATTTGTAGATTCTAACAATAAATCTGTGAACTCCACAGAAATAACTTAATTAATTTGAAGTGGATAATATAAAATTGTTAGAACAAAAAGGGCTATTTTTAACCCCCGACGGAAACCCGGACGGGGTGTTATAAGTTTGACGTGTGTGTGGGTGTGTGTGTGTGTGTGTGTGTGTGTGTGTGTGTGTGTGTGTGTGTGTGTGTGTGTAAGTCTGTCTGTGGCATCGTAGCTCCCAAACGGATGAACCGATTTTGATTCTGTTTCTTTTGTTTGAAAGATGGGTTAGGGGAGAGTGTTCTTAGCTATGTTTTATAAAAATCGGTTAAGCCATTTCAAAGATATGAGGGGTGAAAGTGGGGATGAAAAATTAAATTTGTTCAAAAGTTCTGATATCATTTTGATACTTTTGCTCTTTGTTATTGTTATCGTAACTTACCTTAATTTATTGTTACCCTAATTTTCATTGTATTCAAATAATATTTATGAAGTTATTTTGTGTGTCATATCTACATACTTGTGTCTTATTTAATACTAGCCGATGTTTCACGGTTTCACCCGCGTAATTCCTGTTCCCGTGGGAATACGGGAATAAAACATAAGCTTTCCAACAGTGATAGAATTTTTCAAATCAGTTCAGTAGTTTCGGAGCCTATTCGATGCAAACAAACAATAAATCAAATCTTTCCTCTTTATCCTTGTAAATATTAGTATAGACTAGCCGATTTCACGCGGTTTTACCCGCGTACTTCCCGTGAGGATATGGGGCTAAAGGTACCCCATGTACTAAGTGTTACCTTGGTAATGTCAAACGATTTTTTTTAAATCAGCCCTTAGTATTTGAGTTTATTCGTTACACACAAAATACCAAGCCAACTTAAAGATTTTATGGGCGGCAATAGAACTCATGAACTCACCACCTATTGTAAGAACAAAAAGTAATTGTGAAATGTCGGCGTAAACTTAATATGCCTCTGCCTACCCTACTATACCTTATAGTATTACATACTAACAACATTACATTCTCATAGACAAATTGTTTCCATTTTCAAGCCACTTAATGTTGCAATAACAGATCTAAATTAGGTCAGGTGTTGCCAGTGTACCACTGAATGGTAGGTACAGGTGGTACAAAATTAGCAGTTGTATGTTGGGTTATTGAACGCGAGACCGCAAGTGGTACAATTGTTCTGCTAACTATACAGTTGGGTGTTGTTGGTTCAAATGACGACAATTGAAAGGACTGATTGAAAAAAAAATTGAGCTACTTATTAAGAAATAAAATTTTATTTTTACATTTCGTGATAAACTTTCACTATGGCCGGTCTTTGCATAGGTGACCACCACTTGACCAGTTTGTGATATTTATTTGCGAGTGTTTTCGTGCTAAGGAACAATATGGCAGTCGTTACTCTTTAATTTAAAGATCTTGAGCGGCTTGCAATATTTTAACTGTGGTCCAACTTTTGTGTTAAAAACGTTCATAACCAACCATCCGACAGGCCGTAAGCTTGTATGCCGCCTTAGTAGTATAACAAAAGCAGATTTTTTATAGGTATCATGTGATTTTACATACCTATATGCAACGTAAGAGACAATCTCTGCGAGTAATACAATTGCGGCAATATTATTGCCGTGCCGCGTATTTTTATGCACTTTCTGTAAATATTTCTAATCACTGTAATATTATCGGGAGGAGAGAGTGTAAAATACGTGGCACGTTGCCTCCTTAGCGTGATATTTCTGATATTGCTAATGTCCATAGACTATGGGCAATAACTCTCGGTCAGATGGGCTGTATAAGAAAATTCAAAGCAGTTTGTTTTTTGCTATACGTTATAGACACTTTGTTCTCAATTAAATAATACGCATTATCTGCTATTTCTGAATGTTTTTAAAAGCAACTTAATCGTTTGTATCAAATCAATACTCGTATCTAATTCATTATCATCCCAATCATTGTTAGTAGCTACAGCCCTGGTTACCTTCAAAAGATCTCCACAATGCAAAAAACAAAAAACAGAGAATGCTTGTTTTTTTCTGCAATCAGTACCTACGTATGGTGTCTGCCTGATCAGCCAATATACTACCCGTTCGCTCTAACTTTGCCGCTGGCGTAGAGGCGTATACCCGAATTGTTAATTAGACGAAGTAAATTGACAGTAGCTAATGTCACTTCGTCATAGAAAATACGCAACATTATATGAAGAAGTGACATTAGTTGCTGTCAATTTACTTCGTCTAATTAAAAATTCGACTTTAGTATGAAGCCGAACGGCAAAGTTAGAGCGAACGAGCAGTATGTTGATTGAGCGCGGCATGACGTAATTATAAAACAACTGCACCATTGGAATGTAGCACTTTTGTGGTTTTGTTTTTGCTTGATATTTTATTTCCAGAATACTAGATATTGCGGGTTGTCTCATATCTCTAGGGTGTCTCTAGAACTATCCTACTAAGATAAAGATGAAAAACAATCTCTGTCTGTTGTGACATTCACAACTGAACCACTGAAGCAATTCCGATTAAGTTTGGTGCATGGTAAAAGAATAAAATGTTATAAGAAATATGAAATGAAGGATACCTTGAACTATTGTGGATTAGGATTGACGAATCTAGGGTGTGTGTTGGTACTTGGTATCCGCTCCGTCCTCTCGTTATCGTTCTACGACGGATTTTCTCCATGTAACGCCTAATTGCAGTAATTAAACTTTTTGTAGGTCTATTGTTGTTATCAACTGCGTTACAGTTCAGCACAAAAGTCATTTTTAAGCTATTGCATAGCTTCTATCGCGGGCCTTGCGTGGAGACCGAATCCAGAAATTGTGTCACGAAAACGAGTCACACTCTCGGCTACCTTCGGCCACGTTCGTGTTTCTAGTCTAGCACTTCATAAATTTTTTGGTTACGTCAATTATGAACTCTGCAGTCGTTATAATTATGTCAAATAATCCAAAAATTGATGCTTGTACCCAGAATCGATCTTGCGCCTTCTGCGTACCGATCCGCGTCTTAACCACTCGACCAAAGTTGAATTAAGAGTGCTGGTTGAATTTAGAGTTCTTAATGTGAAATGACAATTTCGATGCTGTCAATTACATTAGTTGCTGTCAATTTACTTCGTCTAAATAAAAATTCGACTATAGGTGTATAGGTATTCATCATCTATGTACAACAGTGAATTGTACTCGTATAATTTGTGTAAAAAGTGTTTTAAATATGAATAAACAAAGTGCATTTATTAATGAAGAAAGTCACGAAAAATAGTGAAAGAAGTGAGTACTCTATATAGGTACATACATTTTATTATTATTATCACCAATGCAGTATTATTTTTTTGTTTTGTTAATTTATATATAATACTGCTATAAAGATAACCAAACCCGGGAGTACGTTCCCATGGGAAGCGGGAAGAAAATTTCACGCTGACCTAGCCGCGAGCGCCATCTATCCCATACCTATGTACTTTAAACGTGTCCTAAAAGTCACAACAATACCATACATGCATATTTCAAAGAATGTCTATTATTACCATAAAATTTGTAAAAATAGTTTTTAAGTAGATAAGAAGAAACCTATTGTTTTATCTTTTAACTAGCTGACCCTTGCAACTTTGTTTACGTCACACAAGGTCTATGAAATTAGAGGTATTTATTAATCATACTCATCAAGTAGCGTGTGAATCTGCCCTGTTTGCTTAATCAAAATAGAGCTTAATGGTTAAAGCTATTCCTCAGTATAAACAATTTACATACAAACACCGGCGTGTTAGAATTTTATTACATGTATCAATGTAGTAGACGTAACGTGTATAAAATGACATCAATCAAATGTCATCAATATTCTGAAAAAGAAATTAAAAATAGAGTTCACAAACTCTTTTGAAAATACATACTGTACCTACCTTAGAGGATCGTTATGAAGATAACAGGATAGTTAACAACCATCCATAGAAAATAGATGGTATAATGCTGAATAACGCAAAGAACAATCGGCGCGGCATAGAATGGGGCCTATACTGATATCCTGGAGGATTTAAATGATGCCGATGTCCTGTGCCTGCTGAGGCACACACACGCCGTCATGCATGTCTGCAGGACAACGTGCAGGACAACGAGCAGGATGAGGCAGCGAATGGCTGGACTGAAATTAAAATCGACAGACGCAAGAGATGTGGTGGAGGCAATAATTCACGTACCTCGGGAGTGTCGTGTCAGAAACTGATGGGATAGAAGAGTACCCTACATCATTTCGAGTCTCGCCAAGGCCAGAACAACCTTTACACAGTAGGCAGTCGCAAAAATAGACACGAAGAGTGAAACTCAATACAAAGCAAACGTTAAAACTGTACTGCTAAGTGCTATACGGATGCGAGACATGGAAGGTCACTAAAGTAAAGACATTTCGCCTTTTGGGCTTTTGGACTTTTGGAATTTGGTTTTATGGACTTTTGGACTTTTGAACTTTTGGACTTTGGACTTTTGAACTTTTGGACTTTTGGACTTTTGGACTTTTGGACTTTTGGACTTTTGGACTTTTGGACTTTTGGACTTTTGGACTTTTGGACTTTTGGACTTTTGGACTTTTGGACTTTTGGACTTTTGGGACTTTTGGGACTTCAAGGACTTTTGGGACTTTTGGGACTTTTGGGACTTTTGGGACTTTTGGGACTTTTGGGACTTTTCGGTCTTTGAGGACTTTTGGGTCTTCAAAAGTCCAAAAGTCCAAAAGTCCAAAAGTCAAAAAGTCCAAAAGTCCAAAAGTCCAAAAGTCCAAAAGTCCAAAAGTCCAAAAGTCCAAAAGTCCAAAAGTCCAAAAGTTCAAAAGTCCAAAAGTCCAAAAGTCCAAAAGTCCAAAAGTCCAAAAGTCCAAAAGTCCAAAAGTCCAAAAGTCCAAAAGTCCAAAAGTCCAAAAGTCCAAAAGTCCAAAAGTCCAAAAGTCCAAAAGTCCAAAAGTCCAAAAGTCCAAAAGTCCAAAAGTCCAAAAGTCCAAAAGTCCAAAAGTCCAAAAGTCCAAAAGTCCAAAAGTCCAAAAGTCCAAAAGTCCAAAAGTCCAAAAGTCCAAAAGTCCAAAAGTCCAAAGTCCGAAAGTCCAAAAGTCCAAAAGTCCAAAAGTCCAAAAGTCCAAAAGTCCAAAAGTCCAAAAGTCCAAAAGTCCAAAAGTCCAAAAGTCCAAAAGTCCAAAACTCCAAAAGTCTAAAAGTCAAAAAGTCAAAAAGTCAAAAAGTCCAAAAGTCCAAAAGTCCAAAAGTCCAAAAGTCCAAAAGTCCAAAAGTCCAAAAGTCCAATAGTCCAAAAGTCCAAAAGTCCAAAAGTCCAAAAGTCCAAAAGTCCAAAAGTCCAAAAGTCCAAAAGTCCAAAGTCCAAAAGTCCAAAAGTCCAAAAGTCCAAAAGTCCAAAAGTCCAAAAGTCCAAAAGTCCAAAAGTCCAAAAGTCCAAAAGTCCAAAAGTCCAAAAGTCCAAAAGTCCAAAAGTCCAAAAGTCCAAAAGTCCAAAAGTCCAAAAGTCCAAAAGTCCAAAAGTCCAAAAGTCCAAAAGTCCAAAAGTCCAAAAGTCCAAAAGTCCAAAAGTCCAAAAGTCCAAAAGTCCAAAAGTCCAAAAGTCCAAAAGTCCAAAAGTCCAAAAGTCCAAAAGTCCAAAAGTCCAAAAGTCCAAAAGTCCAAAAGTCCAAAAGTCCAAAAGTCCAAAAGTCCAAAAGTCCAAAAGTCCAAAAGTCCAAAAGTCCAAAAGTCCAAAAGTCCAAAAGTCCAAAAGTCCAAAAGTCCAAAAGTCCAAAAGTCCAAAAGTCCAAAAGTCCAAAAGTCCAAAAGTCCAAAAGTCCAAAAGTCCAAAAGTCCAAAAGTCCAAAAGTCCAAAAGTCCAAAAGTCCAAAAGTCCAAAAGTCCAAAAGTCCAAAAGTCCAAAAGTCCAAAAGTCCAAAAGTCCAAAAGTCCGAAAGTCCAAAAGTCCAAAAGTCCAAAAGTCCAAAAGTCCAAAAGTCCAATAGTACAAAAGTCCAAAAGGCCAAAAGTCCAAAAGGCCAATAGGCCAAAAGTCCAAAAGCCCAAATGTCCACAGTCAAGTAGGTACTTGGTACTTTACTTTGTTGAACATAGGCCTTAAAATCTTACTTCTTACTAATATTATAAATGCGAAAGTTTGTGAGTGTGGATGTTTGTTACTCTTGCACGCTCAAACCGCTGAACGGATCGGGCTGAAATTTGGTACAGAGATACATTATAGTCTGTAATAACACATAGGCTGCCTTTTATCCCGGGAATAACTTCCCGCGGTAACAAATTTTACGCGGGCGAAGCTGCGGGCATCAGCTAGTATTCTTATATAGAAATAATTATACTAGCATAGTTGGTAAAAAATGCTATGTAATAGCTTTACCGCGGCAGTCCCCGAGTGCCACACGTCTTTTTTTTTAAGTATTTATTCGTTAGTGGCAGTAAAAACATTTTAAATCACATTGTGCTTTTGCAATATTACAAAAAATTTCAGCACAAGGTCAAGCAAAAGGGATTGGTTCAAATACTTAAATTAAACGGGACGTGCAAAATGATTTACCAGCCAAATGTCTTACCTCAAATAAAATTGTTGAGAATACTGAGTTAGCAAACGATCAAACAGTAATGTTGTAATAAAAGTCTAAATTTATCTTTTCGTTGCAAAATGATTAACCTTTTCCTGCAAAAAAGAATGTTACAATATAATTTTAATTGAAAAATGTGCGTATACCGTATTGTACACAAAAAAACATGAACAACCATTTTATAACGTTAACAACTTCGTATAACTTTGGCAAACATAACAAATTACTTTTTATTATTCTGTCGGTACACTGAACCTTGCGTTTTTATTGTTCCGCCGCAACAATCACAGCGCGATATTTCAAAAACATTTTAGGGCCTAAATCGCTCATTTTTATGGTCACACCCAAAATTAAGTAGACTTGCTATCAGTTTGCTTTAAAACTGGAATTAAATTACTGTTTTTGTTTTGAAAAGGGCTTGGATGGCCAACTCCGAAACTATAAGGAATAGCTAAAAATGCTCAAAAGAGTCACGAGCCCGATTTTAATAAAACTTAAAGCCTCATCATTAGATTTTTGAAAAACCAATAATCCTAGCTGGGAATCGAACCCATTGATTTTGAAAAAAAAAAGCCTTTATTATTACAACATACGATAGTTTCGCTATTAAGGATCTAATTCTGCGAAGTAATGATATCTTACGGCAAATTTAAGGAAGGTTTGTAATTTTAATAGAATTCATTATTTTTTTTTATACCACTAAGGTGGCAGACAAGCATACGGTCCACCAGAAGGACTGGTGGTCACCGCAGCCTATGAACGTTTGCAACACCAGAGGCGCCACACTCGCGCTGCCGACCCTGTAAAAACCTTCTTAGACCCCTTTTGAAGAACCCCATACTGTAGGCGTTTGAAGAAAACCGAGGCAGGAAGATCATTCCACAACCTAAGCGTGTGCGGAAGAAAACCCCTACCGGATCTAACCGTGCTCGAATGCTCCGGACGTAGGTTGTGAGGATGAAATCCCTGTCTATGGCGAGCGGTGCGATGATAGAAGGTAGCCATGGGCATCATGTCAAGCAATTCCTCAGAGCACATACCATTGTACAGGCGGTAGAACACGCATAAGGAGGCAAAGTCTCTCCTGTCGCGAAGAGGTTCCACACCACCTGTCAGTATAGGATCGTTGACAACTCTCACAGCTCGCCTCTGCACCGATTCAAATGGGCGAAGCTGATATTCAGGTGCCCCCGCCCAGAGGTGACAGCAGTACTCCATGTGTGGCCGCACTTGCGACTTATAGAGAAGCAGTGTTTGCGCCGCAGTAAAGTACCGCCGCGCCCTGTTGAGCACACCGAGCTTCTTGGACGCCAGGCCCTTCATATTTCATGTACCTGAATTTTGTATCATAGTTTGTTTCGTTCGAAATCCCAGAATGGATCGTAACTATTTCGTGTTTTAAATCATGCTCAGAATTATTCTTTGGAGAATATTCTAAACGGAATCAATAATATTGAATGTAGTACGATTCTTGAGGTCTCGAATCCAGCTATGTATTGAAAACAATGGTCTACATTTTGAACTATTAATCAGTTAACGTTAATTTAAAAAAGAAAAGCACTTTACTTTAGTTTGCCGTATGTCATTACTTCCCAGAATAAGATACTTAATAGTAACACTATCGTATGGTGTAGTAATATAGGGTGTGTTTTTTTTTCGTAATCAATGGGTTCGATACCCGGCTATATAGGACTATTGGTTTTTCAAAAATCTAATGATGAGGTTTTCAGTTTCATCAAAATCGGGCTCGTGACTCCTTTGAGCATTTTTCGCTATTCCTAATGGTTTCGGATTTGGCCATCCAATCCATTTTGAAAAATTCACCTGTATATAGTCACGCATTTGTCCCCGATGTGGATAGGCAGTGGCATAGTATACGCCCACGTTTCAGCCTATTGCCGTGTTGAAATGGATAGGTGGCCATTGTCATTTTACTGACAACCGGGTTTCATTTCGAGTTTTTCTTTTCTACGCCATGGATCGTTTTGCAAAAGTGTTCCCTTAGTCGTCTCCTACGATACCTTTGGGACGAATTGGGGTGGCGACATTTTGTTCTCTTTCTCATCGCCACACAAGGGAACTTGTAAAAAAAATGTAAGATTTATTAAGAAAAATGTTTTTTTATATACTAGCAAAGATAATATAATAGTATTACATACAGATCGGCAACTGCCCGGTCCCACTGAGTAAGCTTCCCCATCCCCCCACCAAAGTTGATGTGTCTATTGCCGTGTTAGTACTTGAGAGTGTCACTGCGTTGCATTACGTATTACTTCCTACGTACTTTGTGCTATTGCTTTGGTTTAATTTGTCCTTAGCCGATGGTAGATTTGAAAAAAAAAAGTACCTACATTCATGAGATTGCCTTCTGTTCCTTATTATTTTGTTACCATAGCTAGTGTCTCTATTATACTCACACACACATTCAAGCGTGATTCAAGCATTCACATTACGTGTATATTAGTGTGGGTGAGAACGAACATTTTTGTATGGAGTTTCCGCCCGTTAGATGGTAGACTAGTAGACGACTCATTTGATAGAAAAAGGTTACCGTAAATTATGAATGATTGCAACATCAGAGGTCTAAGGTAAAGAAAGCATACTGGCTGTTGTGATTCTTGACCGACAAAATATTTAAACAGAATATTGTAAAATTGTGATATTTTTTTGCTGTCGGTATGTAAATTGATGAATTAGTTTGATTGCAATAAAATTTAAAACCTCGAGGTGATATTGTGGTATACTGTATTTCAATAGCTTTGCGCAAAAATGTAAACAAACACATTTGATCCTTTATATCCATAGTTACTTGCAATTGAATATTCACCCTGGTTATATTCCAGTATCCAGGAGTCATGTAGTGTTCTTACAATCATTTCGACACCAAATAACTTCTATATGACAGTTTATTTTCATTTAAAATACCTACTCAAAATAGTAAAAAATTCAATGATTTGTCATACTTACTATATTTTTCTACGCATCTGTCTTAGACAATGCTTGTCAAAACATGACATGTTTACATTATTGCCAGATCGGGCTGGATTGGACTATAGTACTTAAAATTATAATATTTATTTTGTTTTAGAAGTAAGTAAAATACTTACTTGAAGATAAAGTGTATGCAAAAATTCTAATAATCAGCCATTTAAATAAGTAAATAACATAAAAAGTGCTATTCCGTAATTAAGTGTATAACACAAAAAAATAATTTTCCTCGTTAGAAAAGTAAGTTACCAAAAAGACCTCAACTCAATGAAGTTTAATAAAATATTAGGTACTACTATTGTCCGCGACTGTCCAAGAATGTGCTAAACGCCAAACAGAGGGTATTTTAGTAATTGCCTGGCTATTGTCCGAATCAACTGTAAACAGGATTTATTACACATACGGTTTTAACGACCAGGAGAGATTAGTCAAGTGCTGAAGAAAAATATACATTTTTTTTACTACTACTATGGTGGCAGACTAGCTTGAGTTCAACCTGATGGTTGATACTGACCGTTACTTTAACCTATGGACATTTGCAACACCAGAGACACACGCGCTGCCAACCACACAACGTTCACAACCTGGAACGACCTGCCCGCACAATTGTGTTTCCCTCATCTTACAATCCCGGGTTCTTCAAGCGAAGCGTGAAGAGGCACATCACAGGGCCGCCAACTTGAGGACCACTGTCAGAGGTCTAACCACTGTAAGAGTGGCCCCCTAATCGCTAGCGGCACGGCTTTCCGTCTCAAATTTTCAACATCCCGTAGCCCGTCTCTTCGTTTTTATTCGGTAACTGTAAACATAGGCTTCAGTAACTATTTTCAATCAGATTGTTTGTATGATGTCTGTCATTCCTATAATAGAAAAAATAAACCAATCAACCGAAAATTATCGATAGAAAATAAAAATGCATCAACTATCAGATAAAATAACCCGCATTTCACGTACCCAATAAATCCTTTTATCAAAAACCTGTTCATATTTTTGCATAAATCTCAGTACGATAGTGTTTGTTCAATTTAATTCGCAATTCAGTTTATTTGAGTAGCCATAATATTCGTTAAAAGTAGAACGGCTGCTCATAATTATCATTTCTGTCAAATTTACGTTATTTCCAAAATTAATAGGTAATTATACAATCCAATTATACTAGCTCGTGCTAACTTTAAAACTTTGGCTGAGGTGATTTACATACTCACATTTTGGCAGCAGTATTTTTGCAATACGTAATGGGAGCAAACCTAACTAACGTCAGCTAGCACCACATGACAAAATCAATAACCACACCACTCTGCAATCCGAACCAAAATTCCAACAGTCAGGACAGATGTTACATTTTCACGAAAAATTGAAAATTTTCTTTAATTTGTTTGTTTGAAATCATAAATCAATGCGTCATCAGGTCCACTGCATCCCGTGTTAAATGAACACAAAAGTTTGCCTGAATGGATGTTTGTTACTCTTTTAAGCTCTAACGGCTGAACGCATTTGACTAAACTTTGGGTAAGACATAATCTAATAGGTTATATTCTGGACTAACACTTTAGTTACTTTTACATAAAAAGTAAAATTAATAATATCTAATCTATTGTGAACTTAATTACATAAAATCATGGTCACCCTACCAAAAACAGTTGCGGGAAGCCGATCAAGGGGTTATAATGTTTGTTTGTCACGTGAAATTGATTATTGACGTGTGCAATGTTAACCCTCTATCTCTTGTATCGGTAATTACATGCTTGAAGTGTTTGAGTACATTGCGAGGGTTAAGAGGTTAAATTTTGGACCCAAAAGTCAGTTGGGTGTAAAATGTTAAACTAATATCATCTTAGCAGTTGCCGCAACTACCTATTTAAGGGAGCATTTGACGCTAATCGTTTGAAATTGAAAGAGAATAAGACGTGACATTTTTCAGCGTACAAGAAAGAGATAGGTATAATCATTTAGAAAAAAACCGGCCGTTCCGTACCAAAAACGCCGAAAAGTCACGTTTTTGGTTGACACGCTTCTGGGAAGTCCAGAGTGATCCCAAGAGTTCCCAGGCGGTTCAGTAGTTTAGGTAAGGTAATTTGTCCTGGAGTCAATAAATGCAAGAATTCAGAGTAGGTAATAATATTTTTATTACAATTCACCAGTAATAAACTTATATCTAACTTAAAAATCTATGTACTCATCCGGATTCTGGGTTGGCACTTCCTTTATCCAGGATATGTAAAATACGGCTATACGCCTATATCTTCAATAACTAGCTGCTTAAGGGTAGGTATAGGCAGGGTTTTTTTTTAAATCTTATACTTGGAAGCTCATTCTGAAAAGAACAAACAATATATTTTATATACACCCTCTTCAACCATAGATTTCCCTAAACTTTCCCTTACATTATTTTTAACCCCATTTTAAAACATTTAATATACAAAGAACATTACCCCCTTTTCTAAATTTCACAAACGCCTGCCTGATAAAATAAATTTACTTAAAATATACTTTTTTACATAAAAATTACCCACAATTAATTTACTTAATAAAATTGATGATTGATGCTTACCAGAGCTTCCGTTTTCACAAATATAAAAATTTAGTTAAATACTTGGGCTATTAAGCCACTCACTGATTATTTCAGTGGAATATATTTTACAGAATAATTTACTTTGATGTAAATTTTCTTCGACAGTATGAAGTAAAATAAAAAATTTAGTTAGTTCCTGATTTTTTTCTATTCTACTAATGCGCACGCCTATATATAGCTTAAATCCCACCATATCTCCTTCCATCAAATATCCCTACTATGACACTATTAAGGACACACCCCTTATACCGACCTAAGTATAACCATTATACCTACGCTTAATAGCGCCTAATAAACTAATTACAGCAAATCTATGATTTACGCCACAATATCCCCTCCCCAAGAGAAAATTTTGTCCCTATAGACAAAATTTAAGAATACTAATTCAATTTAAAAAATTTGAATTAGTATATAACAATCAATCTATAACAACTGTATTACTTAGATAATGTCTCCCAAAATAAATAATTTAAATATTCCAATAGAGTAACTCTGATGGTGTTCACAAGATAGATAGAAGAAAAGACGTATTTAAGGCTTAATATTAAGAAATCCAGGTAATACGAACCGCCTGAATGTAATATAGAATATGGCTTAAATTGAAGACTGAGATTTCTATAACCGTCTCAGAGAAGAAAATTTATATAACAACATATACAACGATGTAATAACATTGTATATGTCTATATAACTGAATGCAATATATTTGCATATGATAAGCAAGCCTTTAAGAGCTTCCTATAGTACCACGTAAATCTGCGAGGGCAAGCTTACCGCTTCCGAGTGGCAGTATTTACTACAAAAAAAACCAAGAAACAGAAATATAGCACTGAATACACCTACAGAATCATCCTACCAGAATTCTAACCAAAAATATACAAACAACCCAGAAAAAAAAAATCACATTTACCAACCTTAACATTTCACTGAAATCCAAATCCAATATGTAATAACGTTTTCAAAACGTATGCATCACTATTACATAATGCATGTGCATAAAACTTTCATAACTTTGTAATTCTTAATACTTTGTAATTTTATAAACTCACGGCACGTACACAACTTTCACATAACATGACAATGAATTCATAATGTGACCTCAAGCTTAACAATATTTCGAGGTACCCTCATAAATTTTCACAATAATTATTCATAAGGTCACTTACACACTGACTTAAATTTCTCGTGTATGTTTGACTATCCGCGACAACATCCTAAAGTAAATTTACGTTCATTTTTTAATAACTGACCTGACATTGTTATTCTTGTCTTACTTACTTTAATTTAACTTGATAAAAATCTAAAAATAAAATGACGTTAATTTTTTTTTTTTTTTTTTTTTTAGAATAGGGGGAGAGAAAAAATTTAACGACGCAGTTTATGTGTATGCAAAATTACCTACTGACTATTTCAACTTTCATAATTCACCAGACTCACCCATTCCTTTGAATAATGTGCCTTTCATACTCTCATATTCATACCTTTCATACATTCATACATCCTCATACATTTCACGCTCATAAAATACCCATGCACACTTGTGTCATCAATACAATCACATGATGACGCAATTCTTATATACAAGAGAATTCAGCTTAAATTTTATACTAAATCTCAACATTATTCATTAAAACCGTATCCTGTCCTTACACTTGTGGAACTATGATAGCGTGATGAAATGCAGTCTGTAAGCAGCCTAACGATATTTAAATGATATTCACAACTACCCATACTTAGGAGAAAAACAAAATGATACTACAATTTATATTGAATCTATTTTTAGCTACAAGGTTAAATTATTGATTTATTTAATGAAGATATAAATTAATTATTCTTTGTAATTATTATGTTTGAATATTCGTATTACTAACTACTATGCAGCATTTTTGAAATGATGTAATGATGAACTTTGTAACCTACCCCAAAAAAAATTATATTACTAAGGTGGCTTTCGATATAGAAAAGATATAACTTTATGAAGGTGGCAGACAAACATACGGCCCACCAGAAGGACTGGCGGTCACCGCAGCCTATGAACATTTGCCTGACCATAGGCGACAAACTCATGCTGCCGACCCTGTAAAACCCTTTTACGACTCTTTTTAAAGAACCCCATACTATTATAACTTTAGAAACCGGCGCATAACCGCGAATAACTACGTCACAAGTTAATTGATTTTTACTAAGCAAGAAATATCTAATTTTATTGATATCCATATTAAACGGCTCTGGTAAGCACCGAATCACTCACAATTTTTAATACACAAATCACTTTCTCTATTCACATAGAACTACAATATCATTCAGATTTTCCTGAAACAATACACAAATTATACAAAACAAAACCTACCGTGAATGTTTTGCTTTAAATATCTTTAAAACATTAACAACAATTTTACTTCTACAATAAGGTTCGTAACAATTTTATTAATGTGGGTATATTTTTTGCGTTAAATTTATTACAAGGAATTGTCAAAAACAATGAGGGTAGAATTTTTTCCTTACGATGAACAATACAAAATATGAATATGACTATAAGCCAACAATTATATAATAAAAGATATTTTACTATTACAGTTTGAAATAAAATAAAAAAACTGTAATTAAATTTGGGGACAAGCTACGTTAATAAAAATGATGTTGAGAATTTTCCAATTTCGGAATACCCGTTTAGCCAAAAAAAAATTATTTAAAATGCAAAATAAAATGATCAAATTTCGGGCATCCAGACTAGCATAGGCCAAGGGCGTCTAATCCTTGAAGTAGCACGAATTTTGGGGGAGGCTACCTGCTAGCGGGAAACACCTTACAACAAAAAATTATTAATTACCTAGGAGTCACTAGACCCAGCAAATCTGTAATACCGCACACAAGCTATCAACTACCAGGACAATTAATTATGTTCGGGCGCCATGACACAAGGTAATTTGTCCTGGAGTCAATAAATGCAAGAATTCAGAGTAGGTAATAATATTTTTATTACAATTCACCAGTAATAAACTTATATCTAACTTAAAAATCTATGTACTCATCCGGATTCTGGGTTGGCACTTCCTTTATCCAGGATATGTAAAATACGGCTATACGCCTATATCTTCAATAACTAGCTGCTTAAGGGTAGGTATAGGCAGGGTTTTTTTTTAAATCTTATACTTGGAAGCTCATTCTGAAAAGAACAAACAATATATTTTATATACACCCTCTTCAACCATAGATTTCCCTAAACTTTCCCTTACATTATTTTTAACCCCATTTTAAAACATTTAATATACAAAGAACATTACCCCCTTTTCTAAATTTCACAAACGCCTGCCTGATAAAATAAATTTACTTAAAATATACTTTTTTACATAAAAATTACCCACAATTAATTTACTTAATAAAATTGATGATTGATGCTTACCAGAGCTTCCGTTTTCACAATAATATAAAAATTTAGTTAAATACTTGGGCTATTAAGCCACTCACTGATTATTTCAGTGGAATATATTTTACAGAATAATTTACTTTGATGTAAATTTTCTTCGACAGTATGAAGTAAAATAAAAAATTTAGTTAGTTCCTGATTTTTTTCTATTCTACTAATGCGCACGCCTATATATAGCTTAAATCCCACCATATCTCCTTCCATCAAATATCCCTACTATGACACTATTAAGGACACACCCCTTATACCGACCTAAGTATAACCATTATACCTACGCTTAATAGCGCCTAATAAACTAATTACAGCAAATCTATGATTTACGCCACATGGTATGGGAACCCCCTTATTTACCCTTTTTAGAGTTCCGTAGCCAAATGGCAAAAAACGGAACCCTTATAGATTCGTCATGTCTGTCTGTCTATCCGTCCGTTTGTCACAGCCACTTTTCCCCGAAACTATAAGACCTATGCTATTGAAACTTGGTATATAATTAGATGTATTCTGTGAACCGCATTAAGATTTTTACATTACACTATAAAAAAAGCAGTAAATTTTGGGGGTCCCCATACTCAGAACTGAAACTCAAAAATTTTTTGTTCATCAAACACACACCTGTGGGGTATTTATAGATAGGTCTTCAAAAATGCTATTGAGGTTTCTAACGTCATTTTTTTCTAAACTGAACAGTTTGCGCAAGAGACACTTCCAAAGTGAAAAAAATTGTGTCCCCCCCCCCCTCTAAATTATAAACTAAGAGAATGATAAATTAAAAAAAAAATATAATGAACATTGCCATAAAAACTTCCAACGATAATTAGTTTGATCGAGATCTGGTAAGTAGTTTTATTTTTAAAACGTCGTAAACCGCTATTTTCGCCTAGAAAAATCACTACCACAGCGAACTTGTTAAAACATCAATGAAAGTTACAACGAACTACAAGAACTTATAATAATATATTTTGTTACTTGCTGCTAGGGAAAACTTCATGGGCGAGTCGAACTCGCACTTGGCCGCTTTTTTATTTTAGTATTAATTTGATGTTATAGCGGTACTATCATGGTTCCTGAGATACAGCCTCGTGACGGAGTGACCGAGAGACAGACGGACGGCGAAGTCTCATAAATTTGAGTCCCGTTTTTGCCCTTTGGGTATGGTACCTACTGTAACGTTGTGAAACAACGGGTGCAAATATTGATTAACATTAGGGGTTTAGAATTAAAATTTAGGTCAACATATGAAAGCGCCATCTACCGAGTGAGTGTCGCAACGACGGAAGCCTTATTCGTATTTAAAAAGCGGTCTTGACGATTGAGTAGTTTCGAGTGGTGCCGCTAGAGGCGCTGTACAAACATATAAAAACAACCGCGCGCGAATTTCAAAGGCCATTATTCAAATAATCTAAATATACTAGTCGCGAAGGCGTAGGTAAATCAGAATATAAATCCATTCAAAGTGAAGAAATATTAGAGGGAGCGAAGTACTCCCAAAGTGATCAGTGATTTAGCTGCGAGCGGCAATAACCCCATCATTGGGTGAGTCAAATTAATTATAATGAATCTAGATTTTAAAACAGTGAAAATTAACGGCTGTTGGTCAACCCTGTTATGGGAGGGTAGATTACAGGGGTGTGAAAAAAAGGTCTCTGTAAAATTAGTATATAACCAAACATTGTAAGGCAGCCGACTCCTGAAAGGTTTAACAGGGATTGGCTGTCTTAGCAATGGGCGGGAAAAAGGGTTCCAGCTAACCCGTCATCTGGAACATTCCAGGGTCCACCCTACGGGTTCAAGAAATCCACCCTACGGGTTGTCAACATCCACCCTACGGGTTGTCAGCATCCACCCTACGGGCTGTAGAAGTCCACCCTTCGGGTTCCATGAAGGAACATTCACCCTACGGGCTACCAACAACCGTTCACCCGACGGGCGACAAGCGTTCGTCCACCCTACGATTCGAAAACACCGTGCCAGCCGAATTTGTGGACGGCACGGCTACCTGGCGAACTGCAGCGGGCTACAGGAAGACCAATACTGAGATAAGTCGAACCCTGAGGGACCTTCGGAAATCGCTGAAATCGTTGCTCCCCGAACACGAACCACAACCCCGAGTTTGATTTTCAATAAACCGGCATTTTATATTTCCACATTCTTCTTTTATTCATCTCTTTCAATTTCCTGAAAGCTCATAGCTTTTCAGTGGCGCCCATATCGTGGTTTCGGGTAGCGAGAAAGCGATTTCCGACGGGAGTCGGGAGGTCATAATTATAAGATATTTTAATCTGTGTAAAATAGTCTTAAGAGTGCCCGTTAGCGGGGTAGTTTCCCTCCAAATTATTATAACTACCGGGAATTTGGCTCTCCTGACCTCTGCTGCCAACTTGTTCTTTCCGGCTTATTTTGTTTATTTTTTATTAATTTTAAACAGATTTCGGCAAAAACAAGAACAAGGCAAAATTTGAATTTTTCTCAACGTAAATTGTAATTTTTCCAAATTTTAACGGTCCCCAATTTATTTTCACACCCTCAAGTATTTATTTTATGGTGGAAAATTTTTAATTAAATTTAAAGTAAAAGGTTTTTTGTTTTGTGTCAATTTTAAATAGTACTTTGTTAAACTCTGATGTAAAACTTCTAATTTGAAACGCTTACATTAATTTTCGTAAGTGAATTGTATTGCCTATTTTCATCGTAAAAAGTAGTCACAGGATATCACCACCACAATTTTTATTTTTTACGGCGTCAAACCGCCTCAATTTGTGGATTATTTTGTTGTATTTCCTATATGTGAATTTACAGCGAGACCAACAGCCGATAATCACACTTCTGGGTAACAATCCCTATTGAAATTTCACTTTAGTAAAACGGTAGAACAAAGATTTTACGAATTTCACTTCACGTAAATTATAAAAGATTTATAATTGTTTCACTTTTCGAATTACGTCGAATTCTGATACACGGCAATACAACTGTAAGAAAAAACATTCCAAACGTAGATCACGCAGTGAAAACATTCTTGCCATAACAATTTTAAACTAATAACTTTGATTCGGGTTCTAAATAAACAACGGCAGATGTTGCTTTCATAACGTTTACGAGTAAGTTGCTTTACGAGCTCGATAGTAGCGGAAATTTTTTTTCCATATAAACTGTGGGTGGAAGTGAATAAAATACACTCCGTACACCAACAGTCTCATACAAAATATTTCCAGAAGCGTCCAAGTACGAATCGGCTTTTCAAACAATTCGAAATATTCAAGGGTTCCGTAGTGGTAAGGAACAATTTACATAAAAGGTTAGTTACTACTATATAGTTCATTTTAAGAACCGTCCAAGTGCGAATCGGCTTTGACACAGTTCGTAATAATTAAGGGTTCCGTAGTAGTAAGGAACTATTTAAAAATAAAATTAGTTGTTACGAGTTAATATACGATTAATTCTTGGCACGTTCGTGGGAATTGTTACATTTAAATAAAAACAAGATTAAGGTCAAAACTTGCATCAATCCATTAAAACGGTCAAACATTTAGCTAACTTCATCAACCCATCATCAGACACCTCACTTTCACTACTTACTACTTCTGGTTAGGTTATATTCAAACAGAGACAGACAGACAGACAATCAATTTCTAGAAGGGTCCAATCTATTAATTGAGTGAAGGAACCCTAAAAGGTAATATTTCCTAACTTAAGTATTTCCTAAAGCAAATACTAAGTTTTATAAAGGTTCAATTTATAATTCGGTTCAACGAACCCTAAAAAGTAGAATTTAATTTTTCGTTATTCCGAGGGTGGGTCGAAAAATATTCACATTCCTTAACATACAAAGAATAATGCAGATAACGGTAAAGGCCGTAACACACTGCATTAAGATGCGTTTGCTAATAGTTTATATAGTACATCAGCACAGTTACACAATAGTGTTTTTGATAATTAAACTTTTGAAAAATATAAGGGTGTTAGCACACCGTAATAGAATATTAATACTTGGGTGGCACATAATGTACCACATTTCTTCACATTGGACAACGAGGTACATTTTGATACGGAAGTTTCACAATTTCACTTACATACTAATTAGGTAGTATATACTCATCAAACATTCATCATAATCATCTTCACACACCATTCCTAACACTTAACAAGCAGTTTTTTTGTTTGTTTACATAGTGACACTTGCATTTCATGTTGTGTGACTCCCAAAGGCGGAAGTAGGAAGCAAACTAGCTACAGGCGAGTCACTTTCGTAGATTAGAGAAAGTGACTCAAATGTCCTAAGTTTTGTTTCCCGACTAAAGCTGACGGGTTAACATAGCATGGAATATAGTGTGACACTGGCCTTAGATGCAACGATAAATAACACGTTTACATCAACATGATTACGTCAACATCTTACGCGCAAACAAAACAGAACTTACACAAGGGAGATTTCATACGTACATACATACATATTATTTATTTAAGCACGCACATACATTTTACACTACCATGGTGGCACACAAGGGCACCATTATTATTTTTTTTTTTAGATATTTGGCATAATGGCCAAAGATCATTTATCTTCGTTATTTATTAGGGTTGACATAATAGTCATAGTCAACATTCTTCTACTAAGATTGCGAATAAGCACTTAGTTTCTGTGATTACCGCTAAGATTGCCAATAAGCACTTAGTTTTTTTTTTATTTTATTTGGTTAAAGGGCTAAATAGCCTAGTAATTAGTCAGGGACACTACACATTACACACGACTTTTAAGTAACTACACATGACAACGTGACAAACACATGCCGTGTTCGTCATGGGGACATAGGGGTTAATTAGCATCACGGAGGATTCTGCAAGTAAATTATTTTCTATCACTTTTCTGTTTCTTGGTTTAGTTGGGAGTTACTGTTAGTTGGAAGCATGAGTCTATCCCTAACAGAGTTCGTCGTTAACTGTTAGTTGGCAGCATGGTCTTGCCCTAACAGAATTATGTAGTAGGTTACTGTTACGAGGAAGCATGAAGCTTACCCGAACAGATTTATGGTGTAGGTTGTTACTGTTACGAGGAAGCATGAGTCTTACCCGAACAGATATATGGTGTACTGTTATTTGGCAGCATTTGTCTTGCCCTAACAGTTTTAGGTGTAAGTCACCTTTAGGTTTATTGTCGTCATATGGCTACTCCTACCACTCGGAAGCTAGAGGCTTGCCCTGGGGGATAGTCCATCCTATGAGTCGGAAGTGTTACACGAGCCCTAGTAGGATGTTCTTCTCTGGGACGGTTGTATAAATCCCAGCCTTCAGCAAAAAGCCTTATTATACACACCCCACTTTCAGGCGGTGCGTATTACCTGAACCTTCAACCCAAAGCCTCAAATACGTCTTTTCTCTTTCTGTCCTATAAGATCCTTCAGAATCACCTAAATACATCCTGAGAGTTGGTTTCATTAAGGTTAAGGCCGACTCTTCGCTACACCCAGCATCACCTCATTCACACAACACACTAACATACACACACACACATAGACGAGTAGTAGGTATCATGTTAGGGGCGTTCGAGGACGAACGCAGCATTTGACGTGTTAGGGTACGTCAAACGCTCACCGGGGAGGGGGAGTATGTAACGTTGTGAAACAACGGGTGCAAATATTGATTAACATTAGGGGTTTAGAATTAAAATTTAGGTCAACATATGAAAGCGCCATCTACCGAGTGAGTGTCGCAACGACGGAAGCCTTATTCGTATTTAAAAAGCGGTCTTGACGATTGAGTAGTTTCGAGTGGTGCCGCTAGAGGCGCTGTACAAACATATAAAAACAACCGCGCGCGAATTTCAAAGGCCATTATTCAAATAATCTAAATATACTAGTCGCGAAGGCGTAGGTAAATCAGAATATAAATCCATTCAAAGTGAAGAAATATTAGAGGGAGCGAAGTACTCCCAAAGTGATCAGTGATTTAGCTGCGAGCGGCAATAACCCCATCATTGGGTGAGTCAAATTAATTATAATGAATCTAGATTTTAAAACAGTGAAAATTAACGGCTGTTGGTCAACCCTGTTATGGGAGGGTAGATTACAGGGGTGTGAAAAAAAGGTCTCTGTAAAATTAGTATATAACCAAACATTGTAAGGCAGCCGACTCCTGAAAGGTTTAACAGGGATTGGCTGTCTTAGCAATGGGCGGGAAAAAGGGTTCCAGCTAACCCGTCATCTGGAACATTCCAGGGTCCACCCTACGGGTTCAAGAAATCCACCCTACGGGTTGTCAACATCCACCCTACGGGTTGTCAGCATCCACCCTACGGGCTGTAGAAGTCCACCCTTCGGGTTCCATGAAGGAACATTCACCCTACGGGCTACCAACAACCGTTCACCCTACGGGCGACAAGCGTTCGTCCACCCTACGATTCGAAAACACCGTGCCAGCCGAATTTGTGGACGGCACGGCTACCTGGCGAACTGCAGCGGGCTACAGGAAGACCAATACTGAGATAAGTCGAACCCTGAGGGACCTTCGGGAATCGCTGAAATCGTTGCTCCCCGAACACGAACCACAACCCCGAGTTTGATTTTCAATAAACCGGCATTTTATATTTCCACATTCTTCTTTTATTCATCTCTTTCAATTTCCTGAAAGCTCATAGCTTTTCACTACCCTAAAAAGTGACTGGAGAAAATAACTATTTTACTGGTATTGCCTTTCTTATGAAATAAAAATAGTTTTAAACTAACTTCAGACTTATCAGATCCAACTTAAAATTGCACGAGTTAGTTCTCTCAACAGAAGTACTAGGTTTCGAGTTTTTCATCAGTAATCGTATTTATGTTCTCTTATTAGTTCATGAACTAAAGTTACTTGTGCTATAACGCTAACTCATTAGACCTCACGAGTCCTCAGATCTAGATCAAGGTAATAGTTAATTTAGCGTAAAACGACCTTAAGAGGTTAAATTTCGGGTCCAAAAGACTAGTTACCACAACTATTTAAGCCCTAAACTGGATATCAGTGATAAGCGGGGCGACGACGGCGATTCGATCTCAGCAGTCAGATCGCTGGTGTCGTGGAGACCAAGTGTTCGATTGTGGGTTACTTTTGATTATATTTTAGGAACTACTATTTTTGTTTTAAGAGGGGGTCAGCACTTTCTTTTTTTTACATAATTTTTAATAAATTAAAGCTGACTGACTGACTGACTTACAAATTTTATTACTTTCGTACAAGGGGTATTATATTTTCTATTAAACACCGTTCATTTTTCGGTTAAGTGACCTGGATTCATTGCTCTCAAGTGTTAATAGTCGTTTTAGAACCCAACTACAAATACGAAGTTTTTTTTTTCTAAAAAATCTTAATACAAGGAAGAGCGGTACTACGCCAACTCATAACACCCGGACCTCCCTAGGTGAGGCCGCAGTGGAAGCCAAGTTCTGGTGGGAGTCCTGGGGTATCCTTCCGAGAGCTTGACCGGGGCTCCGAACCGTCGACATTTGGTAGTGAACGTGCGGATTTTACTCGGTAGTAGTCTGGCATAGCATCCATGTAGAAATTTCCTAACGTTACAAGAAAAAACGCAAACTTATACTACGCGGCTGTTCGGACGCAACTGCTTGCGTCACTATCGCCTCGCTGTTATCCAGTTCACTTTGAATTCATACGTTGGACCGCGCCGCGCTCTCGCCGCTGTCGCCGTCGCTCCGCTTGACACTGACATTCAGTTTGAGTCCTAATCTACTTCTAGTGTCGGGGTTGGGTCCCTATGGGCAAGTTATTCAGTGTAATTAACAAATAGGTGTGATTCCTATCTTATATTCGTTAAAGGTTTGTGGTATGGGTCTAATTGCTATGTGTAGCGATTAGGGATTTAAATGCGGTGTTACAAAATGATACTGAAATACTCGAGCAATGCTTGAGGTTAATTTTCTATGCTTATATTATAGAGGAAAGATTTTTGTATATTTTTTGTGTGTTATGAATAAACTGACAACTACTATCGTCCCCTTAGTAACATAAAAATGTAACTCGATTTTTATCAATTTTGAGTTAAGTATGCCACCAGTCAGGAAATAGTGTGTTCCATGTTGTCACAAAGACTCGTATCTCTAGGACTCTTCATTTCCGAAATAGCCTCCACCGTATCTGTAAAACACGTAAAACAGAAACAAACACACAAACTTATCTTCAGATAGGCTTTTGTGTGTTAACTAGGCATACTTGAAACCAAAACGTATCTAAAGATACATTTGTGTGTTACAAAACGTATTTATAGATACGTTTCTGCGTAACAGTGCTTTCATTGTTTAACACTACAATAATTGAACACAAAATGATCATAGCTTATAAAAGACACCCGTCCATAGTGTTTAACCATTATCCAAGCGTATTTAAATAACCCACTAGCCAATGATGCAGTTTCGCTCGCGGGGATGACGTTTATCACGACTAAACGAACAGTGATTGAACGGAAACCCAACCTTGATTTTTAACTCCGTTTTGTTCTTAAACGTTTTGTTCTCAACTCCGTTTGTTCTTAACTCCACTTCTACTTAACCGATCGCGATGAAACAAACGTAGACTTTTAAGTCTGATCAGATCTTTCTCAGAACTGCTAACATAAGGACAAACAGAAACGAGTTCCAAAAATATATTTTAGATACAATTTGTATATTACTTTTGTCTGAAATCAATAATACGTTTTCATGACGGAATATAGGGGCGTCCTCAATAGATAATATGTCATTGAAATGCAGCAAGTTGAATACCCATAACTCCTGGGGCAGTCAATAGGCGAGCAACTTCTTAAGTTGCCAGACTTGGCTAAGATCACCAGTTGAATGACAGTGACGAAAACAGTACTGCCGGTCACTGCGAAGGTAATGTTTTTCAATTTACCCTAACAACAGACTGTCTATTAATTACGAGCTCTATAGCATTTTATAAAAGGGAGGTGGTTATAGGCTGGAAGGGACCTTCTTCTTAGACCTTCTGGAAAGAAAGAAAAAGTTTTTAATCCAAATTAAACAACAAAACCTTTAAAATCATGCGTTTCATGCTAAGTACACACAGTGTATAATAACGGCCGCCACTCAGCGTTATGCCGTTCGCGTGTTGTGCAGGCAGACAGCGCTGAGTATTTCTGAGACGAACAGTATGCTTGGCGATACGATGTGCATCTGCGGTCTTCCATGAAACCAGTACATATCGTTTCATGACAATGTTACTACCTGACAAAACAAACTTCTGACCATATTACTTGAATACCACCTCAGGTAGACCGTCTGGCAACTTTACTTATGAACTGTACTTAAACCACTGCCCTGTGGCTTTTTTGCACCTACAGAATCCAGCGGCAAGGAGTGTAAATTTTATGCCCGCCAAGACCTTCTAAAGTAAGGCAAAGCCACCCCACGAGTACGAGCAAAGAACTCATGCCAGTCTGCCGACTTACAGTAACAATACCGCTATTTTCTGAGCCGGGGCGGTTCAGGCCTTGCGAGAGGCGCTCACACCCGACCGAAAGTATTCCAATCTACCAAGTGGTCCATCCCATGTAACGGTGTATCTATCAGGTCCAGCAATGAACTCTACTCGTTCGCCTTGTCTGGTACCCTAGTGAGGTATTTAACCGTTTGGAGAACCCTATCAGGGTACATTCTCAAAAAGAGAGCTTGATCCTCATAAGCAGCCCTTCCTGAAAATTCAGTGCGCAGGGAACTCGCTCAGTCAACATAGAGCCTGTTGAAATCTCCCACAATCACTGTCTGCCGAAGGATACTGCCCGAAATTACTTTGTCAGTTAAAGAGGTGAACAGTATCCGCGTTACCACTGTGGGTTCTATAGATACATCCGTAGTTTAGGGTGTGGCCCTCGTGATCCCCTATAATGATCCCCCGTGATAAGCTAGACAGTGTCCCTGTCTTCAAGGTTTTGAAGAATTGCTTAATTATAATCTAAAACATAATTATATACGTTCGGGATAATAATTTTTCTGCCGCCGTACATACTCTTCCTCGAATAGCTTCAGGGTTTGCAATAAACACATCTATCCCGACTTGTATTCTCTTTTATTATGTTTAATTGAATTCTAATAACACAAAAAATACCAAAGTATTAGAATATAACACGAAGTATCTCATTTAAAATTTCATTTTCATACGAAAAAGTTAGTCACATAAATGCGTATCTGGATCCATTTTGAAAACTATTGAACTTTAAATATATAAATAAAACCTTTTTAAATGAGTAGTTACTTTCTTTGCATAGCTAAATAATGCGCTCAACGCATTTTAAGCATTTACCGTGAATACTTTCAATAGTAGTCCATAAATTCTCATTAACACATTGTGTCACACGGTTTTTTGCTGTTTCCCAAAAGTATACAAAATCGAGTTACATTTCTATGTTACTAAGGGGACGTAGGTTTGTGGTATGGGTCTAATTGCTATGTGTAGCGATTAGGGATTTAAATGCGGTGTTACAAAATGATACTGAAATACTCGAGCAATGCTTGAGGTTAATTTTCTATGCTTATATTATAGAGGAAAGATTTTTGTATATTTTTTGTGTGTTATGAATAAACTGACAACTACTATATGAATTTCGATCATTCTTTCACCATTAAAATGCGTATTTCCATTCCCACGGGAACGGGCACTATGCGGGTAAAATCGCATGAAATGCGGTTGTCGCTTTATAAATCTACGCTGAGTTCAGATTAATGCTCATGCTAAATACGCAGTATTTACAGATCTCTCTTCATCGCTCTTTAAAATTTTGTCAATCAATCATATCAGTCTACTGCAGTCCGCTGCAGGACGCAGGCCTTTCAGAAAGAAAGAAAAGAAAGAATGAAAGAAAAGTATTTATTCATGGCCCCTGGCACAATCATGTTGGAGAAGTGATACTACGAAGTTGTGTCACAGGTACCTATATATTTTGTTTAGTATGTACCAATGGTACAACCAGTTGGACTGTGTAGTTCGTCCACGGGTACAAAAGGCTTCTTCTGAGTATACCCTTGGCCAGTTAAGTTGGTACAGGGTTTTTATTTTATATTTAGCTCGCCAAATTGACGTCGCCACCAGCCTGATGGAAAGCCGTGGCGCATCTAGCGATAGGGGGCCACTTCTGACAGTGGTCCTCAAGTTGGCGGCCTTGTGATGTGCCTCTTCACGCTCCTCTTGAAGAACCCGGGATTGTAAGATAAGGGAAACACGTGTGCGGGCAGGACGGGCAAAGGCTTCCAATTGAAATAAAAAGAATGCCCTTAATTAAGTTCAAAAAGTGTATTAAAAGTAAATTGTACTGCAAGGGCTACTATACAGTTGACGAATATTTGATTGATAGGGAAGCCTGGAAATGATCTGCTAGCTCTACTGATGGAGTTTTAGTTTATAGTACTTATTGTAAATTTGTAGTGCACAAAAAGAATAGCCTGCCGAGTTTCTTGCCAGTTCTTCTCAAGTGGGCCGCCTTCCGAACTGGTGGTACTATTTGCATTGTATTCATGGACGTGTCGCAAGTGCCTATGTATTAGGATTATGCGAAATAAATGTTTTTTTGAGTTTGAGTTTGAAACGCTCAAGGGTTGAAAGGGTGAAGGTGAAAGGGTTTTGTTTCGAGTTTTTTTATTGTCGTATGCTCGTTCGTTAGTCATCAGGTGCATCCACTTGTAGATGAGCCTCGCCACAGATTAATAAATTGTTACTACGTCCTAGCTTCAGCCCTGAAGATCTCGACAGAGTAGCATAATTGAAAATACAGACCATGCAAGTCGGACTGGCGCACTGAGGGTTCCGCTCAAAAAACAACAAAACACGTTTTTTGTAAGCGAGGCTCCCTGACTTTTTTCTGTTTCTAGTATTTGTTGTTATAGTGGCAAAAAAAACACATCATCTGTATAATTTCAACTGCCTAACTATCCCGGTTCAAGAGTATCAGCTTAGTGGCAGATAACCGCTGTACGATGAGTCCCAGTTATAGGGTCCCGTTTTTATCCTTTCCGAACCCCAAAAAACTGGCAAGTTACTTGATTACTTAAGTAGCCAGCAGAATATTGAAGCACTCTGCGTTCAGAACCGGGAACAAAACTTTGCATGCAATTTGCAAAATGTACGATTTTAAGCAGTGTTGTAAAGTAATCTTAAATCACTACATAGTATAAAACAAAGTCGCTTTCTCTGTCCCTATGTCCCTTAGTACGCTTAAAACTACGCAACGGATTTTGATGCGGTTTTTTTAATAGATTTTTAGTTTGTATAATAACATCCATTAAATAGTGGAAAAATACTGTTATTTTGGAGGTTTCTAATGTCATGTCGTAAATAATTACATGTTTTCCACGTACATTGCAAACGCAGGCTGAATCCTACGAGATTTATCAAAATAATGTACTAAGTATTGTATACATTGTAAAGGTCTACAGAAAACTCCGCGATGGCATATCTCTATCTCATATGGATATCCCACAATAACATTTTTATGTCATTTTACTTTTTACGACAAATAATGGCTTATTTTCGAAGCGATTTTATCCAATACAGCATTAATCCTTATTCAATTAAATACCTTAAATACATAGTTTATTTATTAAAGATCTATATGGCCCTTTACAGCATGTTATTTAAATGAATATTTTTTAAAATATTACAGATATAAAATTGCGGGACGTAGCGTTTGCGGCTGTACCGGCCGGCCGCACACTGGTCCGGATTTTAAAATAGGTGGACATACGATCTAAGATGTCAAATTTGTTTTGGATAGGAAGTATAGTGCTAATTATCATTTAGTACTACAAGTTTTCCATAAAATGACTCATTCATTCCTAAAAAAAATATGAAAATAACAAATGGGGAAAATTTATTTGGTTCAATTTCTCAGTTCAGTATCAAAGTATATAGACTTCACCTTATATTTTGATAAGCAATAATGGTCTTTAATGCGACAACATATAAATTTTCCGCGTATTTCTGTGGGTTTGGGATCCACAATGCTTTAAAGTTCACAGTTTTTTTGTACTTAGTGTATTTAGTATCAGCATTGCACACGTGCGAAGCCGGGGCAGGTCGCTAGTATTTGATAATCGATACACTTATTGTAAGCATTCGATATTAAATCGCCACCATTTGTTTCCCAAACAACTTTATTACGCTTCGACAACATAATATAACGCGGCGATCCCTTTAAATCTGTATCGATTATAGGTAGTTGCGAGTTGTAAATGAATACGAGCTTAAATAAATAAGTGTTGATCGAGTTTTGGTCGTAAATTCACGTCGAATTTAATGGTATTTGTTACTACTGGTAATCATGAACGCTTCAAGAATAACCTGCTTTTATATTTTAGGTTTAGCTTCAGGCCTTTTTATTGACTTGTCTTAGGACCGAGTATACTTTCGCTACAAAGTCCTTAGTAGTGACCAATCCTCATGGATGCTGTGTCAGACTCCTACCGATTAAAACCACATGTTGCCATCTACCTGCGATCGGAAGTCCAGGGTACGCCCTCGGAAGGATACCTCCAAACCCCAAGGTTAACCCTGACAACTTTCAAACCTATCCCATCTTTGTCAAATTAAAGAAACTTGAGACAGTCTGCGAGTGTTTCTCTCCTCTTAAAACCTCAGGTTTTCCAAGCTGAACGATAAGAGGGAAACCATTGTGCCGCCAACTTGAAGACCACAGACTTTGTCTTTTAAAATGTGAGAGTGACCTCTTCAAGATGGTAGCCATCGTCTTTCATCAGGTGAGTGGGCCTCATTTTGACGAGAAAGGTAAAAAAGGATCCACCTGTACCTATTGTGTAGGCGTCTATTTTAAGTCAATTTCAGTGAACAACTCCAGATGAACCTTCTATAATTAACTTGCTCTGTAACTAATTAAGTTTAGCACTTTACGCGTGCTCGAGTTACTTATTAAGGTCAGAATACATTATAGTAAGTAATTTCATTACAACTAGATTTTAATTCGATTTCAGTAGTCTCGTCCCTTTCTGTTGCTTTTGTGTTGTTAGTTAGTTTCAATAAATTTGCTGACTTCATCCGTGTTTTATGGAACATTTAAATGGAAGCTACTGTATTAACCAAAGATAAATTTTAAAAGGCTCGTTTAAAGTTTTCGTGATTTATTGACGAAGGGTCGAAAATTTTTGAAGTAAAATTCTTTAGGCGCGACTGGGGTGTAACTCAGATTTTTTTTCTGACGGAAGTAGGTAACGCTTACTATACGAATTTTGAATAGCGGTAACGTAGTTTCCGCTATTCAAAATTCGAATTAATGATAGTAATATAAATCATTTCAGTGATATATGCCGTCAATGGCAAAGAAATTCTACTTCAATCGCGCGTAAAGGTTACACGCACACACTATTATTTTTTATAAATAATGTTCGAGGTGAGATTTTTTAAAATCATACTTTTAATGAAAGCTGTAACAGATCTGTGGGTGCAAATGCATCATCAAGTCTACAGAATATCTCGCTCATCAGAAAATTAGACGATGCTAGTGGCTTCGCAATGAAATTCGGTACCCGTTTCCGCTTCCCATGGGAACATATTCCTTGGATGAAAAGCTAGCTTATGTGTTACTTCAGACTATAAGCTATCTCTGTACCGAATTTCAGCGCAATCCGTTTCGCCGTTAGAGCGTGATTGAGTAACAAACATCCAAACATCTTCACAAATGTTAAATTCTTGTATACTTGTATACCTTACTTTGCTTCTTGTAACAAACTTTCTTGTGTTCGAGTGTACTTGAGATACTTCAACTCATGTTATTTGCAACATTCTTGCACAGAGTTCAATCAAGTTAGAATCAACCTGAGCAAGACAAAACACAATTTCACTACCAGAGAGAGAGAGAGAGAGAGAGAGAGGGATAGTGAATTCATTCCATCTTCAGAGGGTCGATTGTATAGACTTAACCTTACTTAGAGGGTAAAAGTTTTAATGAGTAAGACGAATGATGATACAAAGAGGTATACGGCAAACTTTGGTGACATGACTGTGAATAAGTTATTTTCATTACTTTCAAGAAAAGATGACTGGTCCTTAATTCAGGCTAGCGTGTTCTTGGTAAGTAATAGGGCACCAATAATTATCAGTCACACTACTTAAAAGTATTGATAGAATTTGTTAGTGAAATATCATTTGTATTTTAAAAACGGCGAAACAAAAGCCAAGAAAGATTTCACCAGTTTCTTCTTCGCTTTTCAGTCGTACCATCCAGATTCGGCGCATTGAACCAATGAACTGTTTTTTATTTTTTATTTTAAATTGGAAATTTTCCCTTCCACGTCGTAGGTGGTGGCGTTGAGCCCATTGCCATGTTCAAAATGGACAGTCGCAAATTATGACGATCCACTGCTGAAATGTTTCAAGCCGATTAGGCCTTCAACTTGGCTGAACTGTCATGCTACTGACAATCGGGACCCAGCGGCTTAACGTGCCTTCCGAAGTACAAAAACGCTCGCAAATAAATGTCAGAAGTGGTCACGCGGTGGTCACCCATCTAAGGACCTTGACTGCAGTGACCGTTTACAGATCACTGAGTCAGCGGGGCTACAAGAACTTCGGAAAAGAATATAGGCTACTTTTTATCCCGGGAATAATTCCCGAGGGAATCGGATCCGGAAAACCATTCGCTTGTATTAATAAAGTCTGTTCAATATTGATTTTGAATAAAATTCCACGACTGGAACAAAATTGGAAAAAATGTTGTTGTAGCTGCGAAAGTTTAAAAACTTTTGGTTAAAATATCAAATAAAATTGTATTGTTATGGAAGGAGTTCCGCAGGTGTACGAAGTTTCCGAATGATTTTTGAAGTTTTGTTTGGTTTGTCTGTGAAGGTTTTTTCGACTTCCAAAATTTTATCAAATTGCGATCGAATTGGCCTGCAAAATATTGTTCACTAGCTGATGCCCACAGCTTCGCCCGCGTAAAATTTGTTCCCGTTCCCGATTCCCGTATTTTATCCCCTTGGGGGTACAATTTATGAAAATCCTTTCTTAGCGGATGCCTACGTCATAACATCTACCTGCATGCCAAATTTAAGCCCGATCCGTCCAGTGGTTTTGGCTGTGCGTTGATAGATCACTATGTCAGTCAGTCAGTCAGTTATATTACAAACCAGTTTTCTATACTTGATAATGGTCGTAGCCTTTAGTTCTCGTTCCTGCTTCCTACGGAAACATATTCCGATATAAAAAGCAGGCTATACTTTTCCCAAGCTCTATTCTATCTCTGCATCAAAATTTATCAGAATCAGTTCAGCAAATTTATAAATATATGAAATTTCGTGAAGATGTTTTGACGTTTGTTTTAACGCTCTAACGGCTGAACGGATCTGATTGAAATTTTGTAGGAACAAGATATTAAAAGTCTGGAATAACTCATAGATTTTTATCCTTAGAATGTAGTCCAATGGATTGCAGGAACGGTAATACCTACCCCACGCAGGCAGAGTTTCTTCACCCTCTGATTTAGGTTAACAAACATTCCAACATTATCACTAACTTTCACATTTATAACATTAGTAGGATTTTTATTAACGTGAAGGAAAATCCATCATTGATGCTATGCCGGACTCCTACCGACTAAAAAAACCTCACGTAACGCCCAACAGCCTATGGTTGGGAGCCCCGGGTGAGCCCTCGGAAGGATGTCCCAGAACTCCCAAAAGACCCACGGCCTCGCCTAAGGGGTGGTTCGGGTGCTATCCCGCGTCTTTGGGGGGTTTGGGTGTGATCCCGCTTCTAAGGGGGGCGTGCGTGAAATCCTCACGTCACGCTGCCGTCATGACATTAATAGGATTGCATGAAAATATACATAAAAAAGGTGATTTAGTTAAACAAACATTCAAACATCTTCACTAACTTTCATATTTATAACATTAGTAGGATTTCATGAAAAAAATACACATGCTATAAAAAGATATAGCATATATATACTTAAGTGTTTTCCCTCAATACACTTAGATTCTCGTTGTACCAGCCGCGGAATAAACTTTCATTACGTAAGACAATACATTTCGCGGTCGTATAATCGTAAATTTGTAGCCAGCCTAATACACTAGAAGGCCTTTAACCAGATTTTACGGCTTCTTGCCTCTTAAATGTAAAACATGAAACGATAAAGAGAAAATAAACAAAATATAAAGTAAATTATCCCTACTAATATTGTAAATGCTAAAGTACAGTTACTTTCATATGCATCGCACGCATAGGGTATGTCTGTGTGTCTATACAGGATGTTGATCTGCATTTGTGCATTACTTGCACACATGACTGTACTGCCTACACTCGTTGATATTTCGGGATAAAACGAGACACCTTTTTTTACACTTTTTTTTTTCTGCTTAAATTCTTTTCTATTTGCTATGGGAACTCTACTGCTTATACTAAACCAATATTAAGTGAAAAAATGGGGCAGTAAAATTAAGTTCTTAATAATTATTAAATAAAATAAATTTAAAAAGCAACTCGTATGAATCGGTTCTAAATATTCTAATAATACTATTACCTACATAGGTACATTTTCACCGTTCATTCAAAACCGTTTCTTCTTTGCCTACAGTTTAGTAGGCACATACAAATGTGTAGGCATAGGCAAAAGAGGCGGTGGCGGCGCGGCGCGTGTAAGTTACCCCTCCAACCCCCGCGCAGGAGCGAGCGGCTCAGGCGGCGCCTTTGATCAGTGAATTTGAAATTTTGAATTAATTAGTCGCTCGCCCGCGTTCAGCGTGAGTATAACCGCACGCGCCGATATCTACGTACTTCCTCGACATGCACAAGGTCGTGGTACACAAGGCCTATCAGCTGATCGGCAAGAGCAGATTCTCAATTATTTTGAGGAAGAACCTCGAGCCAGTACGCGTGAAGCCAGTCGCTGTTTCGGTGTTCATCATACCACAGTGTGGAAGCTGCTGAATCGCGTACTAATACATCCGTTCCATTTCCGACGTGTTCAAGAGTTGCATCCGCAGGACAATAACGCTCGGACAGTTTTTTGTCACTGGCTCCTTGAACATCAGGACGTGAACATTTTGTGGTCCGACGAATCATTGTTTACGCGCGTGGGCGTTTATAACGTCCACAATGAACATTGGTGGGCTCACCGACAACACAACCCACATGTTACTACGCGGGACTCGTTCCAGGTCCGGTTTAGTCTGAATGTGTGGGCTGGTATCATCGGTGATCATCTACTTGGCCCATATTTTATTGACGGTCGTTTGAACAGTGCTACATACTTGTTGCTACTCCGACATGTGGTTAATGAGATGCTCGATGACATTCCACTCGCATTTCATAGGGACTTGTACTTCCAACAGGACGGTGCGCCACCTCACTATGGACGCCAAGTGCGCGAATATTTAAGTGAAGTGTTTGGTACGCAGAGGATAGGCCGTGGTGGACCGGTAGCCTGGCCGCCGCGTTCACCCGACCTAACGCCCTTAGACTTTTATTTGTGGGGAGATATTAAAAGACTTGTTTACAATGAAGACATTGTGAGTGTTACACAATTACGTGAAAGAATTGTTTTGGCATTTGAACAAATAAAAACAAATGTGCTAGTGCTTCGCAGCTTAAAACGCAACTTAGTGCGCCGCGCCAATCTGTGCATAGACACTGGGGGTGAGCATTTTGAACAATTATTGCGTGTTACATGATTTTGTAAATAGGTATTTAAGCTTTGATTCTCAATTAATTCTGTAAATAAGTTGATTTAAAATTTTTAACTACGTCAGAAATGCTTCATTTCAGAATACTTTTCTCATACCTAATGTTTACTAACAGTACTTAATGTTTTTGTTTGCAATTGCATGATAAATAGCGTGTTTCTGCCGGTCCTAAGCCCTTGAAGTAGGAAGGAATCTTTTAAATCAACATAAACTCATCATCAAATCATTAATATCAAATCAAAAAAGTACATAAAGGTCACCGAACTTGTCAGCTGGAACTAAAAACTCATGAAACCTAATAACTAATGGCTCCTCTACACTGCCCGCAAAGTTCATAGGCGAAGTACTCTAGAAACTTTGTCTAAGTTCGAAAAAAGTGCGTCACTACACACTCAGTGGTGTCAGTAGCCTGCGCACGCACATTGCCGCCGTTTGTAATGAACAAAGAAATTTGTGTGGCAGAGTTTCCAGTAACAACATAATTGCTCCTGACCACTGTTTGACGCTGATAATTGGATCACATACACCAAAGCACTAATTATAGCTTAAATCACGCGCCGGCAAAGCACCGGCACACACGATGTCGGCCAAGTAGTGTAGAGAGGTACTTCGTGAACGCACTTCCCGCATCTTTGGGCCCATTGACTGAGGCGCAAAAATCGACTGCAAATAAAGTCGCCTGAGGGGAGGTATAGTTTTTGACGAGGTAAGCCGAAGTGCCTCTTTACACTATCGTATTCATTTAACTTCGTTCAACTTCGCGGGCAGTGTAGAGGAGCCATGAGATGCGATACGTAGCCGCATTATCTAGGTACCTACTATTGTCTAGCTTTAAGCCCAGGCCACTCCGCCAGCGGGCGGGCGAGCGAGCTAGGCGGGCGGGTGAAGTGAGATATTGAAGTTATGCAAACTACGCGACATTGCCGAGCTAAACTATGGGGTTTACACCAAAAACTACATACGTAAGGGCGAACCGGGTAGTGCGGATGAGACTAGACACGTGGACACTGCTATTCGAATGACAAACGACGACTAGTCTGAGTACCCGAAACGGGGAGGACGGTAGTTAAGCTAGCGAAGCGGGCGCGCCTAACGACGAAAACGAGTAGCTTCGCTCGCATCAGCCACGTAGGTTATTCGGCAGCTTGCAGTGTGCCTAGCTCGCTCACCCGCCCGCTGGCAGTGTGACTTGCGCTTTAGCGTTGGTCGGCGACGTAAACATTAAAAACACAGGTGAAGATTTTTTCTTCGTAAATCATATTTCACTAAAAACAGGATTTTTGGGGTTTTGTTATCTACTGTGTTGCTGTGTTGCTTGCGATCGATAATACCTATAGTACACTACGCACTGAAGGAGGCTTGTGCACGACCAAATCAACAGCTTGTATATCTGTCTGTCTGTCTGTTACGCTTTCACGCCTAAGCGGCTGAAGCGATTGAGATAACATTTAGTAAAGAGTTATATAGTTCGAGGCCCTAGGAAGGACATAGGCTACTTTTTAACCGACTGCGCAATGGGAGGGTTATGATTTTACGCGATAACGACTTCTACGCGGTCGAAGCCGCGGGGAACAGCTTTTTTACTATAAAGAGTATTGTAGACTGGCTGTGGTTTTCCTTTCCGGATATTGTTTAACTAGCTAGCCAAAGTGACTCCACGGGCCCAGGAAAAGTGAGTGGAGTTAAAGATCACAGTCACTACGACTGTTGACACTGGCCCTCAATGTTGAGAATGTAGTTACTGTCTGCCTCTGCGAGGATAAACACGTGACTATAACCAAAGACAATATAATAGTATTATTACATACAGTGGACTGAGATAGGCTGATTTGATTACATACAGATAGGCAACTCCCTGCCTCCCACTGAGCTACTTCTGCCACCGCCACTGCCCCGCCTGTCATGTAGTTATAGGGTATTTTGACGGAACTTTTGCTTAGCCTTAGTGGCAACACACACATTCGAGCTTTGTACATCATGCGCTATCTGGAGGATCACTTGCTAATTAGCTATCATCAATACGCCTTTAGGCCGAAACGATCAACGGGTGACCGCCTAGCGTGTATAACACACACCTGGGGTGAAGCACGGCGAATCTCTGGCTATTGGCCTAGACATCGCTAAAGATTTTTTTATTGTATTTCCATTTTATTCCATTTCCAAGCTGCCGGCATATGGTCTATCGCCTCAGTTGTGCCGCTGGTTGGCCAGCTTCCTGCACGGGCATCAAATACGGGTTCACAGTGATGGTCAGGCTTCCTGCTTTTTGTAGGTAAATGCCGGAGTACCACAGGGATCGGTATTGTCCCCAACTCTCTTTCTTCTGCATATCAATGACATGCTGTCCCTTGGGTGCATTCATTTTTATGCGGATGATAGTACTCTGCATGGGCTAGCTATTCTGGCCGTCCAGTGGATGGGCGACACGGCGTGGAGGAGAAGAGACGGCAATTCGTGGCGGATCTCGACCGGGACCTGAATCACATTGCCCAATGGGGTTCAGATAACCTGGTCGAGTTCAATGCTGGGAAAACACAGGCGTGTGCGTTTACAGCTAAGAAGTCGCCATTCCTACCCCTACCCACTCTTCAGAGCATTACGGTCCACTAAAGGGCAACCTGGAGATCCCCGGTGTTGACGTCCAGCGTGAGCTAAAAACTACATAGAGAGTTGTATTGGGCTGGCCTCGCGGAAACTAGGAGTCCTACATAAGGTGAGACGGTACTTCACACCGCACCAGAGATGTTTGCTGTACAAGACGCAGATTCAGCCCTGCGTCGAATACTGTTCTCACCTTTGGGATGACTCCGCAAGGTACTTGCTGGACGCGCTTGACGCTATGCAGAGACGTGCTATCCGAATAATTGGTTGTCCTGAGGTGACGGGCGGGAGGCCTCGAACCGTTGGCGCAGCGAAGAACCATAGCGTCATTAGCTGCCTTCTACCGAATGTATCACGGTGAATGTTCTGAAGAGCTCTTCAACCTGATCCCATCGTCTCCTTTCCGATCCCGAACAACGCGTGCCGGCCAGAGATGCTACTCACACACAGTGGAGAGAATCTTCGCTAGAACTTAGCGTTTCTAAAGATCGTTCCTCTTTCGAACTATAAAAACCTGGAACGACTTGCCCGCAAAGGTGTTTCCCTCATCTTACAATCCCGGGTTCTTTAAGAGGGAGGAGCGTGAAGAGGCCACATCACAAGGCCAATCGCTAAATGCGCCACGACTTTCCATTAGGCTGGTGGCGACCTGAATTTGGCGAGATAAATATAAAAAACAACGTGTTTTAGTGTAGGTACGTAACAGAAATGAAAACAAATCATTTGTATGGAGGTTCCGCCCTGTGCTATAACGTAGGTACGTTAAAACATTTCAATAAACCAATAATTGTGTCTGCTAAATGAACCTAATTTTGCAAATTAGCTTCGTTAATCCAAAATACAGCGTTGAATAAATTAGGAATTACGTTATAGGTTAACAACTTACCGCTGCTGGCGGGATGTTCTCAATAGAAATTAGGTACAAATTTATTCAACGGTATTGCTGTTTTAGGTACGAGTATTTCTATATGTATGGATAAGCGAAGGTTGTGACTACCTGCTATAGAAATTTTGAAGATGACCATTAGGACATCAATTTGGCTTAATGATTGCCAAGTTACTGGCAACCGGTAAAATTCTTTATGCGGTAAAAACAGCTTCAGGCTGCAATGTTCGACCTTGACAAACCCTAAGGAAATTCGAACGATCGCAGCGTACGCTTTTGTCCGGTTTCATTCAAATCTAATACATTTTATTACTGCTGTAAAATCTGAGGGGTTTTAAGAAAAAATGTTCTAAAGACCTATATCTATTTTATGACAAGTTTCTATGAGAATTAAACTCATTTATTTAGATAAAAAAAGTATGGATAAGATTTTTGCGATATTTCTATTTTTCGAGAGCGATTTCAATCGAACAAAGTATTCCTAATCGTGTTTTGATACGTTAAAAAAGCAAGAGTATCAAATAAATTACAATAATATAATTTTATCAGATCAAATAGAAGAATTTTTCCCAGTATAAAGTTCGAACATACAAGCCTTAACATGTCGCATTAAAAAATAACAATAGAATTATAATAGTGGGGCCCTATCAACACCTCCGGGCCCAAGTCAACCTCACGTGCAAGCTCGTGCACCTGCTGAACAACGGACGAGGCTCAGACGTCGGCGGTCCATTTCAACACGGCGATGGGCTCACCACCTGTTACGTGGGACCGAATTGTACACGGTGAAATGTGGGCCGGTATAGGCCTCTGCCTACCCCTTCGGGGATAAAGGCGTGAGTATATGTATGTATGTATGTATGTAAAATACAATTTTTTCTAAAATCGTAGCAGCCATTGTTCTTAACTTATTTTAGCTCTCAATAAGTAGTCCAATTTAAATTCTAAACGTTAACCCTGCACTGCTGCCAGTGATTTCAACTTCCAATAGTCATTAATCGTCCACTTCGCGATAACATTATTACCTACTACTACGACAGAAATAGAAAAGCGAATAACTGAGAATTCTCATTTCTATCAATTTCAAACCCAATTTATTCCAAGACAAGTTCAAGTAAAATTTATTTTCACAAATTATTTTTCTCAGTCTATTTTTGACGGTAAGAGGACTGGATGAAGGCTACAATTAAGAAAAGGTAAAAATATTTAAAAACAATCTGACGCCTAAGGCTGTGATATAATTAAGAGGTAATTTGAAGGCCCTATTTTTTTAATAATGTAGTACTTGAAGGGCTTGTGGGAGGAAAAAAACATTTTTCAAATATTGTGGGACTTTTTTTTACATATAATGACATGTAGCCCAAATTAAGTTTTTTATATGGTATCTAGACGAAGTTTGTGAAGATGTTTGTTTTTTAATCATGCTCTAACGGTTTAACGGATCCGGCAAAATATTTTACAGGGATAGAATAATGCTGTAAAGAATTTTAGCCAGATCCGTTCAATATATTTTCCATTAAATATATTAATAATAATAATTATTATAGTCTAGAATAACAGTTAACTTTACGTTATATAACATTGAGTTTACGTAGTAATATTAGTTTAATGTTAGTTACCTACTTTTTATCCCGAGAGTAAGTTCTCTTCCCACACGAGCTGAGCCGCCATTTTTAGTGTTTGATATATCAGACTTTAGTTAGACAAAGACTCCTATAGACGACTTGAAATTCTTTATGACCAATGTTTTAATCTTAATTTATTGTATAATTTGAATTTATGACATCAAGAGATTGAGTCGTTCAAATTCATTTTCAGTAAATTAAGAGAAATGATGGGTAATCAGGTTGAGTCCGCTTACAAATATTTCATGCACAGTCCCTGGCAAATATGAAAATCAAACCGTGTCTCATTTGGTTAAAGATTATTTCAGAATGACCACTGTCGTGTACTTTATTTTCATTCCATTGATTGTGCCATTCAGTTCGCGATTGATAAATATTTTCTGGATTAAATCTGAACAATATGGTCGCTTCTTTTAAAATTTCAAATGGACGCCATCTGTCATCAATTAAGGCTTAACGATTGTCATTTTACTGACAACCGAGTTTCGAGTTTTCCTTCTCTCCGCAATGGATGGATTTGTTTTTGATTGTGTTCCCCTGGTCGCCTCTTACGACACCCTCGGGATGAATCAAGGTGGCGACATTGTTGTACTCTTTCTCGTCATCACACGGGTCCCCGTCGCTACACGGGCCAATACATTTATTAGAAACATTAATTAGTAAGGATTTTTTTTATTAAGTTCACTAAACTGGACAAAACACTACGGTAACATGCTCATATTTGTCATTCATAAGGTGCTAAATTTTAGTGCCTGCTCTTCTTGTAGTGAACACAGCATCCTACAAAAAAAGAGCGCCGGTTGAAATAATCGGCTTTAAATGGGCACACTACTGTCTAAGTCTACCATGTAAGTCAATAATAAGTCACAACTGTGGATTTAAATACAATTTCAACGATCGAATAAAGGTATGGTAATATCAATTTCATTACAAACAATATTGTAGGCAGAACTCATACGGTACAACGGTTGGAGTGCTGGGTATAATTAGTCCGACAGAAGGGCAAGCTACTTCAAAGCATTCAGATTTATAACTACGTATGTTTTTGGACAGTGCTGTTAGATGTTTATACATCAATGCTCCAATAGGATGCTAAAAACAATACCTAGCTTATTTTTACGCCACCGCATATAAACAAAATACTTACTCCAAGTCCTTACTTTACTTAATCAGATTCGATTCGTTCGAGCACTTGACCCAGTACTTTACAACTCTTTCACCAGAATCATCTAACTCTGGAAGCTCTCAACGTGTTGGCACAGCGCCAGAATAATATCTTGAAGGTCATCCACATTGCTTTGGGAATCTTAATCCTTATCTTGGTAATTATAAATGCGAAAGTTTGTGAGTGTGGATGTGTATGTTTGTTACTCTTTCACGCTTTAATGACTGAACGGATCTAGCCGTTACATGAAACGATTATTGAGATTTATGGGATCTAGACGACTGACAGACAAACATATATATTTCTAAATACATACATATTATACATAGAAAACACACAAACTCCGAAACAAACATTTGTGGATCACACAAATTTTGAACCGGGAATCGAACCTGGGACCTCAGCGCGGATGGTGGTTATAATACAGAATGCACCACCGAGGCAGTTGAAATCAAGTCAGCCTATGGCAGTCTACTGCTGGAACTAGGCGTCTCCCATTATACATATATTATTTGGGAGGTTATTTGGCCTTACGACCACGTAGCCAAACGAGTTGGTTCAAGCATTTGTTCTGATTTATTTTTCTTATTGCCATGAGCTTACCAGTCAGTCTGCAGGAGCACCACTTTATGGAGGATAGTTTGGGATTGAAAGATCTAGGTCCAACCTAGTACAGGTGGCAGACAAGCTTACGGCCCACCGAAAGGTTGGTTACCGTAGCCTATGGACTTTTGCAACACCAGAGGCGCTACACACGCGTTGCCGACCCGGGCGCAGGTTGTGACGACCCACAGTTGAAAATTTTCAAGCCGCCCAGGCTTTCAACGACTGTCATTTTACTGATAACCAGAACCAACTCCTTAACATGCCTTCCGCAACACGGAAACGCTTATAAATAAATGTCACAAAGTATTCACGTGGTGGTCACCCATCCATAACTGCTAACTGTCCATAGTAAATGTGGCTTACTACTACAGTGATCGTTTCTAGAGCACTGAGTCCACGGAGCCACTAGCGCTTTTTCGCACTTTTAAATCTCAATTGCTTTTAGCCCCTCTTTATTAAATAGAGTTCAGAGGGGCTTCTGTCGAGACTTTGTCTGTAGTCTGTGACTCTGTCGCATTAAACTACGTCACTAGTTCACGTGAATCATCTGTTTAAAGCTTGAAATAAAACAAAATTGACAACGTCAATCGGATTGAACTTTCACAATGAACGACTGCCCCTCTCTAACAGAGAGGGGCAGTCCGGTGAGAACGATCTCACGGCTTTCTTGTTAATACTTCATACAGTTTTTCTAAAGACTGACCTATTTGATTTATAATGTCCGGTACACACTAGCAGACCGATACGTCTTATATCGAACATTCTAGTTCACAAGACGTCTTTCAATGTTTTTACTTTTTAGAGTACATACTGATTTACTTTACGCAACAGACCGGTATAGGGGGCGTAGTATACGCCCACATTTCACCTTATATTTTGTTTTTTAATAGCCTGTAATTATATTAGTGTTCTAATAACAGCAGTTTTGTGAAAAAAAAAAAGGTTGAAAATGCTGAGTACCGAGCCTAAGAAAACTTCTAGGTCACCTTGACTGACCACACACATTCTTTAAGCTTCGCGTCATTAATTTTCTTTAGCTAGGCTTGTCCCATTCATCGTAGACATCTTGCCATATTTCTTTGGTCTTTGTCAGTGGAAGTGTATGAATAAGAGTCAATACCTATATATTACTTATTAATACATAGTCAGGTCTTTATACGCGAAGGGGATAAGCAGAAGCATATTATAATATATGCTCATATTTCTAACTCTGTCTGAAATAACACATGACTAAATTTCACCGTTTGTTTTTGTCCCAATCTGGTAGTGACCCTATTACTTAGAGTATACAATACATACATACACATAATCACGCCTTTATCTCCGAAGGGGCAGGCAGAGGCATAGTATACGCCCACATTTTACCTTATAGTTTTATGTCTATCGAGCCTATTGCCGTGTTGAAATGGACAGGCGCAGGTCACCGCGACTCGGAGATGAAATTTTTCAAGCTGCCCATAAGCCCTTCAACTGGGCTTAACGATTGTCATTTTACTGTCATCCGGGTTTCATTTCGAGTTTTCCTTCTCTACGTAATGGATCTTTTTGCGAAAGTTTTCACTTAGTCGCCTCTTACAACACCCTCGAGATGTATAGGGGTGGCGACATTTTGTACTCTTACCCGTCGCAACACGAGACCCCATTACCACACTGGGCTATGACGTATTTAAATTGCCAGGTGCAGATTGTGACTACCAGCTATTAAAAGACTTCAAGCCGTTTATGAAGCCTTGAACTTGGCTTATCGACTGCTGTATTACTGGCATCCGGGATTAACGGCTTAGCATGTCTTCAGAAGTTCGAAGACCCTGGCAAATGGAAATGTTACAAAGTGGTCACCATTTAAGGACCAGCGTTATCAAATATTAACACATCTGATTTAAAAAAAAAAGTTCTATAACACCAAGACATACAGATATGTAGCTAAAGCTATTCAGCAAAACGTTTCTAAACGCATGCGGAACCAAATCTTGGTTACATGAATAGTTAAGCTCACATGACGAAGTTTGGCAAATCCTGATATCGAATATCGATATGTTAAAACTTGGAAGATAGATTGGTGGGATTCGTATGAGAATTGATTATAGAGAATTTAAGTAATGTTAGGTTAATCAATTTGCCTGCTCAGAGGATCCACCGTTCGTGTTTACTCCGAAATATAATGTGAAAAAAATATCGGCCTCGAGCAGGACTCGAAGCTGCGTCTTCTAGCTAGCCAGGATATATGCGGTATCCACTGCACCACAGAGTTCGTCTTGGGTGTCCTGGGGTCATCATTCCGAGGGCTTGCCCAACTAAAGGCAGTAGGCAGAGAACTTGTTGGTTTTTAGTCGGTAAGAATTTATATCTATAGCATCAATGACGGATTTTCCACAGGTAAAAAAGAAAAAAGAGCGTCTTAGGTGCTTAAGCGCGTCGCCTATTTATTGCAGATGCTGCTGCAGACTTTCTTTTAGAAATTTTTGAATATATATTTCATAGGTACTACATAATTTTTACGTAATGTTAACCAATTACGCAGCACACGCAACAGAAGTTGTCATAAGGAATAATTTGTTACCGTTTTTGAAACATTTATCATTGATGCTCCGCTCCTATTCTTTGTAGCGTGATACTATTTTAGCTTATAGTCATCCTCTATAAATGTACTAGCGAAATACGATAGAATTTTTAAATTACAACTAGCAGTTTTTGAGTTCCTAGCGTTTAAACTGACTCTTCAGCTTTATAGTATAGGTAGTAAAATTCAGAGTATTTATACTAGAGTATTTACCGTTTTTATTTTAATTTTACCGCTGACATTGAGACCCAACCATTATCAAAGCACTGTAGTAAAGTTTGGCCAAGTTCAAACTATATTTTATTTTAACAGTATTTATGGCCAGATTAAGTAGATAGTTAAATTCAGCTCGGATAAAGACAGTTCTTATTTTACTTCGATCGCTTACATTGAGGCCAAACCTTTATCGAAGTTTTGTACTAAAGTTTGGCCGAGTACGAACTTTCCATGTTAAAGCTGATAGCACAGTAACCATTTACGAACATTGGAAGAGCTTACATGCTTTTATGCTTCGTCAGATTTGTGCGTACCTAACGAAGTTTATCTCGCAAGTGAGATGTTTGATTTCGGTTAGGATTATGCGTTTGGAAGTTGGATTAATTCTATTAGGAGTCGGACTATTAAGTAATCAACATCATTGAAAGCTCTGGTCCCAGTTTTGTGTAGTGATATAGTCCTTGTTGAGGTTTTAGGTTCGAATCCGTAGTCGTATCAATGAGGAGATGCGAATGTTTACCTCGGTATTGGGGTGTTCTGTACTTTTAATATTTTTTTTATAGTTACCTACCCATTTTCTTAGTTGTGAGATATCTACAGTATCAGACTTCTTTGAAAACTGACAGACTATTTAAATTTTGCGATATATTGCACTCACATGCCATCGTGAGTATTACCTACTTATTAATATCTCCAAAAAGCTAGTACCACAAAGTCTTGTGCACCCCTCTCTCGAAGGCGAAACACGTGTCAATTTAATGTCACGTTATAAACTGAACCACACCATGGGCAACGGGAAAGAGTACAAAATATCGCCACCCCAATGCTTCCCGAGAGTGTCGGAAGCGGCGACTAAGGGAACACTACCGCAAAACCATCCATTGCCTAGGGAAGGAAAACTCGAAATGAAATCCGGCTGACAGCAAAATCGTAAAGCCATGTCGAAGGTCTTATAGGCGGCTTCAAAATTTCAACTGCAGTTCGTCACGACCTGTGCCTGTCCATTTCAACATGGCAATAGGCTCGCCACCTATTACGTGGGGCAAAAATGTATAAGGCGAAATGTGTGCGAATACTGTGCCTCTCCCTACCCTTTCGGGGATAATGTCGTCACTATATGTAGGTATGTATGAATTGAAATTTTGCATATAACAATCTGGAGAATGAAGGTATCTGTCTTGTTTCCCTTTCCTTCGTTACAATTAAATAAATAGTTTAAATACAATTTAAAAAATTGTTCAAATACAATGTAAATTGTTTGTATGAATAAATGAATTGAATTGAATTGAAAAACAAATATTATCTGATCCCAAAGTAAGCTAGGATTAACCTGCTTGTGTTATAAGTAGTAGACAATGGATTACCTAATAGTCATACTATTATTTTAATTATGATAGTTACTTATTTTTGTAAATACAAACTTATAATAGGTACGAGTACCCACATAGAAACACCCAAACTTTCAAGATAAATAAAATTTGTCTCGTGGTGGAACTTGAACTCACGACCTCGTGAATCGCAATATACCTCTAGACCAAATAAACGTTAAGATATACCAAAGTTAGAGTTTTTAAGGGGGAAGTCCAGCTCCCTTTCTACCTCCCTTCCTTAACGATAGATCGATCCAAAAGAACTGTATCAATTTCTTCCGTGAAATCACGTGTTCCGCATAATACATGGATGTTTTCCAGCAGAATGAATAGAACGTTTCTTCTAGGTTCAAAAATATGACTTTCATTTAACTGAAGGAAAAAATATAGAACAAAATGTTGAGTTACTTTATTATCTTCGCCTTGGCACACAACTTACAGTGGTTTTATTAAATAACTTATTTATGCATAGAGCTAAAACGTTTTAGTAAAAAAAGTTTCTTTCCATCTAGAACTTATGTAAGTACGTGTACTAAATTTATTTATATAATACTTTTCGATTAGACCAAATTTCAACGAAGGGTAAGTCTTAGATACCTAAATAATCTAACACTTTTAACCCTTCGTTGAAATTTCTTTTGTAGTAACAGTAAGAAAAAAAAATTGTAAAAGAAATTAATTGAAAATTTTTCTAAACGAAAAGTTAATACCATTCATTGTTATTACACCTGCATAAATAGCAACAAAAGCGATCGTGGCCCCGCTAGCTCTGCCGGGAACCCTGGGACATCCTTCCAAGAGCATACCCGAGGCTCCCGGACATAATCAAATGTAAGGCACAAATTAAGAGATAGTACAGATGGAAATCTCTTGTATGTACTTTTATTTCACACCTACCCTCTGCTACGCACACTCGCGCACAAATCAGTACCTACCTAGACATTATTGATTGCGGGTCTTTTTTGCGTCTACATTTCAAACTTTGCTCACTTCTCGACGTTTCGGCTATGTTGCAATGGCCGTGGTCACGAGTAGACTCATAATAAAATAGTCAATACCTATCGAAAACTACTATGAAAATCTCTGACCTCATGTCTGTACCCACCTAACGAACCAAAATTCAGCATATTTTAGATCGAAAACATGTTTTTGGAGAGTTCACTATCTGTTATCTACGATTTTGATCACTCAATAGGTTGTAATATTATTTCTAATTACCTATGTGAACTCTGTGAGCGGTGCCTAGTGTCAGCCTCAAAGAATTTAGCGTGTAGGTTGCCACCTGTACTATCTAATTTGTGTATAAGGTATAAGGTGTGTTTTACCGTGTGGTTTCCGGAGGAGTCCATGCACATAGCATCCACGAGGATTTTTACAAGTAAAAGACCCGCTAAGTAAGTTCTCTGTAAACAATCGCTATGTTAAGCATCTTACTGCCTCTGTGGCGCAGTCGGTAGTGATACCGTCTGCGGTGCTGGAGGTCGTGGGTTCGATTCCCACCGGAGACAAATATTTGTGTGACCCATAAATGTTTGTCTCAAGAGTCTAGGTGTTTCTATGTATAATATGTGTATATTTAAAGTATATAAGTATTAATATCCGTGGTCTGATACCCATAACACAAGCAGGTCATTCCTAGCTTACTTTGGGATCAGATAGCGTTGTGTGAAATGTCCGTGAATATATTTATTTATTTTACTGTACGGGCGGTCTTTAGGAAGGTGAGTAGGTATAGCAGTACCTAAAGTTCCATAATTTCAATGGTGGTATATTCTTACATATCCCCTTCATCATGTCAAGATGCCGTGAGACGATACCGGTCAGGTATAAAAATATATTGTGGAATAATACAGTAATGGTGTTAAAATATGTTACATTATACTCTGTTGCATTTAATGAGTCTCGATAAAATACTGCGCATTCGGGTTTCAAATTATTTCGCAGCACCAATTTAATTGGTAACGTCACTAACAGAAATATTGGCACACAGGGAATCATTATGCGACACAATTCACACAATATTGTAAACTACAGTATAAAGGACGGTTTCCACCGTGAACTGAGCGGTATAAGTGAATTCATTAATGGGACCCATTAATGAATTTACTTATACCGCTACTGCATAGAAAACGGCGCGAGAAACGGATTCAGTTAATAGGGCTGAACATACAAAACACGCATCATTTAAGCTAAGAAATGTAACTATTTTATACCTATAGCTTAATTTAGCTGTTGTAATTAGTTAATACTCATACTCATTCAAAATGAAAAAAAAAAACTAATTATATTCAAATCAATTCAATTTATTTCATTTTGCTGAATATGGGTACAAAGGATGTTACAGTTTTTTTTTTTTTTTTTTTTTTACGTGTGGAAATCCTACATGGATGCTATGCCGGACTCCTACCGACTAAAACCACACGATGCTCTACAACTGTCTACGGCCGGGAGTCCCGGGTAAGCCCTCGGAAGGATGTCCCAGGGCTCTCGGCAGACCTTGGTGAACACTTCAACCTCGCCTATGGGGTTCGGGTGCTATCCCGCGTCTGGAGAGTCGGTTCGGGTGTTAACCCGCTACTTGGGGAAGGGGGGGGGGGGAGTTGGGTACTGTCCCACCACTATCACCACTATGAGGGGCAAAGAGATATACGCCATCGTCTTGGCCTGCTTCTGTAAGAACGGCGAGCAGCCAGCTCACCGTTCTCAGGCCCCCGGTCATGGAGGTCGGTAGTCTTGGGCGTATAGCAGCCTGCGACGACCTCGCCGCCGACTGCGGAACTCGGGAGGGAGATTTCTCTCCCGGTCCCTTCCCGCCACCTCTTTTTGAAGCATAACTTGCTCGCAAAAAGATGCAGCGGCATCCCACTTGCTTCCGCTAGAGACCATAGCTTTTACCATGGTCTCCAGTGTGAGAACGTCAACGCCCAGGCCTGCAACGAGGTCTCGGCGCTGTAGCGCCCATGCTGAGCACTCCACCAGAGTATGCAGCGCCGTGTCCTCGCTGCAGTCACCGCAGTGCTGACACTCGGGTGTTACCTCCCTATGTATGCGCCACAGATACTTACCGAAACACCCGTGTCCGGTAAGTATCTGTGACACCCGATAAGTGAGGCTACCATGGCGTCTCTCCAGCCACTGATCCATGACCGGCTTCACCGCCTCAATAGTGGTGAGCCCCCATTTTGGTTGCTCAAGTCGTACCTTCCATGTTTCCATGAGCTCCTGGTGGAGCAGGGATCGCTGGGCCTCGATTTCCCGAGGCTCAGGCCTGTGGTTCCGCTCCAGCGCCTCCTTGCGCCACTGATAAAGCGACGCAAGGGCTTTCGCTTCCAGGTCCCATGGAGGGGTCCCAGCTAGGAGACATGCCGCCTCGACAGAGATCGTGCGGTACCCTCTAATCACCCTGATGGCCATTGCCTTCAGCGGGCTATGTAGTCTAGCCACATTGCGGGCCGTCAGGGTCTCCGCCCATATAGGCGCCCCGTATAGGGCCATACTCCGCACGATCCCGAGGTATAGTCTTCTGCAGGGAGCGTTGGGTCCCCTTATGTTGGACAACAACCGCGAAAGTGCAGCTGTTGCCCCTCTCAGCTTTGGGACCAAACTTCGGAAGTGGTGTCTGAAGTTCCATCGGCTATCGAGTACAAGCCCCAGGTACTTCATTGAGGGCTCGATGCCGATGCTAACGCCCCCTACATGTATGCTGGATCCTGTCGGCGGCCCCTTCCGAGGCCCGTGGAAGCACAGGGCTTCGGATTTGTAAAGGGCCACCTCTAGACCCAGCCGTCGTATTCGCCCCACGACTTGAGCAACCCCTGCCGTGGCCTTTAGGGCTGCTTCTCGGTGCGTTGCTCCACGCGCCGTAACGAGGGTATCGTCGGCGTAGCACGTTACGTCGACACCTCTGAGCAACGAACCGCGAAGCACCCAATCGTAGCCGATGTTCCACAAGAGCGGTCCTAAGACCGACCCCTGTGGAACACCGCACGACACGTCCCGCCGCCCCGGCCCTAGCCAACTCGGGTAAGCTATGGCTCTCTCGGACAAATAAGCCCCGACAATGCGACGGAGGTAGAGAGGCACTCTGTGATAAATGAGCGCCTCCCTAACGCAGCTCCAGGGCAAGGTGTTGAAGGCGTTGGCGATGTCAAGAGACACCGCCATCACCACCTCGCCCCGCGATGTCGCTTCCACCGCCAGGCTCCTGACACGCATGATCGCGTCCACAGTGGAGCGCCCCCGACGGAAACCGAATTGGTTATCCGCCAGATCTGGCCCCACGTGTGTGAGATGCCCGACGAGGCGCTCAGCAATGATACGCTCAAAGAGCTTACACACCTCGTCGAGCAACACGATCGGCCGGTACCCAGATGGTGAGTTCGCCGGCCGCCCCGCCTTTCGGATCAGGACCAGTTTCCCCGTTTTCCATACCTTGGGAAACTGGCCTTTTTCGAGGCATGCGCAAAGGATGTTACAGTTAGTAGATGTTAAGTTTCACCATACCAGGCTTTACAGCCATGCAAAGGATTATATAAAACAATAATTTAATTACACAATAATTTGACAATAGGTACTAACATTTGTGGATATTGCTACAATTCAAGGTCAAAATATTAATATAGGTGTATGTTTTCTTCATACGAGTATAATGGCATATTTTCTGCTTTCGCATAATTAAAAGTTGGAATCATAAAATGCATTCTTCTAAATATTTGGGGCTGATTCTAAGATCATTATACACATTATGTATAATATAATTAATATACAATTTATAACAAAAGTGTATTTTGACACCCACCATGCAGATTAAACTTCACCTTTGACGTTCATTTTTCGTCTACAAAAAATTATTTCATTTGCACCTTTTTCGTCATTTTCTAAAACAGGCCCCTTAAAGGCCTCGCTCCGCTCGTGGTGGAAACGGCCTTAATGTAACCGGTCGCAGTGCGATATTTAGTCACCTGCATTCGGCATCCGCTTTGCACTATACGAGCATTAAACTTTTATACATATGTATATTTATGACTGATAAATGTGTCCATGTTACACGGAGCACTTTTTCGAATATCGCCATATTGATTGTGAATCTGACTCAGTATTCCGTAGGCGATCACTGGAGTAAGCAACTTACGCTGTGGCTGGTCCCTGGATGGGTGACCACCTCGTGATTATTTAATGACATTTAATTTGCTAGCGTTTCTGTGCTTCATATGACACATAAATCCTGGATTGTCATGGCAGTCTAAAAATATTTTTCGCCAAATACACCAAAAATCGCTATTTGAGTTGCTCTCAAAAATACACAATGCATAAACAGCTTACATATTCTAAAAACTTTTACCAAATTATTTCGTACCAACAACAATACGATTCTGTACTCACTATCCAATCGACCTCCTTACAAAAATATACTATCTAAAACATGCAGAAATTTTTTAACAATTTTCATAGAAACTACACGAAAAATCACTCTTCAAGTAATGGACTACTATTTTTCACCCGAACTGTCGTATATTGGGGTCGTCAAATGACAGCCTTTGACAGGTAACCGCTGGAGAAACGTAAGGTTATTGATTTATGGGTATCTGTAGCATAGAGTAGCGCGACCTTTTGCTATGACTTTGATGGGGTGGGGAGGCCCCATACGGAGACTTTCCCCTCTGTCAATACATACTTCTAATGATTAATCATTTATAAGCGTGTGTCTGAAATTAAAAGTGTATTGCGTTTGTGTAAGTTCCATAGTGACAACTGATTGCTTGTGTAGTGGTGTATATGAATACGATTTCCCCCCGCAATATATGACAGACAGATTATAATTACGAATAGAGCAAACAAGCTATGTCTACTCCCCCTGTACTAGTCACGTTGCTCTATAAAACACACAGATTTGTATAGAGCAAACAAGCTATGTCTACTCCCCCTGTACTGGTCGCGTTGCTCTATATAACACACAGATATGTATAGAGCAAACAAGCTATGTCTACTCCCCCTGTACTGGTCGCGTTGCTCTATATAACACACAGATATGTATAGAGCAAACAAGCTATGTCTTCTCCCCCTGTACTGGTCGCGTTGCTCTATATAATACACAGATATGTATAGAGCAAACAAGCTATGTCTACTCCCCCTGTACTGGTCGCGTTGCTCTTTGCACACAGATATGTATAGAGCAAACAAGCTATGTCTACTCCCCCTGTACTGGTCGCGTTGTTCTATATAACACACAGATATGTATAGAGCAAACAAGCTATGTCTACTCCCCCTGTACTGGTCGCGTTGCTCTTTGTAACACACAGATATGTATAAAGCAAACAAGCTATGTCTACTCCCCCTGTACTGGTCGCGTTGCTCTTTATAACACACAGATATGTATAGAGCAAACAAGCTATGTCTACTCCCCCTGTACTGGTCGCGTTGCTCTTTATAACACACAGATATGTATAGAGCAAACAAGCTATGTCTACTCCCCCTGTAATGGTCGCGTTGCTCTATATAACACACAGATATGTATAGATCAAACAAGCTATGTCTACTCCCCCTGTACTGGTCGCGTTGCTCTATGATCTGTAAGTATTCACTTTCAACACGCCTCTGCGTGTCCTCAAAGGAATACATAGATGCATTATATACGTACTTTCTTATCTACATACGGATATTATAAAGCTGAAAGTTTTCTTTGTTTGTTTGAACGAGATGATCTCTGGAATTACAGGTAGGAATTTTAAAATTATTTTAGAGATCGATAGCCCATTTATTGAGGAAGACTTTATGCAATATAACATTATATAATATATAATATAATATCTTCGGATTATGCATCTTAATCATCGGAACAAGAGCGGAGCAGCAATATATTTTGCAAAATATTTTACAAAAAACGGGATATGTGCCACTTTTGATATTCTTTCCAGCTGTCTATGACAAGTCGTTACTCATAAAAAGCTCTAAGTTTGAAATATTATAAATCTTTTTACTTATAAAAAAAATTATTACGCAGGCATAACCGCGAGCGACAGCTAGTATAACATTATACGACTAATGGGCACGTCTTTTGCATATATTTTTCCCATAATTACGACTCAAGTATTATACTCGAATGCCTTTTTAGACATTTAAGGTTTTTATTTACTTCAAAAGACGGAGTTAAATATTACTCTCTGTAGTCTTGAATGGCAATAGATTGGATTACACTTATGCCACATAGGAATGGTAATTTAAATACAAAAAAACCGGCCAAGTCTGACTCGAGGCTTCCGTACAAAAAAACGACAAAAAATTACTTGTGTTGTGTGGGAGCCCACCTTAAGGTGTTATAGAGGCAACATCATCTGGGAAAATTTAAAAGCTCTCTAGCTATCACGGCGAAGTCTCATGAATTTGGCCCCGATTGACCGGGGGCCTGAGGACGGTGAGATGGGTGCACACCATCCTTACAGAAGCAGGCCCTAGAGGCCGCAGTGGTAGCCGTGGGCCTGTTGAGAGTCCTGAGACATCCTTCCGAGGACTTACCCGGGGCTCCCAACCGTAGGTTGTTGGGCGTTTTGTGAGGTTTTTTAGTCGGTAGCATTGGTTTTTTAGTCCGGCATAGCATCTATGAAGGATTTTTCCTCACGTCAAAAAAAACAAAAAAGAATTGGGACCCGTTTTTACTATTTAGGTACGGAACCCTAAAAGTAACATGCAATATATACTTATGGGAAAAATAAAATCAGGTTTAAAGCCCCATACAGATTCACGGTGAGAACCCCCGTGCACACCCGAGCAGCGAGAAATGTAAACTGTTGTTTACCCGTCTCGCGAGAGCGAGATAGCGTCTCGCGAGACGCGAGAGCGCTCGCCTGTTCTTGACGAGAAGTCTCGGCGAGACGTCTCGCCGTGAATCTGTATGGGGCTTAAGAAATAAAAATAATGTTGGGGACATATACTCAAATAATGTAGACTATTGACTTTCTGAAAATACTCCTATTGTAGAGGAATTTCGATAAATTTTATGAACCCTAAGTATTTATGAAGGATCCGTGTGGGCTGGGCAGCGTTCAGCAAGCTAGGTTGGGTTTTCAATGCACGTATACCGCAGTGCCTAAAGACGAACGTCTACAACCAGTGCGTCTTACCAGTTATGACATACGGCGCCGAGACGTGGGCACTAACAGTGGGGCTAGTTCATACCCTCAAAGTTGCACAGCGAGCTATGGAACGAGCCATGCTTGGAGTATCTCTGAGGGATAAACTCCGAAATGAGCTTATTCGGCGGAGAACCAGAGTAGTCGACATAGCTCTCAGAATAAGCACATTAAAGTGGCAATGAGCTGGCCACATCTGTAGAAGAACCGACGGCCGATGGAGCGGACGAGTTGTAGAGCGGAGCCCGCGACTCCAGATGGTCCGACGACCTGGTAAAGCTCGCAGGCTGGGACTGGATGCGAAAGGCACAGGACCGCGTACTGTGGCGTGAACTGGGAGAGGCCTACGTCCAGCATTGGACTGTTATAGGCTGAGTTGATTGATTGCTTGAAGTATTTATAAATATTTAAGTATATTTATCAGCTTCCTTAATCTTATAGTACCAGCTTAAATTAGCTAAATTTGCAAAAGCATATTTTCAAAAATAATGCTGTGTGATTTTTTTGTAAAAGAAAACATTTACGCAATATTATCTATAATCTGTTCCACATAATAATTATACATAATCTAACCCCTCTGGCATAGTTATTGCATTTCCAATGCTTAACAATATCACAAAAATTGTAGTAATTTTCTGCTTAGTCACACTGAAATGGAAATAGGCCAATTCGGGTCGCAATTTATTTATCTGGTATCGCGTCCTTTGTTGTTGCAGGCCGTAGCTTTCAGGCGAGCCTCATTGACTTCTATTCAACGGAGTCAATAATTTTATGGTACATTGGTGGGAAAGAGAACTGTTTGTTTATTTGTTACTTCATTACAAAATGAAAGCTTAAGCTGCTTCATTAAATTTGTGAAACCATCTGTTTTAGCTGTTGAAATTTTGATTATGATTACAGAACGGTTATAACGCACTGGTCTTGCCACCTTTACACAATTACTCGGGACCAAAACAACTACAGACAAAGTGTGGGTATGAATTTTGCCTCTGCCTCTCTCGAGGTATAGTTATGTGCTCTTTACATGAGTGGAATCAAACAGCGGAAAGGGGTTTCGTGGTTTTTTTTAATGACATGAGGATTGTAACTTTTCAAGTTTATATCTTCCAGGCCAGGCTTGCCTTCAGGTGGTCGTGCAAGTAATGGGTAGGGAGTTAGAAAGTACGTATTGAAAACGACACTTTTTATGTTCCACAATATTATAATTATAAATCTGACCGGTTTCGCTTCACAGCATTTTCAAAGGTCTAGATGGAAGGACAAGGTATTACTACCTTTGTGGAACAGAACAAAGAACAAGTGTCGTTTTCAATATGTGCAGTGCAGCAAGTTCCACCAAGTGCCGTCAATAAACAGTATAAATAATCAGTTAGAAAGTAGTCACTTCCAAGGTGTCACACAAATGTTGAAAATTATAGACTCATTTTTAGATTATTTATTTGTTTATTTAAAAGACTATGAAACTGGAAGAAAAATAAGATACGAAAAAGAATTTGAAATCCTTGATCGGCCAAGTTAAATGTAAGATTCGCTTTGTTTTTGGCAGTTTTTAACACTCTTGTCAAGTCAAAGCGGAGATCGGATTTTTGTAAATCTATATGAGTTTTAGGCAGACTTTGAACCAGTGTACATCTAGTATTTTGATAATAATAATAAATGTAGTGGATAACTGGTTTTAGAAGATGTATGTTTCCATACCCTGCTTTTCCGATCTTCGTCTAAGTTGATGGAACTCTCAAGAACAAAGTAACTTCAAGCAAATGAAGTTGTTTGTATCTGACATAAATTATCTACTACCCTTTTCATAAAACTATAGTTACATAATATAATAGTTCCATGTTTTATAAGTAATAAATAGTTTGACAAAAGTTTGAAGAAAAACTCGTGCGTGTGGCTTAAACTTCGTGGGAACTGAAGGGTGGTATGTTAATCAAATTTGCGAGTCTTTTATACTTGGTGACAGTTTATGTGGGAATATTTTGTAAACCGGGAAAATATATTCTGTTGGTATGTGTGTTATAAATGTATATTTCTTGGAAATAATAAGGTTTTGGCAAGTTTAAAGACGTGAAATAAAAGAAGATATACATAACACAAGCAGGTTACTCCTAGCTTACTTTGGGATCAGATAGCGTTGTGTGAAATGTGCGTGAATATTTATTTATTTATTTATATTTATTTAGATATCTTTTTAGGATTTCGTAAACAAAGTGTAAAAACGCGACACTATTCATGAGACTTCACCGTCCGTCTGTCTGTCAGTCGGTCAGTCACAAATCTGTATCTCAAGAACCATGATAGCTAAAGAGCTGACATTTTTACAGATGATAATTATATTCCTGTTGCGACTGTAACAAAAAAATTCTGTCTGTCCGTCCCGGGGTTGATTCTCAGGAACCGTGATAGCTAGAGAGCTGAATTTATCACAGATTATGTATTTCTGTTGCCGCTATATCAAAATAAACTCAGTTTAAAAGGGAGCCCCATTTTTAAAAGAGTTTATTTTGATACAATAAATGTGATTTTTTGGCGTTTTTGAGGCACTGAACCCTGTGCGCAGCTCTGACTTCCACTTGGCCGGTTTTTTTAGGACATAAAGTAGCCTTTTTTTTTTGTTTAGCGTGAGGGAAAATCCTCATGGATGCTATGCCGGACTCCTACCGACTAAAAAACCTCACGTAACGCCCAACAGCCTATGGTTAGGAGCCCCGGGTAAGCCCTCGGAAGGATGTCCCAGGACTCCCAACAGACCCACGGCCGCCACCACGGCCACGCTCAGGGGGTGGGTTCGGGTGCTATCCCGCGTCTTTGGGGGTTTCGGGTGTGATCCCGCTTCTAATTGGGGGCGTTCGTGAGTTCCTCACGTCACGCTGCCGTCAATGGCCTGCTCCTGTAAGGACGGTGAGCCGCCTTCTCACCGTCCTCAGGCCCCCGGTCATGGAGGCCGATAGTCCTCGGCGAAGACACGTCGGCGGCGCCCGAGCCGCCGACTGCGGTACTCGGGTGGGAGAGTTCTCTCCCGTTCCCGCCCCGCCGCCTCTTTCACGAGCATGACCTGCTCGCAGAAAGAGGCGGCGCAGTCCCATTTACTCCCGCTGGAGAGCATGGCTCGCACCATGGTCTCGAGCGAGAGAGTGTCCACGTCCAGACCCACCACGAGGACCTGGCGCTGTTGCGCCCACGCTGTGCACTCCACCAGCGTGTGTAGCGCCGTGTCATCGCTGCGGTCCTACATAAAGTAGCCTATGACATACTCCTGACTTTCATCCATCTGCATTTATCATCATACGTCAATCCATTTATAACTTACGACGGGAAAAAGGAGCAAACATACAATCACTACTTCCTTTATATAATACTAGTTGTGCTTTACGAAATACAACGAATCGCATAGCAACCATTGCACTTACTTACTCATATTTACATTAATTTCATGGTGGGAATCGAACCCACGACCTCGTGATTCGCAGTCTCACGATACTCTGTATATTGTACTACCAATGTAATAAATTAATTAAATCCGTATATTGACTTCAGCAACTTGAATTGAGTGGAGAGAAACCTTAGCAATCCAATATGTTCAATACTAACCGGCGGCGTCCACGGTTCTGCCCGCGTGAAAGTTGGTTCCCATTCCCGCTTCCCATGGCAACTTATTTCCGGCATAAAATTACACTATGATCTATCCCTATACCAAATTTCAGTCGGATCCGTTACGGAGTATTTACAGCGTGAAAGAGCAACAAATATCCACACTCACAAACTTTCTCAATTATAAATATTAAATAAGTTGTAAATAGAGGTATCCATACTAATATTATAAAGCTGAAGAGTTTGTTTGTTTGGGTGTTTGTTTGTTTGTTTGAACGCTAGGATCTCAGGAACTACTAATGGGATTTCAAAAATTCTTTTACAGTTTGATAGTCCATTTATTGAGGATGGCTATATAACATCACGCTCAGACGAATAGGAGCGGAGCAGCAATCAATAATGTTTTGAAAACGGGGAATATTTTTTATTGTCTGAGAGTTTCCGAGGCGTACGCTGCGTAAATGGTTACAGTTATGTAAAAATTGAGTAAAACAAAATTGTTCCTCTTAAAAAGTTCTAAAAAAAAGTCCGCGACAGCATATATCTATCCTTTAAGGTTCGCTCACAATAATCTAATTTGTCTATCTCTTAAGGTTCGCTCACGATATAATGAAACTGAAGAGTTTGTTTGTGCTAGGATCTCAGAAACTACTAGTTGCATTTAAAAAATTACTTTACAGTTTAATAGTCCGTTTATTGAGGCTGGCTAATGGTGATATAACATCACGCTAAGACGAATAGGAGCGGAGCAGCCATGAATAATGTTTCGAGAACGGGGATTATTTCTTTCTTTTGAGAGCTTCCATTGCGGACGCTGCATAAATAGTCAAAGTTACGTAAAAACTGTGTATTACAAAATTGCTCCTCTTAAAAAGTTATAAAAAATAGTCCGTCACAGCATATGCCTATCTTTTAAGGTTCTTTGACAATAACCCTCTTATTACGGGAGTAAACTTGATTTGCAGTGGCAGCCAGTCAACTGAACGATAAAAAACGGCCAAGTGCGAGTCGGACTCACACACGATTAGTTCCATATCGAAAAACGGATGGGTGGAAGTAAAAGCGACGGGAAACATTTTATCACTTTAACACCTCTTTCCTTCTCACTCTCATGTGACGCAAACGAAGATATGCGGTTCGGCTCCGACGGACGCGACGGGAATAAGCGCGACGAGGGTAAATGCAACGAGAAACATTTTAATACGCGAAATATTAATACCATACCTCTCTCTTTCTCACTCTCATGTGACGCAGACGAAGTTGCGCGGGTCAGCTAGTACACTATATTTGTTAACTAAGGTCTGTTCACAATTTATTGTTCAATTTATTTATTGTTTGTCACAGGTAGATATAATGAAGTTGTTACAATTATATGTATTGATATTTGCACTCCGTAACATGCCAAGTTGGACGTACAATAATTGGTAATAAGAATAAACTGAAAAAGATCAAAGTCATACGATTCTATACTTAACTAGCTGACCCGCGCAACTTCGTTTGCGTGATAAATGAAGAACCACTGGACCGATTTTGTGCAAACTTTACATAAACCATCTACTAAATAGTCCGAACAAAGCCTAAACATTTGGTTTGGATAGGTCAGCCCGTTCTCGAGTTATAAAATTACAACGAAAAGTGGCATTGATTTTTATATATATAGATTTAAAACAAAGACAAAATAAATAACATGCCAAGTACCTACATCGATTGCATGCAGACATTTAATATAATTATTATAAACTAGCTGACCCGCGCAACTTCGTTTGCGTGATAAATGAAGAACCGCTCGACCGATTTTGAGCAAACTTCACATAAACCATCTTGAGATATAAAATTACAACGAAAAGTGGCATTGATTTTTATAATTATATAGATTGTCACAATTCTTCGCTAAAATAAATATTAAAATAATCAATGTCAAAAGTTGTCATTCATACAAAAATCCCTACTAATATTATAAATGCGAAAGTAACTCTGTCTGTCTATCTGCATGTCTGTTACGCTTTCACGCCTAAACGGCTGGAGCGATTGAGATGAAATTTGGTATGGGGATAGTTCGAGGCCCTGGGAAGGACATAGGCTACTTTTTAACCGGCTGCGCAAAAGGAGTGTTATGATTTTACGTGATAACGACTTTCAGGCTGTTACGCTTTCACGCCTAAACGCCTAAAGCGATTGAGATGAAATTTGGTATGTGGATAGTTCGAGGCCCTGGAAAGGACATAGGCTACTTTTTAACCGACTGCGCAAAAGAAGTGTTATGATTTTACGTGATAACGACTTTCACGCGATAACGACTTCTACGCGGTCGAAGTCGCGGGAACAGCTATCCCTACTAATATTATAAATGCGAAAGTACATAACTCGGTCTGTCTGTCTGTCTGTCTATCTGTCTGTCTGTCTGTTATGTTTTCACGCTAAACGGCTGGAGCGATTGAGATGAAATTTGGTATGGCGATAGTTCAAGGCCCTGTGAAGGACATGGGCTACTTTTTAACCGACTGCGCAAAAGGAGTGTTATGATTTTACGTGATAACGACTTTCACGCGATAACGACTTCTACACTGTCGAAGTCGCGGGGAACAGCTATTTTAGTTTAGTTGTAAATATTCAATCACACTACTTAGCCTAGGGGCTTGACAGAGAAGGATTAAAATCTGTAGGTGTACTATAGGAGCAAAAGACATGCTTACGAAATAGGTTATGTTTAATTTTTATATGCGGATAGGTTTATATAAGCGTGAATCCCTGATCCCAAAGTCATGTAGGCCGATAGTCTTAGGCGAAAACAACTCGCCGGCACTTGGGTACTTGGAACTTAGGTGGGAGAGTTCTCTCTACTTTAGAAAACTATTAAGTCTATAAGGCTAATAACTTGGTTTAACGACTGCCATTTACTGGCTACCGCTAGCGTTAGTGTTATCGTCTCAAATCTTTCGGTTATAAGTACTTAAAGTTTTCAGTCTGTGGCCCAAATCTAACAAACGTTTCGTATTCGCGCTTCACCATACTACTTACTCGTTTTATTATTAAAGGGGTTAATTAATAAAGACGTATGTCATACCGGCTTTGGACCCGCTAAAACCATGAGGTCTCTACTCATCCATCTAGCGCAGTCCTGGGGTATCCTTTAGAGGGCTTACCAGGGGCTCCCAACCGTAGGCTGTTATACCTAACAGCCTACGGTTGGGAGTCCTACCGGATACGTGTGGTTTTTTGTCAGTAGGAGTTATAGTATATTTATGTGGGATTTACCTCACATTAAAAAAAAAACCATGTAGCGCATAGTCCCCGGGTAAGTTGGAGGATGTCCTAACTTTGTCCCCACATTTTGGTTACGACTTATCCTAGAGGCTCGATAGAATACAGTTCAAACTTTGATTATAACATAATTTCCACGCGAACGAAGTTGCGGGTAACAGCTAGTAGAAAATAAAATATTATACGTCACAATATTTCATTCAATCATAAATTATACAGTTTAGTTTTGAACGTAAAACTCGTGTTAGTAGAAATGCCTGACCGGACATCATAGATCTGAATAAATAAAAATGATTTTCAGTACAAACAAGAAAGCCGTGAGATCGTTCTCACGAGACTGCCCCTCTCTAACACGTTTATTGTGAAAGTGAAAGTTCAATCCGATTGACGTTGCCACTTTTGTTTTATTTCAAACTTTGAACAGATGATCCACGTGACCTAGTGACGTAGTATGCGATAGAGTCACAGACTACAGACAAGTCTCGTCATAAACCCCTCTGCACTCTATTTTATAGAGAGGGGCTTAAACTAACAATATTACAGGTACCTAGTTACTTGTCACTGTTGTTACTAATAGGCTCCCGAGACGATCATGCCTTGCAATTGACAATCACGTTAAATATGAATGGAAGTTGCTTCAGTGTGCGTGATTTCTTTGCATGTGTCTGTGCATCGACGTATATGTACACATGATATTTAATGTGCTTGGTAATTGCCAATTGATCGTGTCGGGACCCCTTAACACACAAATCCACTAAGATAGTTTCAGGCTATAATTATATTCTAATAACATATTTCAGATAGATCCCATCAGCCATCAAAACGTGAGACAACACACAAACATCCATACATACAAAAATTGTCCTAATAGGTACCTACCTATTTGTTAGGATTACTTACCACGTGACTCAATGTTAATAGTAGTTTATGACACTGTTGCATAATGAGGGTTCTTATAACACGAGTGTGTTTTAAAAAAACGAGCCGTAGGCGAGTTTTTTTATAGTATCACACGAGTGTTATAAGACCAAGTTATGTACAGTGTCATACACTACTTTATCTACTCTCATATTATAATACCTGATTTCATTTTGTGATATATGTATAGTTGCTCCTTGATTTCGCCGGTTACAGGTTCATGGTCATGTTTGACGCAGTTTCCAGAATGTCTGGTGGTGTACAATTACCTACATCCTCGCTATAAGACATGTTTTGACACAAGAAACTAATTTATTTTACAAAACAAAACCAAACTTTGTTTAATTTAAATGTAAAATGTTGGCGCCAAGAGCAAACATCGATTGCGCACAAATTGCGCATGCGTGTTTCTTTTTTTTTTCAGGCTGCGGACGTACAATTTTTTTTTAAAGTAGAGGTTCAAACTTCTTTTTCCAGCTGGAGGTTGTTTATGGTGTATCGTAATGATTAAAAAGTTATATTATGATATAGGTGTCCATACAAGACCTGTATCGTAATAAAACTTTTTTTTTTGCCTGTGCGTAATGTTTGTCATAAGAGTATTGATTTCAATTTTATAATCTTTGTATTATAGTATCAGAGTAGATAAAAAAAAATATTACTCACAAAAAAGGAACAATAAAAAAACCTGTAAAAAGTAAAAAATAACGATTATATTATGAACTATCTATTCTAAGTATTGAACCTTTATTATTATTGGTAGCTGTATTATTTAGGTATTCATATTTTTAACTAACAGTTGGTCTCGTCGGGGGGACCGCTCTATACCTAAACAGAGACAGACGTACGATTAGGTTATGATTAGGTGAGCGGTCCCCGACGACGACGAGACAAACCTGTTAGTTAAAAATATGAATACCGAGACAAACTGTTAGTTAAAAATATGAATACCGAGACAAACTGTTAGTTAAAAATATGAATACCTAAATAATACAGCTACCAATAATAATAGGGGAGACAGTGGCTGGTTGACTAGGTTTCAGCTTAAAGGCTTATATTTTTATTTCTTTAAAGAATATTGATTCAAAAACAGGTTTATTTCATAGGTTAACTATTAAGCTTTGGAAAAATATAGCAAAAGGCACTTAATTCATTATAATATAGGGTACAGGCTAGATCTTATACACATTATATTAGTTGCGGGTCTTTTTCGCGTAAACAATTTAAACTTTGCTCACCTCTCGACGTTTCGGCTATGTTACAATAGCCGTGGTCACGAGTAGACTGGGGAATGCAGCGGGCGTCATCCTCTTGTACCGTTGATCTTACAGGTACCCACATATTAGTTTATCAATAACAGTCATTAGGGTCGCGACACACTACACTCACGATATCCGAACGAACGTTAGGCGGTTTTTCGCGACACTTACACATCTTCACTACAGGGTTCCATGTGGACGAAAGTTTATATCCCCCCTCACGGTTGAAATTGTTGTGATGCTTCTTAATTTCAACCGCTTCACGAACAATCCTCGGGTAATATCGGTGTTCAGTGGACAAAACTCCCGGTGCATGCAACTCCATCCAGTGATTTGACCCCGATAGTAAGCAAGTATAACTAATATAATGTGTAGTGCAAGTCGTGTGAGTTTAAAAACATTATTAGATCTTATACAATAAGAAAAACTGGTCAACCTGCCCCATGCTTGGGGTAGGTTGACTATTTGCCTGGGGTAAGTTGACCTATGGACTTGTAAAGGCAAAATCTACGAGGAAGTAGGATAAAGGGCAACATACATAAAAAAAAAAATAATTGCGTGTACTTAGTGTACACACGTAAGAAGTGAAACTTCTTCATAAACTTAATTTTCACCTCACCTTAAATTAAGTCAAAAAGTACAAAAGTACAAAAGTACAAAAGTCCCAAAGTCCCAAAGTCCCAAAGTCCCAAAGTCCCAAAGTCCCAAAGTCCCAAAGTCCCAAAGTCCCAAAGTCCCAAAGTCCCAAAGTCCCAAAGTCCCAAAGTCCCAAAGTCCCAAAGTCCCAAAGTCCCAAAGTCCCAAAGTCCCAAAGTCCCAAAGTCCCAAAGTCCCAAAGTCCCAAAGTCCCAAAGTCCCAAAGTCCCAAAGTCCCAAAGTCCCAAAGTCCCAAAGTCCAAAAGTCCAAAAGTCCAAAAGTCCAAAAGTCCAAAAGGCCAAAAATCCAAAAGTCACAAAGTCCCAAGGTCTCAAGGTCCCAAAGTCCCAAAGTCCCAAAGTCCCAAAGTCCCAAAGTCCCAAAGTCCCAAAGTCCCAAAGTCCCAAAGTCCCAAAGTTCAAAGTCCCAAAGTCCCAAAGTCCCAAAGTCCCAAAGTCCCAAAGTCCCAAAGTCCCAAAGTCCCAAAGTCCCAAAGTCCCAAAGTCCCAAAGTCCCAAAGTCCCAAAGTCCCAAAGTCCCAAAGTCCCAAAGTCCCAAAGTCCCAAAGTCCCAAAGTCCCAAAGTCCCAAAGTCCCAAAGTCCCAAAGTCCCAAAGTCCCAAAGTCCCAAAGTCCCAAAGTCCCAAAGTCCCAAAGTCCCAAAGTCCCAAAGTCCCAAAGTCCCAAAGTCCCAAAGTCCCAAAGTCCCAAAGTCCCAAAGTCCCAAAGTCCCAAAGTCCCAAAGTCCCAAAGTCCCAAAGTCCCAAAGTCCCAAAGTCCCAAAGTCCCAAAGTCCCAAAGTCCCAAAGTCCCAAAGTCCCAAAGTCCCAAAGTCCCAAAGTCCCAAAGTCCCAAAGTCCCAAAGTCCCAAAGTCCAAAAGTCCAAAAGTCCAAAAGTCCAAAAGTCCAAAAGTCCAAAAGGCCAAAAATCCAAAAGTCACAAAGTCCCAAGGTCTCAAGGTCCCAAAGTCCCAAAGTCCCAAAGTCCCAAAGTCCCAAAGTCCCAAAGTTCAAAGTCCCAAAGTCCCAAAGTCCCAAAGTCCCAAAGTCCCAAAGTCCCAAAGTCCCAAAGTCCCAAAGTCCCAAAGTCCCAAAGTCCCAAAGTCCCAAAGTCCCAAAGTCCCAAAGTCCCAAAGTCCCAAAGTCCCAAAGTCCCAAAGTCCCAAAGTCCCAAAGTCCCAAAGTCCCAAAGTCCCAAAGTCCCAAAGTCCCAAAGTCCCAAAGTCCCAAAGTCCCAAAGTCCCAAAGTCCCAAAGTCCCAAAGTCCCAAAGTCCCAAAGTCCCAAAGTCCCAAAGTCCCAAAGTCCCAAAGTCCCAAAGTCCCAAAGTCCCAAAGTCCCAAAGTCCCAAAGTCCCAAAGTCCCAAAGTCCCAAAGTCCCAAAGTCCCAAAGTCCCAAAGTCCCAAAGTCCCAAAGTCCCAATGTCCCAAAGTCCAAAAGTCCAAAAGTCCAAAAGTCCAAAAGTCCAAAACTCGACGTTTCGGCTATGTTACAATAGCCGTGGTCACGAGTAGACTGGGGAATGCAGCGGGCGTCATCCTCTTGTACCGTTGATCTTACAGGTACCCACATATTAGTTTATCAATAACAGTCATTAGGGTCGCGACACACTACACTCACGATATCCGAACGAACGTTAGGCGGTTTTTCGCGACACTTACACATCTTCACTACAGGGTTCCATGTGGACGAAAGTTTATATCCCCCCTCACGGTTGAAATTGTTGTGATGCTTCTTAATTTCAACCGCTTCACGAACAATCCTCGGGTAATATCGGTGTTCAGTGGACAAAACTCCCGGTGCATGCAACTCCATCCAGTGATTTGACCCCGATAGTAAGCAAGTATAACTAATATAATGTGTAGTGCAAGTCGTGTGAGTTTAAAAACATTATTAGATCTTATACAATAAGAAAAACTGGTCAACCTGCCCCATGCTTGGGGTAGGTTGACTATTTGCCTGGGGTAAGTTGACCTATGGACTTGTAAAGGCAAAATCTACGAGGAAGTAGGATAAAGGGCAACATACATAAAAAAAAAATAATTGCGTGTACTTAGTGTACACACGTAAGAAGTGAAACTTCTTCATAAACTTAATTTTCACCTCACCTTAAATTAAGTCAAAAAGTCCAAAAATCCAAAAGTCCGAAAGCCCAAAAGTCCAAAAGTCCAAAAGCCCAAAAGTCCAAAAGTCCAAAAGTCCAAAAGTCCAAAGTCCAAAGTCCAAAGTCCAAAGTCCAAAAGTCCAAAAGTCCAAAAGTCCCAAAGTCCCAAAGTCCAAAAGTCCAAAAGGCCAAAAGTCCAAAAGTCCAAAAGTCCAAAAGTCCAAAAGTCCCAAAGTCCCAAAGTCCCAAAGTCCCAAAGTCCCAAAGTCCCAAAGTCCCAAAGTCCCAAAGTCCCAAAGTCCCAAAGTCCCAAAGTCCCAAAGTCCCAAAGTCCCAAAGTCCCAAAGTCCCAAAGTCCCAAAGTCCCAAAGTCCCAAAGTCCCAAAGTCCCAAAGTCCCAAAGTCCCAAAGTCCCAAAGTCCCAAAGTCCCAAAGTCCCAAAGTCCCAAAGTCCCAAAGTCCCAAAGTCCCAAAGTCCCAAAGTCCCAAAGTCCCAAAGTCCAAAAGTCCAAAAGTCCAAAAGTCCAAAAGTCCAAAAGTCCAAAAGGCCAAAAATCCAAAAGTCACAAAGTCCCAAGGTCTCAAGGTCCCAAAGTCCCAAAGTCCCAAAGTCCCAAAGTCCCAAAGTCCCAAAGTTCAAAGTCCCAAAGTCCCAAAGTCCCAAAGTCCCAAAGTCCCAAAGTCCCAAAGTCCCAAAGTCCCAAAGTCCCAAAGTCCCAAAGTCCCAAAGTCCCAAAGTCCCAAAGTCCCAAAGTCCCAAAGTCCCAAAGTCCCAAAGTCCCAAAGTCCCAAAGTCCCAAAGTCCCAAAGTCCCAAAGTCCCAAAGTCCCAAAGTCCCAAAGTCCCAAAGTCCCAAAGTCCCAAAGTCCCAAAGTCCCAAAGTCCCAAAGTCCCAAAGTCCCAAAGTCCCAAAGTCCCAAAGTCCCAAAGTCCCAAAGTCCCAAAGTCCCAAAGTCCCAAAGTCCCAAAGTCCCAAAGTCCCAAAGTCCCAAAGTCCCAAAGTCCCAAAGTCCCAAAGTCCCAAAGTCCCAAAGTCCCAAAGTCCCAAAGTCCCAAAGTCCCAAAGTCCCAAAGTCCCAATGTCCCAAAGTCCAAAAGTCCAAAAGTCCAAAAGTCCAAAAGTCCAAAACTCGACGTTTCGGCTATGTTACAATAGCCGTGGTCACGAGTAGACTGGGGAATGCAGCGGGCGTCATCCTCTTGTACCGTTGATCTTACAGGTACCCACATATTAGTTTATCAATAACAGTCATTAGGGTCGCGACACACTACACTCACGATATCCGAACGAACGTTAGGCGGTTTTTCGCGACACTTACACATCTTCACTACAGGGTTCCATGTGGACGAAAGTTTATATCCCCCCTCACGGTTGAAATTGTTGTGATGCTTCTTAATTTCAACCGCTTCACGAACAATCCTCGGGTAATATCGGTGTTCAGTGGACAAAACTCCCGGTGCATGCAACTCCATCCAGTGATTTGACCCCGATAGTAAGCAAGTATAACTAATATAATGTGTAGTGCAAGTCGTGTGAGTTTAAAAACATTATTAGATCTTATACAATAAGAAAAACTGGTCAACCTGCCCCATGCTTGGGGTAGGTTGACTATTTGCCTGGGGTAAGTTGACCTATGGACTTGTAAAGGCAAAATCTACGAGGAAGTAGGATAAAGGGCAACATACATAAAAAAAAAATAATTGCGTGTACTTAGTGTACACACGTAAGAAGTGAAACTTCTTCATAAACTTAATTTTCACCTCACCTTAAATTAAGTCAAAAAGTCCAAAAATCCAAAAGTCCGCAAGCCCAAAAGTCCAAAAGTCCAAAAGCCCAAAAGTCCAAAAGTCCAAAAGTCCAAAAGTCCAAAGTCCAAAGTCCAAAGTCCAAAGTCCAAAAGTCCAAAAGTCCAAAAGTCCCAAAGTCCCAAAGTCCAAAAGTCCAAAAGGCCAAAAGTCCAAAAGTCCAAAAGTCCAAAAGTCCAAAAGTCCAAAAGTCCAAAAGTCCAAAAGTCCAAAAGTCCAAAAGTCCAAAAGTCCAAAAGTCCAAAAGTCCAAAAGTCCAAAAGTCCAAAAGTCCAAAAGTCCAAAAGTCCAAAAGTCCAAAAGTCCAAAAGTCCAAAAGTCCAAAAGTCCAAAAGTCCAAAAGTCCAAAAGTCCAAAAGTCCCAAAGTCCCAAAGACCCAAAGACCCAAAGACCCAAAGTACCAAAGTCCCAAAGACCCAAAGTACCAAGGTCCCATCCAAAAGTCCAAAAGTCCAAAAGTCCAAAAGGCCAAAAATCCAAAAGTCACAAAGTCCCAAAGTCCCAAGGTCTCAAGGTCCCAAAGTCCCAAAGTCCCAAAGTCCCAAAGTCCCAAAGTCCCAAAGTCCCAAAGTCCCAAAGTCCCAAAGTCCCAAAGTCCCAAAGTCCCAAAGTCCCAAAGTCCCAAAGTCCCAAAGTCCCAAAGTCCCAAAGTCCAAAAGTCCAAAAGTCCAAAAGTCCAAAAGTCCAAAAGTCCAAAAGGCCAAAAATCCAAAAGTCACAAAGTCCCAAGGTCTCAAGGTCCCAAAGTCCCAAAGTCCCAAAGTCCCAAAGTCCCAAAGTCCCAAAGTTCAAAGTCCCAAAGTCCCAAAGTCCCAAAGTCCCAAAGTCCCAAAGTCCCAAAGTCCCAAAGTCCCAAAGTCCCAAAGTCCCAAAGTCCCAAAGTCCCAAAGTCCCAAAGTCCCAAAGTCCCAAAGTCCCAAAGTCCCAAAGTCCCAAAGTCCCAAAGTCCCAAAGTCCCAAAGTCCCAAAGTCCCAAAGTCCCAAAGTCCCAAAGTCCCAAAGTCCCAAAGTCCCAAAGTCCCAAAGTCCCAAAGTCCCAAAGTCCCAAAGTCCCAAAGTCCCAAAGTCCCAAAGTCCCAAAGTCCCAAAGTCCCAAAGTCCCAAAGTCCCAAAGTCCCAAAGTCCCAAAGTCCCAAAGTCCCAAAGTCCCAAAGTCCCAAAGTCCCAAAGTCCCAAAGTCCCAAAGTCCCAAAGTCCCAAAGTCCCAATGTCCCAAAGTCCAAAAGTCCAAAAGTCCAAAAGTCCAAAAGTCCAAAACTCGACGTTTCGGCTATGTTACAATAGCCGTGGTCACGAGTAGACTGGGGAATGCAGCGGGCGTCATCCTCTTGTACCGTTGATCTTACAGGTACCCACATATTAGTTTATCAATAACAGTCATTAGGGTCGCGACACACTACACTCACGATATCCGAACGAACGTTAGGCGGTTTTTCGCGACACTTACACATCTTCACTACAGGGTTCCATGTGGACGAAAGTTTATATCCCCCCTCACGGTTGAAATTGTTGTGATGCTTCTTAATTTCAACCGCTTCACGAACAATCCTCGGGTAATATCGGTGTTCAGTGGACAAAACTCCCGGTGCATGCAACTCCATCCAGTGATTTGACCCCGATAGTAAGCAAGTATAACTAATATAATGTGTAGTGCAAGTCGTGTGAGTTTAAAAACATTATTAGATCTTATACAATAAGAAAAACTGGTCAACCTGCCCCATGCTTGGGGTAGGTTGACTATTTGCCTGGGGTAAGTTGACCTATGGACTTGTAAAGGCAAAATCTACGAGGAAGTAGGATAAAGGGCAACATACATAAAAAAAAAATAATTGCGTGTACTTAGTGTACACACGTAAGAAGTGAAACTTCTTCATAAACTTAATTTTCACCTCACCTTAAATTAAGTCAAAAAGTCCAAAAATCCAAAAGTCCGAAAGCCCAAAAGTCCAAAAGTCCAAAAGCCCAAAAGTCCAAAAGTCCAAAAGTCCAAAAGTCCAAAGTCCAAAGTCCAAAGTCCAAAGTCCAAAAGTCCAAAAGTCCAAAAGTCCCAAAGTCCCAAAGTCCAAAAGTCCAAAAGGCCAAAAGTCCAAAAGTCCAAAAGTCCAAAAGTCCAAAAGTCCCAAAGTCCCAAAGTCCCAAAGTCCCAAAGTCCCAAAGTCCCAAAGTCCCAAAGTCCCAAAGTCCCAAAGTCCCAAAGTCCCAAAGTCCCAAAGTCCCAAAGTCCCAAAGTCCCAAAGTCCCAAAGTCCCAAAGTCCCAAAGTCCCAAAGTCCCAAAGTCCCAAAGTCCCAAAGTCCCAAAGTCCCAAAGTCCCAAAGTCCCAAAGTCCCAAAGTCCCAAAGTCCCAAAGTCCCAAAGTCCCAAAGTCCCAAAGTCCCAAAGTCCCAAAGTCCAAAAGTCCAAAAGTCCAAAAGTCCAAAAGTCCAAAAGTCCAAAAGGCCAAAAATCCAAAAGTCACAAAGTCCCAAGGTCTCAAGGTCCCAAAGTCCCAAAGTCCCAAAGTCCCAAAGTCCCAAAGTCCCAAAGTTCAAAGTCCCAAAGTCCCAAAGTCCCAAAGTCCCAAAGTCCCAAAGTCCCAAAGTCCCAAAGTCCCAAAGTCCCAAAGTCCCAAAGTCCCAAAGTCCCAAAGTCCCAAAGTCCCAAAGTCCCAAAGTCCCAAAGTCCCAAAGTCCCAAAGTCCCAAAGTCCCAAAGTCCCAAAGTCCCAAAGTCCCAAAGTCCCAAAGTCCCAAAGTCCCAAAGTCCCAAAGTCCCAAAGTCCCAAAGTCCCAAAGTCCCAAAGTCCCAAAGTCCCAAAGTCCCAAAGTCCCAAAGTCCCAAAGTCCCAAAGTCCCAAAGTCCCAAAGTCCCAAAGTCCCAAAGTCCCAAAGTCCCAAAGTCCCAAAGTCCCAAAGTCCCAAAGTCCCAAAGTCCCAAAGTCCCAAAGTCCCAAAGTCCCAAAGTCCCAAAGTCCCAAAGTCCCAAAGTCCCAAAGTCCCAAAGTCCCAATGTCCCAAAGTCCAAAAGTCCAAAAGTCCAAAAGTCCAAAAGTCCAAAACTCGACGTTTCGGCTATGTTACAATAGCCGTGGTCACGAGTAGACTGGGGAATGCAGCGGGCGTCATCCTCTTGTACCGTTGATCTTACAGGTACCCACATATTAGTTTATCAATAACAGTCATTAGGGTCGCGACACACTACACTCACGATATCCGAACGAACGTTAGGCGGTTTTTCGCGACACTTACACATCTTCACTACAGGGTTCCATGTGGACGAAAGTTTATATCCCCCCTCACGGTTGAAATTGTTGTGATGCTTCTTAATTTCAACCGCTTCACGAACAATCCTCGGGTAATATCGGTGTTCAGTGGACAAAACTCCCGGTGCATGCAACTCCATCCAGTGATTTGACCCCGATAGTAAGCAAGTATAACTAATATAATGTGTAGTGCAAGTCGTGTGAGTTTAAAAACATTATTAGATCTTATACAATAAGAAAAACTGGTCAACCTGCCCCATGCTTGGGGTAGGTTGACTATTTGCCTGGGGTAAGTTGACCTATGGACTTGTAAAGGCAAAATCTACGAGGAAGTAGGATAAAGGGCAACATACATAAAAAAAAAATAATTGCGTGTACTTAGTGTACACACGTAAGAAGTGAAACTTCTTCATAAACTTAATTTTCACCTCACCTTAAATTAAGTCAAAAAGTCCAAAAATCCAAAAGTCCGAAAGCCCAAAAGTCCAAAAGTCCAAAAGCCCAAAAGTCCAAAAGTCCAAAAGTCCAAAAGTCCAAAGTCCAAAGTCCAAAGTCCAAAGTCCAAAAGTCCAAAAGTCCAAAAGTCCCAAAGTCCCAAAGTCCAAAAGTCCAAAAGGCCAAAAGTCCAAAAGTCCAAAAGTCCAAAAGTCCAAAAGTCCAAAAGTCCAAAAGTCCAAAAGTCCAAAAGTCCAAAAGTCCAAAAGTCCAAAAGTCCAAAAGTCCAAAAGTCCAAAAGTCCAAAAGTCCAAAAGTCCAAAAGTCCAAAAGTCCAAAAGTCCAAAAGTCCAAAAGTCCAAAAGTCCAAAAGTCCAAAAGTCCAAAAGTCCAAAAGTCCAAAAGTCCAAAAGTCCAAAAGTCCAAAAGTCCAAAAGTCCCAAAGTCCCAAAGACCCAAAGACCCAAAGACCCAAAGTACCAAAGTCCCAAAGACCCAAAGTACCAAGGTCCCATCCAAAAGTCCAAAAGTCCAAAAGTCCAAAAGGCCAAAAATCCAAAAGTCACAAAGTCCCAAAGTCCCAAGGTCTCAAGGTCCCAAAGTCCCAAAGTCCCAAAGTCCCAAAGTCCCAAAGTCCCAAAGTCCCAAAGTCCCAAAGTCCCAAAGTCCCAAAGTCCCAAAGTCCCAAAGTCCCAAAGTCCCAAAGTCCCAAAGTCCCAAAGTCCCAAAGTCCCAAAGTCCCAAAGTCCCAAAGTCCCAAACTCCCAAAGTCCCAAAGTCCCAAAGTCCCAAAGTCCAAAAGTCCAAAAGTCCAAAAGTCCAAAAGTCCAAAAGTCCAAAAGTCCAAAAGTCCAAAAGTCCAAAAGTCCCAAAGTCCCAAAGACCCAAAGTACCAAGGTCCCATCCAAAAGTCCAAAAGTCCAAAAGTCCAAAAGTCCCAAAGTCCCAAAGTCCCAAAGTCCCAAAGTCCCAAAGTTCCAAAGTCCCAAAGACCCAAAGTACCAATGTCCCATCCAAAAGTCCAAAAGTCCAAAAGCCCAAAAGTCCAAAAGTCTAAAAGTCCAAAAACCCTTAAATGACATGCTATCCCTGGATAAAGTACTCTTAATTCGAATCCACCGTGGTGGGGAACAGAACAAAGATGGCGCGTAACCAAAAATCGTGACGTGACGTGACGCAAATTTTTTTCCAACGCCGATAAAGAAGTTTCACTTCAAAGAACTGGCAGTTGTTAAGCCAAGTTGAAGGCCTTTTAGGCGGCTTGAAGAATTTCAACAGCAGGTTATCACAACGTACGCTTGTCCATCTCAACACGGCAGTACGGCTCACCACCTATTAAATAAATAAATAAATATTCACCGACATCTCACACAACGCTATCTGATCTCAAAGTAAGCTAGGAATAACCTGCTTGTGTTATGGGTATCAGACCACGGATATTAATACTTATATACTTTTAAATAGATACATAATATACATAGAAACACCCAGACTCTATGACGCGGGACAAATTTTAAAAAGGTGAAATGTGGGCATATGCCCACATTTCACCTTTTTGGTAAAGTGACCCTTCACCCCCACCATAACATCCCCCTTAACCCAACCATCTTAACTCGCCATCTTCCCCCCCCCCCATCGTCACCCCCACCTTAACCCCCCCCCCCCCTAAGCCCCACATTAACCCCCCACCACCTTAACCCCCAACGTAAGCCTCCCCCCCACCTGAACCCATTACGAAACAACATTACAGGACTACCAAAAAAACAGCGGCCACTAGCCCGTCACATAATACACGACTAGGTAGATATACACGATATAGGTCGATAGAACCGGCGAGCGAACATCGGTCGACCAGTACACTTCTACCGGTCTTACAATAGAGCTCTAGTGACTACGCGACTCCTAAAATTGACAAATTGTACCGACGACCTTATATTTTGCCACGATTTCTATTCTATTCTGACGCGATTGAAATAGCAGACTTGGCCCCCAGATGGACCGACGACCAGGGGGCCGAGTCTGCTATTTTCCATCAAAAAGCCGGTCCAGTGCGATTCTATTACGATATTAAAGCGATTGGTCCTAAATCTGCTAGTCGCGTAAATCTTGTCTATCGCCACTATAGAACATCGATAGAATATAAATAGAATCGCAAAAGCAGAGACAAGGGCTTTATTTTGGTTGTTTTGACTCTTGTCAGTCAGTACTATGGTAATAGTAGGTGTTTTTTAGGTTATTTACAAATTACTTAGACTTAAAAGAGACTTTTGTAGAGAATTACGATTTAAAATTGTGAACTTTACCTATAAACAAACGTGAACTTTATAAACGGCTTCAAAGCAAAGAGTGACAGTGTTATCCAGAAGAACTATCAATCAAATCAGCCTATCGCAGTCCACTGCTGGACGTAGGCCTTTGCCAGTTTACGCCACAATTCACGGTCCTGCGCCTTCTGCATTCAGTCCCAGCCTACGACCGTTACCAGGGTCGTCGGTCCATCTAACGGGTGGTACCCCACGGTTGCCGAGACGCGGTTGGAAGAACTATATCCTAGAAATTTGAGACAAAACTCAATTGTAAAAAACTGGTCCAGCAATGAATTTGATTTTGAAGAAAGGGCTTTGGATGCTAAAATTCATAGAATAAACGGAGGAGACTGTATATTTTCATATACATAATTATCACAGCAGTTTATTCAAGTCTTCTACAAATACATCTTTACAGAAAAAATATTGAACAATAACCTCATGATAACTCAAGATTGTGAATACTTAGTGAAAGTTTTTATCTACAAACAACTACTCTGTGAAAGTTGGTTTTTAAATTGATTAACACTAGTGTACCTAACTACTCAACGGACTTAAAAAGTTATTTCATCATTGTGAAATCAGGGTATTCCACAGCAACTATGTGATATAGCCAAACAATCTCAATACAGACAGCTTTTATTAGTGCCCGTGTGTGATAGATAATATGATGGATAGTAAAAATAAATATGCTATCATTTTGTTAATACTCAAGGAAGCTGAGCAGTGATAATTTTAATAAATCTTGTATTTACTGGCATGTATGGGTTCATAGTATGACACAGGTAAAGCCGTCAACTACAGCTAGTATGTTGGATTATGAAAGAGTAATGTGCATGTACAGAGATCTTGGCCATCCAAGCCTGCCATGATGAGAAGCCACGCCTTCGATTCCAATGACCAATGCACTAGAGCTAGACTAATGTCAATTTGTTGTTTTGACTGGCCTCATGGTTACTACTCTAACCACTAACATGTAACTCACATACTAACTGTAACTCTAATGTGTAGTCAGGTACTCCCTGTCTACGGATTCGGAGGTTGTGGGTTCGATTCCCACCCAGGACAAATCTCTTTGAGTGATGATCATATTGCTTTGTTGTGTCTGGGTGTAATTTATCTATAATAAGTATGTATATAGAAATATAAGTATGTCTATCAGGCGTCTAGATCCCATAGCACAAGGTTATAGCTTAGTTTGGGCTAGACGGTGTTGTGTGAGAATGTCCAACAACAATATTTCTATTAATACCTCCTCAAAATGAAATTGGGTAAGGCCTAGGTCTGAGCATAGTGGTAGACTGTAATAGGGTTATTTGATAGCTTATTTTGGATTTGGAAACATTAAAAATGATGAAATATGGAAAAATATTTTTAATATTCATATTTTACAATTATTGTTTTTACATTATCTTCATCTTGCCAAAAATACTATTGTAATAGCCACGCTGCTTGAAGATCAGGGTTAACACTTCAATTTTCAACTCGAGTATCCTGAAATAGATTACAATACAATTAGTTTTATTTCAACTATTGCAAGCTTGTGAATTATGATTGATGATTAAAAAGTGATTTCAAGATGTTGTTAAAAGGAAATGAGATTTATCTGATAGAAATATTAAATGACTGTGATTTACTGTGATTTTAAGTGTCAAAAATTGATTTAAATAAATAATTTTACCAATTTTGTCAACTCTTATTTACCCACCTCATGTTTCCATGGCCATTGTGAGTTCTTCTTCTAAAGGAGAGATAGGAAGTACTACAGATGTTTTATAACACAGTTATGCCATGCACAACATGCATTAACAATCTTCCCTGCTATTTTGAGACCATAATGTAATGACTGTACTCACAGCAAACATCTGAAATTAACATAAAAAGGTAAGGACTAAATCATCTTCACCAAGCTTGATGATCTGAATCACATTTATTAGGGACGGAGGAGCACTGTGAGTTGACCAGTTTTGTATCAGCATTGTTAGATGTGAATGTGACTATCATCGGGCAGCTCTCCAACCAACCCAGTCCTTCTCCGTCGGTGTACTGGTGCACTAGGTACTTGCCAGTTACTTTAAATTTGGAACCGGAAGATAGTTTGAAAACTCAGAATTTAAATGATCTGTTAGAATATTGACCAATTAGTAATGAAGTCTCATACTCCCATCAACACTACTTACAGGTGGGGTTTGCTTGGAATGGTACCCTACAGTAGAGTTCAAAAAGTGATTGATTTTTTATTTATACCTAAGTACCTATACTCTAATATTCCCATTTAACACCTAACTTATTTCAGTTTCTTGAGAGTTTATAGGTATATAAGTCATTAGGGATGCCTATGTAATTTAAAACCTGCAGTCTATACCAATATTATTAGGTATGAGGAAAGATTAGGATGTTTGTTTGTTTGCATCGGAATAGGCTCCAAAACTTCTGGACCGATTAATAAATTCTTTCAGTGTTGGGAAGCTAGACTCTTCCCGGTGAACATAGGCTATATTTTAGTCTCATATTCCCTTGGGAACAGGAGCTATGTGGGTGAAACGGTGACAATATGCTGTGCACCCGGGTAAACTGGGTATTTTAAATGTTCATAAAAACTGTAAAAAACAATTAAGTATATTGGGAATTGAGTGTACATAGGTAAGTACCTATGTGCTAAAACAATAATAACTACCTACTGTAAGTACTAGAAATGTGACCTGTATTTTAGATATGAGTGATTGTAAAGAATATTGGACAGTACTTACAGAAAATAGATGCATGTCAATTGCACACATGTCTTCATACTATTTTGCTGATCTTGTTGAGTAGGCTACTTGGAATAGTCGCCATCTATGTATCTATAACTAATAAAGTTCATTGACCCTGCGACAATGGCTCACTCACAGCAAATTCACTTTTTGGAGACTCATTAAAGCACTACGACCATCCAATGTACTATAATACAATAGGTACAACAATTTATTATGTTCCACGTTCTTCCATGAGGCTCTTTATGGTCTTGTTTTGTAGGTGAAATAAATAAAGTCCGCTTCGGATAAAATGCTGTCTCACAATTGATCAATCTTCATCATTTTGATGTAAATTGTAAACTTGCTTCTATTTAGTTTATCTGCAAATTGATTAATTTAAACAATAATATTGTATGTATACCGGACGAAAATAACCAGGCTCGCACTTTCTATTTTTAGCTGTCAAACATTAATTACCCGACTAGGTACCAAAACAAATCCCATCAAATATTAGCAGACTACGCATAAATGTCAAATACACTGGCGATTCTATCGAGAGGCCATCGGTCGACCATAATCGCACTTCAATAGAAACAAGATAGAAGCTATCGAGTTAGCGAATACGAAAACTGTCAAATTGTACCGATGAGCTTCTATTTTGCTACGATATCTATTCTATTCTGATGCGATTGCAATAGCAGACTCGGCCCCCTGGTAAAGGTCGCAGGCTGGGACTGGATGCGAAAGGTATATGGCCGTGTACTGTGGCGTGAACTGGGAGAGGCCTTTTCAAAAGCATATTTTCAAAAATAATGTTGTGTGATTTTTTTGTAAAAGAAAACATTCACGCAATATTATCTATAATCTGTTCCACATCATAATTATACATAATCTAACCACTCTGGCATAGTTATTGCATTTCCAATGCATAACAATATCACAAAAATTGTAGTAATTTTCTGCTTAGTCACACTGAAATGGAAGCAGGCCAATTCGGGTAGCAATTTATTTATTTGGTATCGCGTCCTTTGTTGTTGGAGGCCGTAGCTTTCAGGCGAGCCTCATTGACTTCTATTCAACGGAGTCAATAATTTTATGGTAAATTGGTGGGAAAGAGAACTGTTTGTTTATTTGTTACTTCATTACAAAATGAAAGCTTAAGCTGCTTCATTATTTGTGAAACATCTGTTGCGGCTGTTGAAATTTTGATTATGATTACAGAATGGTTATAACGCACTGGTCTTGCCACCTTTATACAATTACTCGAGACCAAAACCACTACAGACAAAGTGTGGGTATGAATTTTGCCTCTGCCTCTCTCGAGGTATAGATATGTGCTCTTCACATGAGTGGAATCAAACAGCGGAAAGGAATTTCGTGGTTTTTTTTAATGAGATGAGGATTGTAACTTTGCAAGTTTATCGGGCCCTTATATCTTCAAGACCAGGCTTGTCTTTCAGGTGGTGCAACAGTTGACCTATCGTCGGGGTGGTGTTGCAAGTAATGGGTAGGGAGTTAGAAAGTACTTATAGAAAACGACACTTTTAATATTCCACAATATTATTATTATAAACCTGACCGGTTTCGCATCACAGCATTTTCGAGGGTCTAGATGGAAAGACAAGGTAGTACTACCTTTGTGGAACATTGTGGAACAGTACAAGTGTCGTTTTCAATATGTGCAGCAAGTTCCATCAAGTGCCGTCAATTAACAGTATAAATAATCAGTTAGAAAGTAGTCACTCCCAAGTAGTCACACAAATGTTGGAAATAAAAGACTCATTTTTAGATTATTTATTTATTCATTTATTTATTTAAAAGACTATGTAACCGGAAGAAAAATAAGATACGAAAAAGAATTTAAAAATCCTTGATCGGCCAAGTTAAATGTAAGATTCGCTTTGTTTTTGGCAGTTTTTAACACTCTTGTCAAGTCAAAGGGGAGATCGGATTTTTGAAATTCTATATGAGTTTTAGGCAGACTTTGAACCAGTGTGTATTATTTTGATAATAATAATAAATGTAGTGGATAACTGGTTTCAGACGAAGTATGTATTCATACCCCGCTTTTCCGATCTTGGTCTAATTTGATAGAACTCTCAAGAGCAATTACAAAGTAACTGCAAGCAAATGAAGTTGTTTGTATCTGACATAAATTATCTTCAACCCTTTTCATAAAAATAAAGTTACATAATATAATAGTTCCATGTTTTATAAGTAACAAATAGTTTGACAAAAGTTTGAAGAAAAACTCGTTCGTGCGGCTTAAACTTCGTGGGAACTGAAGGGTGGTATGTAAATCAAATTTGCGAGTCTTTTATACTTGGTGACAGTTTATGTGGGAAAATTTTGTAAATCGGGAAAATATATTTTGCTGGTATGATGTATTATGAATGTATATTTCTTGGAAGTAATAAGCTTTTGGCAAGTTCAAAGACGTGAAATAAAAGAAGATATACATAACACAAGCAGGTTACTCCTAGCTTACTTTGGGATCAGATAGCGTTGTGTGAAATGTCCGTGAATATTTATTTATTTATTTATATTTATTTAGATATCTTTTTAGGATTTCGTAAACAAAGTGTAAGAACGCGACACTATTCATGAGACTTCACCGTCCGTCTGTCTGTCAGTCACAAATCTGTATCTCAAGAACCATGATAGCTAAAGAGCTGGCATTTTTACAGATGATAATTATATTCCTGTTGCGACTGTAACAATAAAATTCTGTCTGTCCGTCCCGGGGTTGATTCTCAGGAACCGTGATAGCTAGAGAGCTGAATTTATCACAGATTATGTATTTCTGTTGCCGCTATATCAAAATAAACTCAGTTTAAAAGGGAGCCCCATTTTTAAAAGAGTTTATTTTGATACAATAAATGTGATTTTTTGGCGTTTTTGAGGCACTGAACCCTGTGCGCAGCTCTGACTTCCACTTGGCCGGTTTTTTTAGGACATAAGGTAGCCTTTTTTTTTGTATAGCGTAAGGGAAAATCCTCATGGATGCTATGCCGGACTCCTACCGACTAAAAAACCTCACGTAACGCACAACAGCCTATGGTTAGGAGCCCCGGGTAAGCCCTCGGAAGGATGTCCCAGGACTCCCAACAGACCCACAGCCGCCTCTACGGCCACGCTCAGGGGGTGGTTCGGGTGCTATCCCGCGTATTTGGGGGTTTCGGGTGTGATCCCGCTTCTAATTGGGGGCGTTCGTGAGTTCCTCACGTCACGCTGCCGTCATGGGCCTGCTCCTGTAAGGACGGTGAGCCGCCTTCTCACCGTCCTCAGGCCCCAGGTCATGGAGGCCGATAGTCCTCGGCGAAGACACGTCGGCGGCGCCCGAGCCGCCGACTGCGGTACTCGGGTGGGAGAGTTCTCTCCCGTTCCCGCCCCGCCGCCTCTTTCACGAGCATGACCTGCTCGCAGAAAGAGGCGGCGCAGTCCCATTTACTCCCGCTGGAGAGCATGGCTCGCACCATGGTCTCGAGCGAGAGAGTGTCCACGTCCAGACCCACCACGAGGACCTGGCGCTGTTACGCCCACGCTGTGCACTCCACCAGCGTGTGGAGCGCCGTGTCATCGCTGAGGTCCTACATAAAGTAGCCTATGACATACTCCTGACTTTCATCCATCTGCATTTATCATCATACGTCAATCCATTTATAACTTACGACGGGAAAAAGGAGCAAACATACAATCACTATTTCCTTTATACAATACTAGTTGTGCTTTACGAAATACAACGAATCGCATAGCAACCATTGCACTTACTTACTCATATTTACATTAATTTCATGGTGGGAATCGAACCCACGACCTCGTGATTCGCAGTCTCACGATACTCTGTATATTGTACTACCAATGTAATAAATTAATTAAATCCGTATATTGACTTCAGCAACTTGAATTGAGTGGAGAGAAACCTTAGCAATCCAATATGTTCAATACTAACCGGCGGCGTGCACGGTTCTGCCCGCGTGAAAGTTTGTTCCCATTCCCGCTTCCCATGGCAACTTATTTCCGGCATAAAATTACACTATGATCTATCCCTATACCAAATTTCAGTCGGATCCGTTACGGAGTATTTACAGCGTGAAAGAGCAACAAATATCCACACTCACAAACTTTCTCAATTATAAATATTAAATAAGTTGTAAATTCATTCGCTCGCAGATACAGTCTAGCGTATACACGTTACTCGTTCAACCCGTACTTTGGAAGTAAAAATAGATCACCAACCTTTTGTTAGTTTTCATAGTGTACAACTTAACCATCAGAAAAGAAAAAATGAAGACTTGTGCAGCATGTAACACCCACTTTACTGACGGTGTTCAGTGTTCAAGTTGCAAGGGGGAGCTTGATTTCAGATGCGCAAGCATCTCCGAGTCAGGATGGAGAAAGCTGGGTGCTGAAAGACGTGTTCAGTGGAAATGCCCTAAGTGTAGGGTATCATCACCAGCACTTAAAACGGATCAGCCGAGCACATTGGACACCATCCTTTTGGAAATCCGGGCCATGAAACGCCAGTTAGAAAGCTTACCCATTTTGGTGGAAGACATTCAGGCTGTCAAGATGGAACTTGTCGAGTTGAAGGAAGCTTACGCCCATTGCCATGAGAAAATCGAGGACTATGGTAACAGAATTGCAAATCTCGAAGCGAGAGCTGCTGATTTTGACAAAATTATAGACACGTTTGATTCGATGCAAGTGGATATTCAAAAACACAAATATGATCTCTCAGCATATGAACAACGTTCTCGGTTGAATAACGTTGAGATTAAGGGAGTTCCTGTAAAAAAAGACGAAAACTTGTTTTCAATTTTGGACGCCATAAGTCATAAAATAAGCTACGTGTGTCAGAAAAGTCAAATAAACTATATCTCCAGAGTTCCTATTCACAATTCCAATGAAAAGTTGATCATAGTAAGCTTTCTCAATAGGTGTGTAAAGGAGGATTTTATAGCGGCTGCACGCTTGGTAAAGGATTTGTCGGGTATTCAGGGAAGTCATCGCATTTATGTCAATGATCATTTAAGTGTGGACTCTAAAAAGCTACTAACGAAGACCAAAGTAATTAGTAAGGAGAAGAAGTATGAATTTGTATGGGTGAAACACGGAAAAATTCATGTACGTAAATCTAATACTTGTAAATCGTTTGTTATCCGTAATGAGAATGATTTAAACAAAATAATTTAAAATGGCAATTAATCAAATTTTCAACCTCAGTTAGTTTCATTGCATTATTTTATTACAAAAGGTTTGGCGCCTATGCTACTTTACCAAACCGGATACCCCGGTATTGTTTGTGTGATGCGATCTATTGTGTTGGTTATCGCACCGACAACTTTAGAGCGCATGCGCTTAAAAATATAGTTAGCCTAATGGTTATGCCAGCGCCGCGTAGAAATAAGTGTTGCTTATTTATTTATTTATTTATTTATTTATTAAGATTTACCAACATTTAATACACTGATACAAGCTTCAGGAGTTACATTAAATACGTTTTTAAAACAAGTGTAACAAACAATTATAGGTAAATACAGCATGCTATATTAAACTAGGTAGGTACCTACACTTAAACTTAAAAAAAACAATTTTGACAATTATTAATAGGATAATTCGAAACATAGAGAAGGTAGTTCAAGGAACCAATTAGTGATTTTCACTTCTATAATATTCCATTAGTGTGAATCGAAACTTGGTTAGCGAGTCTGCATGGATATCTACAAGAGCACTTGTTTGATTTGCCAACCTAGAGAACCTTGGGATTGGGGAGTTAGCCCCATAAGCTGTTCTGCGTAATGGAGGGTAGAAGGGTGTGACGCAGTTACGAGGGTATCTAGCCGGTACTCGAATATTGATCTTACCTAATAATTGTGGGCAACTAAAGTAGCTATGCAATAGCTTATACATAAAGATGTTGTCAAGGAGATCCCTACGATCTGACAATGATATCAGTCCACATTTCTTGAGCTTTGAACAGTATGTGACTCTTTTCTTAGTCTTTAAATTTTTGTACGACAAATGCCATAAGAACCTTTTTTGAATACGTTCCAAGCGCATCGAGTGAACAGCGAAATGAGGTCTCCAGACTACGCTGCAGTACTCCAAGATACTGCGGACCAGACTATTGTACAATAGTATTTTAGGTTTACAACTGCGGAAAATTTTTGCGTTACGTATCACGAAACCTAGCATTTTAGACGCTCGTTTAATTATGCTTTCCACGTGGGGAACAAATGTTAGCTTCCTATCCATGATTACCCCGAGATCTTTTATTTGTTCAACTTCCTGTATCTGCTCATTGTCTATGAAGTAGTTGCAGTCTAATAGATTAACCTTCCTAGAAAATTTGATATGATAACACTTTTGGGTGTTAAGTTGCATCCCATTTTGATCACACCATACACACAATCTGTTGAGATCATCCTGAAGTAATGAGACATCGGCCAGAGATTCTACTATTCTGCCAAACTTCAGGTCATCCGCATAAATATAACTCTCGGAGAAATGTAGACATGTTGGAAGGTCATTGACAAAGAAATTAAACAAAATAGGGCCAATATGGGAACCTTGAGGTACACCGGAAGTAACGCCTCGAGTACTTGATTCAAAACCGTTCACAACTACCGAGAAACTACGTTCATGGAGATATGACTGTAGCCACTTCAGTAAGGTGCCTGAAATACCATACATCGATAGCTTCTGAAGAAGAATCTTATGCGGAACGCGGTCAAATGCCTTACTAAAGTCAGTATATATAACGTGGAATTGTTTGCCAGAGTCCATAGCTTCGGTAAGGGTCTCTGTAAACGCAACTAAGTTTGTACTAGTAGATCTAGATGTGACAAATCCATGTTGGCTGGGGTTGACATATAAGTTAAAGTGTTTGTTTATGAAGGGACACACTTGAGACTCAAAAACTTTTGCGAATGTTGACAGTATTGAGATAGGTCGGTAATTAGTGACAGTATCGTCCTTGTCTGACTTATGGATGGGGACTATTTTAGCTTTCTTCCACTCTGTTGGAAAGATTCCAGTTGTTAAAGATTTGTTAAAAATCATCAGCAAGGGTGTAACGAGTTGTTCAGCACATGATACGATAAAAACGGGTGGTATGCCATCTGGACCCGCTCCTTTACCACAATCCAGATTCTTCAATTTTGACAACAAGCTATCGTACTGAATGACAGGGGGTATCAAATCGAGACCCAAGTTATGCAAGTTAGTTAGGTAGTTAGATGAGTCGACTACGTTAGTATTATTTATGCCAGTATAAACCGATGAGAAATATGAGGCGAACATCTCACATATATGGGTGCCATCTGAAGCAGTCTCATGGCCATTTGTCATTGTCAGCGGGTAAGATCTTGCTTACTTGCTTGTTCGAGTACCGGGAGCAATTGGAATGTTATTATAAGCGTAGCCAATTCTTACTCTCTAATTATTTATTGCATTGTAATATTTTACAATTTTTGTCTGTTATTAGGTTATTGTGATTATAGCTTTGACTTGGCTATAGTTAGGAAAAGTTTGTATGTATTTATTTTCATGAAGATAGCATCATTTAATAGTGTAAATTGTTCAATCATAAAATATCAGAACATGTGTAATTTAACTGTCAAAGCGACGGCCCGTTGCCGGAGAATTGCAGATTGTATGAAAATTGCATGGTTTGTTCAGAATCGCTGTATCCTTATTTTTGTGTGGTTCAACGTAAGATATTATAAGACTACTATTTTTTATTCTTTGTATAGAACTGGCTTTTATAGTGTTTGCTTAACAGGCCAAGCATATTGTCATAATTGGAATTGCGTCTTGCTTGCGGTTGTGGGAGCGACAATGTATTTTGTTGATGGGTCGAGTTTACCTTTGGATATTATGCATTCATGTAATATAAAAAGGTTTACTGTGTATAGTGTATTAGAGTCTAGAGATCTAGTGTATCGAACTCATATTTACAAATTTCAGCTGGTATCTAAACTCATTGCAATGTATATTAATTGCAACTTTATGATAGGTCTATATGCTGATTTTGAATGCTATATCAATGGTTGATACAAATAAACAATTTTTAAGCATTTATTATCAAAATGTACGTGGACTGCGAACCAAAACAAATGCATTCTATAGCCAGATGTTAACTTGCACGTATGATATAATTATTCTAACTGAGACATGGCTAATCGATGGTATTTTGAACTCTGAGCTCTTTGATGATCGGTTTATTGTCTGGCGACGCGATCGGGACTATGACTTAACTGACCAGACTAAGGGTGGTGGCGTACTCATAGCAACGCGTAGGGAATTGTCGGTTATTTCTCAGCCTTTGTTCCACACCACGGCGGAGGACCTGTGGATAAGCGTACGCCTAAAGAAATCACACTCACAATTGTGGACTAACCTATTCATTTGTGTTCTGTACCTGTGTGAACAGAACAATGGGTTATCTTTTTCATCACAACTGTCAAACTTTCTGACTCAACTAAATCAGTCGATCATATCTCATCCAACCACGGAGTTCCTGGTCGTTGGCGACTTCAACATGAGTGACATCAAATGGTTACCTTCGGGTAATATGACGTTTATGCCTAGTAACTACACCTCGCGAGACGAATGTTTGTTGATAGATGAGCTGTATATCTCTAACTTAGATCAATATAATGGAATAGTCAACCATCAAAACAAAATATTAGACCTAATTTTCTCAAGCATCGCTGTCAAGGTGCATAAATGTTCAGAGTCTTTAGTTGCCAACGACCGCCTTCATCCAGGACTTTTAATTGACATGGATTTGGTAGATATACCTTGGCTCGCACAAAAACCGCGAACTCAATATCTGTTTGATAGGGGTGACTATGATTCTATTAATAGAGACATCGATTTTTTGGACTGGGAAGGGGAACTTTCTCGTCGTTTATTGGATGAGGCTGTAATATTCTTTAATAAGACAATGTTAGATTTGCACAATAAATATATTCCCCTGAAAACTTCGAAATCTAAGGGTTATCCACCGTGGTATAGTTCGGCCCTTATTAAAACAATTAAAGAAAAATATAAATATCACAAAAAAATTAAAAAATATGCCAATATATCTGATAAAATTACATTTAAGTATCTTCGTAAAAAGGTTAAGACCCTAGAAACAACTTGCTATCAAAATTATATCGAACTTACAGAAAATTCAATTAAAAATAATCCTAATTACTTTTGGACCTTCGTAAAAAAGCGAAACAACACAAATGCTGTACCTAGCTCACTAAAATTTAATGACGAGGTTTTAACATCAGGCGAAAGTATTTGTGAAGCCTTCTCTTCCTATTTCTACACCACTTTTCTTAGCCCAATGTCCTCGACTAATACTCCTGCTCCTGGCATCTACCCAGACGTGACTAATAGCTCAGAAACAATTAACAACATTTCTAAGATAGATATTAATACACGGGAGGTCATGAATATGTTGGCGCAGCTTGACTCGACTAAAGCGGCAGGCCCAGATGGTTTGTCAGCGAAGTTTCTAATTAGATGTGCATCCTCTATATCTAGACCAGTCTCACTGCTTTATAAAAAATCCATGTCTGAATGCACAATGCCCAGAATCTGGAAGTCAGCTTATATTACTCCAGTTCACAAAAAGGGCCCCAAGACAGAAATTACTAATTATCGTCCCATATCCAAGCTATGCATAATCGCTAAAGTTTTTGAAAAAATTGTGTATAAGCAGGTTTACTCCGCTCTGAAGCACTCACTCAGCGCCTTCCAACACGGCTTTCTTAAGGGACGATCTACAGTCACTAACCTAGTCTTGCTTAATGACTACATAACGGAGGCTATGGGTAATGGTAAACAGATGGATGTAGTATACACCGATTATAGTAAAGCTTTCGATCGCATAGATCATAGTAGGTTAATTCTGAGGCTTGGTAGCATGGGAGTGTGTGGGGACTTGTTGAGATGGTTCTCATCTTATATTAAAAATAGGTCGCAGGCAATAGTACTCTGTAACTACATGTCAGGTTGGGTCTCTGTACCAAGCGGTGTTCCGCAGGGCTCCTTACTTGGCCCGCTTCTTTTCATTATATATATTAATGACATAGATAAATGCTTTAAATCATCTCGCTTGTTAAGTTTTGCGGATGACATGAAAATTTTTACCACAATTTCTTCACATGAAGATATGGTTTCACTACAGACTGACCTGGATCGACTAGAAACGTATTGTAAGGACAATAAACTTGATCTGAATGCCAGCAAATGTTCAGTGGTGACCTTCACTCGCAAGCGTCAAGCTGTTCCCACTAGCTACAAACTTGGAGGCCACGCCTTAACACGTTCACGGACAGAAACCATTCCTAAAAAATTGTGATATGACACACAAATTTTCCATACAAAATAGTATCACGCCTGCGGACGGACTGCCACATTATTAGATTTTTCAAGTAAGTGTTGCGGCAGTAACGGCCAAAGACGTAAATAGTATCACGCCTGCGGACGGACTGCCACATTATTAGATTTTTCAAGTAAGTGTTGCGGCAGTAACGGCCAAAGACGTAATCGGTAGTAGGTAGATCACCCGGCCACAGAAGGAGTGTCACGACATGATGTCCTTCAATGTGTGCGTGAGAGACTTAACTTGTGTGTACGCGTCGGAGTGCTTGATGTGACACTAGCTGTCTGTATTACAGCCTAAAACGGCACAGAGTCACGCCGTTCCTATGTGTGTAATGAAAAATCTTCGGCTGTGAACGTAATTCCACTTTTGATACATTTAAAATCACCGGCTACAGCCGTAGTGCCATATTATGAGAGTCAGGATGTACGGTTCTCGACGTACTGTCCGTGAACGTGTTAACTAGGGACAATTTGGTTCGCGACCTAGGTGTGAACCATGACTCAAAACTGATGTTCGACGAGCACACTAGCATCATTGTAAAGAAGGCTTCTAAAGCATTGGGTTTCGTAATGAGGTTGTCCAAAATTTTCAGACATGCAAAAACATTAAAGATCTTGTACTGCTCTTTTGTAAGACCTCATTTGGAATACGCATCCCAGGTTTGGAACCCCTGCTATGAGAAATACATAGAGAGAATCGAATCTGTACAGAGAAGATTCATAAAATATCTCTGTTACCACCAAAGGATTCCGTATAGCTCCGATAACTACCTAAAGTTGTGTAAACGGTTCCATATTCTGCCACTTTCTGATCGCCGAGAGATCGCGGACTGTGTGTTTTTGCTTAAAATAATAAACCACGATGTCGATTGCGCGGATCTCCTCTCCAAATTCTCCTTCAATGTGCCATCCAGGGTACTTCGATATAATCCTCAAATGCATATACCATCTGCTTCCACAAACTACAGACAAAATTCATATGTTTTGCGAGCAAGCCGTAATTTCAATAGACTAGCTAAGCAGCATGATCTCGACGTCTTCTCCACCAAAGGGGCCAATATTAAACAGACGCTGGCCTTGAGGTTTTTTGGGCAAATTGAATCTAACCGTAACATAAGTGGTGAATGATTCTGTAATTTGTGTTTTTGTTTTCTATATTGTATTTTATTTTTTATTGTTTTTTAAGTCGATGAGTGTTGCGCGCTTTTCTGTACGTATACCTAAAAAATAGCAAAATGTGAAAACTTGTTATTGGCTCTCTGTTGTTAACCTGTTGAATTGTAAGACATAATAGCTGTAAGTTTTCCAAATAAAAAAAAAAAAAAAAAAAAAAAAAAAATAGAGGTATCCATACTAATATTATAAAGCTGAAGAGTTTGTTTGTTTGTTTGGGTGTTTGTTTGTTTGTTTGAACGCTAGGATCTCAGGAACTACTGGTTGAATTTCAAAAATTCTTTTACAGTTTGATAGTCCATTTATTGAGGATAGCTATAGGCTATATAACATCACGCTAAGACGAATAGGAGCGGAGCAGCAATCAATAATGTCTTGAAAACGGGGAATATTTTTTACCGTCTGAGAGTTTCCGAGGCGTACGCTGCGTAAATGGTTACAGTTATGTAAAAATTGAGTAAAACAAAATTGTTCCTCGTAAAAAGTTCTAAAAAAAAGCCCGCGACAGCATATATCTATCCTTTAAGGTTCGCTCACAATAATCTAATTTGTCTATCTCTTAAGGTTCGCTCACGATATAATGAAACTGAAGAGTTTGTTTGTGCTAGGATCTCAGAAACTACTGGTTGCATTTCAAAAATTATTTTACAGTTTAATAGTCCGTTTATTGAGGCTGGCTAATGGTGATATAACATCACGCTAAGACGAATAGGAGCGGAGCAGCCATGAATAATGTTTCGAGAACGGGGATTATTTCTTTCTTTTGAGAGCTTCCATTGCGGACGCTGCATAAATAGTCAAAGTTACGTAAAAACTGTGTATTACAAAATTGTTCCTCTTAAAAAGTTATAAAAAATAGTCCGTCACAGCATATGCCTATCTTTTAAGGTTCTCTGACAATAACCCTCTTATTACGGGAGTAAACTTGATTTGCAGTGGCAGCCAGTCAACTGAACGATAAAAAACGGCCAAGTGCGAGTCGGACTCACACACGATTAGTTCCATATCGAAAAACGGATGGGTGGAAGTAAAAGCGACGGGAAACATTTTATCACTTTAACACCTCTTTCCTTCTCACTCTCATGTGACGCAAACGAAGATATGCGGTTCGGCTCCGACGGACGCGACGGGAATAAGCGCGACGAGGGTAAATGCAACGAGAAACATTTTAATACGCGAAATATTAATACCATACCTCTCTCTTTCTCACTCTCATGTGACGCAGACGAAGTTGCGCGGGTCAGCTAGTACACTATATTTGTTAACTAAGGTCTGTTCACAATTTATTGTTCAATTTATTTATTGTTTGTCACAGGTAGATATAATGAAGTTGTTACAATTATACAACATGAAATATTGTATAGCGCAAACCTGAAAACACTTTGATCAGAATCAGTAACATTATCCAATCGACCCGGTTTCAACCTACGTTATTTTTTTTCAAAACTTCACAAAAAAAATTAACGCATTGAACACTCAAATATCGTAAAGTGTATATCATATCATAAAATAACATCACTACGCGTAATCAAAAGCGATCCGCCACTAGCCGATCCCGTGCCCTCGACCAGCCACCCCCGGTCGCGCCCCTGCGCTCGCGCCACCCGGGCTGGCCACCAGTCAGTGACCGATGACACGAGCGCGACGTCATACGTGTCGCCGTTCCACATCCCGTGTCGCTGTGCAAAATACGCGATCGTGATCATACTACTAAGGTGACAGAGAAGCTTACAGCATACTTGATCGATGCTAACCTTAGCCTATGGACGTTTGGAACACCAGAGGCATGACACACGGGCTGCGATACCAATATCGAAAGGCAGAAAGAATTACCGAAGGTGACAAAGTGCAACGGGTGAACTTTAGTGAGTGGTGGCTAAAAAAATAACGGTGTAAGTGTTTTGTGTACTTTTACGCGTAGAGGATTACACATTAATGATAAGGCAGCCTATTGGCGCCATACTAATCCTCATTTACCCCGGCAGAACTCCTTCCGACACCGCTTATCCATTAATGTGTGTGCAGGCATTATGAATAGTCACGTCATCGTATTGACTATGTAACCCAAAGATGTTCTGTGTTACTCACCAACTAGCGTGAGGTAGCTATGCAGAGAACTCTATCCCAGGGCGCCTTATTTCTGAGTTTCCAGTCTGTGTGCAAGGGTAGGCTAGGGCTCTGACGAAAACAGACAATAGGGTGTACACACATATATTTACTAAGTACACAGAGATACACAGAGACACACAGAGAGCTTATTCACTGATAGACACAAATATCACAGGTACACAGAAATAAAGTCTAATTCCACTTGATAGACCACTGCCGCGTGAGCAGGTAGAACGGGTAAGCAGCTAACTACACTGTAATAGGGTGACAGTTACTGGCCTTGAGTAAGCTGAGAGCAGCACAGCCCTAGAATGCCACGTGGAGGCGGCTGGTCCCTCTCAAAACACCTCGCTCATGTAGTCCACGTGTCATTGGGTGTGGCTCTGCCAACCGTGGACGGGCCGCTTTTCCCCGTAGTAAAAAAACCCGGTATCCCGGGTGTAGGTTGACACAGAGTCCAACTCCTTCCGAAGAGAATAAGTTAACTCAGACTAATTCCTTAACAGGTCCTCATGTTGCAACTAACAACCTCCAAAGCTAAATTGAGGCGTGCCACTCAGAGTAATATCAATCCCTCGTCCTTAGCCGATGGTCAAAAGAGACTCGGAACCTTGTATCAGGGCTTTATCCCCTCTCTCACGTGGAATCGTCTCGAATTTTTCATCTAAAACCAGCTTTCATTCAATGCAGAAAACGATTCGTCACTCGTCCTTATGACATCCTGTCATTCTGACAGCAGAAATGTCACCACTGACAACCGATTAAAAAAAGATAACTAGATAAGGCTGCTTTCACATCCTGAATACTGCATCTATAGAAAATATATGCTACAACCACCCCCCCTTTAATAGTATTTCCTGCGGATATGACACGCTGGAAATACACAATAAAGAAAACAGAAAAGTACTGACTAATAAACAAAGACAACCAGCTAGGTCCTTCAAACACCAGCTGACTACGACCATTACAATAACAAAGAAAGATCCTCCTATGTACCTAACTAGACACTGACTCGTGTACCGGTTAGGCTAAGTAACTAGAGTCTAATGCCCTTCATAGAAAACGAATGCTCCCTTTACTCACTGCCGATACCCTAACACTACCCAAGCTCTCAGGATAATGTAGAGTACTAAGAAGCGAATGAGAGAAAAACGCTCGGTGCGGTGCATAGAAGAAACTACAACGTGACAATTTAAAGTCACGTACACATATAGAAATACAAACAAAAGATTAAAATAGTCTTACATAATGATCACATAGCACTGGTTTAATAAACTAGAGAAACAGTGCTATGTAGTTACGTTAGGTATTGGAGACTGCTCCTCCTGATACTTCAGGATGTCCTTGATATGGTACTCCCCAAGATCCTTACCGTCCAGATCTGACAGCCTATATACTAAAGGGGATCGTTTAGCAGTCACCACACATTTAAGGAACTTAGGAGCTAGCTTAGAAGTAAAATTCTTGGCCTTGTTGGACAGGTAGAACGTGCGTTTGTAAACTATCTGTCCCACTTTCAGCTCTACATGCCTTTTTCTGAGGTTGTAATACTTTTCATTACGCTGGTGGGCAACGTTCAAATGTTTCCTCACCTGGTCGTAAATGCGTTGTATTTCTCTCAGCTTGACACCGAAGGCTGATGGATCGTCTACAGAGACTGAAGTAGGATGGCACGCGATATCTGTCTGCCTGTATAACACTCCATCCCCAATAAATTCCCTACCATGTACCAAAAAGTAAGGAGTGAAACGAGTTGCTTCGTTAACTGCAGTGTTTAAAGCACACTGTATCTCAACCAAGAACTGATCCCAAGACTTGTGTTGCGACTTCACATAGCATGAGATCGCTTGAACAACATTACGAATAGCTCGTTCCGCCTGATTAGTTTGGGCATGATACCTAGGGTTATAATATATATTAGGTACATTGTATTTAGCCAACAGATCCTTAAATGGCTTACTCACAAACTGAGGGCCATTATCCATGTAAATAGTCTTGCAGACTCCGTGCACGAGAAACACACTCTTCTCTATGAACCTCGCGACTACAGCGCCTGTGGCAACCCGAACAGGGCACAACATGACGTATTTGCTAAAGTAGTCGGAGACCACGATCAGGTGTACGTTTCTATTGCTCGAAGTGGGAAAGGGACCAAGCAGATCGACAGAGATAGCTTCGAATGGCTTCGAAACCCGCTTCGGGCTACCCATTAGGCCGGGACGAGACGTATTTACGGGTTTGTACTGCTTGCATGTTTCGCAATTCCCAACATATTCTTTGACGTCCTCGTACATCTTGGGCCAGTAATAATTTAGGGCTAACCTTTTATGCGTCTTCCAAACGCCACCATGGGCACTAAGTGTGTCATCGTGGTACTTAGAGAGCAGGGGCAAGCGATCCTCCTGAGGTACCACCAGCTTCCAGTCAAAGTCTGAAGTCAAAGAATATTTATTTTTAGTTAACCTATATAGAAGGTTGTCACGAATGTCATAATTTGGTGACTTCCTAGGGTTCTTCCGAACACTATTCATGGTGTGGTCATACCACGGGTCTTTAGTGGGTACTGCATCGAGGGAATCAATTTTGATACGAGACAGAGCATCAGGTACAACGTGGTCTTTACCTTTTCGATGCTCTATGTCAAAATCGAATTGACTGAGCCTCATGCTCCAACGTGCTAGACGACCCGTGGGATTTTTTAGCTTATGGAACCACAGAAGAGATGAATGATCCGTGACGACCGTACATTTTTGGCCTTCGACGTACTGTCGAAATTGTTCCAAAGCGAAAATCACGGCCAGAAGTTCTCGCTCAGTTGTGCTGTAGTTCACCTCATTCTTGTTAAGAGAACGGCTACAGTAGGCGATAGGGTGCTCAACACCATCGTGAGTTTGTGTCAGTACAGCAGCAACTGAGTAAGCTGACGCGTCACTAAGAATGCGGAAGGGCATCTCAAAGTTAGGCATTTTTAATATAGGGGCAGAAACCAAGGCTGACTTTAGCAGGTTAAAGGACTGTTCAGCCTCAGGGGTCCATTCGAACTTAAGGTTCGTAGAAGTCAGTTTGCACAGAGGTTTACTAATCTTCGAGAAGTTGTTAACAAAGCGACGATACCAGCCGGCCATTCCCAGAAATCTCTTAACCTCCTTAGGGTTAGAAGGGGTGGGATAGTTGAGGATAACCTCAACTTTACCCGGGTCTGTCCGTAGGCCATGTTTGTCCACATAATACCCCAGGTATTTGAGTTCACTCCGACAAAAGTGGGATTTTTTCATGTTAATAGTTAGGCCAGCATCCTTGAGTTGCTGATAGACTCTATGTAAGAGCTCTACATGCTCCTCAAAGGTGCTGGACACACAGACTATGTCATCCTGAAACGCAAATACCTTGTTGTCGAACTCGGGACCAAACAGACGGTCCATGAGGCGTTGCATCGTGGCACTGGCCCCGACAAGACCGAAGCACATCGAATTGTAGTGGAATAATCCTCTCCGGGGAACCGTAAAAGCAGTCTTCTCAGCAGACTGGGGTGAGTCAAATGGAATCTGCCAGTAAGCCGCACTCAAATCTACAGAAGTTAAATACTTAGCGTTATTAAGGTGGTCCAAGATTTGATTGATATAGGGTAAGGGGTAGGCGTCACTCTTTGACACAGAGTTCAGCTTGCGAGAGTCCAAGCACAATCTGAGGTCGCCGTTCGCCTTCTCCACCATGACCACTGGAGAGTTCCAGGCGGATTGAGACGGGGACACTACTCCCATCTCCAGCATTCGGTCCAGCTCGGCTTCCAGGGCCTTCTGCTTAAGGGGAGAGAGCGGATAATAACGCTGCTTGATCGGCTTGCTGTCACCAGTGTCAATGACATGGTGCACAAGTGAGGTCCGACCTAAACCCACCTTATCAGTGTTCAACGAGTCGAACTTTTCAATGACCTCGTTGATTACACACCTTTGTTTAGTTGTCAGGTTGTCGTAATCCTCGAGGCCACCGTTAAGGGACACAGACTCTATAGGATTATTATCACTAAAACTATCAAGGCTAATATTTTGTAAAATTAATTTATCACTTAACTTAAATTGTTGCCAGAAATCCACACCAAATATCATGGAGGTGGTTATACCTGGGACAACATAGAACTTGACAACTCGGATAACCGAATTGTACTCAATTGGCAAAGAGATACAACCCAGACATTGCAAGTGAGTGCTGTCTGCAGTTGTAACACGAAAAGTAGGATTGATACTCACAAGATCAAAACCCAGTTCCAAGAAGATGCGGTGCGCTCCCTTACCTAGTATAGAGCAGGAGGCACCGGAATCTAGAAGGCCTAAGACATTTAAATTTAAAACCTTAACAACTAGATACGGTCTAATGTCACTATCCCGTTTAGGAAACAGGACCTTATCAGAAATAGACTCAGATACAGAGTAATGCACAGAGTTCCTAATAAGGCCCTGGCTTACGCGTTTTTTGACTTGCTAGTACAGTGTGAGCAGTCTGGGGTCTTGACTCCTTTGAGACCACACCGGAAACACACCAGCTCCCTTGACTGTGTGCAGCTGTATGCAGTGTGACCGCCCCCGCCGCAACGAAAGCATTTGCGATCGTGGGGGGTAACCGGCGTCTCCACTGCAGACACCTGCTTAGCGGGCTTTTGTACACCTTTGTTCTTAAGCTGGTGTAAGTCAGATGTAATCTCAAACTTGTCAAGAGCAGGCTCATGGAAAGCGTCTGCCCTAGTACGCGCAAGCTCCAAGCGCTTACCCAAACGTCTCAAGTCATCTACAGAGTTGACATCATGCAAGGCCAGTTCCTTCATGTAGTCAGGTCTAATGTTGTGCATGAGAATGTCCAGCTGTTCCTCACTGGGCATCTTACATGACAACCTTGAGAACATGGCTTGCATTGTACATATATAGTTAACCAAGGACTCAGAGCGGGCTTGTGTACGCTGTCTTATCTCGTTCCTGAGGCGGTAATCATAATCAGGAATATCGAAGGTATCTCTAAGCTCACTAATAAGATCCTCATATGAGATGAAGTTAGCTTTGTTTGTACGGAACCAAGACAAAGCCGGTCCATCCAACAGGTCGGAGAAAGCCATAAGGAGTCTAGGCTTAGTAACCTCCCGAGCACATCTAAGTTCCTCTAATCTCTCTAAAAACACACGTACACAAGTAGAACCATCATATTTTAAGTTAAATGAACATAAGTTAAGGGGACGTTCTTTATACACTATGTTACATGTAGAACTATTCCTACTTGAACTAGCTCGCACCGAGCGGTCCTCTCTCACTACTGGTGAAGTATATTCCACCTGGTCACGACCCGAAGGATCATCACCATCATCATCCGAACCTTCGGATTCAGAATCACTACTGGGTTCAGCCCTAGCGATGATCTTCACTAGCCTACCACGAATATCCACCAGGTCGGGGCAATCCAGACCACAACGAGCTAACCTACTCAATAAGTAGTTGGCCCTGAGGGACACCCTAAGACGACTACCCTTATTAATGAAGATGTCACCTGACTGAATAGCCTCCTCCAGCTCGGACACCTTCGGGAGGCAGATCGAGAGCTCAGCCGATGCATCAGCGGGTACCGGAGCACTCGCTTTGATGCTACCTCGACGGACGAGTCGGTGTGCCGCTCTTAGCTCACTCCGAAGGCCAGACACTGTCGTTTCCGGTTCCACTGAAATACCCATGTGGGACAGCTCGTTAGCAAGTTCATCCTTTCTTAAATAATTAATATATTTTTTCATCTGTGCTATTATGTAAAAATTTACTTACAACAATTATAAAGATAAAATGGCACAGATAGGGATCAATTACAAAGTAAAAATGTAAATTGAGTTACAACAAAGTGTACTAAGTTAGGTAATTATGTTTCAAATTGACTTTTAGAATTTAACAAAGATTAAGGGTATATTAAGAGAGAAAAGTTTCTAAATTTTCTGATAACACAGTTCAGGTTAACATTCAAAATTACAAGGTATGTACACACCTTATAAAAAAGTTTTAAGTTACACAGAGAAATTCACTAAGTTAACACAGAGAGATTCACTAAGTTTACCTTACAAGGTGAAGCTATAGGATAATATATATTATATATTAATCTACACTAATAATATAATAAATATATGTGTGCACCATAAAAAAAGAAAAAAAAACACAATAAGAAAAAGAAGTGGGTATGCCAAATAAAATCAAAAAGTTTTTCCAAAATCACAGCTATTTTAAATTTTTGAATTTAGAATTTTGTGTCTTTTCCAGCCAAAGATGTAGGGAGCTGGAAGAAGACGAAAGGGAAGGTTTTGTGCTTAGCTGCTAGCACCACCAATTAACGTCCTGGAGCGTCTCGGACGATATTACAGGATGGTTTCGCCAGAGATAACCACCTATGCACACACACCAGACTGAGACTACCGCAGAGTAGACCCAGAGATTTGCCACTACGTTGGGAGCCAAATTTGTAACCCAAAGATGTTCTGTGTTACTCACCAACTAGCGTGAGGTAGCTATGCAGAGAACTCTATCCCAGGGCGCCTTATTTCTGAGTTTCCAGTCTGTGTGCAAGGGTAGGCTAGGGCTCTGACGAAAACAGACAATAGGGTGTACACACATATATTTACTAAGTACACAGAGATACACAGAGACACACAGAGAGCTTATTCACTGATAGACACAAATATCACAGGTACACAGAAATAAAGTCTAATTCCACTTGATAGACCACTGCCGCGTGAGCAGGTAGAACGGGTAAGCAGCTAACTACACTGTAATAGGGTGACAGTTACTGGCCTTGAGTAAGCTGAGAGCAGCACAGCCCTAGAATGCCACGTGGAGGCGGCTGGTCCCTCTCAAAACACCTCGCTCATGTAGTCCACGTGTCATTGGGTGTGGCTCTGCCAACCGTGGACGGGCCGCTTTTCCCCGTAGTAAAAAAACCCGGTATCCCGGGTGTAGGTTGACACAGAGTCCAACTCCTTCCGAAGAGAATAAGTTAACTCAGACTAATTCCTTAACAGGTCCTCATGTTGCAACTAACAACCTCCAAAGCTAAATTGAGGCGTGCCACTCAGAGTAATATCAATCCCTCGTCCTTAGCCGATGGTCAAAAGAGACTCGGAACCTTGTATCAGGGCTTTATCCCCTCTCTCACGTGGAATCGTCTCGAATTTTTCATCTAAAACCAGCTTTCATTCAATGCAGAAAACGATTCGTCACTCGTCCTTATGACATCCTGTCATTCTGACAGCAGAAATGTCACCACTGACAACCGATTAAAAAAAGATAACTAGATAAGGCTGCTTTCACATCCTGAATACTGCATCTATAGAAAATATATGCTACAACTACTACTTGTAAATGCCAGTATGTACATGCTTGCAATTCTAGGGTTCCGTAATCAATAGGTAACAGCTAGAAAGAAAGACTTTTTATTCAGCTCTTCACCTACTTTCATAGGCTTTACAGCTTGACCCTTTTACTAAGACTCTGATGCTAATGAACCTTAGCATCGGAGAGGGTAAAATGGGACCTTATTACTAAGACTCCATTGTCCCTCTGTCACCTAACTGTATCTCACTAACCATTATTATAGCTAGACAGTTGAAAATTTCACAGACAGTGTATTTCTGTTACCGCTATAATAATAAATAACCGGCCAAATGCGAAACGGACTCACGCACAGACGGTTCCGTACTAAAAAAGCAGCAAAAATCGCGTTTGTCGTATGGGAATCCCTTTTAATCGCCCCCTTTTATCTGATTTTAGTATCTGTAACTAGCTCTAACTATCGCGGTTCCGATAGAGTCTTGTTACGGGCAGACAGACGGACAACGAAGTCTTATGAACAGGGTCCTGCTTTTACCCTTTGGCTACAGAACCCTAAAAACAGATCAAAATAACATTTAAGTGGGCTCCCACACAATAAACGTGATTTTTGCCGTATTTTGGTACAGAACCCTACATGCGCAAGTCCGACTCACACTTGGCCGGTTTCTGTCTAAAACACTGTTCCATAATCACCACTTATGAAAATGGTTTGTTAATGTTATTATCAATACCACATGAAAAGTGACTAATTGCCTTGCGTATAATACCTACACCTACGCTGTTCGTGGAAAAAATAGTGCGATTGTAAACAAAGGCTTATAACTTGGTCAGATTTCGTTAGTTTAATTTAATTGTTTTTATACGGTATTTTGAAGCGAAACTCTAGTTGGGGTGTCTGAGCTTTGCGCTATACAAAAGTTCACGTTGTATTGATATTTGCACTCCGTAACATGCCAAGTTGGGCGTACAATAATTGGTAATAAGAATAAACTGAAAAAGATCAAAGTCATACGATTCTATACTTAATTTAAAACAAAGACAAAATAAATAACATGCCAAGTACCTACATCGATTGCATGCAGACATTTAATATAATTACTATAAACTAGCTGACCCGCGCAACTTCGTTTGCGTGATAAATGAAGAACCGCTCGACCGATTTTGAGCAAACTTCACATAAACCATCTTGAGTTATAAAATTACAACGAAAAGTGGCATTGATTTTTATAATTATATAGATTGTCACAATTCTTCGCTAAAATAAATATTAAAATAATCAATGTCAAAAGTTGTCATTCATACAAAAATCCCTACTAATATTATAAATGCGAAAGTAACTCTGTCTGTCTATCTGCCTGTCTGTTACGCTTTCACGCCTAAACGGCTGGAGCGATTGAGATGAAATTTGGTATGGGGATAGTTCGAGGCCCTGGGAAGGACATAGGCTACTTTTTAACCGGCTGCGCAAAAGGAGTGTTATGATTTTACGTGATAACGACTTTCAGGCTGTTACGCTTTCACGCCTAAACGCCTAAAGCGATTGAGATGAAATTTGGTATGTGGATAGTTCGAGGCCCTGGAAAGGACATAGGCTACTTTTTAACCGACTGCGCAAAAGAAGTGTTATGATTTTACGTGATAACGACTTTCACGCTGTTACGCTTTCACGCCTAAACGGCTGGAGCGATTGAGATGAAATTCGGTATGTGGATAGTTCGAGGCCCTGGAAAGGACATAGGCTACCTTTAAACCGACTGCGCAAAAGGAGTGTTATGATTTTACGTGATAACGACTTTGACGCGATAACGACTTCTACGCGGTCGAAGTCGCGGGAACAGCTATCCCTACTAATATTATAAATGCGAAAGTACATAACTCGGTCTGTCTGTCTGTCTGTCTATCTGTCTGTCTGTCTGTTATGTTTTCACGCTAAACGGCTGGAGCGATTGAGATGAAATTTGGTATGGCGATAGTTCAAGGCCCTGTGAAGGACATAGGCTACTTTTTAACCGACTGCGCAAAAGGAGTGTTATGATTTTACGTGATAACGACTTTCACGCGATAACGACTTCTACACTGTCGAAGTCGCGGGGAACAGCTATTTTAGTTTGGTTGTAAATATTCAATCACACTACTTAGCCTAGGGGCTTGACAGAGAAGGATTAAAATCTGTAGGTGTACTATAGGAGCAAAAGACATGCTTACGAAATAGGTTATGTTTAATTTTTATATGCGGATAGGTTTATATAAGCGTGAATCCCTGATCCCAAAGTCATGTAGGCCGATAGTCTTAGGCGAAAACAACTCGCCGGCACTTGGGTACTTGGAACTTGGGTGGGAGAGTTCTCTCTACTTTAGAAAACTATTAAGTCTATAAGGCTAATAACTTGGTTTAACGACTGCCATTTACTGGCTACCGTTAGCGTTAGTGTTATCGTCTCAAATCTTTCGGTTATAAGTACTTAAAGTTTTCAGTCTGTGGCCCAAATCTAACAAACGTTTCGTATTCGCGCTTCACCATACTACTTACTCTTTTTATTATTAAAGGGGTTAATTAATAAAGACGTATGTCATACCGGCTTTGGACCCGCTAAAACCATGAGGTCTCTACTCATCCATCTAGCGCAGTCCTGGGGTATCCTTTAGAGGGCTTACCAGGGGCTCCCAACCGTAGGCTGTTATACCTAACAGCCTACGGTTGGGAGTCCTACCGGATACGTGTGGTTTTTTGTCAGTAGGAGTTATAGTATATTTATGTGGGATTTACCTCACATTAAAAAAAAAACCATGTAGCGCATAGTCCCCGGGTAAGTTGGAGGATGTCCTAACTTTGTCCCCACATTTTGGTTACGACTTATCCTAGAGGCTCGATAGAATACAGTTCAAACTTTGATTATAACATAATTTCCACGCGAACGAAGTTGCGGGTAACAGCTAGTAGAAAATAAAATATTATACGTCACAATATTTCATTCAATCATAAATTATACAGTTTAGTTTTGAACGTAAAACTCGTGTTAGTAGAAATGCCTGACCGGACATCATAGATCTGAATAAATAAAAATGATTTTCAGTACAAACAAGAAAGCCGTGAGATCGTTCTCACGAGACTGCCCCTCTCTAACACGTTTATTGTGAAAGTGAAAGTTCAATCCGATTGACGTTGTCACTTTTGTTTTATTTCAAACTTTGAACAGATGATCCACGTGACCTAGTGACGTAGTATGCGATAGAGTCACAGACTACAGACAAGTCTCGCCATAAACCCCTCTGCACTCTATTTTATAGAGAGGGGCTTAAACTAACAATATTACAGGTACCTAGTTACTTGTCACTGTTGTTACTAATAGGCTCCCGAGACGATCATGCCTTGCAATTGACAATCACGTTAAATATGAATGGAAGTTGCTTCAGTGTGCGTGATTTCTTTGCATGTGTCTGTGCATCGACGTATATGTACACATGATATTTAATGTGCTTGGTAATTGCCAATTGATCGTGTCGGGACCCCTTAACACACAAATCCACTAAGATAGTTTCAGGCTATAATTATATTCTAATAACATATTTCAGATAGATCCCATCAGCCATCAAAACGTGAGACAACACACAAACATCCATACATACAAAAATTGTCCTAATAGGTACCTACCTATTTGTTAGGATTACTTACCACGTGACTCAATGTTAATAGTAGTTTATGACACTGTTGCATAATGAGGGTTCTTATAACACGAGTGTGTTTTAAAATAAACCGGCCAAGTGCGAGTTGGACTCGCCCATGAAGGGTTTCGTAGCAGCAAGTAACATAATATAAACGTTCTATGTTTTAACACGTTTGCAGTGGTAGTGATTTTTCTTACCGAAAATTGCGGTGTATGACGTATTAAAAAAAAAACTACCAGCTCTATCTCGTTCAAACTAATTTTCGTTGGTAGTTTATGTGGCAATGTACATCATACATTTTTTTTAGATTTATCATTCTCTTAATTTAGAAGTTAGAGGGGGGGGGACACATATTTTTCCACTTTGGAAGTGTCTCTTGCGCAAACTATTTACTGTAGAAAAAAATGATTTTAGGAACCTCAATAGCATTTTTGAAGACCTGTCTATAGGTACCCCACACGTATGGATATGATGAAAAAAAAAATTTTGAGTTTCAGTTCTGAGTATTATGTAAGTTTTATATAAGAATCTTAATGCGGTTCACAGAATACATCTAGTTACCAAGTTTGAATATCATAGGCCTTATAGTTTCGGAGAAAAGTGGCTGTGACACACGGACGGACAGACAGACAGACAGACAGACAGACAGACAGACATGACGAATCTATAAGGGTTCCGTTTTTGCCATTTGGCTACGAAACCCTAAAAACGAGCCGTAGGCGAGTTTTTTTATAGTATCACACGAGTGTTATAAGACCAAGTGAGTCGTTAAATATCAAAAAGCCGCATGTCCATTCTAAGTGATTTTTGGGAATCATGGCACATTCATTATCTCGTAAAATAAGCAAGTAATATATTTCTTATTTATAATAGCCTTACGACATACTCAGTTAAAACGTTATTAAAGCAAAACAACTATGTTTAAATAGTTAATTAAGTCACAAAATAGGAATTAAGTTTGGACATATAGGAGTTTGATATTTACCAGCAAAACTTACCGTCGTTTGAAAAATATAACCTTGGAGTTGCCGGACTTTGAAATGTCAGTTATGGACTTGCGTCACAAAACTTATTGGAAATGGCGGCCATCTCATGCTCCGTTCTGATTGGTCAATATGGACATGCGCGACTTTGATATGTCACAGTCATGGGACGTACAGAAGTTTGAAAAAAATCATAGAATTTGACCCGTATTTTGTACGAGATATGACTGACTTACCTTAAGTTGAAAGAGATGAAATGAATAATTTTTAATTTTTGAATTTGGCGCCATTCATAGGTCAGTTTGGGATGTGGATGGACTTACGCGAGTTTGATATTTAACGACTCAAGTTATGTACAGTGTCATACACTACTTTATCTACTCTCATACTATAATACCTGATTTCATTTTGTGATATATGTATAGTTGCTCCTTGATTTCGCCGGTTACAGGTTCATGGTCATGTTTGACGCAGTTTCCAGAATGTCTGGTGGTGTACAATTACCACCATCCTCGCTATAAGACATGTTTTGACACAAGAAACTAATTTATTTTACAAAACAAAACCAAACTTTGTTTAATTTAAATGTAAAATGTTGGCGCCAAGAGCAAACATCGATTGCGCACAAATTGCGCATGCGTGTTTCTTTTTTTTTTCAGGCTGCGGAGGTACAATTTTTTTTTAAAGTAGAGGTTCAAACTTCTTTTTCCAGCTGGAGGTTGTTTATGGTGTATCGTAATGATTAAAAAGTTATATTATGATATAGGTGTCCATACAAGACCTGTATCGTAATAAAACTTTTTTTTTTGCCTGTGCGTAATGTTTGTCATAAGAGTATTGATTTCAATTTTATAATCTTTGTATTATAGTATCAGAGTAGATAAAAAAAAATATTACTCACAAAAAAGGAACAATAAAAAAACCTGTAAAAAGTAAAAAATAACGATTATATTATGAACTATCTATTCTAAGTATTGAACCTTTATTATTATTGGTAGCTATATTATTTAGGTATTCATATTTTTAACTAACAGTTGGTCTCGTCGGGGGGACCGCTCTATACCTAAACAGAGACAGACGTACGATTAGGTTATGATTAGGTGAGCGGTCCCCGACGACGACGAGACAAACTGTTAGTTAAAAATATGAATACCTAAATAATACAGCTACCAATAATAATAGGGGAGACAGTGGCTGGTTGACTAGGTTTCAGCTTAAAGGCTTATATTTTTATTTCTTTAAAGAATATTGATTCAAAAACAGGTTTATTTCATAGGTTAACTATTAAGCTTTGGAAAAATATAGCAAAAAGCACATAATTAATTATAATATAGGGTACAGGCTAGATCTTATACACATTATATTAGTTGCGGGTCTTTTTCGCGTAAACAATTTAAACTTTGCTCACCTCTCGACGTTTCGGCTATGTTACAATAGCCGTGGTCACGAGTAGACTGGGGAATGCAGCGGGCGTCATCCTCTTGTACCGTTGATCTTACAGGTACCCACATATTAGTTTATCAATAACAGTCATTAGGGTCGCGACACACTACACTCACGATATCGAACGAATGTTAGGCGGTTTTTCGCGACACTTACACATCTTCACTACAGGGTTCCATGTGGACGAAAGTTTATATCCCCCCTCACGGTTGAAATTGTTGTGATGCTTCTTGATTTCAACCGCTTCACGAACAAGCCTCGGGTAATATCGGCGTTCAGTGGACAAAACTCCCGGTGCATGCAACTCCATCCAGTGATTTGACCCCGATAGTAAGCAAGTATAACTAATATAATGTGTAGTGCAAGTCGTGTGAGTTTAAAAACATTATTAGATCTTATACAATAAGAAAAACTGGTCAACCTGCCCCATGCTTGGGGTAGGTTGACTATTTGCCTGGGGTAAGTTGACCTATGGACTTGTAAAGGCAAAATCTACGAGGAAATAGGATAAAGGGCAACATACATAAAAAAATATTATTTTAATTACTTTTTATTGAAAATAAAACACACATAGGTACAATAAATCACCGAGAGCGCGGCGTCGCGCACGCACATTGTTTGAGTGAAGGAATTTAAAGATGAAAAATAACGTATGTAAGTAATTATTTTCATCGTAATGTTTTTGTAATAATGCCTATATATTTATGGTTACTGATTGTCAAAAAAAATATAATGGATGTTTGATTCATGTTCTTTTTGTTATGTACGATAATTGGTCATCCAGCCCCGTTATACATTAGTCTACTAGCCCCAAACCTCATTTTTATTTTCAATCACATGACATAACCACAAAACTGCTAAGAAATCAAATAATATCATACACAAAAGAAAGAACATGAAACAAACATCCATTATAAATTCTTTGACAATCAGTGATAATGAATAAATAGGCATTATTACAAAAAACCTTACGATGAAAATAATTACTTACGTATGTTATTTTTGAACTTTAATCTCCTTCACTCAAATGGTGTGCGTGCGCGACACCGCGCTCCCGATGACTGAGCGGGGAGAGGTAGCGGACTCTCGGGTGTCATCGGTTGATTCCAAACCATTGCTTTGGCCGAGTTATTGATAATAGTTAGTCTACCTACCCCTATAGTCAACTAGCCCCGGTCTCCCCTAAAGGTTCAATACTTAGGGTAGATAGTTCATAATATAATAGTTATTTTTTACTTTTTACAGGTTTTTTTATTGTTCTTTTTTTGTGAGTCGGGGGTTTTTTACATTTTTAATTAAATTTTTTATTTCATACTTTTTATAGGGATTTTATAGGGTTTTTTTAATATCAACATACGTATAGTCTATCAAAAATTATTCAGAGCTAATGCGAATTGCGCGGAGTGTGGTTACAGAATTAGAAATACATTCCACTCCTCATATCTTTCGAATGGCTTAACCGATTTTTATAAAACATAGTTAAGAACACTCTCCCCCATCTTTCAAACAAAAGAAACAGAATCAAAATCGGTTCACCCGTTTGGGAGCTACGATGCCACAGACAGACTTACACACACGTCCGGGTTTCCGTCGGGGGTTAAAAAATATAATTCATCTTGTATTATATATCTGAGCCTTGGCCGCTATTCGTCAGCCAAGCACGTTTTGAGGCTGAAAATAAGATTTATTATTTGATTTTTTCCATCTAAAGGCCATTATAGGATCGAAAAACGTGACTTAATGTTATTTTCATGGAGGTCTTGCGTGACTTTATGATTTTCAGAATAGTCTTTGAATAGATAGATTTTCAATCTTTATACATAGGTACGAAATTGGAAGGACCCTTTGAAAACAACTAGTGTTGTTTGATTCAGAAAAGACGATACTTGTATGAAAAATACTCCGTAAATATACTTACAAGAATGAATACTCCGTAATATATTATTTAGATGCATTCTCGAGAGACGCAGGTCATAAATAACGTGAGGTGTATTAGGTACGGCGTCCCCCAGAGGGCGCGCTGGAGGTACATTAGCTGTCGATGTAGCGTCATGAAATAGCGTGCGAGTTGTTGATGGAAAAATAAGTTATGTAAGCTGACTTCTTATAATATACACACATGTATGTACCTACCTACCTAACCAATTCTTTTATCTGCGAAGCAGTTATCAGAGCTATACTCAAAATGCACGCATATTACTAGTTGTATTTTGTCTCTCGTAATAGGTTGCCGTCATGAAATGGACAGAAAATGAAAATTTCAAAAGTGAATCAGCTAGATGCGTATAATTCAACCAGAGGGATTTAACAGCTGGGGTTATATTCCCGAGGGCGCACCCGGAAAGAGCACCTTGTGGTTTAACCAATAGAAGTCAGGCATAATCCATGAGGATCTCCACTCTTAATAAAATAAGAAATTTCACTCCACGCCTTTTATTTTCTTTTTTAACGTGAAGGAAAATCCATCATGGATGCTATACCGGACTCCTTCCGACTAAAAAACCTCACGTAACGCCCAACAGCCTATGGTTGGGAGCCCCAGGTAAGCTTTCGGAAGGACGTCCCAGGACTCACAACAGACCCACGGCCGTCACTGCGGCCTCGCCTAGGGGGTGGTTCAGGTGCTATCCCGCGTCTTTGGGTGGTTTCGCGTGTGATTTCACTTGTAAGGGTGAATTCCTCACCCCACGTTACCGTCATGGGCCTGCTTCTGTATCACTCAACGCCTAATCGTAACCTACAAATTTTATATCTTTAGCGCAATCTTACCATTACAATGTAGGCATCCAGTAAGCGGGTTTTCCAAATACTGTTCTAAGGGAATGAAATGGTGAGTTTATTAAATTACTTGGAATTAATTAACGCACAAACTACTGAAGTACAAACTAAGTACTCCCACTAATTCGATTCAATCTCAAATGTGGGTACTTTCATTTCATTATACCATTCATAGACATCTCGCCCTTGGAACTGTGCCCAAAAGCCTCTCATAAGTTTATCTTTATGGAAGAATGTAAATACTGCCTAGCTGGTGGAATAGGCGTGTATTGAATAGCTGCGAGCTCCATCCAAAGAAAATATAATAGGACTAGCTATGATACCCAGATGTTTTGATAATCTTAAGGGTGGAATTGACGACCTGAAAATGGTAGCGGGGAGTGACTGGTGGTGATGCGGAATACGCAGGATCGTGCATTGTGGCGTAATTTGGGAGAGGCCTACGTCCAGCAGTGTACTGCCATCGGCTGAATTGATGATGATTAATGAAGGGTGGAATTTCGGAGAATAATGCACATTTGATTCTCGACCACACGACATGAAACTGTGGACAGAAATTTGCGGGTACGGTGAAACGTCACCTGTATCTCGTCTTCCTAAATATGAGACAGATGATGTTTCTTAAGCTTATTTCCGTCCACGCATTCGAGTCATATGAATCGAGAATGGGCGCCCTGTCTATCAAATTCCTTCCCACAAACACTACAACACAAGAAGTATTAAAAGTGCAGCTCCCAGACACGAGGTATTTTTGTACGACCACAGTCTGGAATAACCACAGACAATACAGAATAGCACATGGACTATAATACGTTCCCGTAGAATGTTGAATTCCACATGGGCGGACCCAAGGACACTAGGTGAAGGTCTACTTAAATATAAGTTATTAAATTATTACAATTTACTTGAGCAGAACTTAACTAAAACATGTATTTTGCGCACATTAGTTAAAACTACGAGTAATTCTACTCGCGTGTAGGTACACTAAGTATGGAATATTACACGTTTAATTTGCAAAAAGCCTAACGTAACGCTTCAGTTATTTGCTAGAGAAAATTAGGTAAGTATTGTGCGTACATAAAGTTATAATCTGCATGCCTACCTGAATAATAGTAGTCTTTTTCCTAGAAGGGTAGGCAGAAGCTCACTATCACTAGTTGTATTTTATTCGGAATAATCCTTCTATAGTTTAACTTATTTAATGTGCGAACGTAATCAAGAATAATAGGCGATAATATTACTGTCGTGAATTCTAGGACATCCTTCGATGTGTAAACCGTGTAGTTTTTAATCGGTGAAAGTCTGGTAGAATAAAATATATAGTAATTTTTAGTTTTTATTTATTTATTTAAATAGAAACCACGCCAGTCATTAGGGTCGAATTGTCTCCAAAACTTCAAAGTACAATAAAGTAAAAAAATGTACCAAAGTTTGGAAATAAATTAAATAATATAATATAAAGGAAAATATCATGCTGTATAACATCTCTTTAAAATTTAATTTTCTAACTGTCATAAACGGAAATTAAACACAGGGTGTTTCCTTTAATACTGGTATGTTATACGTCAAGTCATTTGCGTATAATTAATCTAGAATTTTTGTACAGGAAGTCGATTATGACCAGCCAATCTGTGGCGGAGATAATTTTAATATTTTTTTTACTAATTTAATATTATAAAACATGCGAATCTTTGTGAGTGTAGATGTCTGCGTGTTAGGTAGTCTGTGATAGATGTTTGAAAGGCGGTATAGAAAACTGAAACATCTACATACCTATGTATTTAATAACATAACTAAGTACATAGTTATAGATGAAAACATCTGAACTCCATAACTCACATTTGCGGGTCACACATTATTTTGTTTCAAATCGAACCAGGGATTTAAACCAAAGATACCTAGCTAGGCAAGTTAGCTGCATAATGTACATTACCACTGCGATTTTTGGCACTCAGTGTATTACAATTTGTTTAAAACTATTTACCTAACTACTTACAAACATCAGAGTGGCAAGTGCGAGTTTTTGCGTGAGCCTGTCGATATTCACGGCGCGCCGATTTGTATGGAATCGAGTCACCGCCACCTAGCTGTAAACGCGGGAACTTGTATCGATTCCATACAAATCGGCGATAACTAGCTCACCCGTGAATGTTTGGCGCGCCGTGAATGTCGACAGGCTCACGCAAAAACTCGTACTTGCCCCTCTGTTCACACATCATGAGTGATTTCTCTTTTAACGTGAAAAATTTCATCATATTGTGACGGCATTATTAACGAATTCACTTCTAGAGAGTCTACGTAGTTCTCACTTTTAGCTTTAGTATTTGCTTTTTTGTTCTAAAATCTATGCTGACAACGATAATATAATTCATAAAGTCATGTGGTTAAACACAAATGATTCATTTAAATATTAAATTCCCCAACATTGAGCAGTTGAGTTGCCAGCGGACCACTTAACGATGCAGCAAGTTCCAGGGTACCTACCATGTCATGGAAATACCATCAAATTAATAGTATTTGTACCTACAAATTTCAAATGAATCAGACCTGTGGAATTTAGCGAGATCCCTTCATCAACTAGAAAGTAAGCTGCTGATATTACAAATTAAGTCTAAGTTAACTTAGAAAAATGCGCAGAAGTCCTCTGGTAATAGACATATTCATAGGTGTTACTTTTTAGGGTTTCGTAGCCGAATGGCAAAAACGGAACCCTTATAGATTCGTCATGTCTGTCTATCTGTCTGTCCGTCTGTCTGTCCGTCCGTGTGTCGCAGCCACTTTTCTCCGCAACTATAAGGCCTATGATATCTAAACTTGGTAACTAGATGTATTCTGTGAACCGCATGAAGATTCTTATATAAAACTAGAAAAAAAAGCAGTAAATTTTGGGGGTCCCCATACTCAGAACTGAAACTCAAATTTTTTTTTTCATCAAAACCATACGTGTGGGGTTCTATAGATAGGTCTTCAAAAATGCTATTGAGGTATCTAACATCGTATTTTTCTAAACTGAATAGTTTGCGCAAGAGACACTTCCAAAGTGGAAAAATGTGTGTGTGTCCCCTCTAACTTCTAAACTAAGAGAATGATAAATCTAAAAAGAAGATATGATGTACATTGCCATAAAAACTACCAACGAAAATTGGTTTGAACGAGATAGAGCTGGTAGTTTTTTTTTAAAACGTCATAAACCGCAATTTTCGGTTAGAAAAATCACTACCACTGCGAACGTGTTAAAACATCAAGCAAAGTTACAACGAACTATAAGAACTTTTATATTATGTTACTTGCTGCTACGAAACCCTTCATGGGCGAGTCCAACTCGCACTTGGCCGGTTTTTTTTTCAGGACTATTTTGCAGACTTACCATCGCACCATTGACGTCCTGATTTATAAATAAGTACTTAAAACTCTATCGAACTTTAACAATTGACTAGATTCGGTAACGCACAAAGTTGTAACACAGTTGTAAGGCCTTAAACTGGATGTCAGCGGCCAGCGGGGCGACAGCGATTGCGGCAAGAGCGTAATGCCAGAGTACAAGAGAGGAATAATAATAAATAAATAAATATTTGTGGACGTTCTCACACAACATCATGTAGCCCAAATTAAGCTTATTATAAGCTTGTGCTATGGGATCTTGACGACTGATAAACATATCTACTTATATATTTCTATATACTTATAAATTTCACCCAGACACAGAACAAATCAATGTGCTCATCTCATCACACAAAGAGATATGTCCTAGGTGGAAATCGAACACATGACCTCTGAATCCGTAGTCAGGCGCACTAACCACTGGATCACGAGGCCAGTCGAGTCAGACAGGAAGGCGGGATTGCACTCGCACACAAGCAAACCGCACTCAGTGCATTTGGTTCGAAGTTGCCTAATCTCTCTCTTGTACACTGGCGCCACGCTCTCGCCGTCACTCACCGCCCCGCTTGCCGCTGACATCCAGTTTCTCGCCTTACGTTAAGCTCGTTTGATGCAGGGCCGTACTCTAAATTGAATTGAGAAGAAGATACTTTCAATTGTAAGGAATTTAATCGTTTGGAGCAATAGGAAAGGTAGAAAGGAAGTTTCTGTTTATTGCCAGCTTGTTTTTTTTTTCAAACTTTCACTCTCATTTTCTTTAAAAAATTAGACCATTAACATTTTTGGTACGGAATACTGTTCTGAGTGCGATTTCTACTCCCTCTTTTATCTCGTAGCGTCCCAAAATGCCTCGCCGTGCAATAACTTTGATTCAACATCCCACTTAAAGCTGTTAACTCATGTTTTTACATACTAAGCACAAATGTCGTATTTGTTCTGGCACGGCACCAAACTTTAGTCAGCAAGAGCTTAAATCGTGTCTAATTTATATGATGCATTGGGCCTGAGCAGAGTTTTCAATGAACAGAAGAGATTCTGGAGGAGGAAGCATCCATGAGGATTTACCCTCACGTTAAAAAAAAATCAAAAACAAGATTTTTATAACAACTAGCTGCGTCCCACGGTTTCAGTTGAGATACACTACGAGGCCCATAGCACCCCTTCCCTTTTCGGTGAGAGAATTATTCATGGATGCTATGCCGGACTCTTACCGACTAAAACCACATGGTGCCCTACCACTACCTTTTAACCCATACCACAGGGCGGAAACTCCAGCTTGAATGTGTGCGTGTGACCAATAATGCTAAGCAGATGTTCTGTCAACACGTCCGTCAACTATAGTGACGGCTGCTGTGGCGTGGCAGGGAGTTGCTGATCTGTACAAATTATCTTTGCCCATTCGTAATGTGTGCCAGATTTGTTGACTAAATGAGACGGATTGATTAATAAAAATTAAAATTTAGGTACACTGAATATTTTCAGTAGCGCCAGTGGCAACCGCGGTATCGCAATAGCTCTGAATTTGGGAATTGAAATTTTAGACTTTGGATTTTGGCGTTTGGATTTTAGATTTCGGTATTCAGATATCGGATTTCGGTTTTCTGGTGCAGCTTGTAATAACTGCAACTTACATCCTAAGAAGAGATTGCAGGTTAGACGCAACTAAAATGTCAAGTTATTCTAGCAACTTTATGCAGAAATTGCACTAAAAGTCTTTTTACATTTCTTTGTAAAGCCAACTACAATGAGCCATTTTTCACCTACGTTTGTACAGCTTTTACACAAGCGCGAGCTTACTAAGCTGTGAGAGTGTGTTTGCATCCTTTTATCAAAAGCTTACCGCCTTTTTCATGGAAACAATGTGTTTAATTTTTTAAAGAAGCGCTGGAGGTGTTTTTTGAAATTAATGTTTTGTGTTAAATTAGTATTCGTAACATGTACCTACATGTTGACACAGCATGACTTTAAAGTTTCAACACACATACATACCATCTGTCGTAATATGAACAGGAAGCCAAGAGACGGTCTCACTCGACTGCCCCTCAGTGAAAGTGAAAGTTCAATCTGATTGACGTTGTCATATTTGATTTATTTCAAACTTTGAACAGATGATCATCTACACACATTCATCGACCATCTGTCATATGTGAACAAGAAGCCGTGAGACGGTCTCACCCGTCTGCCCCTCTGTGAAAGTGAAAGTTCAATCCGATTGACGTTGTCATGTTTGTTTTATTTCAAACTTTGAACAGATGATCCACGTGACCTAGTGACGTAATATAATGCAACAGAATCACAGACTACAGACACAAGTCCAGCCATAAGCCCCTTTGCAATCTATTTTATAGAGAGAAGCTAAAACTACACTAATGTGATTTTATTAGTGTTGAGTTGTTTAATTTGGGTAGTAAATCTTACATATACCTATATGGTCACGCCTTTATCCCCGAAAGGGTAGGCAAACGCATATTATATGCCCACATTTCACCTTTGTATCATTTGTCCCACGTAATAGGTGGTGTTACCGTGTTTAAATATACAGGCGCAGGTTGTGACTGCCTGCTGTTGAAATAAAGCCTTCAACTTAGATTAACGACTGCCATTTTACTGGCAACCGGGACCAACGGCTTAACGTGTCTTCCAAAGCACGGAAACGCTCAAATAAATGTCACAAAGTGATCACATGGATGGTCAACCATCCATGGATCGGCCATAGTGAAAGTTGCTTACTGCAGTGATCGTTTACAGAACACTGTGTCCGCGGGGCCATGAGCGCTTCAACTAAATATAAATAAATATAGTTATTATTATAAATGCCAAATCGGGAGAAACCGCGTGACATCAGCTAGTCTTGAATAATTTCATGCGCCTCTAGTAATTTAAAATGTACCAATAATTTGCCAACTCGCCCGTAAAGTCCCTTGATTGAAGTTTTAACGAGACAAGGTAATTAAGCCATCATGGCGTCATACGGTTAATTACAATGTGATCGACGGTGGCTTATAAATTATTTTATTTTACAAGTACTTCTTATTTGAAGCGCTCGTGACCCCGCAGACTCGGCTCTGAAACATACCTCCGACAGACGTTTCTCTGCCGGATGAGCCGCCGACAGAACGTTTCGATTATGAGTTGTTCACCGACAGAACCTTTCAACTACGAACGTTTCGCCGACAGAACGTTTAATTTAACTATAATAAGTGAATGGTAAACACCTAAACACCCCGACTCGAATAGGTTAGGTTAGAAGGCTAAGTTAGTCTCAGTGGTAATTTTTTTTGTTTTGTCGACAAACTCTTATTTTGGTGAACGATTCTGTCGTCGATTTACTCATGAATTAATCGATCTGTCGGCGAAACGTTCGTAGTTGAAAGGTTCTGTCGGTGAACAACTCATAATCGAAACGTTCTTTTCCGGCAGAGAAACGTCTGTCGGAGGTATGTTACAGAATCGCAGACTCAGTGTTCAGTAAACGATCACTGCAGTAAGCAACATTTACTATGACCGGTTATGGATAGGTGAACATCACGTGACCATAATGTGACATTTATTTACGAGTGTTTCCGTGCTTCGGAAGGCACGTTAAGCAAGTTGGTTTCCGGTTGTCAGTTAAATGACCGTCATTAAGCCAAGTTGAAGGCTTTATGGGTGGCTTGTAATATTTCAACTGTGGGTTGTCACAACCTGCAACCGGGTCGGCAGCGCGTGTGTAGCGCCTCTGGTGTTGTAAATGTTCTTAGGCTACGGTAGCTAACCTTCCGATGGGCCGTAAGCTTGTCTGCCAGTAAGCTTGTTTGCCACTTACGCTTTGATCGATTTTGCTTACAAAATAACCATTAATAGTAAAAATTAAGGAATCCTAAACAGGCCTCAGGCTTAGCCGTTTGTGTTACAACCTAATATATTTGTTTTTCCAGTATGTAAATGTGAAACTTTATTCTAATTCTAAGGCCTACTGTGCATTGCGACGTACTTAGCGAGATAAACAATCATGTCAGATTCGGCTTATTATATGGATACTTAAGTTTTCAAACATTTTGTAACATACTTTACAGGAAGAGTATGGCTGGTTTTAGAATCGCGCTAATCATCGGCTCTGACAGCCAAAGTAAAGTGTAAACTTCTAAGAAGCGTTTGAGAATAACGCGTAGCTGGCGCTGACCCGTCAGCGCTGACCAACGCACGCGCGTTGGTCAGCGCTGACGGGTCAGCGTCCGTACGCGGCGCGCGTAGCTGTCGGCGCGCTGACCAACGCACGCGCGCCTTTGTATTCGGTGAGCGTTCTAGTGTCGCGCCGAGAAGAAACACGATACTGAAACGTCTCGCGCTAACGAGCTACGCGCTAAGCTGTTAGCGCCGATGGTCAGCGTGACTCTGAAACCAGCCTAAGATTGTGTCAGAACGGGGCGGCGAAATTTACCCGTGAAATGACACAATAGAAATTACTGAATCGGCCTTCGCATTGGCGTCATGCGTCATAGTCACTATTATGTACAAGTTAATAGTTTTGTATGTTTGTGATAAGTATCTTCTTGGAAGTTATGCCTAACTCTTGCCGACTAAAACTACACGATGCTAATACCTATGGTCGGGGGCGCTGAATAAGGCCTGGAAAGGATGTGCCAGGATTCCCTACAGACTTTTGGCTAAGGACAAGGCCTCTCCTCGAGATTCAAGTACTATGCCACGTGTTAGTGTGTCATCCCACTTCTTGGGGAGTAAGACGTGCGTGAAACTCTCACGAAGCGAACATTATGTTTAAAAATGGCGAATAGCTACGCCGTATTAGGTAGTAGGCCTTAGACAAAAGTCTGGTAAGTACCTACTTAATATTGAACCGAAGAACAATATTAGAATTTTATGCTTATTAAAATAGGTTCAAAGTACTTACATTATTTTGGTACGTGCTCCGCAATATTGGCTTACCGATACTCTAATAAGATCTTATTAACTACAGAATATTAAAAGGGTTAAGATCGAAATTAGGGCATTATTTAGACTGGTAATACAAAGCTGCTTTGTCTGGATAATTCCAATTCCCAATTTTTATTGAAAATAATTTATTCTTGTACTACTGTGTACGAACTGATTAGAAGTGGTTATGGCCATGTTGAAACGGACAGTGACGGCTTCTGGCTATTCGCTGTGAACATTTTCTAGCTTTTTAGCTGCCCATTAAATCTTCAACTTAAAGTATTTAATAAAATACAGTAATATCCCGAATTTTCGCGGTAGGTGGGTCCGAGCAATAACGACGTAATTCATGTTAGCGTAAAAAGTAGTATAAAGGTTTATTACAGGTAATTAAATTAAACTAAATATTTACAGAATAAATTAAACTAATCTAATATAAAAATAAAAATAAAAAGTAGTGGAGTTACTTTCAATTTTGAATTAGGTATTACCCATAAATGCATACAAAATACGAGTATGTTTAATCCGGACGACGAGAGACGATTGTTTTTACCTTTACTTGATGAACTATATTCAAAAGTAAACTGAAATTAGACATTTCAATTCGAATTTATCGCAATTCTATCTATCCTTCCTATCCTATCAATGCCTATCAATGATGGAAGGAGAAAAACCGCGTACCTATGTCCAAATTTGCGTAAAAGGAGCGCAAATCTGGCCATTGCTGTATTTAATAAGTAGGTACAATAATCATAGTTATTAAATAACTGTTCACGGACATTTACCCACAACGCTATCTAAACCCAAAGTAAGCCAGGAATAACCTGCTTGTGTTATGGGTATCAGACCACGGAACTTAATACATAATAATATACTTTTCAATACATACATAGAAAAAACCGGCCAAGTGCAAGTTGGACTCGCCCATGAAGGGTTTCGTAGCAGCAAGTAACATAATATCAAAGTTCTTGTCGTTCGTTGTAACTTTGATTGATGTTTTAACACGTTCGCAGTGGTAGTGATTTTTCTAACCGAAAATTGCGGTTTACGACGTATTAAAAAAAAACTACCAGCTCTATCTCGTTCAAACCAATTTTCGTTGGTAGTTTTTATGGCAATGTTCATAATATATTCTTTTTAGATTTATCATTCTCTTAGTTTAGAAGTTAGAGGGGGGGGACACATTTTTCCACTTTGGAAGTGTCTCTTGCGCAAACTATTCACTTTAGAAAAAAAATGATGTAATAAACCTCAATAGCATTTTTGAAGACCTATCTATAGATATCCCACACCCGTATGGGATTGATAAAAAAAAAAATTTGAGTTTCAGTTCTGAGTATGGGGACCCCCAAAATTTACTGCGTTTTTTCTAGTTTTATATAAGAATCTTAATGTGGTTCACAGAATACATCTAGTTACCAAGTTTCAATAGCATAGGCCTTATAGTTTCGGAGACAAGTGACTGTGACACACGGACGGACAGACAGACGGACAGACAGACAGACAGACAGACATGACGAATCTATAAGGGTTCCGTTTTTGCCATTTGGCTACGAAACCCTGAAAACCAGACTCGCGAGACAATTATTTATGGATCACACAGTTTTTTGTCTCCAGTGGGAATCGAACCCACGACCTCGTGACCCGCAGTCGCACATTTCAACCTCTAGAACAACGAGGCCGTCAGTATAAAATCTACTAACTAAACTAAATCTAAACAAGGCCCCCGTGGCATTCTTCCCAAAAGACTGGCAGCATTCCCACTTTGAATAGCATTCTAGAAAATTAATATTCAAAACTAACTGGTGTAGGTAACTTTCATTCATTCACAGTCTACCTCCATACTTCTGAAATTAAACAGCTCTCATTTTAGTTAGTAGTTATTACATTGACATTCCCTTTCATAATGCGTTCTTACTTTCATTTTCATAAAGTTTGTAGTTTGAGAAGCTAAAGTTTGTATGGTTCGTCGCTTGCGGTACGTAATTGTTTTTATTTATCACATCTATGGCGGGTAAAGTCTTTTTAAAAACATAATTGGCCGATTTTGACATGTGTCTGCATTTCTGGTCGCGTGGAATTTTGTTCTTGATCCCGCATTCCAATGGGACGTTTTCCGAAATAGAGTGGCTTATGTGTTACTCTAGTATCAAATTCCAGCCAGATCCGTACAGCAGTTAGCGCGTGAAAGAGTAACAATTATGTCCACATCCATACTTACAAACTTTCGCATTTATAATAAGAGTAGAGATATTATCTGTCGGAGTAGACATGCGGCAGCTGTTTTTAAAAAGCGCAGGCCCGCTGACCTGGAGTAGGTCATCGGGTCTGCTTTATGCCTTAGGTATTACACTTATAGATGGATATCTAGTTAAATAACAGTGAAATAAATACTTAGGCGGTATTTCTTTCAGAAACACAGTAATAAAAACAAGCAAATGGAACACCAATGAAATATACTGAAATGAAATGAAAAATCTTTATTCATGTAAGTAAGTCACAATCTACATTTACTGCCAGATTCGCAACGCAATAGGTAGAGCTGGAGAAAAAAGAACCTGGCAATAAAACTCCGGCCACTGTTTTAACTTCCAGTAGGTTATTACAACATAATTTTTATTCCAAATTAAAACCAACATAGAATCTACTCACAATGTTTTCTCTGCAAATTCCAGCAGCAAAGTGAGCCCTCGGCCGCAACCACTGTGTATTTATAAATCCGCGCCACTCAAATTGTTCTCACAAAACACGTGGCTTGATATTTAATGTTTTCTTTTTAAATCAAAGAAATGTGGATCAATTTATTTTTGAGAAATAAAGTTATTAATTTAATTAGTCAAACAAACTGTTAAATTGAATGAAATCGTTAAAATACAAAGATTAATTCATTCTCAGTAAAATGAACATTGCAGGAACTTAGGAATAACAAAAATCCTGTTTTGATTAAAAACATTTTTAAATGTCGACAATATTCATAATAATTGTCAATAAGAATTTAACAATAGTTTTTTTTGTAGGTTCTTACGAACCTACATAGTCACATAACACTTAGGTAACCTAATTAGTTCAACACTACATCAAGTTATACAAATCAGTGTTAATAAATTCTACAACTATTTCTATTCGAACCTTATATCACAAAATAGTAAGGTATCAGTAAAGTTGCTCATTGTATTGGTTTTAATCTATTTATAATCAAATAGATTTTAATTAGTAATTCTCGGTGTGGCGACATATCCTATTTCGAGATGAAAGTATATTAAATTTAAACCAAAGAAACTCGTTAGAGCGATTATCACATTTCCAGTGAGAAAATCCGGGGGCTAATATTATAACAGAAAATGAAGTTTCTTTTACGAACTAGAGCACTCTAAATAAGTTCATTAAGTTCACAGCTTGAGGTGAAAAAGGCGTGCACAATACTATGAAACTTGGAAACTTAATTTGTACTTATTTTTGTAAGTCTAATAAGTGGGTACAACACTCTTTTATTTATAAATAGCGAATGTCACGCGGTTTCCCTGTGTAGTTCCCGTGGGAATACGAAACTTCATAACTGTCATAACGGTGGAAGAATTCTTCAAATCGGTTCAGTATTTTCGGAGCGTATTCAATGGAAACAAACATTCAAATCATTCCTCTTTATAATATTAGTAAGATAAGATAACTTTTGGAGTAAATCCATGAAAAGCAGCTTTCCATAATTTTTTACATACATACATATGGTCATACCTATATCCCCGAAGGGGTAGGCAGAGGCATAGTTTACGCTCACATTTCACCTTATAGTTTAAAGTCCCACGCAATAGGCGTCGAGCCTATTGCCGTGTAGAAAGGACCAGGTCGTTACGAACCGCGGATTACATTTTTCAAGCCGCCCATCATAATGCCTTCAACTTGGCTTAACGATTGTCATTTTACTGAAAACAGGTTTTCATTTCGAGTTTTCCTTCTCTATGCAATGGATCGTTTTGCGAAAGTGCTCTCTTACATTTTTTAACATACCGTCAAATCTTAAAGCCCGTAACCATAGTCAGTTGATTGTTGATTTTTAGAGTTCTGTAAGAAGACCCCATTACTAAGACTCCGCTGCCCGTCAGTCTGTCTATCACCACTCTTTATTTTTTTAATAAAAAATAAGAAGTTTTATTGAAGTAAAATTTCATAAAACTAACTATGTAGAACTTTACAGTCACTTTCTCTACACGTTTTTCTTGAATTAGTGGTACCTTATGCGCCGTGTATGCAGCTCACGAGACGCTAGGAGCCGTGTAGTGCACTCCACACGCCCCGACGACGTCGTTAGTAGCACTTGTGTGTGGACTTGGTGTAACATTTATTTTTATGTGGCATCTAGCCGAAGAAATGTATTACACATATATTTTGCTACGCTTTTATACGCGGAGTTAAAGGCATACTAATACGCCCATATTTCACCATTTTTGTCCAGTATGGAAGTCTGTTTACGGCCCACGTACGCATCTTATGCAAACGTATTTGGGGGTTAAAAAGTAGCCTATGTGTAATTCTACAAGATTCATCTTAGACCACATTTTCAGCTAGATTCGTTCAGCCGTCAGCCGGTCTATTTATTTATTTGTATTTATTTATTTATTTCTTCTTCTAAGGTTCTATACACGCTGTTAAAATTAGTGGAACGTATGCGCCCTGTATGCAGCTCTCGAGACTGAAAGAAAGGTGTAGTGCACTCCACACGCCCTGACGACGTCGTTAGTAGCACTTGTGTGTGGACCTGGCGTAACATTATGTATCATTTTATGTAATGTCTAGTCAATGTAAACTCAAAAAATTCTGCTCAATCGATAGCTCCAATTATCCAATTATACAATACGTTATTATGCAACCCGGTTCGAAGAAAAAGTTATTATCTAACCAACACCTTCGGGCCCAAGTCAACCTCACGTGCAAGCTCGTGCACCTGCTGAACAACGGACGAGGCTCTGACGGCGGCGGTCCATTTCAACACGGCGATGGGCTCACCACCTGTTACGTGGGACCGAATTGTACACGGTGAAATGTGGGCCGGTATAGGCCTCTGCCTACCCCTTCGGGGATAAAGGCGTGAGTATATGTATGTATGTATGTATTACTGAGAACCCGAGCTGTTAGGTAGGTACTGTGGGAAACGAGTAGGTACGGGAAAACAGAAACGGAGCCACTGTAATAACCCGCAACTCTAATTTACAATTCCATTATAAATAGGAAAGAGAATGTATTTTTATTAATATAAGGATTAACTCAAAGACTAAAATTAAATAGCTTACTTAACCTATTAAAAAATATTTTGCCCAATAGCTACATTATCACCGAGCAACATAAACTTTATTTTATCCCCGTATTCCCACGGGAACGAAAACTACGCGGGTGAAACCGCCATTAACACCTAGTCTTCTAAAACCGTGTGCATCAGTAATGAAAAGTGACGACGTAATGTCCAAACCTCTCATTCCCGTGATGTGCTAATCAACTTCACAAATGGAAGCAATTTACTTGCAACAATCCCTCCGGACACGGCTTGCGATATATTATTTTTTGTCGGAGTTCGTTAATCTAGTTGTATCCAATTATGTCACGAAAAAACCGGACAAGAGCGAGTCGGACTCACTCACCATGAGTGATTTTCAAAATTTTCACGTATATGTAGTTTAGGAATCAAGTCTCGCAGTTGATTTTTACGATTCAATTAGATGATGATCGCGGCTTCGCCCGCGTTAAATTTGGTACCTGTTCCCACTTCCAGTGGGAATATATTCCCGGGATAAAAATTTGCCTATGTGTTATTCTAGTCTACATATAAGCTATCACTGTACTAAATTTCAGCCCAATCCATTCAGTCGTTAGAGCGTGATTGAGTAACAAACATCCAAACATCTTCACAAACTATCACATTTATAATATTAGCAGGAAGTAAGATACCAGATGTCGAATTTTAAGCCTTCTTCTAGTAATAGTAATATAAGACTATTTGACTTGCAAAATTTCATAGTTCTGGGGCAACGGGACGTACCTACTCTATACATTCTGATTCCTTTAAAAGTGTTGTAATATAATACCTATATATTTTGCAACTTAAACGGCCGAAGGAACCATTACCTTCTCAAATATAATGGGTCAGAAGGTGACCCATTATACTTGAGAAGCTAATGGTTTTAATTTCCACTCGATAGGTACCTTCGAGAATTCTCTGAAGAACTCCTGAAGTTGTCGAGTCGAAATTTACGGGTCTTGACAGACGGACAGACGTACAGCTTTGGTTTTTTCATTTTGAGGTACGGTACCCAAAAAAAAATTGATGTACACACTAGTCCTCTAGTTGAAAGGAAAAATTACGCGACCCCCGGAAATGAATCGGGTGAAATTTTGAAAACCTATTTCTTACTGGATATGGTAAGTACTCACTAAGACATGGGTTTTCAAATTTTTAAGCTACAATTAAAATGGTAAAGGTGTTCAATTTCACGACATCTACTTCATCGTGTCTTTCATACTTCAGTGATATCAATTATTTAGTACATATACAAAAAGCAATATTCTAATTCACGCATTCATTCGAATTATCATAGAGTATTTTTTGCCTGAAACGGAAATTGCAGCACTAGTAAAACACAATGGAGATAGTTATTTGAATTTAGAATTTCCTGTACAGTTGTTGAATATCGCCTGTATTTAGAACTGCACTGTTGTTGAAATTCGATCATTTTGTGAACATTTTCGCTGTCTATCTAGGTATGATAGGTTCATGAGATACAGCTTAGTGACGGACCGACGGACTGCGAAGCCTTAGTATCAGAGATACGTCGTGTACCCTTTGGGTACGGGATCCTAGAAATAGTTTTATGTACGTTCAGCACCATAAAATCTTTAAAGGTACCTACCCACACGTTAGAATTTCGCATGACCGACAATCGGATCGCTCGCATCTTCAACTCTTATTTTTTTGTCAGACTTTTTGTAGAATGTGTTTGTTGCGCAATTTATACGTTCTGTTTTAATTGTCGTCTGGTATATTCGGACGTGGCCGCGCAACGTAAAGTGTTTCAAATTTACCATTAATCTTAGTGCATGTGTGTGTGTGTGTTTCCTAAAAAGGCATACCAAGATTTCGAATTTTCACACAACGATATGTGATTCCAAAGTAAGCTAGGAAAATAACCTGCCTGTGTTATGGGTATCGAACCACGGATATTATACTTATATACTTTTTAAATATACCTATGTACTTACAGAAGCACCTAGACTCACGAAACAAACATTTATGATTAAATTACCTATTCGTATATAAATCTATGGATGGATGTAAGAGTCAGGGAAGGCCACGATACACCTACCACGACCAAATTAATCGTGTGTTAGCAGAAGGTGGTGTCAAGAGCCGAAGAAACCGACGACGTGCATGCATGAAAAGAAAGCAAGCAAGTGAGGTATGTATGGACCGTGCCGTGTGGCGCTCGGTTCTTTCTGCCTACCCCGCAAGGTATTTGGCGTGAAGATGGTAATGGTATATAAATCTATATGCTACGGTGAACACTTTCTATCAGGTGGACCGTTATGCTTGTCTGCCACCTCAGTACCGAACAAATGTGGTTCTCTTTTGCCAGGTTAAGAAAAATATATTTAGAACAGATGAATTTCGAGGCTAATTCTTACTTTTAACACCAGATCAAGTATTCGTTTGTATTTTACACGGACATTAATGTCGTGTAAAGAAACTCAATTTCGCGCCAATTTAAACTTCTGTCCGCCATTTTTATGACGCCAGAGTTCTCTTTTAATCCAATTTAATGACAAGGCGCGCGTAACTTCGTACACTTTGATCTTTAAACTATGACAGAACGGCCGCAAAGTGCCACTCTTTTAACAATTTACAAAAGTCTGATTTAGTTTTCAACTTTTATTTACATTTCAAAACTTAAATCTTTCGTTCTCTTGTTCAGTTACCAGCTAATTTAGGACATTATTCGCTTCGCTCCGGCTTGCGAGTGAAAATCTTACTAATATTATAAATGTGAAGATGTTTCGATGTTTGTTACTGTATCACAACGGTCCTGGCAGAAATTTGATACAAGGGTTTTTTTAACGCGAGGAAAATCCTACATACAGTACATGGATGCTATGCTGGACTCCTACCGACAAAAAACCACACATATCCAACCTAACATACTGCGGATGGGAGCCCGGGTAAGCCCTCGGAAGGATTTTCCAGGACTAGCAAGTCACCTAGGGGAGGGTTCGGGTGCTATACCCTATCTTTGGGTGGTTGTTCGGGTGCTATTGCGCTTCTTCGGGGGTTGTGCGTGAATCCCTCACGTCACGCTTTATACTGAAAGGAAACAGACTACTTTTCATCTCGAGAAAACTTTCCCATGCGGGGACGGGAACTAAACCTCACGCAAGTGGAGTCATGCGCGCTATCTAGTTCAGGGGTTCAATCATGATTGAGTAAGTAACAAACATAATCAAATCAGCAGCTGATATTGACCAGCCCACTGCCATTTTAAAGTGCTTATGCAAAGTAATATTTGGTATTTTTTTTTTGCTAGGGTCAAAGCCCGGCTCGCAGGCTATTAAAAAGCGAGCTCAATATTTTTAAAAAGAACAGCTGTACCCTTTAAGCATTTGTTTGAATCCCATTCGCCTTACAACTTGTTAGAAGCGATAAAGACATTGTAAGCTGTATTCAAATGTGTCATAAGAGCTTAGCGTTAACAGATTTGGTAATCCGGTCCATGGATTTGTGTTCAAAACAATATGGACCTCCCGAGTTAAGCTTGCAAGGGTCAAGGGTGTTTGTGATTAAGGAATGATGTCATGGCGAATATGTCTATAGGAAATGTAGAGTTTTGTGTACTACTCAAGATTTCGTAGCTTCGTTAGCTCAGAGTTCTGTAAACGCTCATAGCGTTAACCTAAGTTTCTAATAAAGAAAAAAAATTTAAAAGCATTATCAAACTATTCAACATAATTCATTACTTTAATATCATAACTAGCAATGCTTAATTTCATCAGGAGACTATGTCCAATTTCTATACAAAATTTAACAGTTCACCGCAAAATTTATGATCAAGCTTAACAATATTCTTACCAAATACCATTACTGTTTATGGCAAACGACTTTATTAAGTGTGACCTCTATCAATAAAACCCCTTATTTCATTGACTTGTATCTCAATTTCGAACCTCAGATAATATCCTCTTCGTCCCTAATAAAGATAATCTTAATTACACATAACATCCAACAACACAAGACCCTTACTTAATAACAAGTGATTCGTAAATATGACATGGAGTAGTAAAGTGACAGGTCATGTTATACTGGTCAAGTTATACTATCAGACTCGTAACAGATGCTATGAAAATGATATTCGTTCTGTTAATAAATATAATGATAGTGATATACAGTATCATACCGATATTGGATACTAATATTGCTATTAGTCGATTCACTTTAGTCGAAGGTAACACATGTTACTACTAATTGAATTTGTGAGAAGCAATACAGCGTATTTTCAGTTTCATGAATGTAAGCTCTTACGTAACATATAAAGCTTATAATTATTTTTCAATGAAAATAAGTATTTAGAAATTGTAAGTTCTTGCTTTTATACCGGATGAAATTTTACGCGGTAATTCATGGTAGTTAAAATAGGCTAATGCAATTCTTCTCCTTAAAAGGTGATCTAAAGAGGAAAAAAATGTATTTTTGTATGTGTGTGGGTATGTTTGTAATCAATAAACTCAAAAACTACTATGCCGATTTCAAAAATTCTTTCATTATAGGAAAGCTACATTCACCTTGAGTAACATAGGCTATATTTTATTCCCATATTCCTACGGGAACCGGAGCTACGCGAGTGAAGCGTGACGTCCGCTAGTACACAATAATTCGGATAATAGCCTTCCCCGTGCCTTTTAGCTGAACGGCAACGTATCGGATGAGTGGTTGGTGGTCCGACATAGCATCATGAGGACTTCCAACAGTTTAAAAAAGATATAAAACATAGTAATAAATACTTTTTACATACCAAAAAATATCCTAAATACAAAAGAAATAATGATAAATGCCCAACGTTCATGCATTATTAATCCCTCGATTGCCCAATTACGCTCCAATTCACACTGAAAGGAAACGCTCTCAAATGGTCAGAGAAATAAGCAGACATTGGTCTGAACTAAATGAGCAATACTAGCTCAATCATCCACGAAATTAGCTCATTATTTCCATATCCTGTAAGTAACTAAGGCAATCTTCAAACTATCAAGAAATATTGACAAAGATTTTTTTTGATGGATTTATTTCACTGAGAACAGTATTAACTTTTTGATTTTCAAGCGCTCGTAGCCCCGTTTGTTCTACAAAGGAAGGCCAATTCAGGGATAGGTGAGCGTGCATTTAAGAATGTTTCCGTAGTTCGAAAGTCATGTGAAACCATAGATCAATTTCAGCTGTGTCATAGTAGTAGTCGGGATAAAAAGCGGTTTGAACTTTTCTATAACAGTTAGCCACAGCATATCCTTGTTTGTTTTAATTCGGCAATAAAGTCGAAAGCGCGAATTTGGTTGTTTATTCCATAAACTACAGGAAACACTTTCAAATCAGCTGACCGTTAGCTTGTCTACCGCCTCATTAGTATAGGAAAATTTCTATGTTTTCCAAATGAGTTAAGTACTTACATCGGTTTTTCCTTCTCATAAGATGTTTTACATTACCAGGCTCCAGGCTGCTTTCTTGTGTATATTGTATCCTTTTCCGTTAATAAAAATAACACTGCAAATTTTTATTGCAGTGTATTTTAAGTGAAAAATTGTTGGATGATGTTTGCTTGACCCAACGAACGGTTTCGGTTCTTCAGAATAATGGCAGCCTCGCTAAGCAAACGAGATAACACGTGATATTATGATACTACATTCAACCAGTGAGGTAGCATTACTATGCTTTAATATAGGAAAGCCGTTTTCAATATGAGCTATTTCAAAATGAATATAATTCTACTATTACTAGAAATGTGATAGTTTTTAAAGATATTTGTTACTCAATCACACTCTAGCAGCTGAACCTGTCTGGCTGAAATAGTCTGGAATAATACAGAGGTTTTATCCCGAGGCTATTTTTAGGGTTCCGTAGCCAAATGGCAAAAAAGTGTCTGTCCGTCCATGTGTCACAGCCATTTTTCTCCGAAACTGTAAGGCCTATGCTGTTGAAACTTGGTAAGTAGATGTATTCTGTGAACCGCATTAAACATTTCACAGAAAAATAGAAAAATAACAGTAAATTTAGGGGGGGGGGGCTCCCTCCCATACTCAGAACTGAAACTCAATTTTTTTTTCACCTATACGTGTGTGGTATCAATTGATAGGTCTTCAAAACTGCTATTGAGGTTCTCAACATAATTTTTTTCTAAGCTGAATAGTTTGCACTAGAGACCACACAATAAATGTATTTTTTTATTACGGAACCCCTCCGTGCTCGAGTCCGACTTATACTTAACCGGTTCTTTGTTAAATAGTTATTTCTGCCAAGTATAATAAAACACGTGTACCCCCGTCCCCCCCACCTTAGCGGTTTCACAGTTAATCCTTAATTAGAGGTAGTATAGGTAGACTATGAAATTCCAAGACGGGAATAAGTCTCAATATCTAACGGTTTCAATACCGTAACCAGAAGTAAATAAAAACCGTTTGTAAACTGACCTAAAAAGCCCACCAGGTATTATACTGATCGAGAACATGGTTTGTCCGGTTCGTGCGGATATTAACATGGGCGGATACAGAATATACACACACATACGTTGTGTACAGCATTACGTTGAGAGCAAAAGTCGTCTACGAATACATTTACGTATGGAAATTACTCATGGATGCTATGCCGGTCTCTTACCGACTAAAACCACGTGTTTCGTGCGACTACTTACGGTTGGAAGCCCCGGGTAAGCCCTCGGAAGGATGACTCCTGGGTCATTAATGCTTAGGACTTGAATTTAAATGCTTCATACTTGATAGTTTGCACCCAGCCTAAACACAAGGCTTGGTAAAATAGTAATCAATCAACACAACAACTTTTATTCTTTCTTCAAGTAACATTATTATCTATTAAGGATACCTATTTATTAATCACAGGATGGTATGTTGCTTTTTGATCTGTGAATCAAAGATCTTTGACTCCCAAGTCAACCGTTCTTTTGAACTGGTGAGCAGTTAGATGGTGGTCGGTTTTAAATCGGCCCAAACAACTTGCTTTCTACATCTATATGGGACTGCCTCATTGGTCTAGAGGTCGGAAAGTGCGACTGCGGAACACTAGGTCGTGTATTCGACTCCCACCGAAGAAATAATAATTATGTTATCTTCAAAGGTTTATTTCGAGAGTCTGGGTGTTTATGTATGATAAGTATGTATTTACAAGAAATAAAGTAGATAAGTATAAATATCCGTAGTCATCATAACATTAACGGGTTTAACCGAGCTTACTTTGCGTTGTGTAAAAATGTCCGTGAATTTTTAGTTTTTGACGTTTCATACCGGGCTAAAAGAATATCAATAAATCATTGAAATTTGCTCCAATATCTAACTTAGGTATTCAAAATTACCCAAAAGTACATCTTAATTAATTAATTTAATGATAAAATTACGTCGAAACCATCGTCATTGTCACAAAAGGCTCCTTTAGATTATTATAGAAGTACTTTCCTTTGTAAACAAGACTTAATAACCCTTACCTTTTAGTAGTAAAAGTCATTTAATGTCGACCCCCATGAGGGGTGCCCAAACGTCTGTATTTGAACGGACAAGTTTTGATTTATGTATTTATCCTTGCTCTATGGTCATTTTTTCCTTGCACAGAATGATTTGATTATTTTTTGTATTTTCTGATCAATCTTTATCTCAATTTCGCCAAATTTGATAATATTTTTGAAATATAACTACTTAACAGAAAAAAAAACTTTGTTTAATCTCATAATAACCAGTTCTCTCGTAAGCTGTTTTTTTTTGACATGACATGTCTTTACACAAAACAGTTAGTAACATTTCTAAATAAATTTAATATCTGAAGTGAGGTAACACGAGATTATCTATACCAATTAAAAACAAGAAAGATTATTTGTTTGCTTTGTATAATGCTCGAAACTACTTAAAAGATTTTAAAAATCTTTTAATTAATTTACAGCTACATTATTAGCGAGTAACGCTACATTTTATTCCCGTTTTCCCACGAAATCTAAATGAAAAAGCTTGGTATATTTAACGCTTCTGGTATTACAAACATTAATACTTTTCCCTTCAATTCCAAAAGTTGGTGACCCTACACACCGGTTCCTGATTAATACGGTCTGAGTGCCAGTAACGACGTGCGCTCGGGTTCCGCATAATTATGTAAAAACAGCCCTTAAAAGTTGTCGCAGGTAAAGTCTGTTAGATTAATTCATGATTTTTGGAACTCAGGTTAGGTTTTTAATAAAAGCCTCTCAAGTATTCGTATTGCGTTTTTAGTCCATTTTGTTTAAATACCTTTATATTTTACTCCCAACATGAAATTGTATTTCCGTTTCCTTTCCCGTGGGGACATATATTAAGTAACACAAGTATATATAGTTTTTATCTCTGGAAAACCTATGTATTTTTCGAATCCCAAATATTAATAGAAAGTAGGCTTTACAGACAAACTGAATGATATCGAACATAATACAAATAATTGTGTTGAAAACTGTGACTAACTTTACTTTCATCTTAAAACAATAATATCTTCAAACTCAACAGAGAGCTTATTCAATAGACATTTAATTATAATAGGGTATGTTCTCATTGCTAGCGAGTTTCAGAATTGACTGTTTTAATTTTTTACAACTTAACAACCTTTTATGTCTATTCCAGTCCATTTCTGGATGTAGTATGCGTCTCTAATTTTATTTTCTGCTGCGGGGAGGTATTTTTCCATACAGTGCCATGCTTTATTGGACCGAAGACGTTGGTAGGACCTCATTGAATGCAATTTAATTTACAGTAAGATCGTTTTCACATAACCCGATACGATATCGGACGAGTAAAATGTATGAAATATACAGCTATCTCTATATGCGCAAACAAGACAGCCGATGATGGTCAGCTATCGTGTCAACCGATATTGGATCAGATAATGTAAAAACGCTCTAAGCCTGTTAAACACGATGCTTACCTTTCGTTCAGCGTTTTAAGCTAAGTGTTTTTTTTTTACTCACAATATGGTTGAATTAGCTTTTTTTTTATCGTGAGGGAAAATCCTCATGGATGCTATGACGACTCCTACCGACTAAAAACGACAAAAACCGCACGTTACGCCCAACAGCCTATCATTGAAAGTCCCAGGAAGGAAGTCCCAGGACATTGTTGAATTAGCTTACATTTTGAATCAATACACAGGGTATGATTTCCAATACCCTATCATGTTCTTTTTTGTAATTAATGAATTTTAGTTTATACTAGCTGATGCCCGCAGCTTCGCCCGCGTAAAATTTGTTTCAGTTCCATATTTTCGTGGGAACTTATTCCCGGGATAAAAAGCGTATGTGATATTCCAGACCATAATCTATCCCTGTGCCAAGTTTCAGTCAGATCCGTTCAGCCGTTAGAGCGTGAAAGAGTAACAAACATCCACACTCACAAACTTTCGCCTTTTTTTTTAGAGGATGTTATGCCGGACTCTTACCGACTAAAAACCCTCACGTAACGCCTAATAGCCTGTGGTTGGGAGCCCCGGTAAACTCTCGGAAGGATGTCCCGGGACTCACAACAGACCTACGGCCGCCACTGCAGCCTCGCCCAGGGGGTGGTTCGGGTGCAGGTGCAATCCCGCGTCTTTGGGGGGTTTCGGGTGTGATCCCGCTTCTAAGGGGGGGCGTGCGTGAGTTGCTCACGTCACGCTGTCGTCATGGGCCTGCTTCTGTAAGGATGGTGAGCGACCCTCTCACCGTCCTCAGACACGACGAAGGCACGTCGGCGGCGCCCAGTCCGCCGACTGCGGAACTCGAGTGGGAGAGCTCTCTCCCGCACCCGGCCCGCCGCCTCCTTCACGAGCATGACCTGCTCGCAGAAAGAGGCAGCGCAGTCCCACTTACTCCCGCTGGAGAGCATGGCTCGCACCATGGTCTCGAGCGAGAGAGTGTCCACGCCCAGACCTACTACGAGGACCTGGCGCTGTTGCGCCCACGCCGTGAAACTTTCACCTTTATGATATTAGTAAGAAGTAAGATTACTTATTGTAAATAGTGTCCAAAAAGAATAGCCCGCCGAGTTTGTATTATTGCCCTGCCATTTGCATGTATTTGGATTATCCGAAATAAATGTTTTTTACGAAATAAAGGAACACGTGTATCAGCGTTTTTTTTAAATTTTACTACTAAGAGGGTAAAATAAGTGATAAACGTTTGTATGGAATTTTACTCACTTTCAAAGTAAAAGACCTGCGTCTTTTTAGAAATAAATGATGATGAATAAATGTATCAGCGCGTTATTTAAATTTTAATGAATTTTACTACTAAGCGGGTGAAATAGGCGCCTTACGGTTGTATGGTAAAGTTCGTCATTTACAGTCAGAAGCTTGAAATTTTGAGTACGTGTATCTTTTTAGAATTGAATGAATTATGTGTATCGCCGTTTTATTTAACTTTACTGCTTCTTAAATATAATGCGACGGGAATACACGCGAAAAGAAACCTCTACATTTCTCTCTCTCTCTCTCATCATCATGAACGACGCGACACTACGGGAGTAAACGCAACGCGACGGTAGTAAATGCGACGGGAACGGCTGATAAACCCTCTTTTATGCGACGACGCTAACGAAGTTGCTTGGGTCTGCTAGATATACTATAAATGCGATTCTTAGAATACATTATGATATCTAAAACCTTCAATTATTGTGTCCATATTGTGTCCTGAGAACATGATTATGTGTAAAACGAAAAAAATTCCACTTGGATGGAGCCACGGGCCCTAGGTAGTGAATTATAAAACTATGTGTACTGAAAGACATTGTAATCTCTGAATTTAAACCGATTACCATCTGGTTGATGTGATCAGGCTAAATTACTAAGCATATGTTCGGTATACCGTCACAATACCAGAAATTATAATGCCTTAACTCAAAATATCGTAGCCCAAAATACCCAAAATCGAAATATCAATATTCAAAAGGCAAATAATTATAATATAAATAATTTAAAATGCCTTACGGTCGAATAACCGAAACCCAAAAAATTTTATCAAATACCTTATCCTCAAATGTTCAAACACAAAATACCTTTTTTTAACAGGATTTAAATCCTACATGGATGCTACATATCTGTGAATGATTATTATCCCGACTCGGATAGGTTAGGTTAGAAGACTAAGGCGGGAGCTCCCGCCTTAGTCTTCGTGGTTATTTTTATTTTTATTTTTCGTTAGCCCACTGTAGTACTTTTGTAACACTGAATCAAAGTGTTTTAACATGAGGTAAATCCTACATGGATACTATGCCGGACTCCTACCGACTAAAAACCACACGTATCCTACATAACAGCCTACAGTTGGGAGCCCCGAGTAAGCCCTCAGAAGGATACTCAAGGACCAACAGACCTACGGCTACAAGTGCAGCTTCACTTAGGTAGGGGGAGGGGGGGGGGGGGGTTAAATAAGTTAAAGCCAAATAACAAAACGTGTGAGTGACAGTGACACATTGTATTCTATTTTCGGAATTTTAAATTAAGGATATTTGAAAATTTGTATTTTGAATTCTGATATAATAATTATTTGAATTTTAAATTCAGACATTTTACGGTAAGGTGTACTGAAATTAGCTATTTTGAATGTTAACTTATTTCGAATTCGGGTATTTTGGTCTAATGCATTTTAAGTAAAGGCATTTTGATTTCTGGTATTTTAATATATAACCATATGTTCATTGCTTTCTTTACCTTCGACAAGACATCATAATAGCCGTCACTGTAATAGTAACTACACTGTTTTATCATAATATCATTGATAGATACTACCTATAATCTGTACTATTATAAAATTGAAAAATAGATGTGACGGTACATTCAAGGTACATTTAAAAAAATAACTGTAATCGACTAATTTAGGGCTTCTGATTCCAAATATATTTGTTCTTTCTTCGAGTCTGTTCGTTTGTTTGTTTATTTGTTCGGGGTTGGAGCTAAATGCAGTAGCTTGATCATAATTGTACTTACTATTAGGATTTTGTAGGTATTTTTTCAACTTAAATATTACTGTATGTTTTATCAAAATTGGTTCTGCGGAAATAATAATATAGCTTGACCTATGTTTTACTAGAAGCCATATGCGTTGGACAGGTCAAAGTCGATCGGTTATTGATTAAAATCACCTCGCAAACGAAGTTGCGGGCTAAATAATTCATTGCTACTAAGTATTATTGATAATATCAGGCATAATTCAGCTGATTGGGACTAACAATAACAATAGATATTTTTTCATATCACAGTTCTTTTATTACCGAACAGATAACGCTAAAAATGATTAAACTTATTAGTAGGTAAATATTTAGTGTTAGAGAGGACAACATTAAACGTCGGCGAATTACCAAAATGGAAGCAGAAGATGAAGATAAGGGAAAAATAGACCTGGACACAATCCTTGTGGAAGAAATTGGTGAATTTGGTAAATTTCAGCTAAGAACTTGCATTTTGGCTGCGATCGTTGGTATTTTTGTGGATGTTAGCACCACTGCGTTTGTGTTTACCACTGGAAGGATAAAAAGCAGGCGAGATATTTTTGTTGTGATTATTTAAACCAACGATAACATTATTTTTGAAAAAAAAAAATAGTATTCTAACTGATCATAAATTTTAAATAGGTATGGAAAAAGAATTGATTTTTTTTTTAAATAATTAGCTCGCTAAATTGACGTCGCCACCAGCCTGATGGAAAGCCGTGGCGCATCTAGCGATTGGGGGCCACTTCTGACAGTGGTCCTCAAGTTGGCGGCCCTGTGATGTGCCTCTTCACGCTCCTCTTGAAGAACCCGGGATTGTAAGATGAGGGAAACACGTGTGCGGGCAGGTCGTTCCATGTTTTTATAGTTCGACAGAGGAACGATCTTTTGAAACGCTCAGTTCTGGCGAAGATTCCCTCCACTGTGTGTGAGTGGCATCTTTGCCCGGCACGTGTTGTTCGGGATCGGAAAAGAGAGGATGGGATCAGGTTGAAGAGCTCTTCGGAACATTCGACGTGATACATTCGATAGAAGGCAGCCAAGGACGCTATGGTTCTTCGCTGCGCCAACGGTTCGAGGCCTCCCGTCACCTCAGGGCAACCAATTATTCGTATAGCACGTCTCTGCGTAGCGCCAAGCGCGTCTAGTAAATACCTTGCGGAGTCATCCCAAAGGTGAGAACAGTATTCGACGCAGGGACGAATTTGCGTCTTGTACAGTAAACATCTCTGATGTGGCGCGAAATACCGTCTCACCTTATTTAAGGGAACTGGTTGACAAAGTTTGCGAAAAAGAGGTGCAAATGAAGACATCCTTCTCGGTATTAGTATACGAAAAATTATAGCCAAAAGTAGATTTGAAATCTAAAAGATGTGTGTCAAAAAATGGTTTTATCAGAAATTGTGTATTTATTATAAATAATTAATTAGTAAAACATCATTGAAATAGCCCATAGTTTTTTAGAAGAAGGCGTTGTATGACATCTATTTATTAATGAACTAGCTGCTACCCGCGACTTCGTCCGCGTGGAAATTATGTTATAAGCAAAGTTTGAAGCGTATTCTATCGAGCCTCTAGGATAAGTCGTAACCAAAATGTGGGAACAAATTTAGGACATCCTCCAACTTACCCGGGAAGTTACGCGCTAGATGGGTTTTTTAACGTGAGGAAAATCCCACATGAAAAACTCCTACTGACTAAAAACCACACGTATCCTACCTAACAGCCTACGGTTGGGAACCCCGGGTAAGCCCTCTAAAGAATACCCCAGGACTGCGCTAGATGGATAGGAAGAGACCTTAGTGGGTCCAAGGCCGGTATGACGTACGTGTTTATTAATTATCCCCTTTAATAATTAAAAGAGTAAGTAGTATGGTGAAGCGCGAATACGAAACGTTTGTTAGATTAGGGCCACAGACTGAAAACTTTAAGCATAACCGGAAGAGTTGAGACGATACCACTAACGCTGACGGTAGCCAGTAAATGGCAGTCGTTAAACCGAGTTGAAGACCTTATAGATTTAATAATTTTCAAAAGTAGGCAGTACCTACGCCTGTCAATTTCAACACGGCAATGCGGCTCACCACCTATTACGTTACGTGGGACGAATTATAAAAAGGTAAACATATAAAATGCCTCGATACCCCTTTGGGGATAAAGGCGTGACCTATGTCACTGTAGCCAAAGCTCAACATTTTCCAGTAAAGTTATATTTTTAAGAATGTTCATTATAAACAACGTTTGTGTGGCGTGTTGGCTTAATCATAAAAGAGCTTAATGGTTAAGGCTATTGTAAAATTGAATTGTATTAGAATGGACTTAATCTTTAAGCTCCTTTTTGATTAAGCAAACAGGGCAGTTTCATACGCTCCAATGAGTCTGAAGAAAAAATACCTGTCGTTTTATACACCTTATGTGGCGTAAACAAAGTTGCGAGGGTCAGCTAGTTTAATTTAAATTTTTCATGTCTGTCTGTCTGTTTGTAACCCGAATAAGTATCACGCCGAAACTACTGATTCGATTTGAATGAAATTTGGTACAATCTGAGCTTATGATCCGAGAAAGGTTTTAGGATACTTTTGATCCCGATATTTTGCGCGGTTCCTTTGGAAGAGGGGATGAAAGACCAATGGTTTATTAGTTGTGACTTCTCAATGCGTGGTCCGATTCCAATTTTTTTTTTCAGTTTCATAAAGGAAGTACGTAAAGAATTGTTCCACACAAGTTTCAATGTTTAGGGTTTTGTAGTTCAGGAAGTAGAAACATCAAAACTTAGAATTCAAGAGTCCCTTTGAATGTAAATATAAAAAAAAACAGCGTGTGAAACTGCCCTGTTGGGTTAGTCATAAAAGTGCTTAATGATTAATTCTATTGTAAAAGAATTCAGTCCGCGCCGAAGGCGTGGACTGAATTGCTTTAGAATAGACTTAATCTTTAAGCTCTTTTTTGATTAAGCAAACAGGGCAGTTTCACACGCTGTTTGATGAGCCTGATGAAGAAATACCTCTCCTTTCATAGATCTTATGTTACGTAAACGAAGTTGCGAGGGTCAGCTAGTTTATACATATATTAAAACTGTTGAGGGTCGAGAGTCTACTGAAGCCGAAAATGAAGAATTTAAATTTTTCATGTGTGTCTGTCTGACTGTATTCCGAATAAGTATCACGCCGAAGTTACTGAATCGATTTAAATGAAACTTGGTGCAATCAGAGCTTATAATCCGAAGAAGGTTCTAGGATACATTTGATCTCGATGTTTTGTGCGGTTCCTTTGGGAGAAGGGATGAAAGACAAAACGGTTTTTTAGTTGTAACTTCTCAATGGGTTTTCCGATTCCAAAATTTTTGTTTAGTGTTATAAAGGTATGTAATACTTTAAGTTTCACACAAGCTTCCATGTTAAAGGTTTTCTAGTTCAGGACTTTCGCAAAACCTAGAATTCAAGGATCCCTTTGAATGTGAGGGTAAATCTAAACTGGCGTGTTAGCTTAATCATAAAAGAGCTTAACAATTAAGGCTATTGTAAAATAATTCAGTCCGCGCCGAAGGCGTGGAATGAATTGTTTTAGAATGGACTTAACCTTTAAGCTCTTTTATGATAATGGGAGAGAACTCTCCCACCCGAGCTCCGCAGTCGGCGGCTTGGGCGCCGGTCTTTGCCGAAGACTATCGGCCTCCATGACCGGGGGCCTGAGGACGGTGAGAGGCCTGCTCACCATCCTTACAGAAGCAAGCCCATGACAGCAGCGTGATGGCAGGAATTCACGCACGCCCCCCCTTAGAAGCGGGATCGCACCCGAAACCCCCAAAGACGCGGCATAGCACCCGAACCACCTCCTAGGCGAGGACGCAATGGCGGCCGTGGGTCTGCTGGGAGTCCTGGGACATCCTTCTGAGGGCTTACCCGGGGCTCCCAACCATAGGCTGTTACGCGTTACGTGAGGATTTTTAGTCGGTAGGAGTCCGGCATAGCATCCACGATGGATTTTCCTTCACGTTAAAAAAAAGTAAAGGTACCTATATACTACATATTACATGGCTTGTACAATAGTATAGCGTAGCCTGAAATTTTATTTCTATTAGTGTGAGCTATGAGATCTAGAAAACTGATAAACTTACTAATTTTGTTATATACTAAATGCATATTAAAAAAACACGTAAGCTAATGAATTTGATTATTGTTCTTTATCAAGCCTATAAATTACTACTATTAATCTTCACAGTTAGGTATTTTTGATTTTTGCCCGTAAATACATTAACAATTAATAAATTTTGTGTCTGTCAAGCCCTTAGAATAATTAAATGAAAGAATATGAAATATAATTTCATTGACTGGCTCTGTGGCGTAGTCGGTGTAGTGATACCGCCTGCCGCGCCGGTGGGCTTGGTTCGATTTCTGGGTTGTTCCAATTATTTGTGTGATCCACAAATGTTTGTTTCGGAGTTTGGGTGTTTTCTATGTATAATATGTATGTATTTAGAAAAATATAAGTATGTATATCAGTCGTCTGGATATCGTAGCAAACACAGAATTTAAATTTTCTCTATCGGGCCTCCAAGATATTTAGCTTGATAATATGTAGCCGGTGTGTAAAACTGAGCTCTTACTAATATTCCTGCAACGTTTTAGTTTAATCAATCTACATACTTACATATTTCATTATCCTTTGCCTAGTCCCTTGGATATGTAGCGTGATAATATATGGCCTAACTAAAGATCATACCTATAGATTGCTATTCAAGTAAAAGATTAATTAAAATTATTCAGTAGTTTCTGTATTTTACAAAAATATACAAACAGATTTTCATTGTTCTCTGCCGAGCTCCTAAAATATTTAGCCTAATAATATGTTGTCTGAGTGTAAAACCTATGTCTTACTAATATTCCTGCCACGTTTTAGTTAAATCAATCCAACGGTTTACACATTTCATTGCTCTCTGCTTAGCCCCTAGGATATGTAGCGTGATAATATATAGCCTATTTGAAGACCACTCCCCCTAAGTAAAATTTGTTCAAAATTTGAACCAAATCTGTTCAGTACTTTTCGAGAACCTTGCGGACAAAGCAAAGCAAACAGACAAAAAAATTGTAACTATATTTTCGGATTCGGTATCTTATGTAGAACACCCAGCGAGTATTTTTTTTTAATATTTTCAATGTACAGTTTTGGCTTTTCTATCATTTTATTATTATGTATAGATGTATAGATAGATGATAATAAAATTTATATCAGAGACTAAAGAAAACATAGACTTCTAAAATGGTTTTCTTCAATTTTTATTTAGTATAAGTTTTAACTAATTATACCTAATAATGTATTCAAAGAATACATTACATTGCTTGCTTCCCCGCGCTCGCCCGAAAATCTAGTGCGGGGGGAGTCGTGTTGCTAGACGGACGTGTGTCGCTCTGCGGGCCTAAAAAGGCAACATTGTATGTTTCATAATATGAAACACAAAATTCGAATAATTTGAAATACGGAACATACAAAGCATACCAATCATTTTACGTTTCGTAATATGAAACATACAATTCTGCCTTTTTAGGCACTCAGGTCTGCAAAATATTCTCGTAAAATGTTATATTTTCATTCATGTACAGAGTAGTAAGTGTAACAGACAGAGCCCAAGTTACACAATGCATACAGCATTACTGCCTGAGTCCGCGGTGCCAGGAGCGCTTCTTATTTATACATAACTAGCTGACCCTCGCAACTGCGTTTACGACTATTTTTGTTTGTTATAATAAAATGAAATGAAATTTTGTTCCAAAAGTAACAAAAATTTTAAGCGAGTGGAAGACCCCTCTTGTCTGGATATGTAATAATTTAAGTAAAACAATGAATATATGAACATTCGTCTTTGTAAATTCGTCACATTTAATTTTTACGTAATAATCAATCACATTTTTTGCAGTTACTACACTTAAAAACAGAGGAAAATTGAAATACTGCCCGTTCGCTCTAACTTTGCCGTTCGGCTCCATACTAAAGTCGAATTTTTGATTAGACGAAGTACATTGACAGCAACTAATGTCACTTCTTCTTATAATGTTGCGTATTTTCTATGACGAAGTGACATTAGCTACTGTTAATTTACTTCGTATAATTAACAATTCGAGTAAACGCCTCTACGCCAGCGGCAAAGTTAGAGCGAACGGGTACACACGTTCCTTTGTTTTTTAATTTATTTTCGCCTCTCTCTAAAAAAAGGAGTGCAGAGGGGCTTATGGCGAGACTTTGTCTGTAGTCTGTGACTCTGTTGCATTAAACTACGTCACTAGGTCACGTGGATCATCATTCTGTTCAAAGTTTGAAATAAAACAAAAATGACAACGTCAATCGGATTGAACTCTCACAATAAACGTTTTAGAGAGGGGCAGTCGGGTGAGACCGTCTCACAGCTTCTTGTTTATTTGGTGAAGCGAGGAACGCATTTCCGCTACTATTTTTCTTCTTCTTCCGTAGTTCTTTTACTCTGATGTCTATGTAGTTGCGCTACTCTATGTTGGCAAGTCATATCGCCCATATGCTCAAGGTCGTTAGCCCTGGGTATGGCCTTAAGACTCCTAGTTTCCGCGAGGCCAGCCCAATACAACTCTCTATGTAGTTTTTGTGATTGAGCTCACGCCGGACGTCTATACCAAGGATCTCCAGGTTGTCCTTTAGTGGAACCGTAATGCTCTGAAGAGAGGGTAGGGTTAAGGATGGGGACTTCTTAGCTGTAAACGCACACGCCTGTGTTTTTCTGGCATTGAACTCGACCAGGTTGTCTGAACCCCATTGGGCAATGTGACCCAGGTCCCGGTCGAGATCCGCCACGAGTTGCCTTCTCTTCTCCTGCATGTCGCCTCGCCCCTCCGCTGGACGGCCAGAATAGCTCCCATGTAGAGTACTATCATCTGCATAGCAATGAATGCAGGATTTCGAGCAGGATTCGAACCTGCATCTTCTATCTTTCTAAACCTACTCGGAACCAACCAAATTTTCCACCTTATATAGGTACGTCCGTTGTAACTTTCTAAAAAATACCGGTAGATGGCGCCTACGTCGCCCCAAGACGTATATAGGGTGGAAAATTTGGTTGGTTCCGAGTAGGTTTCGGTGGCTAAGTGGTTAAGCATCTTGCACGGAATGCGACAAGATGCATGTTTGAATCCTGCTCGATACCAATTCTTTAACCAACGTTCTCACTTAATTTCTGATTAGTCAAGATGACAATACCTGCTTGGTAGAAAGTCTCAGCTAAAAAGCTATTACTTAGCAGTTAGCCCTCAAGTAAACAGTTTCTACAGTATGTTTCAAGATAGTATGATTTTAAGTCGAGGATAGTGTTTCTCTTACATGCTGGTAGCAAATATTTCTAAAACGTCTAAAGCGACCTTTAATCCTGAGGTTTATAATTATTTACCTAGAATATATCTGAGTAATAAAGCAATTGAAAAATTACAATTACATAAATTGGTACATCGTGGTCTTGTTGATATTTTTAAAACTTGCTAAATTGCAATAGGAATGATACCAAGACAAAAAAAAAAACTAGCAAACAAGTACCGAACACACGCAGAAAGATGTATATGTATAGTGTTATATAGAGACAAGGACGTCGGGAATGCGACCAGCTCCCAATCAGGTATACCGTCATAATACCAGAAATCATAATGCCTTTACTTAAAATGCCTGAGCCCAAAATACCCGAAATCGAAATATCAATATTCAAAAGGCAAATATTTATAATATAAATAATTTAAAATGCCTTACGGTCGAATAACCGAAACCCAAAAAACAAATTTATCAAATACCTTATCCTAAAATGTTCAAACACAAAATACCTTTTTTTAACGTGATTTTAATCCTACATGGATGCTATATATCTGTGAATGGTTAACACCCCGACTCAGAGTATTTTTTTTTTATTTTTCGTTAGCCCACTGTAGTACTTTTGTAACTCTGAATCAAAGTGTTATAGCATGAGGTAAATCCTACATGGATACGATGCCGGACTCCTACCGACTAAAAAAAGTTAAAGTCAAATAACAAAACGTGTGAGTGGCAATAAATCTTTATTTCTTAAATCATTCATTTATTAACTATGCGCTATATAATGAACTGGTATAGCAGTATATATACCTAATAATACCCAGTAGGTTATAGCGATAAACTGGGTAGGTTATGGTTTTTTTTTACATTCACATTGTATTCTATTTTCGGTATTTTAAATTAAGGATATTTGAAAATTTGTATTTTGAATTCTGATATAATAATTATTTGTATTTTAAGTTTAGACATTATAAGTTAAGGTGAACTGAAATAAGGTATTTTGAATGTTAAGGTTTTTCGAATTCGGGTATTTTGGTCTAATGCATTTTAAGTAAAGGCATTTTGATTTCTGGTATTTTAATATATAACCCCCAATCACTGGCTTACTGGGTAGAACCGGACCACCATAACAACAAGTACCGATTACTGTAATGAATTTTACAAAATATGACTATGACTATTGTATCAGGTGACCATCCTTAAAACAAGAGACTTTAATGTTGAAGACAAAAGATACAACCAACAGTAAGTCTTAAATCAAGATGACAAGTAACTGTCTGCAGACACTAAGAGTGCCGGTAGTCAACAGGTGGCAGTGTAAGTCTTTTAACAGATTCTTTATCTTTTATAGATGTTTTATTCCTGAATGTGATTATAAAGAACCAGAATGGATTCCAAAATGGTTGCAAACCACAGATCCCAACCACAGATTCCGGTTCGTTTGACAATTGCCACCGTTTTGGCAATGTAACAGTATTGCCCATGGTAGTTGAAAGCGAGACGTGTCCCAGTTCACTATTTGCAAGAAACACTCTACTGGAGTGTGATACTTATGTGTATGAAAATCAAAATACCATTACTTACGAGGTACGTACGGTCTATGATCTTTTATTACCATCTTACTTTGGGCTTGAATATCTCATTAGTACCCACCTGCATCTCTGAAATGTCACGCCAATTTTTTATTATTTGATTAAACTAGTAGAGATGCCACAATTATAACAGTTATAAATTTGACATCCCAGCTCGCACACGTGTTTCCCTCATCTTACAATACCGAGTTCTTCAAGCAGAGTGTGAAAAGCACATCACAGGGCCGCCAACTTGAAGACCACTGTCAGAAGTCTTATGACTGTGAGAGTGGCCCCAATCACTAGATGCGCCGTGACTTTCCATCAGGCTGGCGACGTCAATTTGGCGAACGTAATATAAAAAAAAACTTCATATTTGAATATAGTTTTTTTAAATATCATTTACGTATTCATCTAATTTCTCTTTTCTTCAGTTTGACCTAGCATGCAATGAATGGGCTCGATCCCTAGTTGGTACAATCCGTTCTGTGGGATCACTATTAGCATTACCTATCGTCGGGTACATTTCAGACCGATGGGGTCGTCGCGTAGCGCTTTGTATTACATCCTTCAACACTGCCTGGATTGGCCTTGTCAGATACTGGGCAAATTCATACACAAGCTTCGTTGTATTGGAGTTTATGGAAGATCTACTTGGGTCTGGAAATTTTACCAGCGCCTACATTTTGAGTAAGTGCAATAGCGCTATTTTTGCCAAAGTAGTCAAAAGTGCCTCGTATGCAATTTCAATAGAATTGTAAATAGTTAACCAAAAAACAGAAGATTGTCACTATACAAAGACAGAGAAAGGGATGCTCAGATGGTCCGGACATGAGTCTGTTTCCATTCTCTCCACAATGTGGAGAGAATGGATGGAAATAGACTGACAGAACAGGCCTGGTCAAGAGTATCCTTAACCGAAGAGCATGTGTGAAGACACTAATGAAGGTTGAAGAAGCGAAAGTTGTATGCAAAGATCGTAGCGAGTGCAAAGTCATAGTCTCTGCTCACCCCGTTTGGAGAGAGGCGTAATGTTATGTATGCGCTCGTGGCCCCGCGGACTCAGTGTTCTGTAAACGATCACTGCAGTAAGCAACATTTACTATGGCCGGATATGGATGGGTGACCACCACGTGGACCACTTTGTGACATTTATTTACGAGCGTTTCCGTGCTTCGGAAGGCACGTTAAGCCGTTGGTCCCGGTTGTCAGTAAAATGACAGTCGTTAAGCCAAGTTGAAGGCCTTATGGGCGGCTTGAAAAATTTCAACTGTGGGTCGTCACAACCTGCGCCCGGGTCGGCAGCGCGTGTGTAGCGCCTCTGGTGTTGCAAACGTCTATAGGCTACGGTTACCAACCATCCGGTGGGCCGTAAGCTTGTCTGCCACCTTAGTAGTATAAAAAAAAAAAAAAAAATGTGTGTATGTATGTTAACTAAAAACACAAAAGAAATATACAGAACTGATTATTAGATTTTAATCATAAATGATTATTATAAAGTTGTAAATTTAGAAGTCACAGATATTGAGATAAGTTTTATAAAAATTATCAGACTAGGTACCTTTATGGTACACCATCACAATACCAGAAGTCATAATGCCTTTCCTTAAAATATTAGCCCAAAATACCGTAAAACTTTATATTCAAAATACCTTAATCCAATACATCTTAATTAACGTACAATGCTTAAATTTAAAATACATAATTATTATATTATGTCAGATTTTAAAATTCAAATCATCAATTATTCATAAGCAATTTAAGGATTTTTATAGTAGTTTATGACACTGTTGCATAATAAGGGTTCTTATAACACGAGTGTGTTTTAAAAAAACGAGCCGTAGGCGAGTTTTTTTATAGTATCACACGAGTGTTATAAGACCAAGTTATGTACAGAGTCATACACTACTTTATCTACTCTCATACTATAATACCTGATTTCATTTTGTTGTGATATATAGTTGCTCCTTGATTTCGCCGGTAACAGGTTCATGGTCATGTTTGACGCAGTTTCCAGAATGTCTGGTGGTGTACAATTATTACCATCCTCGCTTTAAGACATGTTTTTACACAAAAACTAATTTATTTTACAAACAAAACCAAACTTTGTTTAACCCGGCGCCAATGACGCTGGGTCATATTGACCCGAGGCAAATGTTAACTAACATTAATGCATTTTTGTGATGTTCTTAGGGTTCGAACGTTTGTGTAGCTGGAGATACGTTTCCCCTCTACCCGTTTCATCGATACGCTAAGTGCGACGCCGCGAGCGCTGGGAGATACACGTGCGTCAAGTGAAAGCGGGTAATTATGACCCAGCGTCATCGCTGGCGTTGTTATTTCATGACTTAAGTTTATTTTGTTTCTAAGTGATAGATGTTAATTAAATTTGTTTGCTTCTAGGTTTTTAGAGAAAATGGTATTGTATAATGATCCAGCAAGAATTGTGGCGTTGTTAGAAGAGCCTGATTCCGACAATGAAGACTTGGAAGCTGCTCCGAAGAAAAGCAAAGTTGTTCTTTTGATGTCGAGCTTACACCATGATGCTAACATTGATATTACCATACCACTGGCCACAAACAGAAACCCGACATAACAACTTATTATAATCACACCAAAAGTGGTGTAGATGTAGCTGATGAACTTAGTGCTACTTACAACGTGAGCAGAAATTCAAAACGATGGCCACTGACGATTTTCTATGCAATGTTCAATATATCTAACATTAAGCGAACATAATACATCGGGCTAATAACAATGATACACGCACTAAAAGAAGACATTTTTTGAAAAAACTGGAACTCGCTCTAGTTTACGATCAGTTACAAACGCGAAAGGAACGTGTAAATTTACCTCGTCAGTTGCGCAAAAGAATAGCGGATTTCGTGGGTGACCCTAGTGAAGAACCTCCCCGAAAAATTCCAGGAACTCGCAAGAGATGTCAAATATGTCCATCGCATGCCACATATACATTTGCCCGGACCATTTGATTCCACACTGCAATAATTGCAGCAGTTCCGTGGACCTGAATAATGATGTAGAAGACTGATTCGATGTTATTTTCATGTTATAAAACTTAATTAATATGTCTATTAGTACAAAAGATTATTGATTCCTATTAAAGTTAAGAATACTTCACCAAAAATTCAAAATATAAACATGTTATGTTTTCAAAGTTGATTTTGCATGTGTTATTGAAAAAATTAATAAAAGTTTGATTTCTAGAACTTATTGCAATTATTTTTATTTCACAACCTAAGAAAAGAATCACTTTTAATAAACAATCATTCAAATATGAAGGTGGCTTGCTGAATTTCCTGAAAAACTATCGATAAACTTCGGGTCAATATGACCCGGCGTCATCGTACTAGTAATTATTTTCACGTCATTGGCGCCGGGTTAATTTAAATGTAAAATGTTGGCGCCAAGGCGCAAACATCGATTGCGCATGCGTGTTTCTTTTTTTTTTTAGGCTGCGGAGACCATAGATTTAGGATTTTTCGCTACTCTGGAGACACAATTTTTTTTTAAAGTAGAGGTTCAAACTTCTTTTTCAGCTGGAGATTGTTTATGGTGTATCGTAATGATTAAAAAGTTTTATTATGATATAGGTGTCCATACAAGACCTGTATCGTAATAAAACTTTTTTTTTGGCCTGTGCGTAATGTTTGTCATAATAGTATTGATTTCAATTTTATAATCTTTGTATTATAGTATCAGAGTAGATAATAGTAGTTTATGACACTGTTGCATAATAAGGGTTCTTATAACACGAGTGTGTTTTAAAAAAACGAGCCGTAGGCGAGTTTTTTTATAGTATCACACGAGTGTTATAAGACCAAGTTATGTACAGTGTCATACACTACTTTATCTACTCTCATACTATAATACCTGATTTCATTTTGTGATAATATATAGTTGCTCCTTGATTTCGCCGGTAACAGGTTCATGGTCATGTTTGACGCAGTTTTCAGAATGTCTGGTGGTGTACAATTACCACCATCCTCGCTTAAAGACATGTTTTTACACAAAAACTAATTTATTTTACAAAAAAAACCAAACTTTGTTTAATTTAAATGTAAAATGTTGGCGCCAAGGCGCAAACATCGATTGCGAATGCGTGTTTCTTTTTTTTTCAGGCTGCGGAGAAACAATTTTTTTTAAAGTAGAGGTTCAAACTTCTTTTTCCAGCTGGAGATTGTTTATGGTGTATCGTAATGATTAAAAAGTTTTATTATGATACAGGTGTCCATACAAAACCTGTATCGTAATAAAACTTTTTTTTTGGCCTGTCCGTAATGTTTGACATAAGAGTATTGATTTCAATTTTATAATCTTTGTATTATAGTATCAGAGTAGATAATAGTACATTATGATACAAGTTCGGTAAGTTGATAATTACAGCCGAGGCGTTATTGCTAGCCCGAGCCGCAGGCGAGGGCTACAAGAAAGCAGAGGCTGTAATTATCAAAGCGAACGTGTGTCATACGACGTTTTATAACATATTTGCGAGGAAACAAGGAAATAAATAAAACGGGGACATTCATAAACTAACAAAAAAACGTAGCAAAAAATAGCGATAATAAAGCGCGCGGAATTTTACTTGTTCACAAGGCTTTCTTTTTTTCTTATTTCTTAAGAGGCAAAGGCACAAAAACAGCCAGTATTATTAATAAAGTAAATTAATATTGTTTGTATTGGTTTCACATAAATGGTTGTAATTTATTGTCAAAATTAATTAAATTAAACAATTACATGTTTATTTTATTATATTTTATCTCCAAAAGTTAATTTTATTCATAAAATGTTCACCACTTTTCTGACATAAAAACTCTTTGCTAAGATTTAAAAAAAGTACCGTTCGTTTTAGACGCAATCGTCCGTTTTACTTTACATTACCGGACTAGGCCGTAATGAGATACATTACGTTAGTGAAATGGGTCAAATAAGAGACTCTTTACGAGCAAATGTGTTATAAAAAAATTATTGCCATGATGATACCTTGTGTTTACACACTTCGATTATATTATGTAGAAACAAAAAAAAGTCATAACCTGCTTGTACTAACCAGTCGGTTATGGTTTTTTACCTTTATGTTTTACCCGGGGCTCTCAACCGAAGGCTGTTAGGTCGGGTACGTGTGGTTCTTAATCGTTAGGAGTTCGGCATAGCATCCATGTAGGATTTACCTCACGTTAAGAAAAAAGTAGTTTGAGTACATATTTAGTATTTTTAGGGTTTCGTTTATCTACCACCGTAAGGCATTTTAAATTATTAATATTATTAATACTTGGCCTTTGAATGTTGGTATTTCAATTTCGGGTATTTTAGGCTAATGCATTTTAAGTAAAGACATTCTGATTTCTGGTATTGTGATATATGTAAAACCTACCTTTATAACTAGTCAATGTGGAATAAATTTTTCTAATAACACGTTTTTCGAACTTCGGCTGTTTATTTTCTGTTGCTTAGATTCAAATCCATTTCATTACAAACTATGTACTTTGGTATCAACACAGTTTACGATATCAGTAAGCTTACATTGTGTTGATTATGGTCGGTCCAGATATGACCGTATTTGTCATTTTCATTTATGAGCGTCTGCGTGCTTTCAATATGGTACAGCTTGGCAAAAAGGAGAAGAAAACAATGGAGGAGCCACTGTGCTGTTCATATGGCAAGCCGTTAAAAAGAACCACCAATCAGTATCCAGTTGTCAACAACCGTCAATAAAACCCACCAATCAAACTATAATACCGTCATTGACTGACAGACATATGTGACGTTATTGTCAGCTTTTTGACAATGTAGCCGTTAACAAAATATTAGTTCCGTTTCTAGACTTTTTTGCCAAGCTATACATCAATCCATTGGTCCCGGTGGTCAGCAACATAGTAGTCACTACCTGCTGTTGAAAACTTTCAACAGCAGTTTGCTACAATCTCTTGACCGTTTCTAAAGCCTGCTACAGGTGGCGCGACTGTTGCACCAATGGTATTGTCAACTTCTATAAGTTACTGTAGGTACCCACTTTTTATCCACGAACGCCATAAGCTTCATAGGTCATTGAAATACTCATTCAATATTATTCACATATGTATAACAAAATTAAGTATGACCATACGAGTAATTTACATAATTTTTTTTACAGTGATGGAACTTCTTGGTCCTAAATTCCGGACAGGAGCCGGCGCAGCTGAGTTCTTTCTTCTCACTGGGAGTAATACTGATGAGCTTAACAGAGAGACATCTCATTCTCGCCCTTTACATACCACAGCTTTTCACAATATTCTACTATTTCTTGATATCCGAGTCCGTTCGATGGTATATCAGCAAAGGCCGATTTGTAGAATCTGAAGCGTTACTAAAAAAGGCGGCGAAAGTCAATGGAAGACAGTTATCAGAAAAATCTCTGGAAGGTTTACGTCATCATGCGATAGAAGAAGCTAGAGACAAAGCTTTAGAGCAGGAGGCTATAAAAGGAGAATGGTTGATAGTGATACTATTTAAGCACAAGCGAATACTGTTTTACTGTGTAGTATCATCTGTCTGGTTTATTGCCACTTCCTTTGTATCCTACGGCTTAGCCATAAATGCTGTCAACATGTCTGGTAACCAGTATCTAAACTTTATAGCTGTGTCTGCGGCAGAAATTCCTGGACACTGGTTTTCTGTGTTCCTATTGACTAAAATGGGAAGAAAAACTGTACTGATTTTAGCTTTTTGGTGCTGCTCGACTTCTCAACTTGCTTACGTATTCATGCCTGAAGGTACGTCTTATTTTTATACGGTTATATACAGGGTGAATTTTTGAAAAGGGCTTGGATATAATAGCAACACTATCGTATGGTGTAATAATAAAGGATGGATTTTTTTTTCACAATCAATGGGTTCGATTCCCAGCTAGGATTATTGGTTTTTCAAAAATCTAATGATGAGATTTTAAGTTTCATCAAAATCGGGCTCGTGACATCTTTGAGCATTTTTCGCTGTTCCCTTATAGTTCCGGATTTGGCCTTTCCCTTTTGAAAAATTCACCTGTATATTGGATACTTGCTGTCCTTAGAACCTCACCTGTGACGTACAACGAACCTGCAACCATGTTTACAACTAGCGGACGTCACGCGGTTTCACCCGTGTAGCTCCCGATCCCGTGGGAATATGGAAATAAAATATAGCCTATGTTCACTGGGGATAGTGTAGCTTCCCAACAGTGAAAGGATCTTTCTAATCAGTGCAGTAGTTTGGGAACCTATTCGATGCAAACTAACAAACAAACAATCAAAACTTTCCTCTTTATAATATTTATAGATAATGTATGGGGAAACATGACATATAAATGAGGCATGATAATACATAGCCTTTGTGTTATGTGGGTTTTGGTAATAAAAGATCTTGTTGGTACTGACTATTAATTGTATTGTAATCGACATTACACAGTAATACAATAATATATTAATATTGGGTGGCTTGTCCATGCCACCGACAGTTGACAAGTGACGTTAGTACTTCCACCATAGTGGTGGGACACAACAACTTACTAAATAGGGATGTAACACTATGTTACTTGAGAACAGTTTGGCTTCCTAAAGTCTCGAAAGAACAGAAATTTCTGACAGCGGTGAAATTAGTCGCATACCCTATTTCTCCACCAGACTTGTATCCTGTACGTGAAAAGAGAACCCATCCAATTTCCGTACTAATTTAACGGACAATTTCTAAATTATGTTTGATTGCCAAATTACTTGAACGCACTATCTTCAATGTTCTTTATAATTCGCTTAAATATATATTCATCGATGAACAACACGGCTTCTTGAGGGGTAATTCCACTGCCACAAATCTCGACGCTCAATGAATTTTTAAACAGTAATATGGACAGGGGTAACCAGGTCGATGTGATTTATACTGATTACAGTAAGGCCTTTGATCGTATAGATCACGGAACGCTGCAGGTCAAGCTTTCTAACATTGCTGTCCATGGTGGGTTGCTCAGGTTCTTATCTCTCTGACCGGTCTCGGTCAGTTTGTGATGAACGTACTTTGGTACTCATCATCGTGGCGTGGTATTCCACCTGGTGTTCCCCAAGGATCTCTCCTAGGACCACTTTTGTTTCTCATTTTCATAAACGATATAAGTATCTGTTTTAGGCACCCGACATTTTTACTTTTTGCGGACGATATGAAGGTTTTCGCAAAGGTTAACAATATTACTGATGCTAACCTGGTACAAGAAGATCTTAAGCGACTTGATGTGTACTCTCGTGCAAACTATCTGGACCTCAAAGTTTCCAAATGCTTTACCATGAGTTTTACGCGGAAGCAATTGGCATTTAATTTTGATTATGAAATCGATGGTAATAAATTAGAGAGGAGAACCATTATTGTTTTTAAACTCACACGACTTGCACTACACATTATATTAGATGCGGGTCTTTTTCGCGTAAACAATTCAAACTTCGCTCACCTTTCGACGTTTCGGCTATGTTACAATAGCCGTGGTCATTGCTTACGCGAAAAAGACCCGCAACTAATATAATGTGTAGGAGAACCATTGCTAGGGATCTTGGTGTTTTGCATGACTGTAAGCTCCTTTTTGACGAGCATGTAAGGCAGGTGGTTAGTATGGCCTATAAAGCCCCCTAGGGTTTATTATCCGTTTTTCCGGTGACTTCAAAAATATGCAAGCTATAAAAGTACTTTACTGTGCCTATGTAAGAAGTCACTTGGAATATGTTCACAAATCTGGAACCCATCTTGTGCATGCGACTCTAACGAAGTGGATTTAAATTTAAATTGGATCATCTTGCGGATCTCACTTATGAACAGCGTTGTGTGAAGTTGCATTTATTACCGCTACAAGTGAGACGCAATATCTCTGATTTGACTTTCCTTGTACACATAGCCCAAGCCCGAACTGATTGTCCTAATCTTCTCAGGAATTTGAAATTAAGAGTACCGGGCAGAAGGCTACGTCGTACCCCTCTTTTGTATGTTGCACCATGTCACACTAACTACAGGAAAAACAGTTACTTGCACAGGGCTCTTTCAAGCTTTAATAAGCTTAATCATGACAGTAGATACGATCTATTTTTCTCAAATGTAAGGTCTATTAGATGTAGTCTAACCATAGATTTTATTAATAATGCTCTCACTATTTAATTTAACTGTACTCGAACTAACAACTGGTTCAACTTATTATTGTTAAATTGTTTACCAACCATATGTGGAAGGTGGTAAATGAGGATGTGATTTTTTTTATTTCTTGTGATGAATGGAAAGATCATTAAGTATTATACAAGTTTTATAGTAAAACTATTTTTGTTTTTATGATTTTCGCAATAATTCAGAAGTTATACCAATTTGAAAATTCAATAATGAGTCGAACACAACAATCCTGCGAAAACACGGCGACAGCTCCCTAACAAATCCGAGCGCGTGTGACGTCATCGTAACACGTTTCAATCATTGTAGTTGTAGCAATCGGCTGTGACAAAGTCGGGCGTTTAAAATCGAATGATCGTATTTCAAATTTTATCAATTTTAAATGGTTCATAATTCAATCAATGAAACTTTACAGGGTCGGCAGCGCGATTGTGGCGCCTCTGGTGTTGCAAACGTTCATAGGCTGCTTTGACCACCAGTCCTTCTGGTGGGCCGTATGCTTGTCTGCCACCTTAGTGGTATAAAAAAATATTAGTTTTTCAAAATCAGTATCGATATTATTAATGATAAGCTTTTTAAATACGTAAAATCAATATCTATTTTTTTAACCATTTTATTAAAGCCAGTAAGGTCCCCAAATAATGTAAAATAAAATAAAAATAAAATTTTTAGTCATTTTCAGTTTTTAAACGTGGAGTGAGAGCGCCTCTACTTCGCACTCTGAATGTCGTCATTGCATAAATTACAAATGGGTAGATGGTTAATCTGTGGTCTGTGTACATGTTAAAATATTTTATTTTTTATTCTCAACTAGCTCACACCGCAACTTCATTTACGTCACATAAGTTGTATGAAAGGAGAGGTATATCTTCATCACACTCATCAAGCAGCGTGTGAAACTGCCCTGTTAGCTTAATCATAAAAGAGCTTAAAGATTAAGTCTATTTTAAAACAATTCAGTCCACGCTTTCGGCGCGGACTGAATCATTAAGCTCTTTTATGATTAAGCCAACACGCCAGTTTAGATTTACACTCACATTCAAAGAAACCCCTTCAATTAAAATTTTCAAAATATCTGATGCTTAAAAGTGTTATAACTTTTTTATTTATCAACCGATTGACATGATATAAACGTTAAATGTTAAGTGGAGCAGACTTCAACATAATTAAAAAAACCGCATTGCAATCGGTTCAGCGGTTACTGAGATTAGCGTGCACAAAAGTATAGACAAACAGATATACAGACATTGTTCACGAACGATCTGATTTCTACGTCATTATCGAGGTCTAAGATAAATAGTACTGCATAAGTTGTTCGCATCTTCGATAGATGGCGTTGGCGTCAATTTGAGTCGCGATATAGTTTGATTTATTACTGAACCTACATGTAATACATTTTGTTTTTGTGAATAAATGTTTTTGCTCTGAGGTACTACCTTTTTTGTTTGGAGTATCACGGGAATCTGGGGCACCTTGTACCGAACCTGTACAGACATACAGACAAACAGACAAAAATTCTAAAAATCATTGTTTTGGGTTGTATTGCGTTCATAAAGCCCCCCTATAATATTTTTCTTATTTATCTTCCACGTACAGACAGACCAGTTACGATTTTATTACATGTATTGATATTGATAACGTAATCACTGCATTATTTATCTTTCGCTATCACTACTTCTTAATGAAATCCTTATGCCCATAAATTTGAAATTTTTCAACAACGGGTCACAGTCACAACCTGCGCCTGTCCATCTGAATACCGCAATCAGCACATCATCTACATATTACGTCGGACTAAACAAATATTATAAAGAGGAAAGATTTGTTTTTTTGTTTGTAACGAATAGGCTCCGGAACTACTGGACCGATTTGAAAAATTCTTTCACTGTTGGGAAGCTACACTCTTTGCGGTGAACATAGGCTTTATTTTATTCCCATATTCTCACAGGAACGGGAACTACGCGGGTGAAACCGCGTGACGTCCGCTATTATCTAATACTTTTGGTCTCTGTCCTACTGGGAAAAAGGCGAAACTATAAAAGTATGTTTGTTATATGAATAACTTTGCAGGGTATTACGGGCTATCCCTGACGGTATACCTGTTAGCTACGTTCTGCATCGCGGTAGTGACGGCTGCAGTTTATATATACACCGCGGAGCTATACCCCACGGCGCATCGGCAAATTCTTTTCTCCGTCACAACAATGATAGGCAGAATTGGGGCGATTGTAGGACCGTTAACACCAGCGTTTGTAAGTATCTTACTAATATTATAAAGGCGAAAGTTTGTGAGTGTGGATGTGTAAATGTTTGTTACTTTTTCACGCTCTAACGACTGAACAGATATAGCTGAAACTTGGTACAAGGATTGACTTCCAAACGCCTACAGTATGGGGTTCTTGAAAAAGGGTCTTAGAAGGTTTTTACAGGGTCGGCAGCGCCAGTGTGTTGCCTCTGATGTTGCAAACGTTCATAGGCTGCGGTGACCACCCGTTCTTCTAGTGGGCCGTATGCTTGTTTGCCACCTTAGTGGTACAAAAAAAAATTATGGTCTGGAATAACATATAGGCCACGTTTTATCCCGGGAATAAGTTCCCACGCGGGCGAAGCTGCAGGCATCAGCTAGTTGTTTATATTCAGAAATGGAAAAATTTGTCGTAGAACCATAACAGAGGAACGGAGGAACATAAACCCACCACAAACGCTCGATACGACAGTTTTACTCACAACCGTTAAGGGGTTTTTATAAGATTTATAATATCTACAGTAAAGTGCTTTCAGGACCCGAATCAGAAAAGAATAGTAATTGTAGCTCAATATAAAGGCGATGCATTTAAAACGTAAAAATTGAATCTTCTCTATATTGTTAAATAAATAAATATTCACGAACATATCCATTTCATACAACGCTATCTGAGCCCAAAGTTAGCTAGGAATAACCTGCTTGTGTTATGGGTATCAGACCACGGATATTAATACTTATAAACTTTTTAAATACATACAATTATACATAGAAACACCCAGACTCTTGAGACAAACATTTACAATGTACCCATTTTGTAGCATCACATTGAGATAAGATAACAATTCCGTTCTTTAGTCCCAAGATCAATGATGGTCTTTTTTTAAAGTTAGCCATTTTCGAGTCCTGGGACATTCTTCCAAATGCTTACCCGGGGCTTTCGACCGTAGCCTGTTGGGCGTTACGTGAGGTTTTTTAGTCGGTAGAAGTCCGGCATAGCGTCCATGAGGGATTTTTCTTCACGTTAAAAAAATGCTCATTTTCGAAACACCTGGGTGATGTCGGAATTCCTAAATATCCAAAAATTTACATTTTATACCGTAAACGGCAGACAAACCCACAACTCACTTGATGTGGTCACCATAGCCTATAAGTTTCATGCACCAGAAGTGCTACGCTTCCGATACAAACCCTGCAGAAACCTTCATATTATTTTCAAGAACCCCAGTTTATTCTTCAATCTATACATTCTATACGTACACAATTATTATCATAGTGCTTTACTGAACTAAGCTTATCAACATTTCAGGGCGCTGAATGGTTTGAAGAATTACCCTTCGTGTTATTCGCAGCATTTGCACTTCTTTCCGGAGCTCTGGTCTTCCTAACACCAGAAACCCGTGGCGTCAAGTTAGCTGACACATTTGAACAGGCTAAAACGATTGGCCAAAATAGTAAAGAAAACATAAATAGGCAGACATCAAAAGATATTAACGATATAGGAACTGAAACCGATCGATCCAATATTTGAAATTCAATGATCGTGTATTATTAAAGGTAGACATTCGAACTAAGCTTCACAGACGCAGCGTCTATAGCGTCACCTACGACGCACGGTCATACTGGCACTGTGACGCCACTGACGCCGCGTTTGTGTCACTAAGCTCGAAAGTCGTTCCCTAGAATTCCATATATTTGTATGGAACATCTGTCGGTCGCTCCGTCGTGGCGTCACAGTCGCGGCGCCTCTGACGCTATAGACGCTCAATTCAAAAGTCTACCTTAACTGATAAAGCAATTTAAGTATTTTTTTTATTCAGAAATGAATGTGAATAATAAATGAGATGTTGTGATGGTTATATTTCAAATTCGGACTATCCAAAACATGTACCTATAGTAGTAGAAGCTTGACCTATAATATATTGGACATTATAAGGTCATATTATTATTATTATTTATTTATTTAACAGGCAAGCAGTTGTATACAACTGATAGTGCCTGTATCCTTTTCCCTTCATTCGTTTCATCACTACTTGTGCTTTACATACACATTTATTCACACTTCCCAATGTCTAAACATCTTCACAACTTTCCACATGTATAATATAAGTAGAATTAGCTCCATTTGTCGGAATATCTATCTATCTATAGGAATCTATTGAGGTTGTCCCGTACCTGTTTCATAGAGACACTCCTTCACGAGCGTGAACTCGTTGAACAAGTATTTAATCAGTCTTACCAGAAACCCCACTCCATTGAGTGTAGTAGTCCCCATCCCCACAGCTATATTTATTAGTATGAAAATGTCAGGAACATTTCCTCTAAATATTAATTTCACCTCTATCACGCCTGTCTTCATGTAGTTAACCCTACATACTCCCGGCGTTGCGGTCTAAGCCGCGCTGATATAACCTAAAAAACCTTCAACATCACCTAATGTGAATATACCGTATACCTATTTAAAGCCCCTGACAGATACATCGGCTTACAAGGTACGAAAGTATAGTCGGGATCAAAAGTGTAAGTATAAATTTTAATCTAGTTTATTTCAATATTTTGAAAAGTGTCGTCACTTAACTATATGACGAAAGAAAAGACTGCTCTCTCTCTCCGCTTAGTTATAAATTCAATATTAAAACTGATATGATTATCACAGCGCAGTATGTTTGAACAGAGTAACGACGTTCATGCTAACCGTACAATGTCTAGACTAGACCGATGTCTAGTCTAGACATTGTACGGTTAGCAAAGGTTAGGGTTTCCCAAAGTTATTTGTACTGCGACGCCCTTGGGACTTGGTAATTTTTTTGCGACATTTAATAATACATATTATACATAGAAAACACCCTAACTCCGAAACAAACATTTGTGGATCACACAAATATTTGGACCGACCCAGGATCTCCAGCGCCGCAGGCGATATCAATACCGACCACGCCACAGAGGCAGTCATTTAGCGATTAGAGCCACTCTTACAGTCCATTAGACTTCTGACAGCGATCATCTAGACTCGATCTTGTAATGAGCCTCTTCACACTCCGCTTAAAGTACCCGAAGTTGAAAGAGGAGAAAAAGACACGTGCTGGCAGGTCGTTCCAAGTTTTATGGTTTGACAGAGGAAATTATTCGCACAATTATTTCATTAAACATGTGTCGTTTCATTTCATGTATCATTTTTCAAACAATCTGCTTTCTAGCATGTATACTTACTAGAATAAAAATATAAACTGTTACTGACATGTAAGCAATGATAAATGATTATGTTAGGGCTATGACATAATCGTTCTGGCTTCTTAGCTCAGTGAGTCAAACCCTCTCTGTTGTATTTCTTATTTTTTTATTCTTATTTGTACACATTAAGAATGGCATAAAAACAGTAGAAGGAAATTTTGGTACAATGCCACTGAGTAAGAAATATATGGCAGCAGACTGGCGATAATGCATGTAGTGAAATGTGAGCGTATAGTTGGTACGCCTCTGTCTACCTCTTCGGGTACAAAGGTGTTAAAATACTTATGAAATCAGACTGGGTGGGGTAACGTGAACAAAGAGTTTATAACAAGTAAAAGTGTATCAATAAAATAACACGCACACATATATAGTCACGCCTTTATCCCTGAAGGGGTAGGCAGAGGCATAATATACGCCCTTATTTTACCTTGTCGATTTATGTCCCACGTAATAAGTGGTGAGTCTATTGTCGTGTTGAAATGGACAGGCGCAGATTGCGACGACCCACACTTGAACTTTTTAAACATAAGGACTTCAACTTGACTTAACGATTGTCATTTGTCTGACAATTCAATTCATTTTAACTTTATTTACATAAACATACCGTACATCGAGTTTTCCTTCTCTACGCAATGAATCGATTTGCGAAAGTGTTCCCTTAATCGCTTCTCACGACACCCTCCGGATGAATTGCTGTGACGACATTTTGTACTCTTTCCTGTCGCCACACGGGGTCTAAATGGGGGAGGGGAAGGTAAATAAAATAAATTCTTCAATCATGAAGTTTCTGTTCATGACTGTACATCTATAACGTCGAAGTAAATGACTAAGGTAAGAGGATATTTACTAAACTAAAAAAAACCTCACCTTCATATTCCGAAGATGTACAGCTGTGTAAAAAAAATCACATTACTTAATACATTGTGTTCACTGGTATACGTATTGTCTCAGTGTTCTGTAAACGATCACTGCAGTAAGTAATTTTCGCTTCGTGTGAAAAAAATGCTCATTTTCGAAACACCTGAGTGATGTCGAAATTTCTAAATATCCAAAAATTCATATTTTATACCGTAAACGGCAGACAAACCCACAACTCACTTGATGTGGTCACCATAACCTATAAGTTTCCTGCACCAGAATTACTACGCTTCCAATACAAACCCTGCAGAAACCTTTATAGTATTTTCAAAAACCCCAGTTTATTCTTCAATCTATACATTCTATATGTACACAATTATATCATAGTGCTTAACTGAACTAAACTTATCAACATTTCAGTGTAAAGAAGACTACAAGCTTGTGTGCTATTCCAGACTATACTTGTACCAAAGTTCAGCCCGATCGGTTTAGCCGTTAGATCGTGATTGAGTAACAATATTCACACTTCTGAATGTCTAAACATCTACACAACCTTTCACATTTATAATATAGTTCAGTAGAATAAGCTCTATCTGTCGGAATATCTATCTATCTATAGAAATCTATTGAGGTTGTCCCGTACCCGTTCCATAGAGACACTCGTTCACGAGCGTGAACTCGTTGAACGAGTTTTTAATCAGTCTTACCAGAAACCCTACTCCATTGAATGTAGTAGTCCCCACAGCTATATTTATTAGTATGAAAATATCAGGAACATTCCTCTAAATATTAATTTCACCTCTATCACGCCTGTCTTCATGTAGTTAACCCTACATAGCTCCCGGCGTTGCGGCTTAAGCCGCGCTGTTATAACCTAATAAGCCTTCAACATCACCTAATGTGAATATACCGTATACCTATTTAAAGCCCCTGACAGATACCTCGGTTTACAAGGTACGAAAGTACAGGCGGGAACAAAAGTGTAAGTATAAGTTTTAATCCAGTTTATTTCAATATTTTGTAAAGTGTCGTCACTTAACTGTACGACGAAAGCAAAAGACTGCTCTCTCTCTCTCCACTTAATTATAAACTCAATATTAAAACTGAAATAAGATTATCACAGTGCAGTATGTTTGAACAGAGACTAACGGCGTTCATACTAACCGTACGATGTCCAGCTTAAGAATATTCTACCCTCAAGAGCTTAAAATATTCTTAAGCTAGACCAGCATAATAACCTGTTAATTTTTACCAATATTAGTAATTTTTTTTGGGTTTGGTTATATGTAGAGTTAGCTTGATTATGAGACTAATATTATACTGTACGAGTAGTCAAAGAGACAACAATCGGCTTACCACCGTTTCAGATAAAATAAAACTGATGAAGTGTGAGCGTATAGAACGCCTCCGCTTACTCCTTGGAAGGAAATATGTACCTAACTATAATGTAAACATACCAGCTTATATAACATACCCCACACTAGCATTTTGTTAAGCATTTCTCGACCAATCTGCCTTCCTTACTTTCTAGAATAATATGTGAAATTTTACTGACATGCAAGGAATGATAAATGATTATGATAGAGCTATGACATGATTGTTCTGGCTTGTTAACCCTGTAAGTCAAACCCTCTCTGTTGTATTTGTTACTTTACTTAGGTATTTGTTTCTTTACACACTCTATAATTAAAATTTATGTGATATTATAATAAAAAACAGTGGGAGGAATTATGCCACTGCTTATTGCGGTAAGAAATATCTGGTAGCAGAATGACGAAAGTGCAAAAAGTAAAATGTGATGCCTCTTCCTACCCTTTCGGGTATAAAGACGCAATTATATTTATTTATAGAGGCAATACCAATAAAAGTGAATAAATGAAATTAATTCTTCATAGTTATGAAGCTTCTGTTGATGATTGTACATCTACTACGTCAAAGTGATGGTATCTAAGGCGAGAGTATACTTACTAAATTAAAAAAAAAACTCGACTGCATTCTCTAAAGATGTACAGCTGTGTAGAAAATACATATTACTTAAGACATTGTGCGCACTGGTACGTCTCAGTGTTCTGTAAACGATCACTGCAGTAAGTAATTTTCGCTTCGTGCGGTCCTAGGATGGGTGACCACTAAGTAACCACTTTGTGATGTTTCATTTGCTATATATCGCATAGATGTCCATACTTCGGAAGCCATTGAACAAACACCAAACTAACAAAAATGTGTTTTCTTTCACAAGAATGGTGACATTGTTCATTTTATACTAATAACATAAATACTGTAAATTCCCAATTTATACTAATAACATAAACACAGTAAATAAGTAAATTGACTCCGGTTGACAGTGGCATGATAGTCGTTAAACTAAGTTGAAGGCTTTATAGGCGGCATGAAAGAATCAACAATGGATTATCACAACCTCCGCTTGTCCTTGTCCCACGTAATAGGCGCACCACCTATTACGTGGGACAAAGAACTATAAGGTAAAATGTGGGCGTATACTATGCCTTTACTCTACCTATCCTTTCGGGGATTAACAATATGACCATACGTACGTGTATGTATGTAACTGGCAGCTGAGACTGGATCTGACAGTATTTTCAATTAATATCTGCTATAACATAGTACTGCAAGACATAAGATATAACTAGTTTCACGTGTCGAATTCCGAAATAGCCACACTGCACTGGTTTCAAACCTAACTGAGAACTGGACTAAGCTGGTATTCGAGTTATGGATGTCAAGCCACATCACTCACTGACATCTCACTAATTTAAAGGCTACTTTTTTTTTAACGTGAAGGAAAATCCTCATGGATGCTATGCCGGACTCCTACCGACTAAAAAACCTCACGTAACGCCCTACAGCCTATTGTTGGGGGCCCCGGGTAAGCCCTCGGAAGGATGTCTCAGGACCCCCAACAGACCCACGGCCGCCACTGCGACCTCGCGTAGGGTATGGTTCGTATGCTATCCCGCGTCTTTGGGGGGTTTTGGGTGTGATCTCACTTCTAAGGAGAGGCGTGCGTGAATCCCTCACGTCACGCTGCCGTCATGGGCCTGCTTCTGTAAGGACGGTGAGCAACCCTCTCACCGTCCTAAGGCCCCCGGTCATGGATGCCTATAGTCCTCGGCGAAGACACGTCGGCGGTGCCCAAGCCGCCGACTGCGTAACTCACCATTTAAAGGCTATACTAGCTGATGCTTGCGGCTTCGCGCACATACAATTCTGTTTCCGTTCCCACTTCCCGTCGGAACATGTTCCCAGGACGAAAGTAGCCAATGTGTTATTCCAGACTACAGTCAATCCCTGTGCGAAGTTTCAATTCGATTCGTTCAGTCGTTAGAGCGTGATTGAGTAACAAACATCCAAATGTCTTCACAAACTTTCACATTTATAATATTAGTAGGATTGAAACTGGTAAAGGTTCACTAAATTATTAATTAATTAACCACAGTTTATTTGTAAATGAAGACCTTATCAGTTTTTGAAAAGTTTATTGATTGATTGTTGTAAATAATAATCACCCAAACTCCGAAACAAACATAATATTATTATGTTTGTATCGGAGTTTGGGTGATTCTATGAATGTGTGTACAGGGGTTAGGTTTGGAAGGTCTTAATTGTAAATGATGTTTATCAGTTCATCTCATAGCACAATAGATTAGGTGGCTTAGTTTGGTCTAAGTGCCGATGTGTACAGAGTGGTGCGACTTAGGTGACAGCTCATCCGCAAAATATTTCAACAGCACCAGGTACTCGTGGCAGGTCTGTACATGGACATTCTCTCGCTGGAGACCATGGTGCGAGCCATGATCTCCTGCGGGAGGAAGTGGGAAACGACTGCGTTTTTCTGCGAGCAGTTCATGCTCGTGAAAAAGGCGGGAAGAAAGCGGGAGAGAAGTCTCCCACCCGAGTTCCGCAGTGCGAGTTGTCATCGTCCAAAACTTTCACGCATGCCACACGCCCCATAAAGCAGGATAAAAGCCGAACATTCCCTCAAAGACAAGATTCTTTACAAAATTAGTTCATTAGTTTCAGACTTTTTCAAGTGCAAAAAATCTTTCCTCCCTATAATATTAGTATAGATATGGGACCTTTTGGTAACACATTTGCGAAAATCGGTAAACTAGCAAAGACACTAATTAGAACATACATCAGATAGACAGCTAAGTTTATTACCCTTCCTTTCACATGTGCACAGTTCTGTAAACACCAGAGCAACGCTATCTGGTGTATCGAAGTGTGAAATAACTTGCGTCTACGAGTGTCGTAGCTGCGTAGCTTGTAGCCGTAGACTATCGTAGCAATATGTAGCAGCGGCATTGGTGCCTGTTTTACACAAATATTTGTGTAATCCACAAATGTTTGTTTCGTAGTTTGGGTGTTTTCTATATATGAGTATCTCTATCAGTCGTTTAGATCCCATAGCACAAACTTATATTATTACTTTAATTTGGGCTAGATGATATTATGTGAGATTGTCCAAAAATATTTTTTTTTTTTTATTATTAATTTCATATGATCTTTTTTAGGGTTCTGTACAAGGTTTCATTATAAATCGAAAGAATATAGGCACATACATGTCTATACATTCGTGGCGTGTAACTTTCTAAAAATGCCGGTAGATATTGCCTATGATTAAGGTGGAAAATTTGGTCAGTTCCGGGTAGGATTTCGGTGGCCGGTGGTTAAGGGATCTTGCACGGTATGCGAAAAGACGCAGGTCCGAATTCTGCTCGAGACCGATTTTATTTTCCATATTGATAAATTTATGATTGAGTTAGAATAAGATGTTTTTCTTTCTTTTTTTCAAAATCTTTTTAGTAAAGGGCTTTTTTTTTTTGTTTAACGTGAGGGAAAATCCTCATAGGATGTTATGCCGGACTCTTACCGACTAAAAAAACCTCACGCCACGCCTAACAGCCTATGGTTGAGAGCCCCGGGTAAGCCCTCAGGAAGGATGTCCCGTGACTCCCAACAGACCTACGGCCGCCAATGCGGCTTCGCCCAGGGGGTGGTTCGGGTGCAATCCCGCGTCTATGGGGGTTTTAGCGATGTAAACCTTCTTTATCAGCTGCATTATGCGCGGCACGCGTCTTTTTACTTTTTATACTGACGTTTTGTATTGTTTTTTTGTGTGTCACCTCAACTAAAGGAATAAACTGCTCTCATTTGCAAAAATAACCATTTTTCACTTAATGAGGAGTTCCTGACCCTTTCAAGTGGTCCTTCGAGCCGGATGTTTACCACTCCGCCGCGAAAAATGGTGAGGACGCGCCAACAAACGGAAAAAGAAAATGAAACAGAGCAGCAAGAGGCCACCAGCACTCAAAGATTGCCTTCAACTATGCCTACATCATCTGCAGCAAGAAAATCGGGCGATGTACACATTATGGAAAAATCTTTCGATGAGGGTGTGAAGTCGGAACATATGGTCCCACTTAGACCGACTTCACAATTGTCCCAGCGAACTGTAAAGTCGAAGAGTCAGTCATCGTCGCGTTCCCTACAAGCTCAAAGAAAAAAATTGGAGCTAGAAGCAGAAAAGGCAAAGGCACAAATAAAATTGAACTTAATAGAGAAACAATGAGCGGCGGATATTGCCGACCTAGAGGAAGATTTCAGTCCACCATCAGAAGTCAGCCAGTCAGATCATGGCGCTGACGAAGAAATAAAAAATTGGTTTGAGCGTAACCAACGAGAGCTGCAGCATGCCCCAAAGCCGGGTAACGAAAGGAGTGAGCCGCAAGCGTCGGGCCCGTCCGACGCAGATGGTACGGCACAGCTGTTAGCCAAGGTATTTAAGGAGTTACTCACCTCTTCAGCAGCCCAGCAGAACTCAAACTTACTTAGTCGCCTTAGTACGCCAAAAGAACTACCAATATTCTATGGACATCCGAAAGACTGGCTATTATTCAAGAAAGCGTATGAAGAGTCAACAGAGATGTGTAAATTCACTGAAAGGGAAAACCTATGGCGACTGAGTAAGTGTTTACGTGGTGCCGCTCACGAAGCTGTTGCAGCACTTTTAATTAGTGCCACATCCCCTGAGATTGTGATGTCAACACTACAGCTGCAATTCGGAAACGCTGATGTCATCCTTTCCCGTATAATGTCAGATGTGAAGAGGATGGGCAACTTGCCGCCGGAATACCACCGTGAAATAGTGTCATTTTCGGTCAAAATAAAGAATTATGTGGCAGCAGTAGAAGCTCTTGGTCGCAGTGAGTACTTACAGGGAATGGAAGTAGTTAATATAATATTGTCGAAGCTACCTACTACTCTTCATTCTAAGTGGGCGGATTACAGCTACCCATTCATTACTGCTGAATCACCTAAACCTAGATTGAATTTAATGTCAGATTTTCTCACCAAAGAAGCCGTGAAAGTATCTACATGTAGTGCGATTTTACTACATTCGAAGACAGACGGTTTTAAACAGAAACAATATGAAAAAGTGAATAATGTACAAACTGTTTCGGTATTCGAAAAGCAAAGCGATCAAAATTGTAGCTATTGTCGCACTAGTAGTCATAGACTGGACGAGTGTAAAAGGTTTAAAAAAGCGTTGCGTAAGGACAGATGGTTTCATGTAAAACGAAACCGTATTTGTTACAAGTGTTTAGTAGCACATCATCGCAAGGAGGCGTGTCTAGCTTCTAACTGTAATATAGATAACTGTGGACAAGCACATCACCCTCTACTCCATTACGTACCGCGCCCAGACAATAATACGACCGCGTCAGTAAGTACAGCAGATACACACTCTACATCTACTACTAGGCTTGAACCCACTCAATCCGAAACAGTAACGAACATAAACATAAACAGCACTGCGTTATTAAAAGTTGTACCAATAAACATTCACACACCAACCGGAGTAGTTAGCGCAACAGCTTTGTTAGACGACGGTTCAACTGTTTCATTGATAAGCGCCCCACTCGCTGCTAAGGCAGGCCTTCACGGGCGTCGGCAGTCCCTACGTGTGCGTGGTGCATGGGACGACAGTGAGCTAGTATGTGATACTGAACTGACTACTATGACACTGTCCGGAAAGAATAACAAAAGATTTACTATGAATGTTCGAGTAGTAAAAGAATTAAACATTCCTAATCAAACACTCACTACAATGAATTGTAATAATTTTAAGCATTTAGTTAATATTAGACATCATTTATGTACAGATTTACCTAAACCACAAGTTTTAATCGGTCAAGATAACTGCCACCTCCTCTTGCCTGAGGAAACGTTGACGGGGAGCCCTAACGAACCTTGTGCCACGCGGACCCCGCTGGGATGGTGTCTGCATGGAAGAATGCCTACGCAGCAACCTGTACGTCACTCCGCACTGTTTGTTACCAGTGACATAATGGTAAGTGAATGCATTCTTCAAGAGATACAAGAAGATGTAAAAAAATGGTTCTCTGTTGAGTCTATGGGAGTAACGGTTAAGCCAAGGCAGAATTCCGAGGACTTGCGTGCTGAGAGTATCTTAGAACAGACTTCTACGTTGGTTGATCATCAATGGCACGTAGGTTTACCTTGGCGGGATGAAAACTGCTTATTACCCGATTCATTCCCAAATGCGATGTCAAGACTCAAGGGAGTTGAGCAGAAGATGAAGAAGAGTAAAGAGTATGCCTTTAGGTATAAGGAACGCGTACAACACCTGTTTGACAACGATTACGCTAAACGAATAACATCAGAGAAAGCGTGTAGCAGTTACAATGCGCAGGACACTAGGAAAATTTGGTATCTACCTCTCTTTGGGGTGGATAACCCCAACAAGAAAAAACTACGACTAGTGTTTGATGCTGGAGCCAAGACGCAAGGCTTTTGTCTCAACGACTATTTATTAAAAGGACCCGACCTATTGGCGTCACTATTCGGTATTATGTTACGATTTAGAGAGAATCGAGTAGCCGTAACCGGGGACATAAAAGATATGTTTTTGCGAATTAAAATTAGATCAGAAGATCAAGATGCGCTGCGTTTCATTTATAGGGAGGAACCTGAAGAGCCTGTGAACACCTATGTGATGACTTCTTTAATTTTTGGTGCCAACTGCTCACCATTTATAGCCCAATTTATAAAAAATAAAAATGCTCGACGGTACCAATCATCGATGCCCGCTGCAGTCACCGCTATATGTACAAGTCACTATATGGACGATTACATTGACAGCTTACCTGATGAAAAAACTGCATCACAACTTGCTCATGACGTCATGAACATTCATAAAGAAGGTGGATTTGAAATGCGAAACTGGACCAGCAATAGCGCGCAAGTATTGGACAGTTTACCAAAAGATACACTAGGGGAGGCAGCTGTCAGTTTCAAGATTGGGAAGCAATACGTCGGGGAGCGTACGCTAGGCTTGATTTGGTGTCCACATGACGATACATTAAGATTCGACGTATCTTTTAAACGGATTTCGCCAAACATTATGAATGGTACGAAACGGCCCACGAAGAGAGAAACATTGACAGTAGTTATGTCGATATTTGACGTCTACGGCTTTCTATCACCCTACACAATCAACGGTAAGATTATTTTACAGGAGATATGGAAAATAAAAATTAACTGGGATGACGTTATTACCGACACAATATTCGAGAAATGGCTCAAATGGATTACAGTGTTGCAATCATTACATAGCATTTGCCTACCTAGATATTATCAGAACGCGACAGCTAGTACGAACAAAAATGAAGAAAATTCAGTTTCCATAACGCAGTCCCAGATGCACCGAACAATGCTCACGTAAGAGAGCAACCAGTTGCGCCATCAATAACCACATTAACCTCCGGATACACGAAAGCACAGTTGCATATATTTTGCGATGCATCGACGGTTGCCTATTGTGCCGTAGCGTACTGGCGATGGCTAGATAATGACTCGAATAAACGCGTTGCGTTCATTGCGAGTAAATGCCGAGTAGCGGGAAACAAACCTGCTACCATACCCCGCTTGGAGTTGCAAGCTGCCGTTCTAGCAGCTAGATTAGCAGATACAATCACTAAAGAGCATAGAATCAAGGCTGAAAGAAGATATTTTTGGTGCGATTCTACTACAGTATTACATTGGATACGTAACGATGCTCGCAATTACAAAATATTCATCGCAAATCGTTTAGGAGAAATTGATGAGCTGACGAACATAAACGAATGGCGTTACGTACCTACTAAAGTGAATGTTGCAGACATCGCTACAAGGGAAAGCTATGACTGGACCCTTCTTCAAAAAGAGTGGTTACATGGGCCTACATTTTTATACCGGGATTGTCACGAGTGGCCGCTAGATGTCATCGAATCTAAAAGCGAAGAATTAACATTAGAAGTTTTGACAATCACATCAGACATAGAAAATGAAAACTTACCTGTACCTGAACCTACAAGGTTTTCTTCGTGGCTGCGCCTACTTAGATCTGCCGCTCGAGTATTTACCTTTGTAGATTGCGTTAAAAAGCTGTTAAGTAGATCAAACAGGCATGAGTTATCTAGCTACAACGAAGATGGAAGCACAATGGAGAGAGCAGAGCGTTTACTTCTTCGATATTCGCAGTCACAGGAATTTGGAGATGAGATCACGTGCCTGAAAAATTCGAAACCGATACGCACTACTAGTAAACTACTAACATTGTCACCTTACCTTGATGAATACGGAGTTCTGCGTGTAGGGAGCCGTATCGGAGCTGCCACTGATGTCTTACCTGTAACCAAGAGTCCAGTGATTCTAGATGGGAAAAATTATATAGCTCGTTTAATTGTGAAGTATTACCATTTCTATTTTGCTCACGGCAACCAGGAGACAGTAGTGAACGAAATAAAACAAAAATATTGGATCACAAGGCTTAGACCTGTTGTTAAAACTGTAACATCGAGATGTATGGCTTGCAGAATTAGGAAGTGTAAACCAGAAGTACCACGCATGGGGGATTTACCTGAAGCTCGCCTGGCGCATCACCAACGCCCATTTACTTATTGTGGCGTGGACCTTTTTGGCCCCATGGAGGTGACTGTGGGAAGGCGTCGAGAGAAGAGGTGGGGGGTACTGTTTACATGTATGACTGTACGAGCAGTTCACGTAGAAGTCGTCGCATCACTTACATCGGGTTCACTCATCATGGCGTTGAGAAGAATGGCTGCAAGACGCGGATGGCCACAACAACTGTTCTCTGATAATGGGACAAACTTAAGAGGAGCAGACACAGAATTAAAAAAATCAATTAAATGTCTTGACGAGGAAGTTCTGAAATGTGAAGCTGTAACACATGGAACCAAGTGGACATTCATACCGCCCATGAGCCCCCACAGGGGTGGGGCTTGGGAAAGATTAATTCGAAGTGTTAAGACTAGCCTAAAAATTGTGCTAAATGAACGCGCACCCAAAGAGGAAACATTGAATACATTGCTGGCGGAAGTGGAAAATATAGTCAACAGCCGACCGATCCGTAGATCCAGATACCAAAGAAACCTTAACTCCAAATCATTTTTTGCTGGGGTCATCATCTACCTTACCACATTTAGGGGTATTTGATGAAACAGATCTTCAACTTAGAAAGCAGTGGCGAACTTCTCAAAGGCTAGCAGATATGTATTGGCGCAGATGGGTTAAAGAAATACTGCCAGATTTGCTACCGCGCTATAAATGGCAGGCAGAGCGGAGAAACGTACAGGTTGGAGACTTTGTAGTAGTAATAGATCCTGATGGGCCCCGCAACGTTTGGCTAAAAGGTTTGATAGAAGAGGCAATACCTGGCAGAGACGGCCGCGTAAGAACAGCTAAAATTAGAACAAAAGCAGGGCTTCTTACTAGGGCTGTCACGCGCATCGCTAGAGTTCCTATAGAAAATGAGTGCTGCTGATTCAGCACTAGGGTGGGGAATGTTAGCGATGTAAACCTTCTTTATCAGCTGCATTATGCGCGGCACGCGTCTTTTTACTTTTTATACTGACGTTTTGTATTGTTTTTTTGTGTGTCTCCTCAACTAAAGGAATAAACTGCTCTCATTTGCAAAAATAACCATTTTTCACTTAATGAGGAGTTCCTGACCCTTTCAGGGGGGTTTCGGGTGTGACCCCGCTTCTAAGGGGGGGGGGGCGTGCGTGAGTTGCTCACGTCACGCTGCCGTCATGGGCCTGCTTCTGTAAGGACGGTGAGCGGCCCTCTCACCGTCCTCAGACCCCCGGTCATGGAGGCCGATAGTCCTCGGCGAAGACACGTCGGCGGCGCCCAGGGCGCCGACTGCGGAACTCGGGTGGGAGAGTTCTCTCCCGCACCCGACCCGCCGCCTCCTTCGCGAGCATGACCTGCTCGCAGAAAGAGGCGGCGCAGTCCCACTTACTCCCGCTGGAGAGCATGGCTCGCACCATGGCCTCGAGCGAGAGAGTGTCCACGCCCAGACCCACTACGAGGACCTGGCGCTGTTGTGCCCACGCCGTGCACTCCACCAGAGTGTGGAGCGCCGTGTCATCGCTGCGGTCCTCGCAATGCTGACACTCGGTCGTGGTTTCCCGGTGTTTTTGCCACAGATACCTACCGAAGCTACCGTGCCCGGCAAGTATCTGTGTCAAACGGTAGGAGAGAGCACCGTGTCTTCTCTCCAGCCACTCGTCCATGACCGGTCTGACGGCCGCGATTGTGGCGAATCCCCCCTTTGGTTGCTCAAGTCGCACCTTCCATGTCTCCATGGTTTCCTGGTGGAGCAGGGTCCGCTGGGCCTCGATTTCTCGAGACGCAGGCCTTTGGCCCTCCTTGCGCCGTCTGAACAGTGAAGCAAGGGCTCTCGCTTCCAGGTCCCATGGAGGGGTTAGTAAAGGGCTAAAAATGGGACCTTATTGCTTATACTTCACTGTCCTTCCATCTGCCTGTAATGAGGCTGTATCTCAGGAACTGTGATAGCTAAAGCGCTGAAATTTTCTCAAATTGAAAAATATGTCGCAAAATATTCATTTATAATTTTTTTTATATATTTAGCTCACAGCGTCACAGCGACATCAAGCGATTGGGGCCACTGTCCCAGTCTGTGAGACTATAGACGGTGGTCCTCAAGTTGGCGGCCCTATGATGTACCTCTTTACGCTCCGCTTGAAGAACCCAGGATTGTAAGAGGAGGGAAACACGTCAGCTGGCAGGTCGTTCCAGGTTTTTATGGTTCGACTGAGAAACGATCTTTTAAATCGTTTAGTTCTAACTAAAATTCTCTCCACTGTGTGAGAGTGACACCTCTGCCCTGCACGCGTTGTTCGGGATCGGAAAGGAGAGGACGAGATTAGGTTGATGAGTTCTTGTATGTATTATTGTATATATGTTATATTATAATTCTATTTTATTTTTATTTTATGTAAGAAAGAGAGTTGGTCTGAAAGAGAGTGTCGGTGTTAAAGTAAGGAAGGGCATGCTACGATGGTTCGGGCATGTGGAACGAATGGGAGATGAAAGAATGACAAAACAGATATACAACGCGAAAGTGGATGGACGTAGGAGTCGGGGAAGGCCACGACACACCTACCACGACCAAATTAATCATGTGTTAGTGGAGGGTGGTGTCAAGAGCCGTAGGAACCGACGTGCATGCATGAAAAGAAAAATGAAAGTTGAAGAGGCGAGTGAGGTGTGTATGGACCGTGCCGTGTGGCGCTCGGTTCTTTCTGCCTACCCCGCAAGGGATTTGGCGTGAAGATAGTATAGTATAGTATAGTATATTTAGGGACCAACTGCTTTTAAATACACAACTACCATTTTTGATTAAATTTTCTACATAACACATTCTATATCACAGACCATTATAAACACAGAAAAATGTATTCTAAAAGCGCTTGAATTTCAGGCTTTGAATTCAAGCATCATTAGTACGCCTGGTTACCTAGAAAGCGTTTGAACAAGTAAACGTTTCAAGAAAATATATCTTTATATACAAAAGGTTACCTGTGTCTGACTGCACCGTTACTTACAAAACTAAAAAGAATATTCCATTTTTTCATAAATAAGTAAATTAATAATTAGAGCTCACATTCATGCAAATTTAATCATTTTCACTCTAAAACAATAAAATTTATTTTGAGAACTAGCTGACCCTCGCAACTTCGTTTACGCCACAAAAGTTGTATGAAAGGACAGGTATTTTTTCAACAGACTCATGGGAGCGTATGAAACTGCCCTGTTTGCTTAATCATAAAAGAGCTTAATGATTAAGTCCATTCTAAAACAATTCAGTCCACGCCCTACGCCAGTTTAGATTTAAAGGAATCCTAGGTTTTGAAAAAGTTGAGATGTCTCTAATTCCTGAACCACAGATTTCGCAACATTGAAACTTGTGTGAAACAATCCTTAGAGTACTCCCTTTATAATACTGAAAAAGTTTTAGAATCAGACCACTCATTCAGAAGTTAAAACTAAAAAACCGTTTTGTCTTTCATCCCCTCTCCCTAAGGAGCCTGCGCAAAATATCGGGATCAAAAGTATCCTAGAACACGAACAGACACACAGACAGACAGACATGAAAATTTTTAATTACATTTTCGGCTTCAGTATTGATTATAAAACGCCCTACAGTTAAAAATTTCAAAATATCTTCCATGTGCAGACTCTCGACCCTCAACAGATTTATGATAATTATGTAAAGATTATTTGCTACTAACTGACCCGGCGAAGTTTGTTCCGCCATATCAAGCTGACACGGCAAACATATATTTTATTTTTATTTTTTGATACAGACCTTGCCCTAGCTATAACCAACACAAAAATAAAAGAATTTTAGCGAAATCAGACCAGCCGTTCTGAAGTTATGCGCGTACATACATTTCGCGTATTAATTTTTATATAATAAAGATAATATAAAGTAAATATGTACCTGTGTAAGGCTACAAATGGGATCCTATTACTGTGAGACTTCGCTGTCCGTCTATCTCCAGGCAGTGTCGCTTGAATTGATAGCTAGACAGATGATGTATTAATGTTGCCGACATACCAAAAAAAATGTCTCATACGACGAACATGAGTTTAGCCATTATTTGGCATCGGAAGCCTCCGTGCTCGGGTCCGAATCGCATTTGACGGATTTTCAATTTAATGATAGTATAGGTAGATACTACCTAACCTTATCTCTGCACCTCCCTAAGATAGACTGGTAGAAAATGCCTAAGACATTAGGTCCACCTTATACTCAGTGGTAACGTTTAAAATAAAGAAATAGATAGTTATAATGATAGAATACATAAAAAGTAGAATTGATTCCCATATAAAATTGTAAAGTATATTAATAACTAAATGAAAATCTAGTTCATTGTTGATTTACCAAATACAATACTATTTCGAAAAACCTGGAGGCAAATACCAGTATATAACAATTTTAGTCTCAAATGCAGTGAGTTTATACAATTTGGTAACTTAATAGCCAACTCAGATACTCTCTGATTCCTCAACTACAATTCTAATCATAACCCGTAGCTGAGATGCACATTACCATACAAACGAACTAGCCTCGCCTTCGCAATTATTAGCTCCACTCGGCTTGTGTAATGCTCGTCAGAACTGTGATCGTTGGGGCAGATAAACATACATACATACATAACCTCACGATTGCCTGTAAGATATTGCTCTTAGCGATAAGACCGCCATTTGTACAGATGTATATACTTTACTTTTTATGTTATTAATTTCATGTTTGGTGTACAAAAAAGTCTTACTTAGATACTTATTTTCTTACTTACTCATGCCTGTCTTTTGATCAGAGACTACTGTTCTGGGTGCTTTTCCACTACGCTACGTGCTTTGAATGCATTTGATTCAACGACCACATTCCTTGACCCACAAGTAACGTTGACCCTTTTATTATCCAATTGTGCGACTGACAAATTTGATTGCTGGATATCAAACGTAAGAAGCGTAGCATACTCTGGTGGAAAGCACCCTACACTTGCTGTGGCCTAATGAAACAAATGAGGTTTCACCCGTAAATTTCCGTTCACGCATTCACATCGTGTGAAATGAGAATCGGCAACCTGACGTATCAATTTCGCTTCTTCTACTTTCTTAAATATTTTCATACATGCTCGCTGTTAAGGGTACTCTTTACCAGGCCTTTTCTCAAAAGGTTTTCGATTTGGGGCAGTTATAACGTTGAAGAGGTATCTACGGTATAAAGACATCTTATTTCTGAAAGTTTAGTCAAAGACATCCTCTACGCCCACAGTTCACCAGGCGTATCTGTACACCTAATAGTTCACCGAACAGCTTCGTTTCTGTCACATAAGAGAATGAGAAATAAACTGGTTTTAGGGTACGGCAATAGGCTCACCCTCACCACCAATGGGATAAAAAACTTAAGGGTGAAACGTGGTCGTATACTACCTATGTTTCTACCCACCCCTTTAGGCACCAATGGGTTGTATGTATAAAACTACGAAATAATTTCAGTTCAGTTTTTATTCCAAGCGTCATTGTAACACGAAACACGAAGAAATTGTTAGCAGTAAATCCTCAAAGGATGCTATGCCGGACTCTTACCGACTACAAAAACCTCACGTAACGCCCAAGAGCCTGTGGTTGGGAGCCCCGGGTAAGCCCTCGGAAGGATGTCCCGGGACTCCCAACAGACCCACGGCCGCCACTGCGGCCTCGCCCAGGGGGTGGTTCGGGTGCTATCCCGCGTCTTTGGGGGGTTTCGGGTGTGATCCCGCGTCTAAGGGGGGCGTGCGTGAGTTGCTCACGTCACGCTGCCGTCATGGGCCTGCTTCTGTAAGGACGGTGACCCTCTCACCGTCCTCGCCGCCTCCTTCACGAGCTCATGCTCGTCGTCAGGTCATCCTGAAGAGGTGGCGCAGTCCCACTTACTCCCGCTGGAGAGCATGGCTCGCACCATGGTCTCGAGCGAGAGAGAATGTTACAGGGGGTCTAAAATGGCCTGAGTGGGTTTGAGAAAAGATAGTTACCGCCGTGTCGCTGTTGCTCGACTTGGCTCGGAAATATTAACTGTCTAGCACAGTTCGTGAGGTACAGCCTGGTAACAGACGGACTAGACGAACAGACATCGGAGTTTCAGTAAAAAGGGCCCATTATATTCCGTACTCTTTGAGTACGGAACCCTAAAAATTGTAGATGTGTATTAAGTTGTGGTCATGACGAAGTTGCCGAAGGAAGTCTCAAGTTCTCTTCCGGGGACGGAACAAATATTTTTGTGAACCACACAGTTTAGTGTTTTTAACGTTTAATTTCACATACCTTAAAACTTGCAATAAATACTACCATGTTCATGGTTGTATTATCCGAAGCTCGAAAACACTTGAACCTGTAAATATCACCAACAGTCACCCATCTTTACAGCAACCGTAGCGTAAGATGTTTATCGCAGATAGTTAACAGCACACTAAGCTTTCAGGGCAACGAGCACTTCAAGTATATAACCGAGTTTCAAAAGCCCCATTTACCACAATAAAAGCTTTGAGAACAATAACATAGTTTACCAAGTCATTAATTCCATAAATTGATTCACCAACCATAGAACAGCGTACATAAAATGTCGGTCAGGGTTCCGTAGGGTTAAATTCAACCGGTTTCAGGTCATTAATTCTGACATTTATCCTGGTCATTCGCATATTGTGTGGTATTCAGCTGATTTTATGAACTTTATTGGTTACTTTGGTAAATGTAAAACATTTCAGAGGTTTGGCGTTTATAGTTTAGCACTTTCAAATTTCTTGTCATTACGAGTATATTCTATGTCAAGGAATTTAAAAGGATGCTAGTGTTTTAAGATTCAAATGTTGGTAGGTACTTACGAGAAACGGTAAAAAATATTTAGTTTTGTTGTATGGGAGTTCTATTTAATTCTTTTTAGGGTTCCGTACCCAAAGGATAAAAAACGGGACCCTATTCATGAGACTTCGCTGTCTGTCTGAATGTCTGTCCGTCGTGAGGCTGTATCTCAGGGACCACTATAGCAAGGGAGGTGAAATTTTCACAGATTGATGTATTTTTTTTTCCTTTTTTTTCGTTTTTTGGTACGGAACCCTCTGTGCGCGACGCCAACCCGCACTTTATGGGATTTTATGTTTACAGTTTTATAGCGATAACAGATATAGCTACATCATCTGTGAAAATTATTTTAGTAATTAATTATTATGATTTCGTTGTCCGTCCGTCTGTACAGCCTGATGATTGACAGACGGACAGACAACGGAATCTCAACAATAGAGTCTCGTTGTTACCCTTTGGCTATGGAACCCTAAAGAGAATGTATAAAACAGCTATTTCTTCTACCACTTTATGCCCTTATCGGCAGCCTACTATACAGGGTGTCCCAGAAGTCGACATCGAATCGGGTAACAGGCTAGGTCATAATAGTTGTCAGAAAAATATAAAAAATCTAGGTCTTGTATTTTAAAAATTATGAAATCTGAGCTAAGTATTTATTTTGAATTTTTGGTGGGGCAAATGGTGACATTTTACTTCCGAGCTAGAGAAATTGACTTTAAGTTTCAGTTGAGACTTTAAAGAAAAAGTATTCAGGGTTACATTAGAGAAAAAAACAAAACAAAAAGTACATATCTGTAGCAACAGGCATGAAAAAACCAGCACAAGGCGTAGATTTTCTCCACTTTTTTTTGAACGTCTATAATTTTTATATTACAAGACCTAGATTTTTTTTATTTATTTTTAATTTTTTCATACTTAAAACTACCATTACAGGTTGCCCCAATGCGATAGCTAGTAATAACTTATAGTAAATAATGTATAAGTTATATTTTTCTGACAACTATAATGACCTAGCCCGTTACCCAATTCTGGCTTGACGTCGACTTCTGGGACACCCTGCATAAGGGTAGTATACCCTAAAAATTCAAGTTTCTAGGTCTAAAGGTTTCGGCTGGGCGTTGATAGATGACTAGATTACCCTATCATTTTATTCATATAGATTTACTCAATACCAATGTGATACCCCTACTCTCAATTTCGTATATCAATGCCAGTTCCTTACAGGAAGTGACGTTTCAAACAATAGCGTGACTAATGAAATTCTGTGTGACGTGACAATTACTGTGACTTCACACAGGTCTGAATATAATTACACGGCGCGTTTGTTTCGTGTAATAGATAGGAGAGTTGGGTATAGTTTTGATGGCTGTGTATTAAATTGTTGTTTTAAAGGTCACACGAATTGTATAGGTTACTGTGTACTAGTTGATTGCCCTGCGACTTCGCCTGCGTGGAATTCTGTTCTCGTTCCGCACCAGTTAGGAACATATTAAAAGCTATGTGTTATTCTAAATATTAGTGAGATCCGTTAGAGCTTGAAAGAGTAACAAACATCCATACAAATAAACTTTCGCGTTTATATCTATACTAATCTATATCTATACTAATATTACAAAGAGTAAAGATTTGATTATTTGTTTGTTCGTATATTTGTTAACATCGATTAGGCTTCGAAACTACTGGACCGTATTGAAAAATTCTTTTACTGTTGGGAAGCTATAATACACTCTTTGCGGTGAACATAGGGTAATGTTTATTCTCGTATTCTCACGGGAACGGGAATTACGCGGGTGAAACCGCGTGACGTCCGCTAGTCATTGATAAGTCTAACATTTTATGAGATATTTACCACAAAATAATAAGGTACAGAAAGCAATCTTAGGTATCTACTTTACTTTTCATACCTACCCTCGGGTACGCACAGTCGCACTCAAACAAGTACTTATCACGATTACTATTTAAATCATCTGACCTCGTCTCCGTGAACTCCGTCAGTGGTGTATATCTATACTATATTGTAAAGAGGAAAGATTTGATTGTTTGTTTGTTCGCATCGAATAGGTTTCGAAAATACAAAACCGATTCGAAAAATTCTTTTACTGTTGAAAAGGTACACTATTCCCGGTGTACATAGGCTATATTTTATGCCCCTATTCCCAGGGAACGGGAACTACGCGGAAGAACTACGCGTGACGTCTACTAGTGTTTGCAAGTATGTAGCTCGCGCGCACTTTGTATGTAGATCGCCTTCTGTACCATATTATTTTGTGTAAGTACCTACTCCATCACTTTCATTGCATATGACAGCCGCCATTACCCACTAGTAGGTGACACCATGCTTTCATTAATGAACACAATTTTTATACGGAGATATTTATTAAACTTTACTGTAATGGTTAGGGAGAAAAAAGTAAAATTGATATAGTAGTTATAGGATATGGGTTATAAATTATAATGCATTCACCGTCAGGTGTGGTAGGTCATCGCTTTTCACATGGCTCATTTATGCTATATTTCATAAGGTCTTTTGGTCCTATTTAGTCAACTTTATCCGTTTTCTTGTGAAAAACAAAAGCCTGAGGTCACATATGAAAATGTGACTTTTTATTAGATTCGTTATTGTTCCTTAAAAAGTGTCATAATGTTACGCAGGTTGCAATGTCGTAATGGGTCGGCAGCGCGAGTGTGGCGCCTCTGGTGTTGCAAACGTTCATAGGCTGCGGTGACCACCGGTCCTTCTGGTGGGCCGTGTGCTTGTCTGCCACCTTAGTGGTTTAAAAAAAAAAAAAAACCGCGACATTTACAAAATCTGTGCCAAGGTTGTGAAATTAACTCACAGACTCGGTTTTCTCGAACGTTTACAGTATGCGTTTGAAAACGTGTCTTTAAAGGCATTTGCAGGATCGGCAGCGCAAGCGTAGCGCCTTAGGTGTTGTAGAGGTCCATAGGCTACGGTGACCACTTTGAAACTATATTTAGCGTAATACTTGTCTGCCGCCTTAGTGTTTTTTTTTGTGGACTTTCTCACACAACATCATTTAGCCCAAATTAAGCTACATGAGCTTGTGCTATGGTATCTAGTTGACTGATAAACATACTTATATGTTTCTAAATACATACATATATCTAATAGATAAATTACACACAGAACAAGTCAATTTGCTCATCACACTAAGAATCCGTAGTCAGGTCACACTAACCGCTGGACCACGAGGCCAGTCATATAAATTATTCAGATATAAATTAATTGCTTAATAGATTAATTTTGAAATAATCCTTCACTGTTACACCGCAGTGTAAACCCACTCTTAAACCAAGTTAAATATAATGGACGAGAGTGCTCTAACAGAATTGAAATGAATGTGACTTTTAGTTCTAGCGAACTAGCTTTTTCTATTACCTCCCTTGGGAACAATCAGTGTGAAGAGTAAAAGTATCTGATACTAAGTGTAGAAAATCATTTGAAGAGCTCGTAATCCCGCTTGCTAATTATGCTACAATACGTAATGATTAGGTACGTATTGAAGATGCATTACATACATACATACATATAGTCATGCCTTTATCCCCAAAGGGGTAGGCAGAGGCATAGCATACGCCCACAATTCACATTAGTTTTATGTCCCACGTAATATGTAGGTGGTGAGCCTATTGTCGTGTTGAATTTTATTTCTTGTTTCTTTATCATTTCTAAACAAAATTCTATCAGTGTAGAAGCACTAAAATCTTCTAAAATTTCTTAAAAAAGATTATAACAACTCGTGAAAACATGTTTTAAAATGTTAGTTAACATACTGTAACAGGCAGTGTGGGAACACCTTACACTATATATTACGCTATGCAACTTAATTTGATAAAATAATTAGTCCTGGGTGATATTTTTATTGTTTGATAGCTGTAGTTTTTGTTTTCAACTTGAGGAAAATCCTCCGTAGATGCAATGCCGGACTCCTACCGACAAAAAACCACACGTATCCTACCTAACAGTCTACGGTTGGGAACCCCGGGTAAGCCCTCAGAAGGATACCCCATGACTCCCAACTGACTTTCGGTTACCATTGCGGCCACACCTAGGGGCGGGTTCGGGTTCTAAGCCGTAGCATTGATAAAGACTAATAAAATGTAGTCCGGTCTCTGTAGTCTTTTTAAAAGAAACAATAATACCTGTATTTTATTTCCTCAATAAAAGAAAACGAAATTTAAAAGTCCTTTCTTTAAAACTTTTTAACAAACCTACAAATTCCACTCGCGAAGCAATCCCATCTAATTCAGTTACCTGCTGTACTGTTAATTAAAAATTAAAGCCCTTGATTTAATAAAAGGACTGTCTTAAACATTCTTTATTCTTGTTCAAAGTTCTTAGTTCAATTTCTTTTAAGTTTAATCAACTGCTGATCTCCTGAGGGTTTCCGTTTGAGGTACTTACCTATTCATGTTCCGATAAAGGTTATTACTTCATCAGTTGTATTTTTGTGTAGCTACGGGATAGAGTACAAAATGAAAATAAATAAATACACCCCAATTCATCCCAAGGGTCTCGTAAGAGGCGATTAAGGGAACATTTTCACAGAACGATCCATTGCGCAGAGAACGAAAACTCGAAATGAAACCCGGTTGTTAGTAAAATGACAATCGTTAAGCCAGTTTTGGGTCTTATGGGCGGTTGGAAAAATTTCTACTGCGGGTCTTCACGAGCTGCGTCTGTCCATTTCAACACGGCAATAGGCTCAACACCTATCGTGGGGCTTACAACTATAAGGTGAAATGTGGGCCTCCTTCTGCGAGCAGGTCATGCTCGTGAAGGAGGCGGCGGGACGGGTACGGGAGAGAACTCTCCCACCCGAGTTCCGCAGTCGGCGGCCTGGGAGCCGCCGACGTGTCTTCGCCGAGGACTATCGGCCACCATGATCGGGGGCCTGAGGACGGTGAGAGGGCGGCTCACCGTCCTTACAGAAGCAGGCCCATGACGGCAGCGTGACGTGAGCAATTCACGCACGCCCGCACGCCCCCCCTTAGAAGCGGGATCACACCCGAAACCCCCCAAAGACGCGGGATAGCACCCGAACCACCCCCTGGGCGAGGCCGCAGTGGCGGCCGTGGGTCTGTTGGGAGTTCTGGGACATCCTTCCGAGGGCTTCCCCGGGGCTCCCAACCACAGGCTGTTGGGCGTGACGTGAGGTTTTTTTTGTCGGTAGGAGTCCGGCATAACATCCATGAGGATTTTCCCTCACGTTAAACAAAAAAAAAAAAAAGGTGAAATGTGGGCGTATACTGTGCCTCTGCCTACCCCTTCGGGGACAAAGGCGTGAATACATGTATTTATTTATGTATGCAGTTGTATTTATTTCCACTTGTATTTTTCAGACTCGCATCAATACACGAAGGTTGACAGAGGGGAAATTCTCTGACGCCTCCTCTCCCGACGTAAGTCATAGGACGTTTTGCTCTATGCTACCTACCTAATCATAGAACAACGCGACCAGTACAACGAGAGTAGACATTGTCTAATATCGATGTTCTATATAGTCGCGTTGCTGTAGGGTTAGGCTACGTTCACACGGCGCACGTTTTTCTCGTACACGATTTTCCCGTGCACGATGCAATCGTTCACACGGCGACCATTCAACGCGTTTTTAACGTTACGATAAAATCGCATAAATGCGTTAGTCGTGTGAACGATAAATGTGTACATAAGCGCCACTACGACGCGTATTCGAGAAAATCGTACCGACGCACGGCGATCCTAGTGGCAACTCCGCACGGTATACGGGAAAAACGTGTTTCGTACACACGATTTTCCCGTATGGACTCCACGTGAACAGTTTCATATATTGTCTACTGCCACTACGATTTCATTCGTGCTAGAGAAAGGGGTACACTACATTAATACGAAAAACTTAATTCCGAAAGTCACAATCACGAATTTCAAAATTCCGAATTTCATAAGTCCGAATGATTCGAAATCCCGAAAGTCAAAAATCCGATGTTTCATAAATCCTTTTTATTAAAAGTCATAATTTTAAAATTCCGAATGTTTACAATTCCGACTGTCAGAATGCCGAATTTCAAGAAACCGAACCGTTGAATTCCGAATCATTAAAAATCCGCCATATTATAAATACGAACTCCGATTATCAAAAATCCTAAATATCATAAATACGAAGGGTGAATGTCGTTTCCACCCTGTTTTGACCCGAGACTTATCATTAAAGACGATTACTTATGTTCCCGATTCCACCCGTTTTTCTAATAAAGTATAGTCAAGTCTAACTACCGAGAATATTATTTCCAAGTGAGTGGAAGGCAAACGACAAAACAAAAAAAAATAACCACGAAGGCTAAGGCGGGAGCTCCGCTCCGCTTCGCTCCCGCCTTAGCCTTCTAACCTAACCTATCCGAGTCGGGGTACTCTGAGTCGGGGTGTTAACCATTCACTTATTATGGTTAACACCTCGACTCGGATAGGTTAGGTTAGAAGGCTAAGGCGAAAGCGAAGCGGAGCGGAGCTCCGACATTCGTGGTTATTTTTTTTTTGTTTTGTCGTTTGCCTTCCACTCACTTGGAAATAATATCTTCGGTAGTAAGACTTGACCGTACTTTATTAAAAAAACTTAAACAGTGAATTTTCGGATATTTGAAATTCTGAATAATGTTTTTCGGGAAAATAACAGTCCGATCTTTTGATTATTCGTACTAATGAAATTAGGAAAAATAAAAATTCGTACTTATGACTTTCGGATAAATGAATATCGTCCTTTTGAATATTCGGAGCTTTGTTTCTTAGGAATTATAATCTTCGGAATTTTGAACATCGGAATATTGAAATTCGGAAAAACATATTTCGGAATTTTTGGGTGTTCCCTAGAGAAAGTCGTGTACGAGAAAAACGTGCGCCGCGTGAACGCAGCCTTAGGGTATAGTATGTTTGTTCTATAAATATCTGTCTGTCAAACGTAGCGGGGAATCGTATTTATATACACCAATACACAAGCAATCGGCTGTCACTATGGAACTTACAAAAAACACTCATAACTTCAGACACACACATAGATATTTCTTATAAATGTGTGGCTATAAGCATACTCCTTTAGGGGCAGGCTTTGAGCCTTTGACAGAGGGGAAGTCTCAATAAAGCGCCTCCCCTCCCGATCAAATTCATAGATCGTAATGCTCTATGATCTAGGTCTAATATATCATGTCGCTTTGTCTATAGGTCATTACTTATCTAAAAACTGATTCATTAATTTATTAGACAGCGGCCGTACTTGACTTCGTGTTGACCCTCCTCCAGAGTAATTAAAACTTAAGTGCTCCGTCTAAATTGATTGAAAAAGTTCCATCAATAGATGTATGGATACTTCCTACCTATTACAAAGTTTGAAAGACTATTATTTAGCCTTACGCGTATATTTATTTGCTTGCTATAATTTTTGTATTTAACCCTGGAACCCTACATGGGGTGCTGGTGAACCCCAGACCGATTTGTTTTGTGAATATCTTAGTTACCTTACTAACCACAGATTTGCGCGTTACAGTACTTTAGTTTGGTAATTAGTGCTTGCGATTAATCAACGCCGCGACGACAGTCGTATAGTATGGTCGCCTGTACAAGTGCTGTGGGGTGCGTCTGCACCCCAGTGTAGGAAAATAGGCAATAAGTGTAGGTAGAATTTTTATTCACTACTTGTTTTGGTTTTGTAGAAGTATTTGTATACACGCATGTATATATATTGTATGTATGTATACAAGTGCAATTGACAGCAATAATTCATTTTTACATTAAAACTAAAGGTGATTTAGATGTTTTTCATGCTTTGGCAAAAAAATGTTCCGTCGAAAGAGAAAACAGACATTGGCCACTGTGTTTATTTTACCAGTTACTAAATATGTTGCTGGAATTAACTCGTGGGTATTCATTAAGCACTCAACAGTTTTGCAACAGGAAATACAAAGTTCAGACGTACATTTCTAAAACAATTAGGCTCAATATGTTGTGTTGTGTACAAAGTGCTCAAATTAAGACTGATTTCATATATTAAGACTAATTTGATATCTTATGTTCCTAATTAATATTATTAAAACATACTATTTAATAATTGATGCATTTTTCAACAATTACAGAAATTTCAATATGGGGTACTCTAGCACCCCCTGTAGGAAAATCGGTTGGCAAAATAGGTGTAGGGCTTAAGGGTTAAATACAAATGTACAGCTCGCTAACAGAATTGCAATAGCTACTTTTAAAACCACACATTTACCTTGCAAATTTCGAGATCGAGATACAAGCCAGGCTCACCAGCAAAAAAGCATACCTGGCGAGGTGGTGAGGAGGCAAAGACGAGAAAACTCCAAAAAATCTCTTACTTATCAACCCAGGGTGGTACAGTAAGGCCAATTATAATATATTACACACTTACATACATAATATAGCCTGAAGGGGTATGCAGAGGCATAGTATACGCCCACAATTCACCTCATAGTTTTATGTCGCACGTAATAAATAGCGCTCGTGGCCCCGCGGACTCAGTGTTCAGTAAACGATCACTGCAGTAAGCAACTTTCACTATGGCCGGTCCATGGATGGGTGACCATCCATGTGATAACTTTGTGACATTTATTTGAGCGTTTCCGTGCTTCGGGAGGCACGTTAAGCCGTTGGTCCCGGTTGCCAGTAAAATGGCAGTCGTTAAGCTAAGTTGAAGGCTTTTTTTCAACAGCAGGCAGTCACAACCTGCGCCTGTCCATTTAAACACGGCAATACGGCTCACGACCTATTACGTGGGACAAATTATACAAAGGTGAAATGTAGGCATGTAATATGCCTGTGCCTACCCCTTCGGGGATAAAAGGCGTGACCATATGTATGTATGTATGTAATAAATAAATAGGTAGTGAGTCTATTGTCGTATTGAAATGAACTGGCGCAAGTCCTGACGATCCGCAGTTGAAACATGATAACATGAGAAGAACCCTCGAAAAATTATTTATTAACTTGGTACGAGACTCGAACCACTAGCCATTGTCTCACCAGCTAAGGTACATACGGCAACTAATCCAGATGAAATTCTTAACTAGGTAGGTATATTGTAATCGACTTTCTTTCCTTCTAACTTTCTAATCGTGTGTTAGTTGAAGGTGGTGTCAAGAGCCGAAGGAACCGACGTGCATGCATGAAAAGAAAACTGAAAGTTGAAGAAGCAAGTGAGGTGCATATGGACCGTGCCGTGTGGCGCTCGGTTCTTCCTGCCTACCCCGCAAGGGATTTGGCGTGAAGATAGTATAGTATACAGTATAGTATGTTTAGACTTTCTTTCCGTGTAAAAATAGTGACGAATTTTTACTGATTACCGAAACCAACTACATGGTTCTGCATCTGCAGCTCAGTTTTGCTTTGACATTGTCAATCAAGTGCCAAGGTCAAGGGTTTATATCTCAATCAAACAGAAGTTCTTAATCCCCTAAATATATTTTAAAAATTACAAAAATGTATACCAGATGCTCGAAAAATATCCATTAAAGAGGGTTTGTTTAAAAGGTATTCAATAAAGTGGCAGCTTAACATAAAGAAAACCATTAAGAAAATTAAACGTTTTACAAGACAGAGATTAATCGACTTATAAGATTATTATTGTAAAAGAAATCAATAAGTATGTTTTCTCTCGTCAAACTTTGGGAAAGTTCGAGAAAATGTTTGGAATACTTTAACCACATGAAGTGTTCAACGAAGCTTGTATCCTTTGAGTGGTAACTTTACTGAAGAATAAATTATATTAAGTACTAGCGGACGTCACGCGGTTTCACTCGCGTAGTTCCCGTTCCCGCGGGAATACGGGAATAAAATATAGCCTATGTTCACCGCAAAGAGTGTAGCTTTCCAAAAGTGAAAGAATTTTTCAAATCGGTCCAGTAGTTCTGGAACCTATTCGTTACAAACAAAAAAACAAATCTTTCCTCTTCATAATATTAGTATAGAAGTATAGATTAATTTTACACACAATACACATACTAGTTCAGTCTTTTGGGGTTTTTTCCTCCGACTAAAATCTCACGATTCTTAACTATTCGTCTATCATCGGGCGCTTTAGGGTCCCGTCTCAAAAATGTGCAAATCAAAATATGATTTTTAGGGTTCCGTAGCCGAATGGCCAAAAACGAACCCTTATAGATTCGTCATGTCTGTCTGTCTGTCCGTCCGTATGTCACAGCCATTTTTCTCCGAAACTATAAGACCTATGCCATTGAAACTTGGTAAGTAGATGTATTCTGTGAACCGCATTAAGATTTGTACATAAAACTAAAAAAAAAACATTAATTTTTGGGGGTCCCCATACATAGAACTGAAACTCAAAAATTTTTTTTTTCATCAAACCCGTACCTGTGGGGTATCTATAGATAGGTCTTCAAAAATGCTATTGAGGTTTCTAACATAATTTTTCTCTAAACTGCATAGTTTGCGTAAGAGACACTTCCAAAGTGGAAAAATGTGTCCTCCCCCCCTCCAACTTCTAAACTAAGAGGATAATCAATCTAAAAAAATATATAATGTACATTGCTATAAAAACTACCAACGAAAATTGGTTTGAACGAGATCTGGAAAGTAGTTTTTTTTAAAACGTCATAAACCGCAATTTTCGCATAGAAAAATCACTACTACAGCGAAGGTGTTAAAACATCAATCAAAGTTAGAACGAACTACAAGAACCTTTATGCTATGGTACTTGCTGCTACGGACCTCTTCATGGGCGAGTCCGACTCGCACTTGGCCGTTTTCTTTATAAATTGTAGGTATATTGATTCTACATATCGTATAAATAGATCTTAGAATCAGCCCTAAATTTTGAGATGAATGCATTTAAATAATGATCTCAATTTTTATCAAATGACAAAAAAATACCTACATCAAATTCTGAGCGAAACTAAAACACCTATAATGTGGTTTCTTCGATTTCGAATAGATTTATGAGATTTTACTAACTACACCTAAAATGAGCTATAAAATACTACTACATACATACATACATAGCCTGGTCTCGATACCAACTTAAAGAAATTTTACGATAATTCCTCTCGAAACGTTGTAAAATTCACTGAAAAATCAAGGTGACAAGAATTCAATAATTCTCGTGAAAAAGAATTCTATTGAGCAAAGGACAATGCCCAAACGGTTTTCAAAAAGACTGAGGAGAACGCCATGATGACAAATGTATTTTTTTAAATAGAGCCCCGAACAATGGCCGCTTGGATTGTCGAAAGATTTACTTTAATCCGATAAAATGTTCCCGAATTTATCCGGGCCGATCCTTATTGATTATGTCCGCAACTTTTGATAAAATTATGCCTAAGATAAATTTATTACGATGACTTATAAAGGCGAGGATTTTCTACGCTGCTTGGTGATAAATAATTTTGTATTTATAGACCACCATTTATATAATGTACATAAATATTTACCACTAGCGGACGTCACGTGGTTTCACCCGCGTAGCTCCCGTTCCCGTGGAAATATGAGAATAAAATATAGGCTATGTTACTCAGGGTGAATATAGCTTTCCATGGGTGAAAGAATTTTTGAAATCAGTATAGAAGTTTTTGCCAGGGCTTGTTAACGTTACCAAATTCACACTGTAGGTATCGGTAAGTAACGATATTTTCATAAAGATAATTTTTTTGCGGTATATGAGTATCGGTAAGTCAGTGCGATTCCGGTAAAAATAATGTTAATAATTTACCGCTCTAAGTATCGATACTTTTTTCGTTACTTGCGTTGTTGCCAATCCGTGCAGGTGAACCGCGAATTGCCGTGGCGCGGGCGCCGGGGGGCGTGCAGCGGAACGGCAACATCGCACGCTCGCTACGCTACTAATTACTACCTGTTCGCGCTAAGTTTGCCAGTCGCTTCCCATTATACACTTCTACATGAGCCAGCGGGTTTGTTAGGGTTCAAAATGGATTGAGAATAATAATCATTATCGTCATTATCTCTCTCTGTGGCGCAGTCGGTAGTGATACCGCCTGCGGCGCTGGAGGCCGTGGGTTCGATTCCCACCGGAAACAAATATTTGTGTGACCCATAAATGTTTGTCTCAAGAATCTGGGTGTTTCTCTATGTATGATAAGTATATAAGTATTAATATCTGTGGTCTGATACCCATAACACAAGCAGGTTATTCCTAGCTTACTTTGGGATTAAAAAAATAAAAATAAATTATCTGCCGATAAAAAATATAAAGTTATTAGACACTGTTTCATGAAAATACTAGCTGACTCGCGCAACTTCGTTTGCGTCACATATGAGAGAGTAAATCCCCGTTCCCGTCGCATTTACTCTGTGACCAAAAAACGCATAAAAAAGCGCGCTGAAACGGGCTACCTCTCCATCAATTTTCAGCCAAATCAGTACCTACAGCCGTTCTTGAGTTATAAATAGTGTAACTAACACTACTTTCTTTTATTTTATATAGACTAGCGGTTCCCTGCCACGCTTTGCTGTGACTTTTTTTTTGGTGGCTTCATGTGTCTATGAGAAATGAGTAACAAACCTAAGGATGAGTACATAAAGTAGCCTAAAACCATCTCTAAATCCTATTGTATATCGTGTCCAATCCTATTGTATATCGTGTCAATCTTAAAATATCTCGTAAGAAAACGAAAGAAAGAGATGAAAGAAAAATACCGGTATTTAGCGATAATTATAGGATGCATTTGGTAACGCTATCAAGTCCAGGATAAAAGTAACGATACTTTTTACCGATAAATCATCGGTAGCGTTAAGTCAAAGTACCGGTAAAAGACCACCCAACTATCGTTACCACGTATATCGTTACCATTCCATATAACGTTATCTTCCTACGACGAAGGTGACGATACCAAGTTTTTAACGATATTCAAAGCCCTGGTTTTTGCGTTTATTGATTACAAACATACACACACACACACACACACACACACACACACACAAAAACAAATTTCTCCCCTTTATAATTTAGTGTACCTACATTTCTTTATCTTCGCGTGTTATGGCAAGTAAAGTCTATATTTTGAAGCCTGCTCATGTACCCCTAAATAAGCGGGATAGCACCAGAACCCTTTAAGAAGTGGGTTAAAACCCGAACCCTAGGGGAACAACTGCGAAGGTAAACAAAGTCTGTCTGAAGCCCTGAAGTTATCCTTCCGAGGACTTACCCGAGACTCCCGGTCTTAGGTAGATGGTAGGGCATCGTGTGGTTCTAGCTGGTAGAACTATGACGTAACATACATGAGGACTTCCACACGGAAGAAATAGGAGTCAGGGAAAGCCACGACACACCTACCACGACCAAATTAATCGTGTGTTAGCAGAAGGTGGTGTCAAGAGTAGAAGAAACCGACGTGCATGCATGAAAAGAAAAATGAAAGTAGAACAGGCAAGTGAGGTATGAATGGGCCGTGCCGTGTGGCTCGGTTCTTTCTGCCTACCCTGCAAGGGATTCGGCGTCAAGATAGTATATTATATAGTAGATAGTACAGTACAGTACAGTACAGTACAGTACAGTACAGTACAGTATAGTACAGTACAGTACAGTACAGTGCCGTACAATACAGTACAGTACCGTACAGTACAGTACAGTATAGTAATATTGTGCGCAGGTGGTACCAGCTAGGTTTTTTTTGGGATTGGATGCTATACCGGACTCCTACCGACTAAAAACCAAACGTATCCTACCTAACAGCCTACGGTTGGGAGCCCGGGTAAGCCCTCGTAAGGACCAGGATACCAGCTAGGCTAAGCTGACCATAGCTTCTGTCAATATTAAGGACTGTGAGAGAGACCTTTAACACGTTTGTTAAATAGGTACACTTCAGGAATAGAATAAAACTTGAAATTACAACTTTACATTTACATTTATTTGAGCAGCGTTACAGCCTATCTAAACGTTCAGAATGAAGAGAGAGCTCCCAATGATCTTACCGCCATTTTATGCATTTACCTCCAGGAGCTGCTAATTAGACAATACCATTTAATTACATAATATTATACAAAACTAACTCAGCAATTATGGATAATTATAATTAATAATTTTAGGACTCGACATAACACAAAACGCATAGTTATCATGTAAATTATACACTTAAATAGTGATGTTGACTATGTTGGGGTAAGCGCCATCTATCATAGTTTGTATTCTGTAACACGTTAGATGTTGCCATAGCTTGCCCCATCAGGCGATTTAAACAAAAAAAATTATTACCGGTTAAATTAATCATATTAAAACCAAAATATTTCGGTAACAACCCTTCAATCTTGATGGGTACATTCCACAGGTGGTAGTGTGGTATCCGTCGACTGAACATACCACTTGGTGTCACGAGCTTTGTGATTGATGACTTGAGGCCAGAATGTTGTAGTTCTGTAACAAATACCTTAACCGAATTTAATTACTGTCCTACTCCATATTGATACATTCATACATATAGATACGCCTTTATTCCTGAAGGGGTAGACAGAGGCACAGTATACGCCTACATTCCACCGTATAGTTTTATTTCCCACGTGACAACTAGTAAGCCTATTGCCGTGTTAAAATGGACAAGCGCAGGTCGTGACGACTAGCAGTTGAAATTTTTCAAGCCGCCGATTATGCCTTTATATTGGCTTAACGATTATCATTTTACTGCCAACCAGGTTACATTTTCGAGTTTTCCTTCTCTAAGCAATGTATCTTTTTGCGAAAGTGTTCTCTTAGTCGCCTCTTACGAGACACTCTTGGGATCCATTGGGGTTGCGAATTTTTTTTCTTTTTTCACAAGGCAACCGGACCACATTTTTTTTTCACTTTCACTGAATTTTACATTTTTTAATCGTATAACTACGAAAAATTAATATTTTCCATAGTCTGGTTGATCGGACAACTGAACCGTACTATGGGCAACAGATCGGGCCTTGTCGTCACACTGGGCCCCGTCGCCGTCGCCACATGGCGCCACATTAATATCCCTACAAATGCATAAGTGCCGTAGTAACTCCATTTCTAAGGCTTTCACGCCTCATCCGCAGAACGGATTGTGATGAAACTTGGTACTGTTATAGAGTAGAGCTGTAAAAGGATATAAGCTACTGTTTATCTCAGGAACCAATTGGGGTGGAGTCTAAGATAGTTACTTCATACAGTATAGGGTAACTAATAACTGAATGAAGCACTCGTAGACAGATTAACAATATTATTCACGAGTAAATCTCAACTGAGATAAACATGTCAACATACTAAAGATTTATTTCAATCAATCGACAATCTCATCAATATTATCACAATCTACTACTAAGCGTAAGCATCGCATAACTCTCAATGAAAAAAATCACATCATTTTCAATTTTAATACAAAGTTACATAAAAATATTTCTCTTCAAGACGAATGTCGCAAGCCGGGTAAACATGGGTAATACGGATAATCCGGATAACATCAGTCAAGTGGCGACGCGCCGACTGTAGTACATTGACCGCTGTCCCGTCGCAGCTTGGAGAGGATTAGACGAGTGTGTGGGTAGCGAGGTGAATGAGTGTTTTGTATTATTCTTGTAAGGATAGATTTTCGAAAAGTCTAAAAGAAGTATTGTTTTTTAAATTGAAAATGTTTAGCTAACAACCCTTCAATCATAATGGGTACATTCCACAGGTGGTTGTGTGGTATCCGTCGACTGAACAAACCACTTGGTGTCACGAGCTTTGTGATTGATGACTTGAGGCCAGAATGTTCTAGTTCTGGTAACGAATACCTGAACTGAATTTAATTACTGTCCTACTCCATATTGACACATTCATACATATTGGGTGTAACAAAATTACCTATCCAAATTTCGTCACGTGACGTGGCATCAGTCAAGAAACATTATGAAAATGAAGAAAAAAAAATCAAATGAATACTTTAACCGTAAAGCCGTTTTAAAGGTCCTATTTTATCCTATTTTCACCCTTTCTATCGCTACTGAGCGTCAGTAGAAAGCGACAACGACAGCCAGACGAGTGCTCTGTGTTTGTTTTACCACGGCGACCATGTTACCTCGAATTGCCGCGGTAAAAAATGAATTCTTAATGTGCGACAAAAAATGAAAAAAATTACCCCCCTTTTTTATTAAATATTTGTATTTGATTTCCGATGCCAAGTCATCTCATGAAATTTGGAGAGGTAATTTTGTTACACCCAGTATAGACACGCTTTTATCCCCGAAGGGGTAGGCAGAGGCATAGTATACGCTCACATTCCACCGTATAGTTTTATTTCCCAAGTAACAGCTGGTGAGCCTACTACCGTGTTGAAATGGACAGGTGCAGGTCGTGACGACCCGCAGAAGTTTTACAAGCCGCTCATTAGGTCTTTAACTAGGGTTAACGATTATCATTTTACTGACAACCGTCTTTCATTTCTAGTTTTCTTTCTCTACGCAATGGATCTTTTTGCGAAAGTGTTCCCTTAGTCGCCTCTTACGACACCCTCAGGATGAATTGGGGTCGAGACATTTTTTACTTTTTCCCGTCGCCACATGGGGTCCAGTCGCCACACGTACAATCGCCCCGTGAGGCAACTTTATCCACACTTTACATACCTTTTACCGTATTGATATCCCTATATATAAATACGAAGATTACTCTGTCTGTCCTGTCGGTTAGACTTTCCGTCTGAACCGCAGAATGGATTGCGATGAAACTTGCTACTGTGATAGAGTAGACCTTGTGAAAGGATAATAGGCTACTGTTTCTCTCGGGAGCCAATTAGGGTGGAGTTTGGGACGGAAAAACCTTGCCACGCAGGTGGAGTCCAAGTAAGTTATATCTATACAATTATACATAGGTATCTATACATATAATAAAATGATAGAAAAGCCAAAACTGTACATTGAAAATATTAACAAAAAAATACTCGCCGGGTGTTCTACATAAGATACCGAAGCTGAAAATATAGTTAGAATTTTTTTTGTCTGTTTGTCTGTTTGTCTGTTTGTCTGTTTGTCTGTTTGTCTGTTTGCTTTGCTTTGTCCGGAAGGATCTCGAAAAGTACTGAACAGATTTAGTTCAAACTTTGCACAAATATTACTTAGGGGTGTGGTCTTAAAATAGGCTATATATTATCACGCCACATATCCTAGGGGCTGAGCAGAGAGCAATGAAATGTTTAAACCGTTGGATTGATTTAACTAAAACGTAGCAGGTATATTAGTAGGAGATAGGTTTTACACTCAGACAACATATTATTACGCTAAAGTTTTTAGGAGCTCGGCAGAGAACAATGAAAATCTGTTTGTATATTTTTGCAAAATACAGAAATTACTGAATAATTTTAATTAACCTTTTATTTGAATAGCAATCTAGAGGTAGGATCTTTAAATAGGCTATATATTATCACGCTACATATCCTAGGGACTAGGCAGAGGGTAATGAAATATGTAAGTATGTGGATTGATTAAACTAAAACGTTGCAGGAATATTAGTAAGAGATTGGTTTTACACACCGGTTACATATTATCACGCTAAATATCTTGGAGGCCCGATAGAGAAAAAATAAATTCTGTGTTTGCTACGATATCCAGACGACTGATATACATACTTATATATTTCTAAATACATACATATTATACATAGAAAACACCCAAACTCCGAAACAAACATTTGTGGATCACACAACTAATTGGAACAACCCAGAAATCGAACCAAGCCCTCCGGCGCGACAGGCGGTATCACTACACCGACTACGCCACAGAGGCAGTCAATGAAATTATATTTCATATTCTTTCATATAATTATTCTAACGGCTTGACAGACACAAAATATATTTGTTTATGTATTTACGGGCAACAATCACAAGTACCTAACTGTAAAGATTAGTAGTAGTAATTTATAGGCTTGATAAAGAACAATAATCAAATTCATTAGAGTACGTGTTTGTTTTTAAATATGCATTTAGTATATAACATAATAAGTAAGTTTATCAGTTTTCTAGATTTCATAGCTCACACTAATATAAATCAAATTTCAGGCTACGCTATACTATTGTACAAGCCATGTAATATGTAGTATACTTTTTTATAACGTGAAGGAAAATCCATCGTGGATGCTATGCCGGACTCCTACCAATTAAAAAAAAAGTTACGTAACGCCTAACAGCCTATGGTTGGGAGCCCCGGATAAGCCCTCGGAAGGATGTCCCAGGACTCCCAGCAGACCCACGGCCGCCACTGCGTCCTCGCCTAGGAGGTGGTTCGGGTGCTATGCCGCGTCTTTTGGGGTTTCGGGTGCGATCCCGCTTTTAAGGGGGGGGGGGGCGTGAGTGAATGCCTTCGGCGCGGACTGAATTATTTTACAATAGCCCTAATCATTAAGCTTTTTTATCATTAAGCCAACACGCCAGTTTAGATTTACCCTCACATTCAAAGGGATCCTTGAATTCTAGGTTTTGCGAAAGTTGGGATGTCTCTAATTCCTGAACTAGAAAACCTTTAACATGGAAACTTGTGTGAAACATTCCTTACAGTATTCCCTTTATAACACTAAAAAAAAAATTTGGAATCCGAAAACGCATTGAGAAGTAACAACTAAAAAACCGTTTTGTCTTTCATCCCTTCTCCCAAAGGAACCGCGCAAAATATCAAAAGTATTCTAGAACCTTCCTCGGATTATAAGCTCTGATTGTATTAAGTTTCATTCAAATCCATTCAGTAACTTCGGCGTGATACTTATTCGGAATACAGACAGACAGACACACATGAAAAATGTAATTTCATTTTCGGCTTCAGTAGACTCTCGACCCTCAACAGTGTTACTATATGTATAGACTAGCTAACCCTCGCAACTTCGTTTACGTCACATAAGATCTATGAAAGGAGAGGTATTTCTTCATCAGACTCATCAAGCAGCGTGTGAAACTGCCCTGTTTGCTTAATCAAAAAAGAGCTTAAAGATTAAGTCTATTCTAAAGCAATTCAGTCCACGCCTTCGGAATGCAATAGCCATAACCATTAAGCAGCTCTTTTATAATTAAGCCAACACGCCACACAAACGTTGTTTATAATGAACATTCTTAAAACAACTTTACTGAAAAATGTTGAGCTTTGGCTACAGTGACAAGGGCACATAAATTAAATCACCTTAAACATAATAAGTACATGCATACGGTCACGCCTTTATCCCCAAAGGGGTATCGAGGCATATTATATGTTAAATTTTTTTTAATTTTTCCCACGTAACGTAATAGGTGGTGAGCCGTATTGCCGTGTTGAAATGGACAGGCGTTAGTACTCCCTACTTTTGAAAATTATTAAATCTATAAGGTCTTCAACTTGGTTTAACGACTGCCATTTACTGGCTACCGTTAGCGTTAGTGTTATCGTCTCAACTCTTCCGATTATGCGTAAAGTTTTCAGTCTGTGGCCCTAATCTAACAAACGTTTCGTATTCGCGCTTCACCATACTACTTACTCTTATAATTAATTATTAAAGGGGCTAATTAATAAACACGTACGTCATACCGTCCTTGGACCCACTAAAACCATGAGGTCTCTTCCTATCCATCTAGCGCAGTCCTAGGGTATCCTTTAGAGGGCTTACCCGGGGCTCCCAATCGTAGGCTGTTAGGTAGGATACGTGTGGTTTTTAGTCAGTGGGAGTCATAGTACATTCATGTGGGATTTTCCTCACGTTAAAAAAATCCATCTAGCGCATAACTCCCCGGGTAAGTTGGAGGATGTCCTAAATTTGTTCCCACATTTTGGTTACGACTTATCCTAGAGGCTCAAATAGAATACGGTTCAAACTTTGCTTATAACATAATTTCTACGCGGACGAAGTCGCGGGTAACAGCTAGTAGGTAATAAAATGATGGAAAGTCAAACATTGAAAATATTTTTAAAAAATACTTAAGTACTCGCTGGGTGTTGAACATAAGATATCAAAGCCGAAAATATAGTTAGAAAAAATTTTGTCTGTTTGTCTGTTTTCTTTGCTTTGTCCGGAAGGATCTAGAAAAGTACTCAAATAGATTTGATTCAAATTTTGCACAAATATTAACTAGGGGTAGGGTCTTTAAATAGGCTATATATTATCACGCTACATATCCTAGGAGCTAAGCAGAGAGCAATCAAATGGCAAACATAATTTCACCCGTACGAAGTAGCGGGCAACAGCTAGTCATACGTTAAAAGGTAACAATACAAGTCACCAGCCTTCCGAGGCCTTACTCGGGACTCCCGGCCTTAGGCAGTGGCAGGGCAATGTATGGTTTCGGTAAGAGTCCGGCATAGCATCCAGGAAGGATTTCCATATGGGAAAAATAAAAAAAACTTGAGAGGTGTCAAGGGACACCCGAATGGAACGAAGTTCCTTTCAATTAATTAGTGCAGGAATTGTAATAAAATTTTATTTTCATTTTAAAATTTTACTTTTACGTTACTTTACTTTACTTTACTTTACTTTACTTTACTTTACTTTACTTTACTTTACTTTACTTTACTTTACTTTACTTTACTTTACTTTACTTTACTTTACTTTACTTTACTTTACTTTACTTTACTTTACTTTACTTTACTTTACTTTACTTTACTTTACTTTACTTTACTTTACTTTACTTTACTTTACTTTACTTTACTTTACTTTACTTTACTTTACTTTACTTTACTTTACTTTACTTTACTTTACTTTACTTTACTTTACTTTACTTTACTTTACTTTACTTTACTTTACTTTACTTTACTTTACTTTACTTTACTTTACTTTACTTTACTTTACTTTACTTTACTTTACTTTACTTTACTTTACTTTACTTTACTTTACTTTACTTTACTTTACTTTACTTTACTTTACTTTACTTTACTTTACTTTACTTTACTTTACTTTACTTTACTTTACTTTACTTTACTTTACTTTACTTTACTTTACTTTACTTTACTTTACTTTACTTTACTTTACTTTACTTTACTTTACTTTACTTTACTTTACTTTATTAACCCCTATTTTATTACCCCCCTCCCCCCTCACCCTCCCGTTCCCCCTCCCTTTCCCCCTCACCGCACCCCCGTCCCCCTCTTCCCCCCATATTAAGTCCCCCCCCTCCCCATATTAAAGGCCTCTACCCTCCATACTATAGCAAATGCATATAAACGGTCGAATTGAGTAACCTCCTCCTTTTTTGAAGTCGGTTAAAAAAGTGTCGTTACAACTTTTCGTGAGAATTTTTTCCGTCTAGCCCCCTTTCACAACGCGCGATAAGGAACTTCGTTCCAAAAATACTAGTCACCAGTCTATCTTTCTTGAGATAAAAACATGTCAACATACTAAAGAATTATTTCAATCAATCGACAATCTTATCAATAGTATCACAATCTACTACTAAGCGTAAGCATCGCCTAACTCTAAATAAAAAAAACACATCATTTTCAATTTTAATACAAATATTACCTTAAAATATTTCTCTTCAAGACGAATGTCGCAAGCCGGGTAAACATCGGTAATGCTCGGACTGCAGAGATTATAATGTGGGTAACAACTGTCCTGGCTGCTTGATTTTTTTGTGGAATGAATTACAGAAGGCTTTGAATGTACCTTATCCCCGTCCTTTTCCTACCTCAACCCTTTCCTATCCACCAATCCTATTCCTACCTCATCTTCTTTCCATCCTTTCTCCGCCAAGCCAACGTCGCCGTGCGTATGTGCTGCGTGACTAGGGGCGAGCCTAGTATTAGCGTGCCAATTGCCCTGGGGCCGGGCGACCCCAGAAGAAGGCTAGCCTTACTTAGACATGCGGGGCTCTGTCTGGGTGGACTTTATTTTCCCTTGCTACTCGTGGGAACGCAATGGACAAAACCAATAACAAAATCCGAAATGGCGGCGATGTGGTTCGCAACCCATCACGTCTCGTTTCCCATCGAGGCGAAAAGTGGACTTGGGATAGCCACTTTGCTACGTTGAATGTAAGAGGAGGTATGATAGACAAAATTGAGGAAGTATGCAAGATGATGAAAGAGAGACGACTCGATATTCTGTGCGTGAATGAGACAAAGAGGAAAGGATGTGACACCACCGCACATGGACCCTACACTGCCTACTGGTCGGGTGTGCCTAAAACCAGTAAAGCGTGTCAGGGCGTTGGTGTAGTACTGTCTGCGAGAATGAATGAATGTGTCACAGAATATGAATGTGTAAGTCCAAGACTCCTTTGGTTGAGGCTGAAGGTTGGACTTACCCGCATCTTTGTTTTAGGAGTATATGCTCCACAAGATGCGCGGTGGCGCCGATCTTTACGAGACCAAAGTGAGAGGCAGGCATTTTGGGAGAGCATGAGTGATGTTTTGAGTAAGTGCAAACAAAATGAGAGGATAGTAATGTTAGGCGATTTTAATGGGTGGGTTGGAGTCAAGCGTGTTGGGTATGAAAGAGTATTGGGAAAGTTTGGTGATGAGCGAGTGAATGAAAATGGAGAAAGTTTGCTTGAAGTATGTTTGGAGAAGAATCTTGTGGTGACTAACACCATGTTTCACCACAAAGATATCCACTTGGTTACGAGACAAGAAGGAAGTAAGAGGAGCATGATTGACTTTGTGATTGTTGACGCAAGGATGAGAAAGAAAGTACTAGACACTCGAGCCTACCGCGGTGCTGGGATTGACACAGACCACTTCTTGGTTGTCAGCCGAGTAAGGGGTCTGTTTCAGCGGTGGAGGCACCGTGTGCGTGAACCTGTTAGTGTACTAGAACGCATAAAAGTTGAGAATTTGCAAGAGATAGGTATAAAAGAGGAATTTGTGAGCAAACTAAGCAAAAAGTTTGATAATTTAGATGAAGTATGTGAGATTGAAGAATTATGGAAGCCGATTAAGGAAGGACTCGTGGAAGTTGCGATTGAAGTGTGTGGTGTGAGCAAGAGAAGCCAAGGAAGTAAGTTAAAAAGAATGACTACGGATGTTCTGAAAGCGTTGTCTGAGAAGAAGAAAGCATGGTTGGACTGGCTGGCCACAAAGGCCAATCAAAGAATGCAGAAGGCAACGGATGAGGATGTACGAATGGCCAACGATGAGTATAAAAGGTATAAGCGTGTGGCGAAAGAGGTGTTAGTAAGAAAGAAGGAGAATGATAGAGATGAATTTGATAAAAGGTTATCTGGTGACTTCCAACAGAATATAAAATTCTTTTGGAAGTCCATAAAAGCGGTGAGGAGTCCACAGACCACATCACCGCTTAATAAGATCAGAAACCAGGATGGAAGTTTTGTGGGAGGAGAAGAGTGTGTGCTAAAAATATGGAAGGAGTATTTTGAAAGTCTATTTGATAAAGAGGATACGCAAGTGCAAACTCATTTTTGTGAAATGAATGAAATTGGCAATGAAAACGACATTAGTATGGAAGAAATAGTGGAAGCATTAAATAGTTTGAAACTAGGCAAGGCTGCTGGGATTGACAGGGTTTCCGTTGAGATGCTGAAAGCAGGTTGTGGCGTGGTAATTGACCAGCTGTACCGCCTTTTTAATCTGTGCTGGAGGAGTGGCAGCGTACCAAAAGAATGGTCCAAAGCCGTCATTGTGCCGCTGTACAAAGGAAAAGGGTCGCAGCAAGAGTGCAAAAATTACCGCGGCATAAGCCTGCTCAGCATCGTCGGTAAACTGTATGCGAAAGTGTTAATAAAAAGAGTGATGAATGAAAGTGAAGGAAAAATGTGGGATGTTCAAGCAGGATTTATGAAAGGAAGGGGGTGCACGGATCAGGTCTTCTCCTTACGACGCATAGCAGAAAAAGTTTTGGCGAAAAGCCAAAAGGTATATTGCGTATTCGTAGATCTGGAGAAGGCCTATGACAAAGTGGTGAGGAATGAACTATGGTCAACATTGTCTTTGTACGGGGTGAGCAGCAGCTTGATACGAGCACTGAAATCTCTTTATGAGGGCTCGAGTGCTTGTGTCAGGATCAACGGAGCTTGCACAGACTTCTTTAACATAGAAAGGGGTGTGAGACAGGGTTGTGTAGCGTCACCGTGGCTGTTTAACCTGTACATGGACAGTTGTTTGAAAGAATTGCAAGAGAGTGCGTGTGGTATAAAACTGAACGAGCTGACCATCAAATGCCTCCTATATGCTGACGATCAGGTGATCTTAGCTGCATCGGCGGAGGAGTTGCAGTTGATGGTTAATATTATGCATGAGGCGCTGAAAGGTAGAGGAATGAAAGTGAATGTAAGTAAGACTAAAGTAATGGTTTTTGAAAGAGAGAAATGTATGACGAATTGCCCTATTATTATCGAAGGGCAAAGAGTGGAACAGGTGAAAGAATTTGTATACCTGGGTTCAAAATTTACGAGGGATGGAAAGTGTGACCAGGATATTGAGAGAAGGGTTTTGGCAGGAAATCAAGTGAATGGGGCGATGCATACCTTTATGAGCAGTCAAAACGTGTCTAAGAAGGCAAGAGTGGCTGTGCATAGGGGTGTGCTTATCCCCACACTTATGTATGGTAGTGAAAGTTGGGTGTGGCAGAAGAAGCATGAAAGTAAAATTAATGCAGTGGAAATGAGAAGTCTGCGAAGTATAGCTGGAGTGAAATTGATGGACAAAAAAAGGAATAGCGTGATTAGAAAACAATGTGGTATAACTGAAGATGTAGTGACAAAGATAGAAAAAGGAATGCTGAGATGGTTTGGACATGTTGAGAGGATGGATGAAAATAGACTGACTAAACAGATCTATAAGGCGAGAATGAATGGGCAAGCTGGTAGGGGTCATCCTCGGCGTACGCATGGTAACCAAATTGATGACCTGCTGGAAAAAGGCCAGGTCAAGAGTACCCTTAACCGGCGAGCGTGTATGAAAGCACTTATGAAAGTAGAAGAAGCGAAAGTGGTATGCCAGGATCGTAGCAAGTGGAAAGCCATAGTCTCTGCCTACCCCGATGGGAAACAGGCGTGATGATATGTATGTATGTATGTAATACGGATAATCCGGATAACATCAGTCAAGTGGCGACACACTGACTGTAGTACATTGACCGCTGTCCCACCGCAGCTTGGAGAGGATTAAACGAGTGTGGGTAGCGAGGTGAATGAGTGTTTTGTATTATTCTTGTAAGGACAGATTTTTGAAAAGTCTTATTTTCTAAAAGAGAGATAGTTTTTGAAAAATAAGAAAAGAAGCAATGCAAATGTAAGTTGAGAGAGTAAACGTCCATTATTATATTATTTTTGTGTCATGTTATTGCTCACAATGAACTCCGTAACTATCACATCGAAATTTAAGTCTCTTTTATTTTAATGTGTTTTGCTGGTGTGCGTACAAAGTTGCACATCTAATATAGTTTGAGACTATGACGAATGCCGCGAGCCGGGTAAACTTCGGTAATACGGATAATCCGGATTAGTATCAGTCAAGTGGCGACGCGCCGACTGTAGTACATTGACCGCTGTCCCGCCGCAGCTTGGGGAGGATTTGACGAGTGTGGGTAGCGAGGTGAATGAGTGTTTTGTATTATTCTTGTAAGGACAGATTTTCGAAAAGTCTAAAAGAAGTATTGTTTTTTATTTGAAAAATAAGATAAGAGTAAATGCAACTGTAAGTTGAGAGAGTAAACGTCTATTATAATAATATTTTTGAGTCATATTATATTGCTCACAGTGAACTCCAAAATTACCGATTGATCAACTGAAAATATCTGCTTTTTAGCATGCCCTGATAGTTTTTTTTTGACACAAACGACGATGTTTAGTACAGATTGTATAATTAATTTTAAGAATTAAAAGGATAAGGCGAGTAAGTGTCGCAATGGTTTTTATTATTCTCGAAAAGACAGATTTTTTAAGAAGTCATAATATCAAAAACCGGCCAAGTGCGAGTTGGACTCGCCCATGAAGGGTTCCGTAGCAGCAAGTAACATAAAATAAATTCTTGTTCTTGTACAATAGTTCGTTGTAACTTTCATTGATGTTTTAACCAAAGACTTCTATATAAAATGAGGTTCCTCAGTTTATATAGAAGTCTTTGGTTTTAACACGCTCGCAGAGGCAGTGATTTTTCTAGGCGAAAATTGCGGTTTATGACGTATTAAAAAAAAACTACTAACTCGATCTTGTTCAAACCAATTTTCGTTGGTAGTTTTTATGGCAATGTACATCATATATATTTTTTTTAGATTTATCGTTCTCTTAGTTTAGAAGTTAGAGGGGGGGGAGCGACACACATTTTTCCACTTTGGAAGTGTCTCTTGCGCAAACTATTCACTTTAGAAAAAAAATGTCTTAAAAACCTCAATAGCATTTTTAAAGACCTATCTGTAAATATCTCACACGTGTGGGTTTGATGAAAAAACAAATTTTGAGTTTCAGTTCTGAGTATGGGGGCCCCCAAAACTTACTGCTTTTTTTCTAGTTTTATATAAGAATCTTAATGCGGTTCACAGAATACATCTAGTTACCATGTTTCAATAGCATAGGCCTTATAGTTTCGGAGAAAAGTGGCTGTGACACACTGACGGACAGACAGACAGACAGACAGACAGACAGACATGATGAATCTATAAGGGTTCCGTTTTTGCCATTTGGCTACGAACAAAGACTTCTATATTAAGAGGTAGACCTGCCCTACGCACCAATTTTTGAAGCGTATAAACTGAGCTAGTTAGCGCGGTTGCGCGCAGTTCGCGCTGACACTATGTCACTGTCGTATCTCCCACGATTTAACAACAAAAGTGTATTTTTAACGTGCAAAAGTACATAATTATCGTCATAAAAGTGCTTAAGACATGGTAGTTTATGAAGGAGTACAAATTTATTTGGTAAGTACGCACAATTTATGCGTAATTAATTATTTTTTATCAATTTTATGATTATTCTTAATCGTATTAACCCACCAAATTGTACAGGCCTAACTAATCTGACGACGCCAATGCTTTTGTTGTACTTCGTTTTTTGACAGCATAATACTTGCTGAATATGCCAAGCGAGCGTCAAGGCACGGGGATTCCCCGAATAGTTATAGTTCTACGCAAGTACGGTTTGCAAGAAAATTTAATTTATGTTTTACTTTTTGGGTAGGTACTTACAACGATTGTGATCAAATCAGTCATTATAATGCCATTTTGTGTACTAAGATTTTGTAAAAATTACACATCAAAATGCAGTTACCTTTCACAGGTTATTTTAAATTATTATATTAACTTTTTATGAGATTATTACATCATTCATTGACGAATATTATTACATTTTTTTGTTTCTATCAGCTTTCCTCAAGATCAACTACGTCAACAAAAATGGGTTGAATTTGTCAGACTGGAGCGGTCGGAAAGCGATTGGACGCCCAATACCTATTCCAGAATATGCTATACAGGATGTCCCACGGCTATGTCACATGGAGGGAAAGTAACTTAAATATTGTAGATGGAACATTTTACTGAAAGAAGACATTATTTTAATTTAAAAAAACAATTTAAACTGCATTCATAGATTTTTAAATACTTACATGGTTGAGCCGGGAATCGAACTCGCTACACAAGAAAAAATAATCACCCCGTAGGTTTATCATACCGATCGAAAGGCTTCATCATAAGGATTTTTTTTTGCTAAGTAACATAAAAAAATGCTAAAATTCATGGTCTTCCTTTTATTTCTGACACTATGTTACTACTACTTAGTTAGCAAAAAATAATCCTTATGATGAAGCCTTTCGATCGGTATGATAAAGCTACGGAGTAATTATTTTTTCTCGTGTAGCGGATTCGATTCCCGGCTCAACCATGTAATTATTTAAAAATCTATGAATGCAGTTTAAGTTATTTTTTAAATTAAAATAATGTCTTCTTTCATTAAAATGTTCCATCTACAATATTTAAGGTACTTTCCCTCCATGTGGCATTGCCGTGGGACATCCTATATAATAGTAGTAATAATTGCATTGATTTTTAAATAAACTATATATATAAATTTGTCATTAATTTATTCCTGAATAATATAATAAGTTCTGTTGTTCAAATGACTAGTGAGAGCCGCCTTGAAAGTGGTTATAGAATATTACACACATTTAGTGTACATTTCTTTTCATTAGTTCCAGTCTTATTTGTGGCAGGCAGAGCCTCTCTTCCTTGTGGCCTAAATTAAATTTAATTATATGAAGATGACTGATTACTTATTAAATTGGGATTTTATTTAGCACTAGCTGAGCCCGCAACTTCGTTTACGTCACATAAAGTGTATGAAAGGAGAGGTATTTCTTCATCAGACTCATAAAGCAGCGTGTGAAACTGCCCTGTTTGCTTAATCATAAAAGAGCTTAATGATTAAGACATTTTAAAACAATTGATGAACCGCATTGCAATCTGTTAAGCGGTTACTGAGATTAGCGTGCACAACCGTACAGACAAACAGACATACAGACAAACAGATCAAAATTCTAAAAATCATTGTTTTGGGTTCTATTGCGTTCATAAAGCCCCCATATAATATTTTTTCTTATTTATCTTCCATGTACAGACAGCGACCTGTTACGATTTTATTATATGTATTGATATTGATTGATTGATGTATTGATTAAGCCAACACGCCAGTTTAGATTTACACTCTCATTCAAAGAAACCGCTACAATTAAAATTTTTAACATATCTGATTCTTAAAAGTGTTATAACTTTTTTAATTAAAAACCGATTGACATGTAATAAACGCTAAATGTTAAGTGGAGCAAACCTCAACACAATAAAAAAACCGAATTGCAATTGGTTAAGCGGTTACTGAGATTAGAGTACACAACCATACAGACAAACAGACAAAAATTCTAAAAATCATTGTATTGGGTTCTATTGCGTTCATAAAGCCCCCCTATAATATTTTTTCTTATTTATCTTCCATGTACAGACAGCGACCTGTTACGATTTTATAATATTTGTATTGATATTGATGTATTGATTAAGCCAACACGCCAGTTTAGATTTACAGTCACATTCAAAGAAACCGCTACAATTAAAATTTTTAACATATCTGATTCTTAAAAGTGTTATAACTTTTTTATTTATAAACCGATTGACATGTAATAAACGCGAAATATTAAGTGGAGCAAACCTCAATACAATAAAAAAACCGAATTGCAATTGGTTAAGCGGTTACTAAGATTAGCGTGCACAACGATACAGACAAACAGACATACAGACAAACAGACAAAAATTCTTAAAATCATTGTATTGGGTTCTATTGCGTTCATAAAGCCCCCCTATAATATTTTTTCTTATTTATCTTCATGTACAGACAGCGACCTGTTACGATTTTATTATATGTATTGATATTGATTGATATTGTTATTGATGATAGCATTATATAAACGATGTTCCTAAAAGTAAATTAGGCGATCGTTTTCCTTAAAAACGAATAAATATTATGTTTGTTGAACTATGGAATTGTTAGACAAACTATTTTGAAAATAGTTATTCGGTCAGTAAAATAGTTCTGCAAACACCATTGAACAGTACATTTATTTTATTTATTTGGTGTACATAATTAGTGTTCAAGTCAGTATTTTTAGTTTGACTTTGAAATATTTTGTTCGGAAAAGGGGAATTTATTCAGATATCGATTAAAATACATGCCTTAAATTAAATAGGTATATAATCAGTTATTTAAGTTTATATTTAAATATGAAAATCATTAGTAAATTTTGCATTTTATACCTTTATACCTACTTAACATTTTTCTGCAGTCTGTACGTGTGATACAGAATCGTAAAACTTCAAGAGTATTCGGTGGTACTCGGCTTGTAATGGGAGTCCATACGCCTTCTCTTTTACTCTTGTTCTATTTGTATATTGCTATTGCAGTTACAATTACCTAAATGTAGTTTATTAGTGAGTGTAGTTTTAGCAATGTGTGTGTATGAGGATTGCTTTTATGCTTTCGTTTCTTATAGTAGAGCGTATCTACCTCATTTTATATAGAAATCTTTGGCTACGAAACCCTAAAAATGGTAGCTAGACAGGCGGCGTTGTTCTAATAAGCCAAGTATTTTTCCCACAAACTATGGACTATAGGTATTCGTCAAAGGATTCGAACCCGGGACCTCAGTGTAGCAATCTTAAACACTTGCCACTACTCTACCCCAACAGTCAAATATTGCTATTTAAAATTATAATACGAAAAATATTGCCAGTTTGAAAAAGCTTGTACAAAATAATTCCAGTCTTTTCTTTTACTTTATTTTGCAACTAATAAGGCCATATCCTCGCTGACAGAGTGACACAGTGTAGAAGGCTTTTCTCCAGCGCCCCATGAATTCCGGAGGTTTATTTCTCATTGTTTTATTTTGTTTACAATTAAAGGAGACAGGTTTGTGGAAATAATTTGTTGACAGTATAATAAAGATGTTTTTTTTTGTGATATTTTTCACATCACAAAGGTGGCAGACAGGCATACGGCCCACTAGTTGTATTGGTGTTCACAGTAGCCTATGGATGTTTGCAACACCAGAGGCGCCACACTCGCGCCGTCGACGTTGTAAGAAACATCTAACACCCCTTTTGAAGAACCCCATACCTACTGTAGGCGTTTGAGAAAACCGAGGTTGGGGGATCATTTCACAATCTACGTGCGTCGAAGAAACCCCTTAACGAACTCAACAGCTCAAAAATATTAAGAGCTTTCAATAGTTCCCTAAGCTAAACTGTCAATTGCGAACGAACGGACTGACCATGACAAAGCAAAAATGAGAAATGAGTGTGATTCCTGGGTGTCTACATAACTTTAAAAATAGCATAATAAATGTTTAGACTGGCCTCATGGTCCTGTGGCAAGTGACTACGGATTGAGAGGTCGTGGGTTCGATTCTCACCCAGGACAAATCTCTTTGTGTGCTGAGCACATTGATTTGTTCTCTGTCTGAGTGTAATTTATCTATAATATGTATGTACCTATTTAGAAATATATATTTAATTATGTATGTTTATCAGTCGTCTAGATCTCCATAGCACAAGCTTCTATTAGCTTAATTTGGGCTAAATGATGTTGTGTGGGAATTTCCACAAATATCTAAGCGCACGGCAGTGCGCAGGCCAAGTTCTAGCAACAGGCCGAGCGCATGTCGTACTCTATTTACACAAACCGCTTCGACCCACTTTTGACCCCCCTGTAGCTCAGTGCCTATTGCAAGTACAGAAATAAAATTGTACGTACGTATTCATATACTAGTACTAAGGTAGTGTACCAAATTTCATAGATGTAGCTTCAGTAGATCCTGAAATATGACCCTGTGAATATAGCTATTTTTGGCACTGACTGACTCACTCACTCACTGACCGGTCATCAAAACCTCTAGGCCACTTCCAATTGTCCTAGCGTTATTAAATTTGGCACACAGACCAGGTGTTATATGTAGATTAAAGAAAAATTGAGAAATTTAAGAAATCGGTCAAGTGTGACTTGGAAAAGGGTTACAAAGTTTGTATGGGACGACAGGATTCCTTGGTCGGATCTTCTTCAAATTTTGCATAAATCATCTCTAACATAATTGATGGAAGATGTGTTTCGTATTTTATAGAAATTCATTCCAGAACATGGCTAAAAAGGGGTTACAATTGTTATCTTCGGGGGGATTTGATTCGAATTTGTATCAATACTTTTTAGTCATGAGAGGACTCTTTTGATTTAATTTACTTTTTATTTTCACACATGTCATGTTTAAAAACTCAATCAGATTTGAGAAAGATGTTGTCAATGTTTTGATTAATGTCAATCAAATACTCTATACATACAAATTATGGAAAAGTCAATACTGCACATTGAATATTGTTATTCATATTTGCGAAATATTTGGATCAAATCCGTCCAGTAGTTTAGAGATCAGCAAGCATTCTAAAGGATGACTTACGCTAGACCGTGCCGGTTCCGAGCCGAGTGTCGGCCGTAGCACGGTCACCGAGCCGGTTGCGTTCACGACTGCTCGGGCGAAGCTAGGTGGCACTGTATTCATGCAACGGGCCGTGGCCGAGCCGAGGCGGGACCAAGTTGTTTCCGAGCGTTTTCCGTAGTTCAGCTGTCACTCAATTGCCGCTCGGTTTAACCATGGAGCAAATATAAGAGAGGAGAGGGCCTAAGCAAGCGTGCACTGTGACCGTTCAATGCAGGTCCTGACGTCATCAGTGGGCGTGGCTTAAGTCAGTGCGCTGTCCGCGTTCGTCTAGGCAACTTCCGGTTCGTTATTCGCAAATATATGTCATAATTCACATTTTCGCGAAATTAGAAGAATTTAAAAAGATAAGGATAAAGTGTTGTGTTTTATCGTGTAAAAATTACTCGGATAGACGTTTTGATGCTATGCATGGCATCACATTTTAGTTGTAAGTATTTTTATTCTTTATTTTCATAAATTTTTCTAGAAACATCTCTGATCCCCGGATACAGCAAAACATTTTTACTCGACGCTAGATGGCGATAGTTAGTGGTTTGGTTACCTAAAATATGCAGGTGCGTAGAGCTCAGTAATAATATAATTTTAATATTGTTAAGTATTTAAACTTATTTAGCAATAATTCCGAAATAAATTTAGGCAACCAAAGATTATTTTTACAAATTTATTTAAGAACTTCGATAACAGACCGCCATCTATTGCCAAGAATAAATTGCACTAAAAACAGGATCGAATTTAGAATTTCACCGAGGGGCCCATAACCGTCCTACCTATTGGTAGTAGGTACAAAAAGTAATTCAGCTAACGACTGGATGCAGTTAATTCTACTGTACGTGTGCATGTCGCTGAATTCCTCCTAAATGGCTGGACATATCTGAATTTTTTTTGTATGCGTTTGGGTGGCGCCCTGGATGGTTTAGATTCACAAATCAGCCCGGCAGATGGCGCTGCAGTCGGTATATGTAGTAAACGATGTTGCGCTGGTCAGTAAGTATAATATAAAAAAATGGATCTTCGAAATGTATGTACGCTCATAACTTAAGAACGGCGGAACCAACTTCGCTAATTCGTTCTTTTCTGTGTTAGTTATAGCCAGGGCAATGTTTGTATAAAATAAAATATATTTCTTATAAAAATCCGATTTAAAAAATCTCATATTAAAGATGGTGAGTGAGTCAAGCAGAATGACAGCCCGTTGCTAAGGCAACAAATGATAATTTCAAACAGTCCATTACGTCAACCGGTTTTTCCAAATTGTGTTTTTGCTGAGAGAATTATCGTCGTAATAATTCTTGCTCATATTCATATTACTCGTAATTTACTTGTTGTTATTAATAAGAAAGCGCTCGTGGCCCCGCGGTCTTTTAACTTAAGTCTTTTAAGTCTTTTAACTTGGGTGCGTATTCTTGTCTATTTGTCATTATTTTGAAGTGACTGTCACGTGAGCAAATGTCAGTCTGTCGGCGCACGAGCGCCACACTAGGACGAGACCGGAGGCGGAGAGGGTGCGGGGGGCCCGCACTCGTCTCCGATACTTTGCGTAGCGACACCGCCCGCGACACTCGCGCCTACAAATTATATTGTATTTTTTATACCGAATTAGACCGATTTATTATACAGTCCACTCTTTAATTTCTAACATCGAAGGTCTCCAACAGTTTGGTCCTATAGTTTCGTTTGTGGAACTCACCGGAATAACAAGGAATACGAATAATAACGCAAGTGATCGGCGTTGGTGGACTTTGACCGGCACGAATATACCTACCTACTTATTTCATCAAGAATATTCGCTTAGCCAATTTGAAGCTGCATGCAAGTGGATCTTCAAGACAAGAAAACCTGCATAAGGGAAGGATTCAGTAACTGAGTGAGTTCGTTCCGATCAGGATTCCTTTTTTTTCTTACCTACCAAATACCTATCCACGTACCTACAAATTTCAATTGTAACTACTAATTTTTTTTTCAATCTGCTTTTTCGCCTCAATTAATCATAATAAGTGCCATTCCTTTGCCGTTTAGTGAAAATAAATTTGCTTTTCGATAAAATTTACTGCACTACGCTAACGCACAGCTGATCGACGACGTTAGCCGGCCGGTGCATCTTCAAGGTCGCTAACTGCATTCCAATCCTATTGTACTATTACGATCTTGTTTTATTTTTCTGCTAGAATTAATTGCATATTTCCTTTGCATTATTAATCATGCCTGTGCAATACGAGAAATTGGAAAGTTTAAAGAAAAGACGTAGTGGCCTTAAAGCTAAAGTAACTATTTTCACAAATCATCTAAATTCATTAAAAACCGCTTCCGTCTTGTCTGACCTGCAACACCTTGGGTTGGAAGGTCGGTATGAGAAATTTCAGTTATTATATAGTGAATTTGATGCTTTACAGACTGAAATCGAGTTACTGCTTGATATGCCCGATGATGAGGTTAAGACTCGGATCGAGTTCGAGGATCAATACTACTCTGCTGTGGCGCTGGCACGGAGTTTCCTCGCGGCAAAGCCGAGTTCAGAGGAGACACCAGGTAAGGCACACACAAATGTACGTCTACCGAAAATTGATTTGCCTCATTTTGACGGCAGCGTTCAGGGTTGGCTCGAGTTCAAGGATACCTATATTTCTTTGATACATACAAATAAGTGCAATGACGATATAATGAAATTTCACTATTTACGGTCTTGTTTACGTGGTAGTGCTGCTTTAGTTATTAAAAACATAGATTTTACCAGTGATAACTACATAAATGCTTGGGACTTGTTGTGTCAACGGTATGACAGCGATCAGTTACTGATACATAATCACGTACAAGCATTATTTAATGTACAGTCATGCACAAAAGAGTCCAGTAAAAGTTTAAGGTACTTGATTGATATTACGAACAAAAATATTAGGGCACTTAAAACACTGAAACAGCCCACTGAACACTGGGACACCTTGATTATATTTATGATGTCTCAGAAATTAGATAACAGTACTAGTCGTTACTGGGAGGAACACCGTAACACTTTATCCCAACCCCCAACATTAAATGAATTTATTAAATTTATAGAAAGCCAAATTACTTTGTTAGAAAAGCTAGAAGAAAATAATAAAATCAATCTTAAGTCTAGATCTACAGATTATTACAATCAAAATATAAAATCAAAAAGTTTTACTGTGGCATCTAATCCAAATAAATCCATAGGTTATTCTTATAACTGTCCATTATGCTCTGAGAATCATTTGCTTCACAATTGTGAATCTTTCAGATCCTTGCCTATTGAAGCTCGTTTAGAAAAAGTAAAACATTTGAAACTTTGTCTAAATTGTTTACGTTCAGGCCATACTGAGAAGACTTGCAGGCTATCGCACTGTAAACGCTGTAAGTCACGTCACAACACAAGTCTTCACCAAGAACCTGAACTTAAACCATCATCTATCAATCCCATGCCTAATAGTGAGAACGTTGTGCTTTCCACCAATTTGGAACATAACTATTCAAATTCTGTTGTATTACTTTCCACAGCTCTGGTGAAAGTGCATGGTGCTGACGGCACTAAGCACTCCGCTCGCATCTTACTGGACAACGGTAGTACAGCTAACTTTGTTACACAAGCTTTATCGTCAAAGCTTGGGTTGCCTATACACGGTGCTGGCTCCACAATGGTAACAGGTATCAACAATCAGACCTCTTATAGTACACAGTCTTGTAATCTCACGCTTGAGTCTTATTACGGTGACTATACGGTTGACTTAGATTGCCTTATATTACCTGAGATATCTAAGATGTTGCCATCACGGTTCGTCAATAAAAAACAGATCCCTCTTCCATCGGGATTACATCTAGCTGACCCTACCTTCAATATTCCGTCAGTCATTGACATCTTAGTAGGGACTGAAACGTTCTGGGACATTCTAGAACATAGCACTATCGACTTAGGCAAAAATCTACCTAAGCTTCATGAGACTAAGTTAGGTTGGATTGTGTCTGGTCACGTCTCACTTCTATCCCGTCGTCACACTTCATCCCACTTTTGCCATCTGGTAAAAGAGGAAATGAATATTGACCGATTTTGGGAACTCGATTCAGTACCAACTAAACATTCTTATACAAAAGAAGAAAATGCCTGTGAACAGCATTTTAAAGAAACTACTTACCGTACCGACAATGGGCGTTACGTGGTCACGATGCCTCTTAAAAAAGATCCCCAAGTGTTGGGTGACTCTCTTCAAATGGCAATAAGTCGCTTCCTATCTCTTGAACGACGCTTTCAGCGTGACTCACTCTTCAAACAGCGCTACCTAGATTTCATGCGGGAGTATGAACAGTTAGGCCATATGACTGAACAAGGTACAGTTTCTCAGTTCACAATAGCTTCCAACCATAAGGTTCATTACTTCTTACCCCACCACGGAATTACCCGTGAATTGAGTGTAAGTACTAAACAAAGAACTGTATTTGACGGTTCTGCATCTTCCACTACAGGCGTCTCGTTAAATGCCATTCAAATGGTAGGCCCTGTGGTCCAAGACGACCTATACTCCATTCTATTGCGCTTTCGTCAACATAAGTACGCGATATCAGGCGATATCGAAAAAATGTATAGGGCCATAGATATCAATCCTTCACAAAGGCCATTACAATGTATTGTTTTTCGTTACAACCCAAAAGAACCTCTTAAAGTTTATTTTCTTAATACGGTGACCTATGGCCAAGCCTGCTCACCATACTTAGCTACAAAATGTCTTAGCGATCTATCCTCCACATCATCTGACCATGACGTTAAGCGTGCTATCCAACACGACTTCTATGTGGATGATTATCTTGGGGGATCAGACACAATGTCTAATACAATTAAGCTATGTCGAGGTGTCATTGATAAGCTCTCATCTGCTAAATTTTGTTTGCAAAAGTTTAAATCCAATGACATAAGTATTTTAAGAGAAATAACAGACAATACTGACATACATACTTCAAATAATTTATTAGATTTTAATAGCGATAACGTTAATGCTCCATCCAAAACACTAGGTGTTCATTGGCTATGTAATTCTGACTCACTTTCATTTTCTATAAATATAGACAAAAATTTCAAAAAGATTACGAAACGTCACATTCTATCAGTCATAAGCCAAATTTTTGACCCTCTAGGCCTGGTAGGACCCTGTGTCGTTGAGGTCAAAATAATTATGCAACGACTTTGGTCAGATAAATATGATTGGGATGATGAGGTTTCTAGCAAGGTAAAGGAGCTTTGGTCTTCATTTGTAGCCACTTTACCTGCCCTCAACCAGCTAAAGGTACCTAGATTTATATCATGTAGTGACTCCATAAGCAACGAAATTCACGTATTTTGCGACGCTTCAGAAAAAGCTTATGGGGCGGTATTATACATTCGTTCAGTTGATGAGTCAGGATCTATTTCTGTTAAACTTTTAACTTCTAAAAATCGCATAGCCCCAATTAAGCCTACTACAATACCGAGACTCGAACTGTGCGGTGCGTTACTAGCTACAAGACTGTGTACTAAGGTTCGTGACTCTCTTACAATGCGGATCGATAAAATTTACATGTGGTGCGACTCCACAATAGTACTTTCATGGCTGTCAGCAACTTCAAACCAACTGAAACCTTTCGTACGTAACAGAGTCAATGAAATTCAGGAGTCTACTGTTAACTGTGTGTGGAGCTACGTGCCGACCAAGGAAAACCCGGCTGATCTTGTTTCGCGTGGGCTGAAGGCTGATGCTATCAGCACCAGTTTATTGTGGTGGTCTGGCCCTACTTATCTTTTAAAATCAGAAGATGATTGGCCTCAAATACCGAACTATGTTGCGAAACAGGATCTGCCTGAAGTAGTATGCCATGTAGTTGATAGTAGCGAGCTTAGTAGTAGTTCTATTATACATTACCTCATTACTAAGTATTCTAATTTCAATCGCTTAATTAGAGTAGTCGCATACGTACTTAGAGCTATTAACAATTTTAAACATAAACAAAGTAGACGTAGTAGCTTTTTATCATCAGATGAGTTAAAAAGCTCTTTAGATTATATTTTACATGTAGCTCAACTCCAAATGTTCCCAGAGGAGTACTCGATCTTGAAATCGGGTAAGTCTCTGCCACGAGGTAACCGCCTTATTTCGTTAACTCCATTCCTGGATCAGAATGACATTTTACGCGTAGGTGGTAGACTTAGCAACTCCCCCTATGACTACGACATAAAACATCCCATACTACTATGTAGTAAACATACCTTAACAAAATTATTATTTCAGTTTAATCATCATAAGCTTTTACATGCAGGCCCGCAGCTTCTATTAGCGACTATACGCCAGCGGTACTGGCCTCTTGGTGGCAGAAACTTATCCAAACTTACAGTCAGGAAATGCATAAAATGCTTTAGATATAGGGCTGAAAACGTTCAACCCATTATGGGACAATTACCGGCAGCTCGAACAGACCTTCAGTTTCCCTTCTTGAATTGTAGTGTCGACTACGCTGGGCCAATTTTGATCGCTGACCGCAAAGGACGCGGTTGTAGACTAATTAAGACGTACCTGTGCATTTTTGTGTGCCTTGCTGTTAAAGCTATTCATTTAGTATATTTGTATACTACAGCAGAAGACAAAGTGGCCGACGTCTACGGGTACTCTACAAACAGGGTCACTAGTGCTTGTGAAGGACAAAGCACTGCCCGCTCTGCTGTGGCCGTTGGGTCGCATTGTGAAGGTACACGAAGGCAGCGATGGCGTCACACGCGTTGTAGAGGTAAAGATGAAGACTGGAACCGTGGTAAGAGGCTTCAACAATATTTGTCCTCTACCACTTAATTGAAGCACCAGGGTACTTCAACCGGGGCAGCATGTCGGCGCACGAGCGCCACACTAGGACGAGACCGGAGGCGGAGAGGGTGCGGGGGGCCCGCACTCGTCTCCGATACTTTGCGTAGCGACACCGCCCGCGACACTCGCGCCTACAAATTATATTGTATTTTTTATACCGAATTAGACCGATTTATTATACAGTCCACTCTTTAATTTCTAACATCGAAGGTCTCCAACACAGTCGAAGTCATATTTTGTTATGCTCTCTCTATTAAGATTACTTACAATCTTGAAAACAACTCTCGACTTTATGAAAAAATATATTTACGAAGATTTATAATATTTACAGCAATAACCACTAAGAAGCGGGTTACTTTCGATAATAAAAAATATGAGAATGTGTTATGATTTGAATGCATAGTGATAGAAATAAAAAAGAAATACACTATTCATTTTGCTAAGAGTTAATACTCCGGGGGACAAAAAATTTCAACTTCGGCCCTGTTTTCAGTGTACAGTAGTAGTACTACGTAGTAACCCGGAAGTTGAAGTAAGCAAGTAGTTTTGACACTGACCGCTAGATGGATAATTGTAAAGTGGGCGGATACAAACCCCTCCTCACCACACCCTCCCCCCGCGCCGAGTCACACATTGTTTCATAGGAAAATCATATTACAACACCTCCTCTCTTATATTTGCTCCATGGGTTTAACGCATTTTTTTTAGCGCGAAAAATTCTAAATCTATGGTTTAACGTGAGTTTATCGACACAAAATATATATAATATTAATTGACGTTGCTGCGGCCGGCACTCGGCTCGGACCCGGCACGGTGTAGCGTGAGTCATCCTTTTATTCTAAACATAAGCTATATATTAATGTTATGACATTAATATACATTTATAAAATAACCTTGGGGGTAAGCAGAAGGCTAATAAACTATGTCAATTGGGATTAACCTATTGGATTGATTAAACTGAAAATTTTGTACGAATATTATTAAGAAGTATGTAAGCTTTAAACGTGGACTTCATATTATAACGCATGAGTTGGCTTAATCGAAAATCTAATTTCTTATAAAAATATTTATGAATCAGTGATAAAATGAGAATACAATGAGGAGGGGGGGAAGGGAGGGGTATAAAATAATGTCATGTATACATAATGCACACTTTAAAGCTTATTAAAGAAAAAGTAGGTACGGTTTCTTGAAAAAAAGTATTGAAATCCCACCAAAAACATCCCTGTTGAATAGGAGGCCAAGTTCCTATGAGCTAATTGTTCGCCTAAAAAAGGGTTGAAATCCAATCCAATGCCAAGTGTAGATGCACTTTAAAATCAATCATAATCATCTTCATCAACAGCCTAATCCACTGGTAAACATTTGCCATTTCCAAGACTCGCCACCACACTCAGACCTCAGCCTTCCGAATCCAGCCACTACCCACTACCGCATTCACGTCAACGGTCCATCTGGCCGAAATTCACTTTACCATACACCCAACTTAAAATATGGTGTAGTTGTGAAAATACATAGGTACCTACTTGGTTAAAAATATCTAAAATAATGATACTTCTAAATTAAAACTTGGCAGGTTTTCGTGGAGTACGTAACACTTGATTAATTGTATAATTAAATTTATTATGTATATAATTAAATTAACCTGCCCAGTTCAAATTTAGAAGTATCATTATTTTAGATATTTTTAACCAAGTAGGTACCTATGTATTTTCACAACTACACCATATTTTAAGTTGGGTGTATGGTAAAGTGAATTTCGGCCAGATGGACCGTTGACGTGAATGCGGTAGTGGGTAGTGGCTGGATTCGGAAGGCTGAGGTCTGAGTGTGGTGGCGAGTCTTGGAAATGGCAAATGTTTACCAGTGGATTAGGCTGTTGATGAAGATGATTATGATTGATTTTAAAGTGCATCTACACTTGGCATTGGATTGGATTTCAACCCTTTTTTAGGCGAACAATTAGCTCATAGGAACTTGGCCTCCTATTCAACAGGGATGTTTTTGGTGGGATTTATACATACTACAATCAGGTCAGCATCAAGAAAATAAAAACATATTTCCTATGTCTACATCCTCCTAAGAAAATTACAAGAGTTCCGCCTCCATATTTATTTAGCAAATAAAAATCAAAAAGATGTGTTCACACAGCTACGAACAATGTTGTGACGTGGGTTGTTTGCTCAGAGATATTTCTTTTAAAATTATGTGATTATTATTGGAGATGAAATATAACTGGAGCAGTGTGGGCGTCTGCTTCGTAGAAGGAAAAATTGTGTTTTACCTATACATGGCGTCCCAAAATTACTCGTCAAACTTCATGAGATTACTTGGCATCGGAAATCAAATAGTACATTTTTTTTTTAAAGTTTTCATAATTTTTATTTGTTTTTAAAGATTTTTGTTGCACATTGTGCGTTCGTTTGGTACCTCGTCAATTCGAGGTAACATTACTAAAATGACTCTTTATCGGAAGTTCTTTTTCGGCGATAATTTACTCCTATAATTTTAAATATATTCCAGTAAAAATTAATCTTTAACAATCTTCTTAATCTTTAACAGTCTTAAGACCAATTAACCTTTAAGACTTCAAATCTTGTGAATAACTCTTCATTTCATAAAATTTGAGCGAAAGTTGCCTAAACCGCCGAGCGCCCAAACACGTTTTCCTCGTTTTCCAAAAAACACGAATTTTGGATTGAGCCAGTTTACGACTTAGCATCAAAAATCAAATACAAATATTTAATTTAAAAGGGATGGTAAATTTACAAGTTTAAAAAAAAATTGTCGCACATTATACGTTCGTTTGGTGCCGCGGCAATTCAAGGTAACATGGTCGGCGCGGCAAAACAAACCACGGAGCACCCGCCTGGTTGTCATTACCGTTCTCTATTGCCGCGCAGTAGGAAGGGTTAGAAAGGGTGATAATGAAAATTTACAAGACCTTTGAAACGAATTTACGGTTATAGTGTTTATGTGGATTTTTCTTTTCTTTTTTTTGGATTTTTATAGACTGATGCCGCGTCATGTGACGATGTTTAAACAGTTCGTTTTGGAACCTCTACTTAAAGTTCTCTGTAATGGGCTAGAAAGCCGATCAATGCGGATTGACAAGTCAGTTGAAATGGAAATGAAAGTAGCTTTAAGTGTGGGCGCTTTATTGGCAGTTATCGTCTCTGGAGAGCCTAATACTTTTTCTCGATGGCTGAGAGGGTTAACAACTTTGTGATATGGTCAAACTGTGCATGACCCACTCATAGATTCTTATAGGCACATGCAAACTGCGCATGTTCCCTTGTTTTCCTGTGTACCCTTGGCTGTTCCCTTGATGGTATAGTGGAAAATAAATTTTAACCACTGTACCCTTGGTGTATGTTTGTTCGTAGATAACTTGTTATCTTTTTACTATTGTTTAGCTAGCGATGGAATACTGAGTCGCATGACCCGCCCTCGAATCCTCCTCCGGTTGGCATTAAGGCCATAATCAATTGGTTTTTGAGTTAGTTCTCACCACCACACAGCCTTTTCAGGAATCACATTATGTACTTGAATTAAACATCATTACTTTGTCAATTAGTACGTTCCGCCACAGATTATATAATATATTCTCTTTCCGCTATTAGTTTCTCACTAGCTATAATTTGAAGGTGTACGCCCAAGTGTGCGCACACCCTCAACACATTCAGAAACTCTCAGACTAAAACATCTAGGGCGAATAGGCATTTAGGCTTGCCCTAGGAGTTTGTTTTTACTCATCGTTAGACAGAAATCTCGACAGATTTCTAAGTTTATCTTGGCAAAGAAACCATCTTTTTATACTTCACTAGAAAACTACTACTGAGTTAATTAAGGACTGCGTTGTCTCAAACTCTGTCTCGATAAAATCTAGAATGGAGAGAGTTTCACAAATATATATTTATAATAGATTTACGAAAAGATATTTAATTAATTAATTTGTAGGGAAAAACATATGGTTTACAAACCACCTAAAAGCTACCGAATCTCACCGAAACAATTCGAACTTCCTCCCAATTAATGTTATACTATACAAATGAATAATTTGATGAGCTGAAATAATAATAAATGTTACGAAATTCAATGTGGTCCATTTGTTTACAGACAAATTTGCAAACAATTACTGTATTTGCAGGTAAAATAGAAACTGAAAATAGATGAACTACAATAACTGTTTGCGGTCTAAAATAAATATTTTGCATTCGACGTTTTGTAATTAGTAGGTTACCAACTATTGTGCTGTAATTCAATATTTGTTATTTTGCGTTTAAAATGTTCTAATCAATAATTATTGTTTATAAAAAAATTGTTCGAATGTATTTAAATTATCAAATTAAAACAACTATACTAACCAAAGAAGTAAAGTACATGTATGCCTAAATTAGCTGAAGTCATTGAGTCGCAGTTCTCTGATGTACCAAAGAATTTTAATGTAGTCCATATAAATGCACAGAGTGTTTCCTACCATTTCTCGGATATGCTGACCACATTTGACTGTAAGAGTGTCCATGCTATTCTCATCTCCGAATCATTCTTTAAACCTGGCTTATTTTCCAGTTGCTACTCTTTACCAGATTTCAATTTAATAAGAAACGATCGTATTGGTTCAAGGTGTGGAGGTGTTGCGATTTATTTACGCAAAAACATACCTTACAGTATTGTTGACTTATCCTCACAACCACCTCCATCAAACGCTGGTGAGCATCTTTTCTTGGAGATTGAACTGGCTCACATTAAAATGTTATTAGGAGTCTATTACGCCCCTTCTATGAAACTAAACTTTTTCTCTTCTTTTGAAAATCTAGTTGAACGTCTTTCCCCAACTTACAGTCAAACAATTATTATGGAAGATTTTAATACTTGTCTGTTGAAGCAAGATTCCCGCGCGTCCACTTTTCTAAGCATAGTCGACTCCTGCAATCTGTCTGTCTTGCCTTTAAATGCCACACACCACGCTCCTGATCATCCTCCTTCTCTTCTTGATTTAATACTTGTTTCTTCAACTGACCTTGTTGCTAAGCACGGTCAATATCCTGCTGATGCATTTTCTTATCATGACATGATATTTCTCTCCTATAAAGTTCGTCCACCTAAACCTAAGCCTAAACTCCTCAAGCAGCGAAATTTTGGTGGCATGAATTTGGACAAACTGCGTGAAGATGCTAGCAACATAAACTGGAATCCGTTGCTGGAAGCTCAAACGATCGATGACAAAGTAAATTACTTTAATAGTCAAATAATTCTTCTTTATGATCTGCATGCTCCAGTTCGGACCGTAAAGGTTAAGCATTTGCCGTCTCCTTGGCTTACAGCGGATATAAAAAATCTGTTATCCAAAAAAGCTGCTGCCAAATGTAGATATAAAATACGGTCTACATCTAGTAACAAAGAAAAGTATATTGCGTTACGAAATCTCTGCAGCAAGATGTGTAGGAAAGCACAACGCCAATATAATCATGAATCAGTCGAGAACGGAGACCCTGCCAAAATATGGAAATTTCTGAGAACATTAGGAGTTGGAAAGCAAAGACGAGAGCTAATATCAAACTCACTTGATATTGATTCACTTAATCAACATTTCTCATCATCGTCTAAAATAGATCAGTCAAATAGAGACTATACCTTACAATTTCTTTCATCGCTTCCAATTCCTGATCACTCGCCGTTCAAGTTCGATCAATTATCTGAGTGTGGTGTTAAGAGGAGTATAATGTCGATAGTTTCAAATGCGGTTGGCGATGACAACGTCAGCCGTAAGATGGTTTTACCTATCATTGATGAAATTTTACCGATTATTTGTCATATTTTAAATCATTCACTTGGTTGTGCTGAGTTTCCGAAAGCCTGGAAAGAATCACAAATAATTCCTATACCTAAAAAATCAAATCCCACATCCTTCTCCGAATATCGTCCCATATCCATATTACCATTCCTGTCCAAAGTCCTTGAACGGCTCGTTCACTCCCAATTAAATGCATATTTAAATAGACACAACCTTTTAAATCCATTTCAATCAGGTTTTCGGCCAGGCCATAGTACGACCAGTGCATTGATCAAGGTAACTGATGACATACGACTGGGCATGGAAAATGGAAATCTCACGGTGCTGACTTTATTAGATTTCAGCAATGCTTTTAACACTGTGGATTTTCGTATCCTCCTAGCTATATTACGCTCTATTAACATATCACCACCAGTGATTGATTGGTTTCACAATTATCTGTTTGGACGCCGGCAACGTGTTCGCATTGAAGATTCCTTATCAAATTGGTGTTGTACGTCTGCTGGTGTTCCACAGGGTGGCGTGCTTTCTCCTATGTTATTCACAATTTTTATAAATTCAATCTCAAAGCATTTATTTTCTTCCTGCCATCTTTATGCGGATGATCTTCAAATTTATAATCAGGCTCCCTTATCTGAATTGTCGACAGCAATTACAATACTTAACACAGATCTAATGCAAATCTGTCAATGGAGCAAACAGTATGGCTTGGAGGTAAACCCCACAAAAACGCAAGTTATTGTGGTTGGCAGCTCACGAATGATGGAAAAAGTACAATGGTCAACCCTCCCGAAAATTGTTTTTGAAGGTGTTACCCTGCAGGTTAGCAGCGAAGTCAAGGATTTGGGGATTATAATCGACAGCACACTATCTTGGCGTCCTCAAATGAAGGAAACCAGCCGTAAGCTTTTTGCATCTGCAGGCTCATTGCGTAGATTACGCAATTTTCTTCCAACTGCCACTAAAAAAGCGCTTGCAGAATCCCTTCTCCTTCCTGTACTCGACTATGCAGATGTCAGCTATCTAGATGTCACTGAGGAGCAGCTAGATAAACTTGAGCGACTTCAAAATTTTTGTATTAGATTTATATTTGGGTTACGCAAATATGATCATGTAACACAATTTCGTCAAGAGCTCAACTGGCTCCCTATTCGTCTTCGTCGAAACACTCATATTCTGTCTTTGCTTTACAGCACTCTTTTCAATCCCTATACTCCAAATTATTTAAAAGAACGTTTTACGTTCCTGAATGACACACATTTGAGATCTCTAAGGTCATCAGAGTCACTGCAATTAGAAATTCCTAGACATTCCACAAATTTTTAAGACAAATCCTTCGCTGTACAAGCAGTTCGGTTGTGGAATGCTCTACCTTTAAACATTAGGCGTGCGCAGTCTTTAAACACCTTCAAAAGACTGGTAAAGGAGCACTACTTAGCTTCATAGTGTTTGCAAATGTAAATAATTATTTATCTGTGTGTATAATTAATTAGTGTGTATGTATGTATATAACATCTACCTATGTATTTATTGTATATATTTATGTATGTATTTATTGGTACTTATGTACCTTCTTATATTTATGTTGACTTGAGACGTATAGCAGATTTAGTATATTTCTATATGACACCAATGACTACCCCTTTTACAACGTGATTCTTGTAGTATTTTTCCATCCAAAGGTTGCCTGTAAAAGATTGCTTTTTAGCGATAAGGCCGCCCTCTGTACATTTAAGAAATGTAATATCTATATAAGAAATTTTAACATTGGTGTGCAATAAAGTTTATTCTTATTCTTATTCTTATTCTTAAAGTAAGAACTCCTGGTGGTAGATTCGTGTACCAATAAGTCAAAAAAACCCAAGAAGATCCCAAGACGCGGTCACTGCAAAAGCAAATTCCGTGGTATTCAGCCTGCCAGACCTGCCGAACGCTCCCGCCTCTGCTACCGCAAAAAGACTGTCAAACGTGTGTATGGTGGTGTTCTCTGTCACAAATGCGTAAAGAAACTCATTGTAAGAGCTTTTCTTATTGAAAAATAGAAAATCTTCAAGGTTCTTAAAGCACAGCAGGTGAGTGTAAAAACCTATGGCGGTGGAGTTGAGAAGGTGGCAAATTAAATCTTAAGATTAAAATACGTAAGTGAAATTTAAAAAAAAAACTATCAAATCAACCTACCGCAGTCTACGGTTGGACGTAGACGTCCCTCAAACATTTTGGGAGGGACTTTCCGATTATCAAAATATGCTCCTTAGCTGCTAAAACACACGGTAAACTCGCTTCTGAATGTCCAATCGCCTATAAGTGCTAGAACACTCCTTGAAACTTTCTGACTTACTTTGAGTTTTGAGCCAAACGGAAGAGTTCCTCTGCACATTCTATCCGGTCCATTCTCTGATGTTCCTGAGTCATGATTTTTTACGTCTCCCAACGCGTCGTTTTCCCACAATTTTGCCCATCATAACAATCGGAGAAGGTCGTAAAGCTCATGTCTCATCAAGTGACCAACAACTAATTAATACAACAAATGCACATTGAACCTTCCTTCTGCAAATACTACAACAGCCTCCTTACTAAGTCAATACAAATTTATTTGACTACAGAAGAAATACCCTCCTTCGTTCTGAAATTTAATTCCCAGGCTCAGCGGCACATTTTACCACATACAACTTTCAACAGTGTGGGAAGCTGAGTTAAAAAATTTCGTCAAAATAAGCGTGCAATTTACTACCCGTTCGCTCTAACTTTGCCGCTAGCGTAGAGGCGTATACCCGAATTGTTAATTAGACGAAGTAAATTGACAGTAGCTAATGTCACTTCGTCATAGAAAATACGCAACATTGTATGAAGAAGTGACAATAGTTGCTGTCAATTTACTTCGTCTAATTAAAAATTCGACTTTAGTATGGAGCCGAGCGGCAAAGTTAGAGCGAACGAGCAGTACAAACGCATCTTAGCGAGGAACACCTCAAACTGGATTTCAGCACGAGCGGGGCGACGGCGACAGCGACGAGCGGAGCTATGGCGATAGCGGCGCGGGTGCGGCGAGCTGTGCACGAACTTGATCTCAGCTCGTATCACGGCGACAAAGTGTTGTGTTTTGTGTCAATGGTTGATACTTTTGATTTTATTTTAGGAAATATAAAGTCTGATTTGGAACCTACTTACAAATACGATGTACTTTTCAGAAAAAAAGTCTTAATATTTGTATTAAGACTTTTTTAGAATACTTTGGTAGAACGGCACGGATTTCAGCACGAGCGGGGCGACGGCGACAGCGGCGCGCGGTGCAACGTCGACAGCGGCGCGGGTGCGGCGAGGTATGCACGAACTTGATCTCAGCAGCCAGATCGCTCGTATCACGGCGTCAAATGATTGTGTTTTGCATTGATTGTTGATACTTTTGATTTCATTTTAGGGAATATAAAGTCTGATTTTTGTCCTACTTACAAATACGATGTACTCTTCTGAAAAGAGTCTAAATACAAAGAAGAACAGCACTACGTCGACATATCACGTGACCGCAGTTTGTCGGTCGGATGTCGCTGCCCGCGCCGCAGTTGTCTCACTGTCATCCAGTTTGAGGCTTTAGTGAAAATACTACTTAGACGAATTACGTAACATACCAAGACAAGACCTATAAAAAAGGTTGAGAATTCCTGCAAATTGATTGCTAACAAAGAAGCTCATTTATCACAAGTGTTTCTTTCGCTGTTAATAACATTTGTAATAAATTAGGTTCGCTGGAGAACCGCTGGCCCAATGTTCTGTATATCCCTGGGTTGATACAAACGTTCATATGCTACCTGTGGTAACAACATTCGATCACGAGAAACATTTCTTCAATCAGCTGAACCGTATGCTGGTATGCCCACCTACATCCCTTCAAAAGTAATCTATACATACAATACATACATATACATACAAATAAATAAAATTGGAGTGTCTGTTTGTAATATTAAAATAACCGCATTCTACTAAAGTCCAATCCTGCCCGATCTGGCAATAATGTAAACATGTCATGTTTTGACAATCGTTGTCTCAGACAGATGAGTAGTAAAATATAGTATGACAAATCATTGAATTTTTTACTATCCTGAGTAGGTATTTTAAATGAAAATAAACTGTCATAAAGAAGTTATTTGGTGTCGAAATGATTGTAAGAACACTGTATGACTCCTGAATACTGGAATATAATCAGGGTAAATATTCAATTGCAAGTAACTATGGATATATTGGATCAAATGTGTTTGTTTACATTTTTGCGCAAAGCTATTGAAATACAGTATACATGCATATGAATGTATATACGGTACACATAGAAAAATATATATTTTAAAAAAATTGTCTGTCTGTTTGTTCCGGCTAATCTCTGGAACGGCTAGACCGATTTGGACGGGACCTTCACTGGCAGATAGCTTATGTAATAAGTAACTTTGGCTACTTTTTTTTTACATTCCACGCGGACGAAGTCGCGGGCACAGCTAGGAACTTATAATAATCAATATTGACTGTCTCGTTGGTCTAGAAGTCGTAATGTGCGACCGTGGATAACGAGATTCAATGTATGCATTTACCAAAAAAAGTATTAATATCTGTGGTCTGATACCCTTAACACAAGCAGGTTAACCCTGGCTTACTTTGGGATCAGGCAGCGCAAATCTTCAATTTATAAAATTCAATTTATTATTATTTTCTGGCGGAAACTATCCCACTGCATTTAACCTTTCTCAGAAAGTCAGCAAAATTAATCACAGAAAGGTATTGTACCTGGTAAACATGTAAAATTAGATTTATAATTTCCACTATAAACTTTCAACTATGCACTTTTTTCTTTTTGACGTTGGCATAATTACCGGCACAAGACGGAGCTACTAAAATAAAAAGAAAAACGAACTTATCAAAACTTCTTGAAACTCTAAAGCAAAAAAAAATATGTCAAGGGGGTACAAAATTATTGAAAAAGGATAAAGCTTATTTCAACTTTTGCAAAAAAAAAAGATTTTCGCATTGAACTTTCCTTCCTTGTTTACAACTTTTTTAATTGGTATCAGTTTCGTTTCAAAGGAATTTGGCATTTTCGAGGTTTCTTAGGGAATAGGGAGTTTTCTTATTTTGTTATCAATATAAGGAAATCCCTGTTCGTCTGCGGAAGAATTCTTATAATTACATGACGACTTTGCATTCGCTTATTTTTGATAACTAGCTGCATGATAGAAAGCGCCTCTGCGGTTGCTGGTGAAATCACATTAGGTATGGAATACTACATTCCATACACTGATGTCGCCAGCATCCGCAAAGCCCGCCCCTGGTTCGGGCGTGAGTGTGCCGTAGCTGTTCAACAAAAACAGGCGGCTTACCGCGCCTGGATCAGGGCTCGAGCTGTGCGCGACCCGAATGTGGCCTGCCTCAAGGCAGCGTACAACAGAGCCACTAGGTCCAGTAAGAGAGCCTTCAAGAGAGCGGACGCCCAGCCCGTCACGCGGCTTGGTCAGGAGCTCACGTCACATCCGACGGGCAGCCGTGGATACTGGCAACTGGCCAAAGCCGTGCAGGCCAACTTTTGCAAGCCCTCGCTGCCGCCGCTGCGCTATCCTGACGGATCATTGGCTCACAAGGCCCAAGAGAAAGCGGAAATGCTGGCCAAGCTCTTTGCGGCTAATTCCCGGGTCGATGACTGTGGCAAGCAACCTCCCACTATCGCCAACTGTGGAACCACGATGCCGGAAATTGTAATCCGGCAGTGCGATGTGCGAGCGGTGCTACGGTCACTCGATACGCGGAAAGCCAGTGGTCCTGATGGCATTCCGGCCGAGGTGCTGAGGAATTGTGCAGCTGAATTGTCTCCAACGCTAACACGCCTGTATCGCCTTTCGTATTCGTCGGGAGAAGTGCCGGAGGCTTGGAAGGAGGTGAATGTCCAACCGATCCCCAAGAAAGGGGATCGGTCGGATCCAGCCAACTATCGCCCCATAGCCGTAACCACCGTCATCTGCAAGGTGTTCGAGCTAATCATCAACAAACAGCTCATGCGCTATCTGGAGAATCACTCGTTAATTAACGATCGCCAATATGGCTTTAGGCCGAAACGATCAACGGGTGACCTTCTAGCGTACATAACGCACACCTGGGGTGAGGCTATGGAGAGGCACGGCGAATCTCTGGCTATTGGCCTAGACATCGCAAAAGCCTTTGATAGGGTATGGCATGCGTCGCTTCTTTCCAAGCTGCCGTCATATGGTTTATCGCATCAGTTGTGCCGCTGGTTGGCCGGCTTCCTGAGCGGGCGACGGATTCGGGTCCTCTGTGATGGTCAGGCTTCCTGTTTTTTTCAGGTAAACGCCGGAGTACCACAGGGATCGGTATTGTCCCCAACTCTCTTTCTTCTGCATATCAAGGACATGCTGTCCCTTGGGTGCATTCATTGTTATGCGGATGACAGTACTCTTCATGGGAGCTATTCTGGCCGTCCAGCGGCGGGGCGAGGCGACGTGGATGAGAAGAGACGACAATTCGTGGCGGATCTCGATCTGGACCTGGGCCGCATTGCCCAATGGGGTTCAGACAACCTGGTCGAGTTCAATGCCAGAAAAACACAGGCGTGTGCGTTTACAGCTAAGATGTCCCCATTCCTACCCCTGCCCTCTCTTCAGAGCATTACAATTCCACTAAAGGACAACCTGGAGATCCTCGGTACAGACGTCCGGCGTGAGCTCAATCACAAAAACTACATAGAGAGCTGTATTGGTCTGGCCTCGCGGAAACTGGGAATCCTGAATAAGGTGAGACGGTATTTCACGCCACATCAGAGATGTTTACTGTACAAGACGCAGATTCGTCCCTGCGTCGAGTACTGTTCTCACCTTTGGGATGACTCCGCGAGGTACTTGTTAGACGCGCTTGACGCTATGCAGAGACGTGCTATCCGAATAATTGGTTGTCCTGAGGTGACGGGAGGCCTCGAACCTTTGTCGCAGCGAAGAACCATAGCGTCCTTGGCTGCCTTCTATCGAATGTATCACGGCGAATGTTCTGAAGAGCTCTTCAACCTGATCCCACCATCTCCTTTCCGATCCCGAACAACGCGTGCCGGGCAGAGATGCCACTCATACACAGTGGAGAGAATCTTCGCCAGAACCGAGCGTTTCAAAAGATCGTTCCTCTGTCGAACTATAAAAACATGGAACGACCTGCCCGCACACGTCTTTCCCTCATCTTACAATCCCGGGTTCTTCAAGAGGAGCGTGAAGAGGCACATCACAGGGCCGCCAACTTGAGGACCACTGTAAGAAGTGGCCCCCAATCGCTAGATGCGCCACTGCTTTCTTACCATCAGGCTGGTGGCGACGTCAATTTGGCGAGCTGAATATAAAAAAAAAAATTTTGTTTACCTCACTTATGAGAGAGATATTTATGTTATAGGTATATCTATTCATCATGCTCATTGGAGCGTGCGAAACGGTGTGTTTGCTTTATCATAAAATATTATTTAGGTACTAGATGGCGCTGGCGGCTACGGCCACGTGGAATTTTGTTACCATTCCCGCCTTCCAAGGAATCTTATTACCGGGATAAAATTATCCTATCTGTTACACCAGACTATAATCTGCTCCTATGTGAAATTTCAGTCACAGGCGTTCAGCCGTTAAAGTGTAAAAGAGTAACAAAGATGCACACATCCACACTCGCAAACTTTCGAATTTGTAACGAATCTTTTTACTTTTAGTCTTTTTTCACGTTACAAGGAAACAAAATAATTGACATAGATAGTTAACATGAATAGAGTTCTGAATAGTGGATGGATATTACTTTAATCCCGCAAAAAAAAAACATTAAATCCTTCAAAAACGTTGGAAAACCAAATTTCACGCTAGTCACTAACAGTGAAATGTTAAAAAAAGGACTAAGATTCAAATTAGAGGTCATTGTTTACATAGTAGAACAAACAGACATTTTATACGCATAAAAAGACCGGCCATGTGCAAGTAGGAGTTACCTACTGCGGGTTCCGTACTAAAAAACGGCAAAAAATCTCATTTTTTTTATGGAAGCCCGCTTTTTTTTTTATTTTAGTATTTGTTATTATAGTGGCAACATAAATAGTTATAGTCAAATCTTTATTACCCACCGAGTGTACATTAAAAGGTCTTAAAAGTAATACATGGTCACAACTCAGTAGCCATTTTCAAGCATTGCAAATAAGAGAAGAATGAAGAACAAAAATATTTCTGTTAAAAGTAATCATTTAAGTAACAACCTCTTCGATATAATCATCTGTGAAAATTTCTGCTCTCTTACTATTACGGTTTCTGAGATACAGCCTCGTGTCAGACAGACAGACAGATAGACTTGGGAGTATCAATAACAGGGTCCCGTTTTTACCCTTTGTATAAGGAACCCTAAAACAATGAAGTTGGGAATGAAAGAAGCAGACCAACAAACCAAATGAGCTCTAAGAACTAAGGAATGCAAATTATCACACCACGTCTCCGCAGTCGATAAGAGTCTTTATACCAATGTATTCTCGAATAAACTCAACTGCTGTTGAATAATTCAATATGTCCTCGCAAAGAATGGCGCTTCTTCATGTTTAAAATTTAATTTTAAAAGTTCTTTTTTTTCTTCTACTCTTATTAAATTCGTCATACAACACAACTCACCACAATGACATACATATACATACATACATATAATCACGCCGTTATCCCCGAAGGGGTAGGCAGAGGCATAGTATACGCCCACAATTCACCTTATACTTTTATGTCCCACGTAATAGGTGGTGAGCCCATTGCCGTGTTGAAATGGACAGGCGCAGGTCACCGCGACCCGCAGTTGAATTTTTTTTCAAGCCGCTTTTAAGGCCTTCAACTTGGCTTAACAATTTTGTCATTTTACTGACACCCGGATTTCATTTCAAGTTTTCCTTCTCTACGCAATGAATCTTTTTGCGAAAGTGTTCCCTAAGTCGCCTCTTACGACACCCTCGGGATGTATTGGAGTGGCAACATTTAGTTTTTTTTTATACAATGACATAATATTAAGTTTTTTGTGCTGAGAACTATAAAACAAAGGTTTTAAGTAAAGAGAGAGCTTAATCATTGTTCTATAACACGATCATTGCAGTAAGCAACTTTCGCTATGGGCGGTCTTTGGATGAGTAACCACCACGTGACCACTTATAGCCCCTCTCTATAAAATAGAGTGCAGAGGGGCTTATGTCGAGACTTTGTCTGTAGTCTGTGACTCTGTCGCATTAAACTACGTCACTAGGTCACGTGGATCATCTGTTCAAAGTTTAAAATAAAACAAAAATGGCAACGTCAATCGGATTGAACTTTCACAATAAACGTGTTAGAGAGGGGCAGTCGGGTGAGAACGATCTCACGGCTTCTTGTTTAAACATGTTGCGGGCGACATTCGTGTTTCAAAAGGAACGTTAAGCCGTTGAGCCTGGTTGTTAGTAACATGACTATTAAAGGCCTTAAGGACGACTCAAAAAATTTATTCAGGTCTTTGGGTGGTCTTCTAAAGAACATCTACCTAACCGTGGTCTATTATTTATTTACTACTTAGTAATGCCCGCGGCTTTACCGCAGTAAACTTAAACTCGGAAAAAGAAGCAGCCAAAGTGAGGTGTCCTCATAGTCTAGTCTAACTCTCTATCATATTTCATCAAAATTGGGTTCCATTTAGGCGTGAAAGTGTAACAAACTGATAGAGTTATTTTCTCATTTATATAGGTAAGTAGTAGGTAGTAAGCATAGAAATATTGTAGTAAGGATTTTGTTACAATTTTTTTTTAAGTGAGGGAATATCCTTCGTAGATGCTATGCCAGACTCCTAACGACTAAAAACCTCACCTAACGCCCAACAGCTTACGGGCGTGCGTGGATCCCTCACGTCACGCTGTCATCTAGGGCCTGCTTCTGTAAGGACGGTGAGCAGCCCCCTCACCGTCCTCAGGCCCCCAGTTACAATGAAATTGTCCATCCCATCACAACTTTCACGCAAATCAATCTAGCATACATAAACAGTAAAAGCAAATAGTCCTTCAAATAAAATCCAACTTCCAAAATCCAATTTCATATCGTGAACAAAAACTTCACAAAGAAGCCATAATCCGAAACACGAGGATGCTCAAGTCTTTGTCCAAGTCCTTATAAACTTGTGGATCCAATACAAAATTAGTATAGACTACCCTCGAACCCTCTCGATGTCAAAACTCACATGTACGACATTTGAAACCCTCTCGACAACAAATATAGTGAAGAGCCCTTACCATTGTCGCGTTTGAGTTGCGTAGATACGGAAATTGTCGTTATAATCAATGATATATATAAACTATAGATACGTTACCAATACTGAAAAATGGCAATAAAAGTCAGGCAATTGTATTACTTTTCATACATGCTACCATGGATAATTTTATAGAAATTATTTTTTTTAATGTTTAAAATATCTGCTGTTTTTGAAAGCCGCGATGTTCGTGGATGGCGACTTAATAATACGTCGTTGGTTATAATCCAGTTAGATTTTTTTTAATACCACAAAGCAGACAAGCATACGGCCCACCAGATGTACCGGTGGTCACCGCAGCCTATGAACGTTTGCAACATCAGAAGCGCTATATTCGCGCTAACTACCTGGTAAAAGTCTTCTAAGACGCCTTTTGAAGAATGCAATACTGTAGGCGTTTGGGAAAACCTAGACAGAGAATTATTTTCTAATTCACTTTCGCTAAAGCCGGTCCTTGAGTGGGGGACCAGCACATGTCAATGTGACATTTATGTGCAAGCGTTTTCGTGCTTTGGAAGGCACGTTAAGTCGTTGGTATGTTAAGTTGTTGCTCCTAGAGGACGCGGAGCGAAAAAAATCAAAAGTGTATCGTCGTCGTCACAAACAACGCCTGTTTAATTCAACACGGCCAGTAAGATCATCATCTATTACGTGGTAGGTACAAAATACTATAAGGTGAAATGGGGACGCCTACTGTGCCTCTGCCTACCCTTTCGGAGATAAAGGGGTGACTATAATGTATGTAAGTAATGGACTCCGGAGACGGTCAATAACGATCAATAACTTGACATCTATAAATCTCATATCGTAAGTAGCTGCAAGTGTGCGCGCTTTTCCTGGGACATTATTCCGAGGGCTTACCCGGGGCTCCCAACTATAGGCTGATGGGCGTTACGTGAGGTTTTTTAGGCGGTAAGAGTCCGGCATAGCATCCATGATGATTATCCCTCACGTAAAAAAAAAAGTGCGCGTGTTTTACACATGAGACTTATCAAGTCGTATAATGTGAAAACTTATACAAATCGACAAAATAAAATTATTTGACAATTTAGCAAATAAGTAGTAGGTGCTAATCTCGTATCTACATAAGTGTCGCATTACAAGAGGCTCTCAAACTATCTCTGTTACTGAGACGGACGATAGGTCTGTACTCTATTATATGTAATGGTAGGCAGAGACATATTATATGCACACATGCCGCTTTACAACAAATAAAAATAATTAACATAAAACTAACGTGATTTTTTGTCGTTTTTTGTCCGTGCGCGAGTCCGACTCGCACTTAGCGGGTCTTTTTTTAGAATTTGACCCAGGTATAATAATAGGTAAATAGGTTAATAATAGGTAATTTGACCCAGGTATAATAATAGGTAAATAGGTTAATAATAGGTAATTTGACCCAGGTATAATAATAGGTAAATAGGTTAATCGATTTTTTTGATACGGAACTCTCCTTGGGGGGTCCAGTTTTAATATATCCAGTTTTATTATGTTCAAAACCTACCCCGGGTGTTGCAGTCTTTGTGAAACATATTGAACGGCATAGCTCAGCGCTCGTAGTCACGAGAAACGTCGATTAATGGCTTTGCAATCTAAAACAATTGTTGTACACCTCTTTGTGGCGAAAGCCCGTGAGGCAGCCATTACTTTGAGCACAAATTGTTACAATTCTAAATGGTATGTACCGATCACATAGCGCTCTTTTTTAAATATTATGCTCGCCAAATATAGACGTCGCCGGCCTGATGAAAAGCCGTGGCGCATCTAGTGATTGGGGGCCACTCTCGCAGTCCGCAAGACTTTTGAAAGTGGTCCTCAAGTTGGCGGCCCTGTGATGTGCCTCTTCACGCTCCGATTGAAGAACCCGGGATTGGAACCGGGAAATCCCGCTTATCCCGAAAGGGTGGACAGTATACTATATGCGTATATTTCACCATTTTGCAGCTAATAGCTCCCAAAATAATGTGGTTCAGCAGCGGACTGACTCAACTCAATGATATCAGATAACTTGATAGAGTCAAGCGTGGGATATCCATTGTAAGTAAAACAATAGGAAATGTGTATTTTTAGACGGTAGGATTCCGGCATAGCATCCAATCAGGATTTACCTCACGTTAAAAAAGGAAACAATAATAAAATCTCTACCCTCTTTTATTATTCTACCGACTCCATTACATTGAATGATTGACTTCCACCGGGGATTAAATCTTGCCAAAAAGAAAAAAAAAGCTTGCTTTTCAAAAAGAAAGTAGAAGAACCTAACACCTTTCCTCTTTATCACAACTTTTTTATTCTTTTTTTTTCTTATTTACTTTATTCTTCACATCTCTCTCAAGCCTACTGGAAGAGATTTCTGTAGAAATAAGTAGTGCTTTGTACAATGTTCCTTGTTATTTTTATCTTTTCTCAGTTGTGTGCACAAAACTAATAAATTAATTAATAAAAATAAATTGATTGGTTGATTATTAATTAAATTAGTAAGTACCCAAGTAAAGTCTAACCTAAAATAGTTTTAGTCAAAAAGATTACATAATAGCACAGTAAACCTATATTGATGCCGATGCCGAATCTATTTCGTAGTTAGTTCCCAGAGAAAATTGATTTCGATCAACTTGTAATTACTTGTATAAGTTCAAATCGTACCTATCTCGCATGGTAAGCACTTCATAGTACGTGAATGTACTAAACAATGATGTATGAATAGTTTTATTACATTAAATAGGTTTGAAACTTTGGATACGAGTACATTATAATCACGCTCTTAGCCCCAAGGGATACCCAGAGGTATACTATGCGTACAATCACCTATCTATACTAAAATTATAAAGAGGAAAGATTAGTTGTTTTGTTTTTTTGTTTGTTTGTTTGTTTGTAACGAATAGGCTCCGGAATTACGGGACTGATTTGAAAAATTCTTTCACTGTTGGAAAGCTACACTCTATGCGGTGAACATGAACTATATTTTATTCCCGTATTCCCACGGGAACGGGAACTACGCGGGTGAAACCGCGTGACGTCCGCTAGTTGATGATAAATGGTTAGTTGGCTTGGGGATGAATAGTAGTGAGCCGGACAGGAAAGAAGAAAGATTTGTATTTTTATACGTAACGAATAAACCCACTTTGTACTACTGGACCGTATTAACTACTAATGGACCGATTTCAAAATTCTTTTCCGATAAAAAGCTAGATACATTATTAGCGAGTAATAAAGTCTATAATAGATTTCTGTATTCCCACGGTAGAGTGAAGGGAATTTTTACTTTTCCGTTTTTGACTGCCTCTGTGGCGCGGTCGGTAGTGATACCGCCGGCGGCGCTAGAGGTCGTGGGTTCGATTCCCACCGGAGACAAATATTTGTGAGACCCATAAACGTTTGTCTCAAGACTCTGGGTGCTTCTATGTATAATATGTATGTATTTAAAAGTATATAAGTATTAATATCCGTGGTCAGATACCCATAACACAAGCAGGTTATTCCTAGCTTACTTTGGGATCAGATAGCGTTATGTGAAATGTCCGTGAATATATTATTATTATTTTTTCTTAACACCACTGGTAGTGATATAGTATCAAATGCAATAAGGACGTATTATAATCAAAAACAATCATGTAATCATGGTAAATACCCGTCCTTTATTATCAGAGTAACTAACCTCACACCCTCGATTCGTTCTAATCCTAACGTACACGATTCGTCATTCTTCCGTTTCAAATTGTAACAGAGGAATTAATTAACGTCAGAACCTTGCGCCCAAGTTGCTATTAGCGCGGTATAAGTATCGCATCTTCTAGTAACGAAAATGTGACGGATATCTCAACCTTAATCCAAATTACGACATCGTAACGAAATGTGACGACCTAAAAAGAAATAGTAATGCAGTAATTCATGAGTATTTAAAAAAAACTGATGGGCGCAAGTTGTAAAATCGCCCCGTTTCAACATCCAATACCTACAAAACCAAGGCGTCACAAATTTGGAATAAGGTTGAGATATGCGTCACATTTTCGTTACTGGAAGATGCGATACTTACCACACTGTTAACAACTTGGGCGCAAGGTTCTGAGGTTAATACAGAGGAATGACGAGTCGAACTCCTTAGGAAAAATTACGGAATTCAATAAGAATATACCGTATCCAATCTCTTGATACTCCATGTACAAAACTAAATTGCTTATGTCATGAATTTTACTCGCTAGGGTGTATGTTCTCTAATCGGATTTAGTATAAAGCGACGAAGTACTTGGATGTTACATAATAATTATACAAGGTGTATTTATAAGGTGGCAGACAAGCACACGGCACAACTAATCGAACGACAAGTTGAAGACCTTTTAGCGGCAGTTTTTTAACGTGAGGAAAATCCTACATGGATGCTATGTCGGACTCCTACCGATTAAAAATCACACGATTCCTACCGATAGATGTCTACGATTGGGAGCCCCGGGTTAGCCCTCGGAAGGATGTCTTCAAGACTCCTAACAGAGCTACGGCTACCACTGCAGCCTCATCTAGGGGGGGTTCGGGTGCTATCCCGCGTCTCTTGGGGGTTGTTCGGGTGTTAGTCCCTCTTCTTGGGGCGTATGGCTTGTGTGAACCTCTCACTTTATTTTACTACTGGCGGACGTCACGCGGTTTCACCCGCGTAGTTCCCGTTCCCGTGGGAATACGGGAATAAAATATAGTTTATGTTCACCGCAAAGAGTGTAGCTTCCCAACAGTGAAATAATTTTTCCAATCGGCCCGGTAGTTCCGGAGCCTACTCGTTACAAACAAACAAACAAACAAAAATCAAATCTTTCCTCTTTATAATATTAGTGTCTAAACGATGCCATATGAATGTAAAGTATGCCTCTGCCTACCTCTTTGAGGATAAAAGCGTGAATATGTGTATAACCGTATTTGCTATTATCAAATTCGTACAGGGTTTTGGATAAATCCAGTAGACCTTTATAAAACTATTCGCATATTTTTCCACGCCCAGATTTCATCTAGCTTTCCATCACAGATCGCTATAATCCTAAAAGCAGCTCACATTGCGTACGTACGATTATCATCAACATGTCTCATGTTTACTGAAATTTATTTTATAATATTTTTGTGACTTTAGTATGTCACTGATATTATAAACATGAATAGGGGTAACTTTCTTAACCTTATTTAGTTTATTTATTGTACCTACTTATTTAAGTAAATTAAAGTTAATAAACAGACTGAAAAAAAGACGGGATAGGAAATCAATCAAAATGAAGGTGAATAAATAAAGAAAGCATGTTTGCTCAAAATCTACAAGACATTATAATTGTTGTACCTACCTATGAGGAAGTAAAAAGAAGGAATGATTGAATAGGTATGTAACATGGCGCGCGATGCTCTGTGGTATGTAATGATTAAAAATGTTTATTCGGTTATTACCAACCATAGAGCAACGCTCTGTAAAGGCGCGCGATGCTCTGTGTTACCAACACATAAAAAAAACCAAACATCTTCACAAACTTGCATTTACCCCCTGTTCCACATATCACTACTGATCTATTCCCACTGGAAGGGAATATAGGATTTTTTTCCACTTTTAGTTACTAGGGAGGATATATACTCGTAGATATTTTACTTCCACATATTTCTACTAAGATAAAGTACAGGTAGATAGAAAACTTATAATATTAGTAGGATACAAATATGTGATCAAAGGGTGTGGTGGATGTGGTGACGTAAAACCTTAAGCTTTCCCCCAACTAAAAGTAACTCAAAAAGTTATCACTTCTAAAATTCAGTAATCTCACGGAGATAACTTTAAGTTGTAAAACCAGTAGCAATCTAAATACAACAACTGGATAGCCAGTGGCCTGGATTTACACTCGCATTTTTCTTATTATTTTTAAGATTTCAATGTTGTGGTACAAGTTATAAGCACTAGGCGAATCCTCGGGATATCCTGCTGAGGACTTACCCGGGGCTCCCAACCGTAGGCAGAAGGGAACGTGTGGTTTTTAGTCGATAAGAGCCTGGCAAAGCATCCATGACGAATTTTCCTCACGTTAAAAAACGGCGGGTACAAAAAGATATTCGGCGATAGTTTCACTATAATAAAGGAAGAAATCGGGGTTCTAAAGGCATTTTGCTTTTTTATAAACAGCGATTGTGGGTCGGTATGTCCAACGGCAGAAGATTTTGACTGCCTCGTTCGTCTAAAGGTTGTAAAGTGCGACTGCGGATCACGAGATCGTGGGTTAGACAAATATTGGCATGATCATAAATCCCGAGAGTCTGGGTGCTTTCTATGTACCTGTTATACGTACAGATGAATTTGAGAATGCATGGTCAATCCGAAACGAAATTGCTTTGCACTGAGTATTGACGCCATCTCCCGGATAACATTGGAAGTCAAGTATCTAGCGTTGCCGATTTTTTAATAACTCACACAGGAACGCGATTATTGTCTAAATAGCAACTCATTAATCTTTTGAGTAATGTAAATATGCCATCTAGTACATTTTTTGTGATTCTAAGGTGTCTATGCCATATTATATTCGAGTAAAGTTTCGCCGTCTAGTGGAGTTTTTTGTGAATTTGGACTCAAATGTGCATTGGGTTATAGATCTTAAAAAAATATTATGTATTAGTATCCATGATCTGATACCCATACCAAAAGCAAGTTAGTTAGTTAGTTAGTTAAGCTTTATTGTTACAGCAAAACACATATACATTTAATACACATTGATAATTATCAATGTGTATTAAATGTATGTGTGTAAAAAATCGCCTTGTGCGATATGGCCGCCAATTGCAAAACCTGTATTTAAGATTATAATCTTAAATACAGGTTTTGCAATTGGCGGCCATATCGCACAAGGCGATTTTTTCAAGGCAACCTAGCTTACTTTGGGATCAAACGACGTTGTGTTAAAAAACGTATTTTTTTTATTATAATTATTTCAACCAAAGCAGACACCAGAGCGAATGTCAAAGAGACTTGTGTGTCCATCCATGTGATCACTTTGTGACATTTATTTGAGCGTTTCCGTGCTTCGGAAGGCACGTTAAGCCGTTGGTCCCGGTTGCCAGTAAAATGGCAGTCGTTAAGCTAAGTTGAAGGCTTTATTTCAACAGCAGACAGTCACAACCTGCGCCTGTCCATTTAAACACGGCAATACGGCTCACCACCTATTACGTAGGACAGGTGAAATGTGGGCATATAAAATGCCCCTGCCTACCCCTTCGGGAATAAAGGCGTGACCATGTGTGTGTGTGTATGATTAGAGCATTGCCCTGGTTGATTGATGGTTTACCAGAAGACGCAGGTTTAAAACCTGTTCAAGACCGAGATTGTATAAAACTACTACCGCCCTATTACTGTAACTTGCACCATACAAAATTATACTTACTTTTTTTCAAGATGGTCGGCACACAAAATTGCAAATTCATGTCTCGGGCCTACAATACGAGTACAATCGACGGCTAATTAACGCCTACGCCGTGTTTTATTGCTTTTTCTTGGTAGCATACTGTATGTAGCACCTTGGTTAGTATTTTATATGGATGGGCCGCAAATTCTAATAAAATCCCTACTAAAATTTAAATGAGAAAATATCTTATCTCTGCCTGTTACGCTGTTATGCCTCAACCGATTTTGATGAAAGTTAGTAACTTTAGGAAAGGGCATAGGCTACTTTCTATCCTCCCTTTGGTACAATTTTTAGTTTTGTAGCAATATAGTCATAGAAGTAGATCATGATCTCTCAAAATTTGTTAAGAACGTTAACATTCAAGGACTTTAAGATCATAGTAGAAATAGAAGTATCCGTGATTAAATTGCATTGCTATAATAATGTAACGACCACTCAGACACTTACATACGATATCATTCGTTAAATCAAAATCAGCCTGTGGCAGTCCACTGCTGTACCTACGTAGACCTCCCAAAACACGCTACAATACACGGTCTTGCGCCTTCCGCATCCAGTCCCTCCCTGCGACCTTCATCAGGTCGCGAGTCCATCGGGCGGGGGGGTCATTCTACCCCACGTGTACCAAGTCGCGTCGTTTGCTCCATCAGCCATCGGTTCTCCTAGTGTCACTTCAAAACGCATACTCTGGGAGTTATGTCGACCACTCAGGAAAATCTTTCAAATCATTCGTTATAAAGCAGATTCAGATTCAGATTCTTTATTTCGTAAACACAGATTAATTTTACAGGTCTTATTGTTAGTTTGGTGTTCAGCTATGTTTTGCCTTAAGGCGTACGATACATTAAATTCTATTTAAAATAAAGTGATTGCATGCAAACTAGTAACAGAAAAGTCATCGTCATATAGACTCATTATAAAAAACAATTAATTATTATGCATACAGTGCAGTAATCAATTTGCAATTTTCTCAATCAATAATTAAATGTCAATATTATTAATCTGATTTATGCTTGCTATGCTAAGAATGTCAGATTACAAAATAAATACAATTAGATAAAATGTCGTATTAATTCTGTGACATTTTCGTTATAATCCTTGCAGTTTTATAGTAAATTCAATCAAAATGTCAAGAGCATAAAGGTCAATTAAATACACAAATTGTAAAAGCCCTTTAAACTTGCAATTTACATAACATTAATTAATGTCAAATTAAATGTACAAAATACAGAGAAATGTCAATGAAACTACTGAACTGATTTGAAAAATTCTTTCACTACTGGGAAGCTACACTATCCCCGGTGAACATAGGCTATATCTTATTCCCATGTTCCCACGGGAACGAGAGACGAGAAACCGCGTGACGTGTACAAAATTAATAATTTAACCACATGAGAAAAAAAAATCCATCCATAGGTACTTGTATCACTGAACACACCATAAAAGAGGCGTGCATGGCATATAGTATTTTCTCAGATAGGAATAGGATTAAGAAAGTCCTTTATAAAATAATAACATTTTTCAACTAACAGGTCATGGAGTTGCCTTTTGAATATTTTTGTTTCTGTAATAGTTCTAATACGTTCAGGTATACTATTATAAGCCATAATCAATTCCATACCTTACATTTAAAAAACTTATAAGAATCTTTTTATTGCTAAGATACACATCAGGTCGGTGACGCAAACCCATTAAATTTTCCCTATCCAATAATTGCGCAACGCCTCTTAAAAGTTGTCAGTAATCATTTTGAAAATCAATTAGTAGGTGTGTTAACCAATTTCCGAACGAACTTCTAGACCTTTACTTCATTCACTTCTGACCATTCATTCTATACGAATAGTCGTTCCATTTTATTTATATTCTGTGGGAATGGGTATTAGATAAGAGCCTTCTTGGCGTATCGCATTAAGGATGAAAAGGGCGTCCGACTTGACCGCGACGCTCTGATTAGGACCTGAATCCATTCATGAGATATATTGCCCTTATTTCTCCCTATTTTACTATGCCACCCCCTAAAAACATCTGTTTGACTTTTATTGTGATTTACTTAGTGAAACGTTTCTTTTATATTTTGTTAAGACTTATATTATTTACTTTACTTATATATTTTATGGTGTGTGAAAGAACGAATGAAGTGAATGGAAAGGGTCGAATGATTAAATGAAATTTAGGAGGAGATATTTTACAATTTTGTGGAAGTGATAGAATTTTGTTTTGTGTGCCAGATTGTGTTATAAAGAACTAAATTATGAAATACTAGGTTGTGCTACCGCTTCGCCCTCTATACACAATCCCGTTATAGATACGTATTTATTATTACGGATAAAAAGTATTATTCAGTCTTAGTCAGTTCCAGATTATAATCTAACCCAGTACCAAATTTCAGCCAGAACCGTTAAGTCGCTAGAGCGTGAATATCCAAACTTTCGTGACTATTAGTGCCTCAGCATTTTCGAAGCACTGATTTGTAGTCTGATAAAATGATTATACTTACCAAGCGATGCGAGAAAATTATCGAAACAGTCAGCACTAATAATCACCTAATTTGTAAAACAGGCCAACTTCTGTCTTTCAAAAAGTTTGCTTTTCATTAATTAATTAATTATTATTCAGTACACACAGACTGTCTAGTTAAGTTAATTTTTAAACAACATGTTACAACTTCATGAGGGGTATACAAAGGCAAGTTCTTTTAAACCGCAGAGCAACGCGCGACTTTACAAGGTTCGCGTTGCTCTATATTATAAACAAAGTTTTGGTGCAAATCTGTCCCAATAGCAAAATTTGTTTACGTTTTCCTACAGATGTGATATTGATTTTAGTTTATTCAAACATGACTGTCACAACTTCTAACCAAAATGTTCGCGCGTATTCCCACGAGAACGTTTATGATACGGTGCCCTACAAAAACCAATAATTTAGCAATATTAACCCACTTTAACCAGTAAAAGTCTTCATTCATCAGCGCTGAGCTACTGATCGCGTGAACAAACAGCGTGTTCTTGAGCTCCACAATAAACTTTAATGGTCTCTTTCGCCTTTTATACCGTCGAGACGGCACGCTTGCAGTCCGAGTGCATTGAATGATACACACAGTTCTGTAGATCAGCTCGCAACACTACCAACTTTACGAGACGAGCATGTCAAAACCTTGAAATTTTCAAGGTGCTTATTCATTTGGAACTTTGACGACTTGCTAAAATTATCACTGCATAATCTTTGCATCTTTTTAAGCTTCGAAACTCTCATGAAAATTGGCCACGTCAGACTCGTAGCTACCGATTAAATCGCACGGTGTTTTCTTTCTGTCTGTTTCCTCGAAGACCAAGATCCCGCAGAAGTTATCCCCAGAACTCCGAAAAAGTGTTCGCTAAACTATCCAACGCCAAATTTCATTTAGGGGTGTTGTAGTCCTGACCAGAAGTCTCATGCGAATTAATGCTACGCACTTCTTCACCTTGAGCTAGCCTTAACCAGGGCAACCCGTTTTTTTATTTTGAACTGCGGGAAAATCCTCTTAGATGGAAATTATGCCGGCCTCCTACCGGCTAAAATCACTCGGTGCCCTTCCATTACACACCGGCTGGTAGTCCCGGGCCTTAAGAGAAAATATCATTTATCCCGGGCAGGAGATTTGGCCTTGACACTATTGGAATGGCCAACATGTAAAAAGCTTATTAAACAAAAATATAAGATGCCTGTAGTTTAATAAGCTTTTTACAAAGCATTTGGGTAGTGAGTCTGCCATTCAATATGTTTGTTTGCTAAACTCTAAAGCTGTGAATGCTTCATAATATTTGTACTCAGGACAACCTGAACTTAATGTATGTTAAGATGTCACATTATACTCCTTAATAGTGCAGACACGATTTGAGCAGTTTTAATGGCAGCCTCTTTAATGCTGCTACTAGTTCACTTAGTGTAATTTGTGACCAATCCCTACCGCAATAGATTATTGCATTGTATTTTTATTTAAAAGTTTAGGTTAGCTCTACAGGGTGGAATTTAAAGACGGCAGTTGGAGGTAAAGAACCCTTAATATTGATAATGGAAAGTTTTGCTGAAAGGAAACACTCCTTAATTTTCAAAATAAGTAAAACAGCATTAAAAGATTTTTGAAAAACCACCTGCTTGAGCCGGGAATCGAACCAATCGAACCGAAATAGTCTTTAATAAGGAAACATTTCTTTTGACCAACATAGTATCTTAAATTCAAGGAAGATCAAGTAAAATATGTTTTTATTGTAAAGCTTCCTCACTATCTAAAGAAGAAATAATTAATAGTTTAAAAAACTAAAAAACACGCTTTTAGCACGCACATTTTTTTTTTTATTTTATGCTTTTTACGTATCCCATTCCCATTCAGCAAACCTTTTCATTTAACACCCAGGTGCATTTCAAATAGTCCATCCGCCATCTTGGATGTCCGTCATGTTGGAATTAATTCACGTGACAATTTTTTTTTGTATTCCTGACAGCAAAACCTTTCATTTGATACCCATATCATGGGGGTGGATTTCAAACAGCCAGTCCGCCATTTTGTGGAGGCCGCCATATTGGATTTGTAATGACGTTTTTAGCTAGTCATGCATTGTCATCAGAACTCAGAGCGTGTGCAAAATTTCAGCCTGATCGAAGGACGGGAAGTGGGTCAAATTAACATTCCAAGATTTTCTTACATATGTACATAGTTACAAGTGAAGCTAATAGAAGCGTGTTAAATAACAGTCTACTTGAGAACCTCCTACTTTTTTTGAAGTTGGTTGGTTAATTGATCAGAATGAATATTCCCATTTACAGCAACTAGAACATTTTTTAGACCAACTTCAAAAAAAAGGACGAGGTTTTTTCTCTTTAGATAGTGAGTGAGCTTTACAATAAAAACACATTATACTTGGTGTTCCTTTAATTTAAGATACCATGTTGTTTAAAAGAAATTGTTCCTTATTAGAGACTCTTTCGGTTGGTATCATAAAATACAGGATGTTTTTTTTTTTTTTTCAAATCTCCCAGGCTCGATTCCCGTCTAAAGCAGGTGATTTTTCAAAAATATTTAAATGCAGTTTTACTTACTTTTGAAAGTAAAGGAATGTTTCCTTTCAGCAAAACTTGCCATTTTCAATATTAAGGGTACTTTACCTACAGCTACCGTCTTTAAATTCCACCTTTTATAGTATCAAGATCAATGATTTTCAATTAATCTAATCAGCCTATGGCAGTCCACTGCTGGACGTAGGATTCTCCAAAATTACGTAAAAATACACGGTCCGGCGCCAAACACTACCTGCAACCTTTTGATTTCATCGTGTTATATTTATAACTAGCTGTTACCCGCGACTTCGTCCACGTGGAAATTATGTTATAAGTAAAGTTTGAACTGTATTCTATCGAGCCTCTAGGATAAGTCGTAACTAAAATGTGGGGACAAATTTAGGACATCCTCCAACTTACCCGGGGAGCTATGCGCTAGATGATTTTATTTTAACGTGAGGAAAATCCCATGAATGTACTATGACTCCTACTGACTAAAAACCACACGTATCCTAGCTAACAGCCTACGGTTGGGAGCCCCGGGTAAGCCCTCTAAAGGATACCCCAGGACTGCGCTAGATGGATAGGAAGAGACCTCATGCTTTTAGTGGGTCCAAGGCCGGTATGACGTACGTGTTTATTAATTAGCCCCTTTAATAATAAAAAGAATAAGTAGTATGGTGAAGCGCGAATACGAAACGTTTGTTAGATTAGGGCCACAAAGATTTGAGACGATAACACTAACGCTAACGGTAGCCTGTAATTTATGTACCTATGTCTCTGTAGCCAAAGCTCAACATTTTCCAGTAAAGTTGTATTTTTAAGAATGTTCATTATAAACTACGTTTGTGTGGCGTGTTGGCTTAATCATAAAAGAGCTTAACGGTTAAGGCTATTATAAAAAGGCTAATATAAGTAAAATAATTCAGTCCGCGCCGAAGGTGTCCTTTAATACACCTCATGTGGCGTAAACGAAGTTGCGAGGGTCAGTTAGGAACCTAATATATCTACCTATATCTATCTATACTTATAATAAAACTGTAGAGGGTCGAGAGTCTGTACATGGAAGATATTTTGAAAATTTTAATTATAGGGCGTTCTCTGATCGGTATTGAACCAGAAAATGTTATTTAAATTTTTCATGTCTGTCTGTCTGTCTGTCTCTCTGTATCCCGAATAAGTATCACGCCGAAACTACTGAACCAATTTGAATCATACTTGGTACATTCTGAGCTTATAGTCCGAGGAAGGTTCTAGGATACTTTTAATCCCGATATTTTGCGCGGTTCCTGCGGGAGAGGGGTTAGAAGACAAAATTGTTTTGTAGTTGTGATTTCTTAACGCGTGATCCGATTTCAAATATTTTTTTAGTGTTGGAAAGGGAGTACTTTATGGATTAATTCACACAAGTTTAAATATTGAGGGTTTTGTGGTTCAGAAATTAGAGACATTTAACTTTCGCAAAGCCTATAATTCAAGGGTTTTGAATGTAAGGGTCATTCTAAACTGGCGTGTTGGCTTTATCATAAAAGAGCTTAATGATTAAGACTATTGTTGTAGTGTTTTAGAGTAGACTTAATCTTTAAGCTGTTTTTTGATCTAAGCAAAAAGGGCATTTTTACACGCTGCTTGATCAGTCTGATGAAGAAACACCTCTCCTTTCATAGACCTTATGTGACGTAAACGAAGTTGCGAGGGTCAGCTAGTACTTATAATCAAACTGTTGAGGGTCGAAAGTCTGTACATGGAAGATATTTTGAAAATTTTGATTGTAGGGCGTTCTCTAATCGATACTGAAGCCAAAAATGTAATTTAAACTTTTTATGTCTGTCTGTCTGTCTGTATTCCGAATAAGTATCACGCCGAAACTACTGAATGGATTTGAAAGATACTTGGTACAATCAGAGCTTATAATCCGAGGAAGGTTCTAGGATACTTTGATCTCGATATTTTGCGCGGTTCCTTAACCCGGCGTCAGCATGGTAGAAAATAGATACATCAACTGTATGGTGGGTCATAATTACCCGATTTTAAACCGTAGGTGATTTTTATCATTTCAATGACATTTAGAGCAAATTTGTGTTTAATTTGATGAATTGTTCTTAAATTATAATATTTTGGAGATAAAATAAAAAAAATAAGTTATTTATAGATCTTTTTATGTAACCAAGAAATCAGAATAAAATTCACAACAAAAAATTCAACTTCTAGAAACTTGCTAATAAAATAACAAAAGTTACTAATTAACACTTGATTTTAACGTTTTGGAATGACAAATGTCAGATATTTATTAAGAAAATATATGTAAAAGTCATAAAGAATCTTAGTGTTAATCACTATTAGCACCGTCATCTGCGCAAACGCCAGAGAAAGAAATTATGCCTTCAGGGCAGATGATTTTGTTGCATCTTTGACAGGTATGGGTAGCTTTCCTGTCTTTTATAGCGGGACATATCTGGCATTCGTTTACGAACACCATGACATTTAGCAGGGGGCTCCTCTGATGTTTCTCACTAACGTGATCATCTTCCCCGTATTCTGAAGAATTTTCACTTTCTTCCGAACTGCTTTCTTTTAATATTGCCAGAATTCGCTGCCTTTCCCGTTTTTCTTTATCCATTATTCAAATATAACCTAAAATTACAAAATATAATGCTATACGTAATGACGGTACAAATAAATAAACGAATTATCAAATAATGAACTCAACGTAGTTGGCACGAAATGGTATCATCGAATGTATAGTTGGGTCATATTTACCTTTTTGTTGTTTGACCGCGTCTACCTTTCTGCGCAGGCGCACACCGTCAGTTGACATAAGAAACGAGGGAGGCGGGGTACTAACCGCAGCTACTGAGAAGCGTGGTAACGTTAAACTATTATTTTCATAAATACCCGCATTTAAAAATATCACGGGTCATTATGACCCAACCTAGCAGACGCCGGGTTAAGGAGAGGGGATGAAACATAAAATGGGTTTTCAGCTGTAATTTCTCACCGCGTGGTCTGATTTCAAATATACTTTTGGCGTCTGAAAGGTAGTACTTTAAGCATTGTTGCACACATGTTTCAGTGTTGAGGGTTCTTTATTTCAGGAATTAGAGACATCTCAACTTTCGCAAAACCTAGAATTCAAGGATTCCTTTGTATGTGAGGGTAAATCCAAGCTGGCGTATTGGCTTAGTCATGAAAGTGCTTAATGATTAAGGCTATTGTAAAATAATTCAGTCCGCGCCGATGGCGTGGACCCGATGGTATTAGAATTGACTTAATCTTTAAGCTCTTTTATGATAACGGGAGAGAACTCTCCCACCTGAGTTTCGCAATCGGCGGCTTGGGCGCCGGTCTTCGCCGAAGACTATCGGCCTCCATGGCCGTACTTACAGAAGCAAGCCCATGACGGCAGCGTGATAGGAGGAATTAACGCACGCCCCCCTCAGAAGCGGGATCACACCCGAAACCCCCCAAAGACGCGGGATAGCACCTCTTCTCTTCTCTTCTCCACTATTTTGAAATTGTAAAAATAGCTGTAACAGGACATTCAAGATAAATTTAAAAAAATAACTGTAATCGACAAATTTAGGGCTTCTGAGTTCAAATCTACATTTTTTTTCTTCGTGTCTGTTTGTTTGTTTGTCTGTTTATTTGTTCGGTGTTGGAGCAAAATTCAGTAGCTTGATCATAACTGTAATATTTTGTAGGTATTTTTTCAACTTAAATAACGCCGTTTGTTTCATTAAAATCGGTTCAGCGGAAATGATAATACAGCTTGACCTATGTTTTAATAGAGTATACATGTGGGATAGATTCAATACTCTCAAAATAAAATAACGGTGTACTGGTTGGTTAACACTAAAATCACTTTTATTGTACTTTTTAAATATTATGCAGCCTACGTCTTCAGTCGTTCGTCGTCTCTCTTGATCTCATCATCCATATCCCTTCTTTTGTACAGTTTCATTCCATTCATACATTCTTCGTTCACTCGTCATCATGCTTCATTCCACGCATCCATCATAGTTCACAACGTTCCTTTCCTACAGATCGGCCATTCTGATATGATGATCTGTAGGAAAGGAACGTTGTGAACGGGATGGGATGTCTGCCCTCAGACATGCATCCACTTTCATAATGTTTCCTCATACAGAACAAATCGTCTCACTTTCATTCTCATACTTCATTCATTCCTAACAAATTATATCAACTAATCTTACTTTCTACACAATGATCTTATACTACTTACTTGAAGTACAACTTAACTAACACACCTTAATTTATCTAAAATACATCTTAATAAGTAGAATTAAATAAAAATGACCGTGACTCTAATATTTGCCAGGTAACCCTAGGTCAAGACTCCCTTCCAGGTGTACACAACCTAAGCCCCCCTACAGTGTGGAGAGACTACTCACCCAATGTCGGAGCCCCACCAGGTACTGACCATGGCTTCATATTATCTGCTGATGAAGATGTCACTCTAGGACCATCTGCCATATGATCTACTTTTTCTAGATCATACCGATCATTCCTTTTCACCTTGGTAACTCTGTATGGACCCAGATACTTAGGCTTGAGCTTCAGCCCCACTCCAAACTGAGTCCTCTTGATAGAAACAATATCTCCAAAAACATACTTTCTACTCTCCTTTCTATGCTTATTATAAGTCTTACGATTTTCATCTTGAACCTTAATTATTTGTTCTTTAGCCCTCAGCTTTAAGTCCTCTCTTACTTGCGAAAACATAGTAGTATACTCTTGTTGTAGCAAATCGTGAACCTTTATGTCTTCTTTCTCTTTGAGTTTTGTACCCATCAAGAGTTGAAAGGGAGTGGTGTCAATGCTTCGCTGGTATGTGCCATTAAGTGCTCTCTGCACCTTGCTAATATGCTTGTACCACTGCGATGGCTCTTCAATGCATAGCTTAGTCAGTATGGCTACGACAATTCTATGTATTCGTTCCACTTGACCATTACCCCTCGGCACTCCTGTGGTAATAGTGATGTGACAAACAATATTCCTTGAAGTCGTTACTGGTAAATGCAGCACCACGATCTGAAATAATTAGCACAGGATTACCAAAAGTCTGCTGATGTATAATTAACTTATCTATAGTCTCCTTACTGGTAGTTCCTTTTACTGGAAATAACCATACAAACTTGGTAAATGCATCCACTACGGTTAAAATATAATTGTACAACTTTCTAGTTTCCGAAAGAGGTCCAATATGATCACAATGCAATGTGTGAAAAGGTATACTTTCCTTTTCAATACAGTTAAGGAACCCTTCCTGTTTACCTTCTTTTTTGGTGGCCAACAAACAAGGAATGCATGATAACAAAAATTCTTCAATCTTTTTATCAATCTTTCTAATATAGTAATCTTGTTCTATCAGGGTCATCATTTTCTTCTTACCAAAATGACCCTTCTGATGAATTCTTCTTAAGATTTCTACTTCTAAACTCTTAGGTATTACCAACTTTTTATTCTGTCCCTTGTGTAATAAACCTTCACTATATGAATAGTCCTCATATGGTTGCAATTGTAATATTTGAATTATAGCCTTGATACCATCATCCAACATCTGTGCTTGTTTAATCTGTTCATGTAAACTTAACTCGATACTTCCAACATAAGAGTATCGGCTCAACGCGTCTGCATGTTGCATCTTGTTTCCTGGGCGGTGTTCAATGACATAGTCATATTCTTCAAGTAATAACACCCACCTGGCAACTCTAGTTGAGAGATCCTTCTTATCTAAGGTTTGACAATCTGTTACTATCTTAAAGCGCTTACCAAATAGGTAGTGTCTGAATTTCTTTACACCTTCTATGATGGCTAAAGCTTCCAGCTCATAACTGCTGTATTTCCTCTCAGCTTCACTGGTCTTCCTGCTGTAATAATGTACAGGGTGAAGTTCGCCAACATGATCTATTTGCAGTAATATGGCACTGTATGCTAAGGCTGAAGCGTCTGTATGCAATTCAGTAGATAACCGAGGGTCATAAATTCTTAGCACGGGGCCACTAGCCAGTGCTCTTTTTAGACAGTTGAAAGAATCCCTCTGTAATTCATTAAACATAAAAGGTACATCGTTTTTTGACAAATCAGTTAATGGTTTGGCTATAACTGTGAAATTTGTTACATACTTTCTGAAGTAAGAGGTTAAGCCAACGAAGCTGTGTAATTGCTTCAATGTTTTCGGTTCGGGATACCTCATAACAGCATCCGTTTTCTCAGCTGAGGGTTGGACTCTTCCATCCTCAGTGATATGACCAAGGTACTCAATACGCTTACACAGTAGTTGTGCCTTCTTCCAGTTGATTTGTAACCCATACTGTGAGGCGACAGCTAACACCGTTTTTAAACGTTGCAAAGCTTGGACTTCATCTACGGCTGGTATTAGTAAATCATCAATAAATATTAATACATGCTGTTTAGCTATAAGATCCTGAAATATAATAGATACAAATCTCATGAAGTACTTCGGACAAACAGACAATCCAAACGGAGCCCTTAAAAATTCATACTGAGCATTGTGAGTGACGAAGGAAGTGTACTTTATGCTCTCTTCACTCACTTTCAAGTGGAAAAATCCATTCTTTAAATCAAGCACACTAAATACTCTGGCATCTTTAAGTTTATCAATAAGATCATCTATAATAGGTAAAGGAAATTCGTCTTTTATCATCTTTTTGTTGATAGGCCTATAATCAACACAAACTCTTATACTGCCATCTTTTTTCTTTATTAACACTAGAGGAGACGAATATTCTGAAAAACTCACCCGAATTATGCCATCTCTAAGCCACTCGGATACCTGCTGTTCAACTATTTGCTGTTCAGCCAATGATATTCGTCTAGGTCGCTGTGCCACCGGTATGTCATCTTTAAGAACAATGCGCAACTCCAGCGGCACCTCCTTAGATTGCATTGGGGAATAGCTCTGTACACACTCAATTACTTCACGTTCTACTTGTTTGTTTTTGATGGCACCTAAAACAAACTCATTATGGGACACAACACAAACTAACCTATTCAACCAACTGTTGACATTAGGAGTGATCATCATGGAGCCTCTACAAATAAATGTAAACACATCTTTCAGGAAGTCTTGACCCAGTATTACGTGACATGGCATAGCCTGCTTAGGTACAACATAAAATAGCACATCGTAGTTATATCCATCGACAACAACACAAATATAAAACTTTTTTGTGGCCGCGATACTGCCACCTAAACCTACTAAGGTTAGATTAGTGTCACTACACTTTGGATCACCCAAACATGCGTATAATTCGTCCGAAACTAAGTTAATTTCACTGCCGGTATCAATTAGCGTTGTTATTTCGATGTTATTTATTAAAATCTTCTTGTAGGAATTATTAGTTTTAATCTGCATCGGAGTTCTCTCAATAGTGTAAACACCAGTGACAGTGACGTTCGCGTCGGATCCGGGTCCGATTGGTTCGGCCATCTTATTTTTCTCTGCCGTAATGTTGGACCACTGTCTTATGAGTTAGGAGTGAAATCATTCACGAACATTGCTCGTCGATTTTCGGCTATCTTCGGAACCTCAACTCGGCTGCTTGAATGTTCCGTTAACTTCGACCGAGAACTGCCTGCTTGATTTCGATAACAATGCCTCGAAATATGCCCAAACTCATTACATTTGAAACACTTCAGACCTTTTTCTTTATTAGGACACTGTGACGACTGATGATTTTTTTCACCGCAGCTATAACATCGCTTGTTACTAGCACTATACCCACTGTTCTCCGACTTTATATTATTATTAGTGGAATAGCTTACGGCCATTTTTTCTTTCATAGTGTTATAAATCTTGATTTTTTCTTTTAGCTCCGGGTAGGTAGTCACCCCATATAAAATCATTTTATTCACTTCTGAATCGATGATACCGTCTAAAATATATTTAATGGCGACGTAATACGGCATCTTGCCGCGCTTGCCCATCTCTTTCATAACCAACATGTAGTCAATGCAAGATTCATCTTTTCTTTTCTTTCGGGCGGCCATCATCACATGCACAGTTTTACTATCTAGCGAGTCCGGAAATTCTCTCAGCAACGCTGCCTTTAGTTCTTCCCAGCTTTTGAACGGTTTTTCAGACTTCAACCACAAAGCGGCCGTTCCGATTAGAGACTTTCTTGCAACAATCAGCGTCTGTAGCGGCGACCAATTTAAAATCTGGGCGTTATCGTCGATATCCTGTGCCCACTTAGCGATGGAAGAAGTTTTATCTTGTCCGCTAAACTTCGAGACCAGATTCTCCGCGTAGTACAGTGATTCATCACGGTTAAACGTGGGGGTATGTGCGTGACCATCGTCGTTGAAATCGGATTGGCGGCGATCTTTACCGTGTCCACCCATCGTAGTGAAATCTTTCGTCGTAAATCTGTAAGATGCTTAATGCTCACCGATTTCTTGGTCTTCAAAACTTCCACTGGAATTTTTCTTCTTTGAAAAAAAAATTTTCACGCCACCGACCTTTTTTTTCTTCGCACCGTCACAATTCAGAAAATATTGTTTTATTCCGGACGAGCCCCCAAAATTATGTGGGATAGATTCAATACTCTCAAAATAAAATAACGGTGTACTGGTTGGTTAACACTAGAATTACTTTTATTGTACTTTTTAAATATTATGCAGCCTACGTCTTCAGTCGTTCGTCATCTCTCTTGATCTCATCATCCATATCCCTTCTTTTGTACAGTTTCATTCCATTCATACATTCTTCGTTCCCTCGTCATCACGCTTCATTCCACGCATCCATTATAGTGCACAACGTTCCTTTCCTACTTACATTGGACAGGTCAAAGTCGAATGGTAATTACTGTTTTTAGTTAAAATCACTTCGCGAACGAAATTGCGGGCAGAAGCTAGTGTTAAAATAAAACTAAGATTTTCAATGGTCTACATTCTATAGCACAAGCTTACATTAGCTTAATTAGAGCTAGGTGGTGTATGAGAATTTGCTAATAGGATTTCGTTACTGAAAAGATCGCATTTTATTCCCGTTCCCACTTCTTATGGGAGTTTATTCCCGGTTAAGAAAGTAGCGTGTGTTTCTCCAAGCTATAATTCTCTCAGCCGTTAATGCGTGAAAAAGTAACAATTATTTAGCCAGCCTGATCAACTGAAGTCCTGCATCGCGATATGAAAGTTCTCGCAACAAAGATTAGATAAATCCTGCATCGCGATATCAGTTCTCACGGCGATGAATGATATAACCAACAGTCCAAAATCAAACGTTGGGCTTCGGCCCGCCAGGCGCAATCACCTAGCCTGGTTAGTAAGTAGGGAACCTGTAAATAGGTCGTGCATAGCATCCATGATGGATTTTCCACACGTTAAAAAAATACATACCCTATAACACAGTGATGATCAGTGTTACTCACCAACTAGCGCGAGGTAGCTATGCAGAGAACTCTTTCCCAGGGCGCCTTACTACAGAGATTCCAGTGTGCGTGCAAGGGTAGGCCAGGGCTCTGACGAAAACAGTCAGGTAGGGTGTACACACATATATTTATATAACACAGAGATACACAGAGACACACAGAGAGCTTATTCACTGATAGACACAAATATCACAGGTACACAGAAGTATAGTCAGTGCTTAGGTACTTATGCTACTAAATAGACCACTGCCGCGTGAGCAGGTAACACGGGTAAGCAGCTAACTACACTGTAATAGGGTGACAATTACTGGCCTTGAGTTAAGATGAGAACAGCACAGCCCGAGAATGCCACGTGGAGGCGGCTGGTCCCTCTCAAAACACCTCGCTCATGTAGTCCACGTGTCATTGGGTGTGGTTTTTGCTAACCGCGGACGGGCCTCTTTTCCCCGTAGTAAAAAACCCTGTCATGAAAGAAACGACAAATTAAGATCTTGGCTGCGCGACAGACGACAATCGACCCGCTTTGCAAAAGAAGAAGTGACTCACCAGTTTTCTGGGTAAAATGTAGTAAGATGCAATGCAGCAACCCAATCACAGCCCGCTAGACCATGCGAGGCAACAAATAATCGCGCTTGAGCGAAAAACTGATTCGCGGCACAGTCTCAGAGCATAAGCCAAAGGACCTCCAACTACCCCAAAGCAGGTCTCGGTCAAAGTCCCGTCTTTCACGAAAAATCTTAACAAAACCTGTTCCTTTAAATGCGAAATCGATTCGTCCTCGAACTTATGACATCCTGTCATTCTGACAGCAGAAATGTCACCACTGACAACCGATTAAAAAAAGATAACTCGATTAAGCTGCTTTCACATCCTGAATACTGCATCTATAGAAAATAAATGCTACAACCCAGAAACATTCGCATTTAAAGTTTTATTAGTAAACTTACTCTCGTTTTATGTTGATGATCTAAGCTCTAAGTAATATCGAGTTATACTAAACTGTGCTGCTTCCCGACTCTCTGGGGCCAGAAACGAGTCATACCTTTTTTAACGTGAGTGAAAATCCATCATGGATGCTATGCTGGACTCCTACCGGCTAAAAAACCTCACGATACGCCCAACCGCCTATGGTTGGATGCCCCGGGTAAGCCCTCGGAAGAATGTCCCAGGACTCCCAACAGACACACGGCCGCCACTGCGGCCTCGCCTAGGGGGTGGTTTGGGTGCTACCCCGCGTCCTTGGGGGGTTTCGGGTGTGATCCCGCTTCTAAGGGGGGGCGTGCGTGAATCTCTCACGTCACGCTGCCGTCATGGGCCTGCTTCTGTAAGGACAGTGAGCAGCCCTCTCACCGTCCTCAGACCCCCGGTCATGGAGGCCGATAGTCCTCGGCGAAGACACGTCGCACAGTCGGCGCCCAAGCCGCCGACTGCGGAACTCGGGTGGGAGAGTTCTCTCCCGTTCCCGCCCCGCCGCCTCTTTCACGAAACGTGTCATACCTTCGAAAAGGACCGGTGAAACATGAAACAACCTTGATGGGCTGTTCTAAACACTTTGCGAAAAAAAAGAAGAAAGGCTTATTTCATCCCTGGAACTAATTTCAATGTGAGATGACAAGGAGAATATCACCACACGGCCGAAGCCCCAGGCATCAGCAGGCATATTAAACAGTTTCAATTTTATTCGAACCTCCAAACAGTACATAAAACGGTCATACACGGTACATACGGTCTCACCTGACTTCCCCCCTCTAAAACGTTTATTGTGAAAGTGAAAGTTCAATCCGATTGACGTTGTCTTTTGTTTTATTTCAAACTTGAACAGATCATCCACGTGACATAGTGACGTAATTTAATGCAACAGAGTCACAGACTACAGACACAAATCTCGCCATATGCCCCTCTGCAATCTATTTTATAGAGAGGGGCTAAAAGCAAATAAATCTAAAACACGAAATATCCACTCCATTCAGAGTTATCTCGTTAGAAAACTACATCGAAAACACAGAAAAAAAAGTATTACTCTACTTTATCATAGTAACAAATGTCCCGCAAAAGATCCCGACCATAGAGTAAACGGCTCGGTAGAAGGAAACTAGAGCGAAGTGTAGATAAGATTATCTAGAGTTATTTATAAAACTAAATCGGACAGGACCGAAGAAAATCTTTTCGCCAGATCTGCAAAAAAAGTTTACGTAGAACATTTTTCAAAATGTTATGATGCTTTATTCTGTGGCGACCAAAATCACATAGCGAAAATCAAATCGAACTACGTCAATAACAAGATTTCTGAATCGCGATACTAAAGTTTTCTCGCTGAAGTATGATTTATAGGTAGTACACAGGATCTACCAAACGCCTACTGTAAGTATAGGGTTCTTCAAAAGCGGTCTTAACAGGTTTTTACAGGGTTGGCTGCTTGAGTGCAACGCCTCTAGTGTTGTAAACGTTAATAAGCTACGGTGATCACCAATAAATCGGTGGGCCGTATGCTTGTATACTACTTTAGTGGTATAAAAAAGTTAGCTCAACATCAATTATCGGATGGATTATCCTCACCCTTGTTCGTCTATAATTGGATATACCTAGCTACGAGTAGGTATAATTATATATATAGTAGGTGTAAATAAAACAACTCTATAGATATAGAGGAAAAGTTAAATGTCTATTTTAGCCCCTCTCTATAAAATAGATTTCAGAGGGGCTTATGACGAGACTTTGTCTGTAGTCTGTGATTCTGTTGCATTATATTATGTCACTAGGTCACGTGGATCATCTGGTCAAAGTTTGAAATAAAACAAAAATGACAACGTCAATCGGAGTGAACTTTCACTTTCACAGAGGGGCAGTTGGGTGAGACCGTCTCACGGCTTCTTGTTCTTCTATACTTTTGTAAGATACTTGTAAGATATAACTAAGTGACTAATATCGTATAAAGCTACCCAAGATACAAGTGACTTCGCGTTCACTCCGTTGATCCGTGAAATAGGAAAATCTGTGACCCACAGATAAGGATGTTGCCAGATGATGTCGCCAACAAGAAACTAATGATGCAAAAATTGTTTCGTTTTTAGGATTCCGTACCCAAAGGTTAAAAACGGCAGCTTATTCATGAGACTTCGCTGTCCGTCTGTTTGTCCGTCACGAGGCTGTATCTCAGGAACCGTGATGACTAGAAAGCTACAAATTTCACAGATGATGTATTTAACAACAAAATACTAAAATCAGAAAAAAATAATGACTAGGGGGGGCTCCCTATATTCCTCCCATACAAAAAACCCCAGGCTTCATCCAGGATATATAGGTTGGTAATTTTGTTAATATAGATGAGAAAGATAGTTAAATGAACGGAATTATGGATCACAATATTTATATTATATTTTATTTTTTGGACATCGTGGCATCGGTTTAAATGGCCATGATATTGAGGACGTTTTCTTATTACAATAGGCATGCTGCTCACTCACTTTTTCGAAATCCATGGACCTCAGTCTTGAAATGCTAAGGGTCAACCTACTCTTATAATGTAGGGATCCTCTATAAACCTTTTTTTTTATTCTAGCCCTAATAGATAATAGGATAAATAGTACATATGACTGACGAAGCCGAGGGGGGTACTGTTAGTCTGATAGTATAACTTCACACAATACAAAAACTGAACAGTATCAAAAATAAATTCTAAAAGCCAAAAACGGCGAACGCAAGATTCTACTGTAGGATCTGAAATCCATTTTTCATCGCGATATCTAAAAACAAGAACGAAACTATCTACAACTTACACCAGCGCGGTATGTAAGGCTTCAAGCTGAATGTAAGCGGCGAGCGGAGCGATGAGCGATTCTGGTGAGAGCGCGGCGCCAGAGTACGTACAAGAGAAACGGCACGCGATCGCACACAAGCGAACCGCTTTAGTTTCGTTTGCTACAGTTTATTCGAAGTTGCCTACTCTCTTGTTTTCTGGCCACGCACTCTCGCGTTTATCGCCGTCGCTACATTCGCCGCTGACATCCAGTTTGGGGTCTAAAGCTCTCAATCGGAGATAAGACTCCGTCTAATCTCGCCCGCGCCTTCAGTACCTCTCAACGCTAACTTACGCTGTACAGCACAGATCAGCTTTCTAGCGCTGTTTTTAGTTATAGTTTGAATATTACTTTGCTTCACAGATTGTACAACTAAAGGCCAATGACGCATACTGAACAAAGGAACGAAAGTAAGGCCAAGAAAGCAAATACTAAATCCAAAAGGGAAGGTTCTAGAAAGTGGCAGTGGTAAACACTGTTCACACGTAAGAGTGATTTCTCAGTTTTGTTAAATAATGACGTCATAATATATGTCGGCATTATTTACGTAGGTATTTACTTCTAGAGAGTCTAATGCAGAAGTCACTTTTGGATTTAGTATTTTCTTTCATGGCCTCACTTTCCTGTTCAGTAAGCGTCATCTGTCCTTAGTTTTAATTTCTGAGATCAAAGCAATAACACCTACTTAACTTATAGTATGACAACTCTAAGTAATTATACTGTCTATCAGGCCTTGAAATTGTTAATTACAACTTAGTACAAGGAAATCTAAAGGTAAGTTAATGTCCTGCGCTGAAGAAAATATGGGATAACGGAAAAGTATGGTAATATTGCTTGAAAGAACCTTCGACCAAGTAATAGTATAGACGGGCCCATCCATACATTAATTTTGAAGAAATTCAAGTAAGCTCTTGCGCTCACTCGGTCGTAGTCGGTGTCATTGTTCCGAAGGTGAATCACATCGATAAGGTAAGACATTTTACGCAAGATGCCTTCCTATGCGTTCCCGAAGTGTAAACACTTTGACTGCCTCTGTGGCGCAGTCGGTAGTGATACCGCCTGCGGCGCTGGAGGTCGTGGGTTCGATTCCCACCGGAGACAAATATTTGTGTGATCCATAAATGTTTGTCTCAAGAGTCTGGGTGTTTCTATGTATAATTATGTATGTTTAAGGACCTTTCAGGAACGGTAAAGATGACTTAGTTCACCAGAGTTCGTTGACGAAAGTCCTTACTTGTGAGGGTCGGATGCGTTGGGAGTTACTGACGAATATAAACGGCGATAAAAAAAATTAAAAAAAAAAAAAAAATAAAAATTTTAAAATTTGAATCAAATGTGGATCGACTTCTCAATATAAATTCACATTATGCAATCACAATTTTAAAATTTTGTCTATTTGTTCCTAAATCTATGTATCTGCTTCGGTGTTGTCCTTTTTGGAAACATCAGAATTGTTTATTAGCGATTGATTCCCTCATAAAAACGTCTTTAAAACGTATTCTGAATATACATCTAAATGAACAATCTTGGAATCAAGCTTCCCTTCCAATTAAATACAGTGGATTAGGGATCCGGAAAATTTCCAGTGTGGCTTTGCCAGCCTTTTTGTCATCTGTACATGCCACGTCAGCACTCGTAGGTAAAATCCTAAACAATTGTTTTACTAACTATGAGATGGCTGGCTGTACAGTTGCCAAGGATGCTTGGCTTATGGCTTGCCCAGGTCAAAATTTTCCTATTCATCCAAATTCACAACGGAGCTGGGATGACACAATTTCAAAATTAACTTTTGACTCGATTTTAAATGCCAGCTTAGGCCCAGATCGTGCAAGATTATTAGCGCTCAGCAGAAAGGAATCCGGTGATTGGCTAAATGCTTTTCCAACTGCTAACACCGGAACCTTTCTTGATCCGGACACTTTGAGAATGGCAGTTGGCTTGAGACTTGGCGTCCCGCTCTGCGCCCCACACCTTTGCCCCTGTGGTGTTACCGTTGACTCTATGGGACACCATGGACTATCCTGCTTAAAGAGTGCAGGTCGCTTCTCTCGCCACGCTGCGCTTAACGATATCATTCGCCGTGCTCTTGCCACCGTCGGTGTGCCCGCTCTCTTAGAGCCAAATGGCATTTTTAGGGACGATGGCAAGAGACCGGATGGGATGACCTTAATTCCGTGGGAGATGGGTCGGGTCCTAGTCTGGGATGCCACTTGCGTAGACACATTGGCCCCGTCCCATCTTCCTAGAACAAAAGAAAAGGCCAGCGCAGCAGCGGAAGCGGCAGAAAATAAAAAGATAACCAAGTATAAGGGTCTCGGCTCGTCGTACAATTTTATTCCAGTCGGTGTCGAGACCCTAGGTCCTTGGGGTCCCAAGGCGCATAAATTCTTTAAAATTTTGAAGAAGCGTCTTGTGGAGTCTACTGGTGACCTAAGGGCTGGCAGTTATTTCTCCCAACGAATAGGCATCGCCGTTCAAAGGGGGAATGCTGCCAGTCTTTTGGGCACAATGCCACGGGGGCCCTATTTAGATTTAGTTTAGTTTTATTTATTTTGTAAATAGTTATTACGCTTTAATGTATATACCATTTGTTTAATATTTTATTGAATAAATTATTTACATATCTCATCCAAAAAAAAAAAAAAAAAAAATAACGGCGATTAATTGAACAAATGTTTTATTCTGAATTAACCCCGGAAATGAACCTCGCGTGTCGAGTAGTGCGCAGTAACTAGCTCGACGCAGTCATACATCGCGCTTACATACAAAACTGCTTACTTGCAATCTTTCATACTACAGAGTCCCTACACTACACCCCCAATTTTTCACAAGAAAAATTATAAATTTTTCATTACATAAATCAAACACAAAACTAAATTAACAGTTCACATACAAAGTAACATAAGACGTACAATCAGCATTGATTTATTCATGTTAAACCGTTAGCACAACAACACTGTGTCACATTACATTACATTACACTCTTTGTTGCTGAGTTTGTACCGGACGTTGAGCCACCGGCTGAGCATTCGATACTTTTATAAACATCTTCTTCATACACTGCCTTATGCGATAACGCCCGCATACAATTACTGCAATGAGAATAATCAGCCCCATACAACATGCTATGGCTAGCATGGAGGTATTATATTTGCTCATTTCAGCCTGTACCGCTCCATTCCGAGCAATAATAACTTCTTCCTTGCTATAAGATTTGCCCATTTTGAAAAAAATGCACATAAATTTTAGGAGATGTGACTTTCACCAATTGCAATGATATTCTAATGCCTTAAAAAAACTCGACTAGTACTTGTTATAAAATATGGCATGATTTACAAATTTCGTAAGACTAACAGTGGGCGCACACTAGGCGTCTTGTCGCGGCGACATGTCGCGGCGACAAGCTGCGGGCGCCAAATTACATACATTTTGTTCTAAGCTCCGTACACTAGGCGACATGTCGCCGCGACTCCGCGACAAGCAAGTGACAAGACGCCGCGACATGTCGCCGCGACTGTCGCCTAGTGTGCGCCCACTGTATAACTACTTATAGAGGTTGCAAAATTGACATTTTATAAAATAAACTAAGTATTGAGAAGGGCGAAAAATGCATAATTGCGAAACCTAATTACAACTGTTGCCAACCCACTAGGTATTATTCTCTTACTAAATTACAAAATGTGTACTACCACTGTATTTTGTACAATATGGTAGCCAACAATATCTCTTAAAATTAACTCTTAATGCTAATTTTCTTTCACACTTTTACTACTGGTAGTAACCATGGTGTCCCGCTCTGCTATAATCAATTATTCACCCCCTTAGGAGCCCACTGCGTACACCATGATTACGCCGAACAACTCTTTCATTCATCACTACTCATTATACCTCATCGTTTATTCCTGTGGCTTAATTAACAATCAAATCTTACTGGCATTTTAACAGAGCGCCCACTTCTTGTTGTCCTACTACAGGTATGCGGTATGTTATCAACATTTTTTTCTATAGGTTTACTGTTTACATTGTTTTGCGGTCTGTTACAACAATTATCCTCACCCTGATCTGTTGCCTGTTCGCTTAATATAAATGCAGGTTTTAACCTGTCGATAGATATATTAACGGTCCTGTTTGGCAACTGCACTGTGTATACTTTACCTTTTCTCTCTAAGACACGATAGGGTCCTTCATAGGGTGCTGTGAGCGGTCTGCGAACGGCATCTATTCTAATAAAAACGTACTTACATTTAGCTAACTCGTTGTGCATGAAAATAGTGCGTGAATCGCGTACTTCTCGGGATACCGGCTTTAACCTACTTATATTATGCCTTAATTGATCTAAATACTCATTATCTGTTACTGTCCGATTTTCTGAGATATAAAAATCTCCGGGTAACCGGATAGTTTGCCCATACATCTAGATGCTGAAGTGGCCGACATATCAGTGTGGCATATACCAGACCTTGGTAGGCATGCCATGATTACAGCCGAATTTAAACTAAGAATTGAAAAACCTGCGCCCCGGTGGATTGTGTACAGACCTCTAAGAGACATATTGATAAACAAGTTTGAGGGGACCTTGGCGGCATAGATTGGGACTCTATTAGGGATCTGGGTCATGTGGATTACATGGTTGAAGCTTTGAGCACTTGCATTGTCTCATTGTTTGACTTGCATGCACCGGTAAAAAGAATTCTTGTAAAAGAGAAATGTTACCCATGGATTACCAGTACTGTCAAAGATATGATGCGCTTACGTGATAAATATTACCATAAATTTAAAGCCTCTAATCGAGAGTCTCACAGCAGATCGTATGTATTACTTAAATATTTAGTGAGGGATGCTATTGAAAGTGAGAAGCGGGCTTATTTTAAAACCCATATCAATGACAGTATTGATAATCCAAGGCGACTGTGGAAACAACTCAAGTCAAATATTATGATGAACAGTAAGAGTGTTCCTGAATTGCCTGACTTCTGTAGTAACCCTGACATACTCTGCAAACATTTTTTAAATGTACCTGGCAGTAATGAAGTATCCATCTCTGACCTCACTTTTTTTGAATGGAACCGATTTAACACCGATACATTCCAACTAGAGTTAGTGACGCAGAGAGAGGTTGAGAAAATAATTAGAAATCTAAAATCAAATGCCATGGGTGTGGATGAGATTTCCCTGGATATGCTGCTGATGACTCTTCCTCAAACTCTCAGTATTGTGACTCATATTATCAATACATCAATCACAACCTCAACGTTCCCAGCATCATGGAAAACAGCTAGAGTGAGACCAATTCCCAAGGTACCGTGTCCTACTGGACCTAAGGACCTTAGGCCCATTAGCATACTACCCTGTCTGTCTAAGGTCCTGGAGAGAGTAGTCAGTAATCAATTTACGAAGTACTTGGAACACTCAAATGTGTTGCCAGTGAGACAGTCTGGCTTTCGTAGAGGGCACAGCACAGCAACAGCATTATTAGATGTTGTAGACGATATCTTGCAGGCTCAGGACCAGGGCATGGGTACGGTGCTGACTCTATTGGACTTCAGTCGTGCTTTTGATGGGATAAGTATTGCACTCCTTATGTCTAAACTTGCTTACTATGGCTGCTCGGACGGGGTAATCAGGTGGTTTAATAGTTACCTTAGTAAGAGATATCAATTTGTCCAGGTAATGGATGATAAAACTGGTTGCTATGTGGATTCTGCTCATTATCCAGTGACCAGGGGCGTTCCTCAGGGCTCGATCCTCGGGCCACTGCTCTTTATCCTTTACTGCGCGGATATCACTAGCACAATCGTTAACTGCCAGTACCATATGTATGCTGATGACCTACAGCTACACCTATCATTCTCTGCCTCTGACTGTCTTGAATCTGTAAGTGGAGTAAATGAGGACTTAGCTAAAATTGCAAACTGGGCTCAGAGAAACTCTCTGGTTCTCAACCCAGAGAAGTCTAAGTTTTTTGTTATGGGTTCAAGAAATGTGAGAAGTCAGATTCTGCAGTATCAGTTGGACCTGAGGATTAATAACTGTCCTATAGAGCGGGTATCTGTGGCGCGCAATCTGGGGGTAACACTTGACGAGCAGCTTCGTTTTGAGACTCATGTAATGAATGCAGTTAGAAACTGTTTTTATAGACTAAGATTACTGTACAGAATACGCCCATACATCAGTGTCAGCATACGAACACTGCTCTGTGAATCATTGATTCTTTCCAAACTTAACTATGCTGACACTGTGTATGGTAGTTGTCTTCTGAAGAGAACTGAAAAAATGATACAGAGAGTTCAGAATGCTTGCGCTCGCTTTTGTTTTGCAATCCCACCGCGTGCACATGTGACGCCCTTCCTAAATAGTGGCAATATTATGAAAATGGCGGAACGACGCGAGTTGCATCTTGCTACGCTGTTGTTCGGAGTGGTGAGGACTGGTAGACCACAATATTTGTATGAAAAATTATCTTGGTCAAGGGATGTAAACGCATACAAGACAAGAGCGTGTACTTACCTAATGTTAACGCCAAAACACAATACAGCGGCGTATAGAGGAGCATTTAAATTCTTTGCCAGTCGTATTTGGAACGACCTTCCACCGCCATTATACGCCGTAAAGTCAGTACACACGTTTAAAAGGAGATACAAGTTGTTCTTAATGGGTAAACAAAAAGGCGTGTGTTAAAAAAAACACGATTGTAGCACTCGGGCGGTTTCTTTATCATATTTTGTATTGTATCAATGTGGTCTCTATCTCAATATAAATGTTATTTGTAATTAGGTGGGTTAGATTGTGTGGAACACTTTTATTTTAGAGTTACATAGCGGACAGTCTTGGAACTTTGAGTCGAGCATGGAGCGAAATCTGACAACTTGAAAAGTTGACAGTGACGTTACTCTTGCTTATTGCTCTTGTCAGTTGGTTCTGGTATTGTTTGTTTTTATTGTACATTGATGTTTTGTCTTTTGGCCCACTCAAAAGTTGATGTTTTAATGAGTGGTAATGTATTAATTTATTAATGATGAAAGTAGGATAAAATCAATGTTTATGTAATATTTTTGTTTAAAATACTGAGTAATTTGTTTAATAATGTTTTTATTTTATTTTATTTTATATAATGTAATGTTTTGTATAATATGCAATGCACTCACTGGAATGTCCGTGAATATTTATTTATTATTATTATTATTTCCTTTATTTACTACTTTATACATATTAATTTAGATTTTTAAATACATTAGTATAAAACAAAAAAATATATTTAAAAATATAAAAAAATAGTGTCCCACCGGTATCGAGTACAGCGACCAAGCTACCGGTGGTTAGGGCTGCAGAGACAGGAACCTCCTCACAATGCGTGCCGTGTCTAGGAGAACTGCCTTTTGCATCTGGTTCTTGACCCAACTACCTAACCCGAGCCTCTTGAGATGTTGATCGAGGCTCTTGGCAATCAGACCATGCGCTGATACGACTATCGGAACAATAATCGCTGAATCCACATCCCACATGTCGACAATCTCGTGAGCCAAATCCAAATACTTTATTTGTTTCTCCTTTTCTGCTTTCACGAGATTTCCGTCATGTGGGACGGTAATGTCAACGATTATTGCTAGGCGCTCTGATCGATCTATTACCACTATATCAGGCTTATTGGCCACAATAGTCCTGTCAGTGATAATAGATCGATCCCAATACAATGTGACACAACCATTTTCAAGAACTGGGTCGGGCACATACCTGTAATACGGTACCTCTGAATCAACAAGTAATTTATTATTATTCCCTTTATTTACATAGTTATACTTATTAAATTAAATTTTTAAATACATTTTATAAAAAAGAAAATATATTTAAAAATATAAAAAAATAGTGTCCCACCGGCATCGGGTACAGGGACCAAGCTACCGGTGGTTAGGGCTGCAGAGACAGGAACCTCCTCACAATACGTGCCGTGTCTAGGAGAACTGCCTTTTGCATCTGGCTCTTGACCCAACTACCCAACCCGAGCCTCTTCAGATGTTGATCGAGGCTCTTGGCAATCAGACCATGTGCTGATACGACTATCGGAACAATAACCGCCGAGTCCACATCCCACATATCGACAATCTCGTGAGCCAAATCCAAATATTTTATTTGTTTTTCCTTTTCTGCTTTCACGAGATTTTCGTCATGTGGGACGGTAATGTCAACGATTATTGCGAGGCGCTCTGATCGATCTATTACCACTATATCAGGCTTATTGGCCACAATAGTCCTGTCAGTGATAATAGATCGATCCCAATACAATGTGACACGGCCATTTTCTAGAACTGGGTCGGGCACATACCTGTAATACGGTACCTCTGAATCAACAAGTTTATATTTTAGTGCAAGTTGCTGATGGACAATCCTGGCCACTTGGTTGTGTCTATGCAAATACTCACCGTTGGCAAGACGAGGACAACCAGAAATAATATGTCTGAGAGATTCGCCCGGTAGGTGGCATGCCCGACATATGTCAACCGTACCATCTCTCAAAATATATTTCCGATAGTTATTCGTCATGACAACTTCGTCAGTAATTGCACAGACAAAACCTTCGGTTTCTCCAAACAGATCACCAAAACGTAGCCAAGATATAGATGCTAGTAAATCTACATCGGGCCCATGTAAGGCCCGATAAAACCGTCCATGCAGCTCTTTGCTCTGCCATATCTCCTTGCGATCATTAGTAGACAGTATTGCTGGTTTGTGCCAGTTCTCTTTGGCAAGAGAAAGAGGGGTCAGTCCGCTGTCTATTGCTACCACATCTCGATGCATACCCACGTCCACATGTAGGAAATATTCCCTAAGGTTGTATATCTCACGGTTGTGTAACGTCTTGATATTTAAAAAACCACGACCGCCACATTTCCGTGGGATATACAACCTCATTACAGACGAACGTGGATGATGCATTCGGTTTGCGGTCAACAACGAACGGACTTTTCTATCCAGGGCGTCTAATTCAGTCTGAGTCCATCTCAGTATGCCGAAGGAATATCCTAAGACAGGCATGGCCCAACCGTTGATGGCGCGTACCTTGTTACCACCTGATAAAAGACTTCTCAGTACTTTTTTCAGGCGGCCGAAGAAACGATCCATCAACGTTTGTTTCATGCCTGCCTCAACAATACCTAATGCCTGCGACATACCAAGATATTTGTAGGTTTCAGTCACAGAGAGGGATTTAAGTTTTGTGAAATCTGAAAGTTCTACTCTTTCAGATTCCACAATCCGTCCCTTCTTTACATGCATGACTGCACATTTATCTACACCAAATTCCATTTTGATAGAATTACTAAAGATTTCAGTGATCTTGAGTAACTCTATCAAGTGGGAATCGGTGCAGGCAAATAATTTCAAGTCATCCATGTACAGAAGGTGGGAAACAACTTGACCTCCTCTCCGTAACTGATAGCCTAGCCCTGAATCCTCCAGTAAAGTACTAAGGGGATTCAGTGCTAGACAAAACCATAAGGGACTCAGACTATCACCCTGAAATATACCCCTCTCAATCTTGACAGGTTCACCATCCCCAAGAATCTGACGACATCCTGGATAAACAAGAGCCGTTCTCCATTGCCCCATACATGCCTTCAAGAAGGTGCGAAGAGTTGTATCAACTTTGTACAACTCTAGCACCCTCAACAGCCATGTATGTGGCACGGAGTCGTAGGCTTTCTTGTAATCAATCCAGCATGTCTCCAGATTTCTCCGGTTCCGACGAACCTGCTGATTAATGGCCATGTCAAGAATAAGGAGTTCTTTAGTACCACGTGACCCGCTTCTACATCCATTTTGAGAGTTGGACAATATAGAATTATTTTCTAAATGAGATGATAATTTAACTCTCAAAACAGATGTGAGAAGCTTATAGACCGTAGGCAAACAAGTTATCGGTCTATAATTTTTCGGGTCCGTGGTACTACCGGATTTATAGAGGAGGTGTGTAATACCCGAAGTCATAAAAGATGGAAGCGATCCAGACTCAACTGATGATTGAAAGCAAGATGCCAAACAATCATGCGAGCTATGGAACCATTTGAGCCAAAAATTGTGCAGTCCGTCCGGCCCAGTTGATTTCCAATTGGGCAACGAACGAACTGCACTGGCAATGTCATCGGGTGTTATTATGACTGGTGCCATGGTTTCAATAGACTCGCATGACTGCTCGACATCCCGCATCCAATCACACTCTGTATGACTAATAGGTGCCGACCAAATACCTCGCCAAAATGTGCTTGTGGTTTCGGCATCAGGTAGGCACATACTAGTCACACTTGAATCGGATTGCTCCCATCTTCTATATACACACCTCTCATCTTTTTGGAACGAACGATTCTGAGTATATCTATCCACTCTCTTTTTGTATCGCCGTATACGGTTTGCCCACGCACAAATTTTCTGCTTCAGGTAGTCAATGCGTTCCGTGACCCATACAGAGTATTCGCGGGGACTAATATCTGTCCCCGCAAATGCACGAGTCACAAAACGCATCACTCTGGGTCGGGTATTACCCCCCCTGAAGCAGCATAGCTTACCAATGAGCACCCTAGTCTCGGTGATACGACGCTCAATTCTGCACTGCCAGACTGGAACAGACTGAGGTCTAGTAGCTGGCTCAAATTTAGGAAATTTGACACCAGCTACCCGACATACTGTTACAGCCGCGCAATACAGAATTGAGTGCGCATCACTAATATCTACACAAGTATTAAAATAGCTTGGTAGAACCGAGTCCAGGGTGCTCACTAGAGCCATGTTTTTTTTGTGCGTAGGCAAACGCGGTATACGTGGGCGACACATGGGATCGCAAAACCTATACTCTAGAATCGTTCGCTCCAAAACACTCCTTAGTTCATCATTGTATTGAGTACTTACTGTTGTAGCAACATCATCCACTATTTCGTCAATACGTACGTCAGGTTGCGTTGCGTGGATCTGTATTTCAGTAGTTTGAGACGAAGTAGGGATGATGAGGCTACACTGCAACTCTGAGCGAAGCCTCTCAAGCACGGCATCATCCAACATACGATTACGTTGTATGACCCGCACTTGATCCGACAGCCGCTGTGCCGACACGCTGATAGTTGGTTCAAGAGCCTGAAACAAAGGCAGCAAACGAACACGGTACGCAGTGAGGTTAGTTCCTCCCTCTGTAGCCGCAAAATATGCCCGCATGACGTTTTCGTTCATAGATGAAGTCCATCGCATGCGGTGCACATTACCACCGGTAGCGGGGGCCCTATTCGAGGCCGGTGGGCCTCGGGGTCCCAAGCAGGTCGGTGGCCGGGTCCTCCCCTGCCGACGTGTTGGTGTTGGCGACGTCGGCGGAGAGAAGTACTCGTCGCTTGATGCTGAGCTCGACGCCTCAGCAGCAATCGGTTCCGACGATATGGTTTCCACGTGCTGCGAGGCGGAGCTAGGCGACGAGTCCAGTGATGTTAATTGTGCTAAACGCCTCCTGGCTCTTGTAAGCATTATCGGTATATTTTCTATTGTATTTTACATTTTGGTTGACATGACATGTCATTGTGTCATGTCATTCTTCTGTATAAAATTTTTCTTCGCTTTTGTCGATTGATAAAAACATATTCCTTTTATATTTTTCATTATCTGCAGGTTTATATACATCAACTATTTTATAAAATGTAAGATAATCCAAATATAACACTTAAAAATAATTATTTGTTTCTATGATAACAAAATATACCACTGCTCTTGTGTGGGGTTGCCAGGTTTTGCCTTGCCTTGTTATTTATTATTATTATTATTATTATTATTACTCACTGTAGTAATTTAATTTAATGTGATATATTAAATTAATGTGAACAATTTGAAATGTTAGGGTAATGAAATAGCATAATGTAAATTATTTTATTTTATTTTATTTTTTTGATTTTTAATTTCATTTAATTTTTATTTGTTTTTATTTTTTTTTATTTGATTTGCATGTAAAATTTAGGTATAAAATAAATTTATATTGGTACAATGGTCAGCGTGATGTCACTAAGCATCGTAAAGAGTAAGGACCATCTGAAAACCAGCGCTGCATACCATTTCTATGAATGGTATGTAGCATATGCTGAGATGGCTGCCTTTTCGGGTGCATGCACTGGGTACCTATTTATATTTTTGTACAACTATAATCTGTTATAAATGTAATGCGCTTGAATAAATTTATTTCTTTCTTTCAAAAATTTATTTCTTTCTTACATATACTCAGCCGGACTTACTCCATTGTCGCTCCTGATGACTGTACGTAAACCTAACAACACCGTAGGCAGCTCGTCATACCATGACGTATTGTCTGACAAACGGGCTGTAATTGCACACTTCATTACTCTGTGTATTCTTTCTAAAACTCCGTTTGACTGCGGCCTGTACGGAGTTGTCCTATTTCTCTTAATACCTAAGGTTTTAAGCAATTGGGTAAATAAATTGCTCTCAAATTGCCTGCCTTGGTCACTAGTCAACCTCTCGGGGACTCCAAAACGGGATATCCAATTATCATAAAATACCCTTGCAATAACTTCTGCCGTTATTTCGCGTACTGGAATGGCTTCCGGCCACCTTGTAAATCTATCTATCATCGTAACAATGTACCTAAAACCGTCTTTAGTCGTAGGCAACGGCCCTACAATATCAATGTGCACGTGCGATAAGCGCTCAGCTTCTGGGAATTGCTGACATTCTGATATGGTGTGTCTACTTATTTTTGACTTTTGACACTGTATACATGTTCTTGCCCATTGCCCAATATCGCGGTTCATTCCCGGCCAAAAGAATCGTTTTGCAATCATTTTGCGTGTTGTTCTAATCCCGGGATGACTAATTTCATGAACGGTTTTATAAGCTACTTTCCTAAAGCTCTCAGGTACATAGGGTCTGCACGTACTACCTGAATTCTCACAATAAATCATTTTATCGCTACTTGGAATGAGAAATTTCTTTAGGGAAATGTTGTCATTCTTTTCGCTTAGCAACTGCTTTAATTCAGAGTCTAATTCTTGTGCCAAAGCTAGGTCCGAATAATCTATGCTCGTCGGGCATTGTATAGTCTCAATTCGCGATAACGCATCCGCTACCTTGTTGCTATCGGCCTTGACATACCTAGTATCCGTTGAGAACTCACTTATAAACAATAGCTGCCTTGTCCGTCTCGGCGTTTCGCTGTTACTCTCAACTATACTAAAAGCATACACTAATGGTTTGTGGTCCGTGTAAATGATTAATTCCCTGCCTTCGAATAATGGCCTAAAATGTTTTATAGCCATAAAAATTGCTGTTAACTCTCTGTCGTACGTGGAATATTTCTGCTGCGCTGTTGTGAATTTTTTTGAAAAATAGCCTAATGGTAATCATTTATTATCAATCAACTGTTGTAAGACTCCTCCTGCGCATTTGTCCGACGCATCTGTCATTAAAGACAGTGGGACACTCGGTTCTGGATGTGACAACAAAATAGCATTTTTCAAGCTTGTTTTGCAGTTCTCGAATGCTTCGAGAGATTCGGGAGTCCACTCTATTTTGGTCTGATCTTTTTTCTTCGCGCCCTTTAAAAAATTGTTGATAGTAATCTGATACGCCGTGGCATTCGGTATACTAGCCCTATAAAAATTAACCATACCTAAAAATGTTCTTAGCTTGTCCACGGTATCCGGTCTCGGGTATTCCAAAACGGCATTTACCTTCTGTTCCAAAGGTCTTATACCGCTGGTGGACACCTCATAACCTAAAAATTCTATATTGGATTGCCCAAATACACACTTAGCTAAATTAATCGTGATACCATATTTTTTTTACCGTTCGAAAACCATACGTAAATGCTTCCTGTGCGTCTCTATATCATCGCTGGCTATTACATCGTCGATGAAACTAAATAAAAAGTCTAGACCTTTTAACACGTCGTTATTCATAAATCTGGTAAAAGTCTGACTTGCTGAACGGAGTCCTAAGTTGAGCCGTAAATACTCCCATAAACCGAATGGAGTAATAACTGCCGTCTTTTCTATATCTTCGGGGGCTACTTTAACATAATGGTATGCTCTATTAATATCTATTTTACTAAAAATTTTCTTACCTGCCAAAATATAGGTGAAATCATGCAGCCTCGGGACAGGGTATCTATCCGGCTTGGTGATTGCGTTAAGACGCCTATAGTCACCAACCGGTCGTATTGATCCATCCTTCTTAGCCACGATGTGAAGAGGACTCGCCCACTCACTCTTCGACGGCCTGATAATGCCCATCTCTTGCATTATCTAAAACTCACGTTTTACCTTATGATACCTGTCAGGGGGTAGGAATCTGGATCTCCCGGTTTTCTTGACCTTGTCATCCGATTCCGCCCACTGTACCCTTGTCCGCGACCTTGATATGGGGTACGACGGTTTCTATTAACCTCTTCTCTCAGAGCGGCCACTTCTAGATTCAACTGTTTCATGGTTGATACTAAATCCGCTGCTGGCATTTGCGCACTTCCGCCTGCGCCTTTGCTGATTTCCGCAACCTCGCCTCCTCGCATGCTCTCCATGACTCGGTCCGCCATGTCCGATAAAAATTCTAGAGATTGATCTTGACTCACCGTTAATGTAGTTCTCACTGCCGTCGGCAACCGCGCGACCCATAGATTTTTAAGGGTCTCCTCAGATGTTTTTGAACTTCTACCTAATTCCTTCATTTTACGAAGCAGTTGCGAAGGCTTCTGCGTACCTAGTTCCATCTCCCCCAGTAATCTCTGGAACTGTCTCTCCACACTTTCCTCGTAAACTTTCAACAAGCGATCTTTTATTGCGTCATACTTTTTTTCACTGGGAGGATTTATGTCACTCACCTGCTGTAATGCTTCTCGGCCCATTTTTGCTACCACTACATTATACTTTGACTCATCACCCTGTTTCTGTGGTGCCAATATGCTCTCTAGCTGCACGAACCATAAACGAGGCATGTCTGTCCAAAATTCGGGTATTTTTGTAGACAGCGTAATTGCAGCGTGTTCCACCGCTCTTTCATTTTTCTGCTCCGATTTCGTTTCGTAATCAGCATAGCCTGCAGCTTCCATTGTGTATGACTGGCTTCACGGCCTCGAGAAAATACGAATTGAAAAAAAAATGAACAAAATGCATAAAAATGAACTCTTCAACGCGTGACCTTCAACGCGACACCGGAAAAAACACGAACGCTACCCGACACTTTACCGCGCTCTACCAACACACCCGCGACCCACACGAACTTCAATGTCCTTTGACGGGGTCACCACTTTAAGGACCTTTCAGGAATGGTAAAGATGACTTAGTTCACCAGAGTTCCTTGACGAAAGTCCTTACTTGTGAGGGTCGGATGCGTTGGGAGTTACTGGCGAATATAAACGGCGGCGGCGATTAATTGAACAAATGTTTTATTCTGAATTAACCCCGGAAATGAACCTCGCGTGTCGAGTAGTGCGCAGTAACTAGCTCGACTCAGTCATACATCGCGCTTACATACAAAACTGCTTACTTGCAATCTTTCATACTACAGAGTCCCTACATATGTATTTAAAAAAAAAGTATATAAGTATTAATATCCGTGGTCTGATACCCATAACACAAGCAGGTTATTCCTAGCTTACTTTGGGATCAGATAGCGTTGTGTGAAATGTCCGTGAAAAAAAAAATTAAAAACAAAAATAAAAAACAAAAAAACACTGAAAACATTGCCCTAAAAAAATGTATGCGTGCATGTCGAGTCGATGCTACAATATCTTTGTGTGTTTACTAGTCTCACTTTTTGAGTTCGTAATGTATGACGTGGGCGCGTCTATATTATTACTTGGTCGAAGGTTAAAACGGTAATACGAATCTTAGCAAGTTAAACTAATTTATAAATACGAAAGTTTGTGAGTATGGATGTTGTTTGTAACTCTTTCACCTTCTAACGGCTGAACGTATATGACTAAATCTCGTACAGGGAAAGTTTTAAGCTACTTTTTATTCCTGTAATAAGTTCCCATGGGATGCGGAAACGGGATCAGAAATCCACGCGGACGGAGCTATGGACGGCTACTGGTTTCTCATATAACAACTGCGCTGCGTATTTATCTTTGATTAGACTCCATTTAAGTCGGCCATCTTATCTACCCCTCTGCATATCCGCCTTGGTACAACTCAAGTCTGAGAAAAATTTTGAAAGAAAAAGGAAAGTACCTTCGAAAGTATCGAAATTATGCTAACACCTCAGATTATGAATCTTTTCGTATAGGTACTTCGAGCTAGAGCTAAATGCGTGGAGGAAAAATGTTATAAAACCTACATTGCAAATACTGAGGCTTCAATCATAAATAATCCAAAAAAATTTTGGTCCTTTATAAAATCCAACAAAATGGGCTCTAACACTCTCCCTGCCACTATGTCTTTTGAGGGTCAGTCCCTATGCACGAGTGAGGATATTTGCGATGCTTTTTCAACCTATTTTCAGTCGAATTTCCTTTCTACCAACCACAGTGCAAGTAACGCGGACTCAGTACATGTCAACCGTGCTAGCCCATCGCAACATATAAGTGAAGTCGAAATTTGTGCCGAAACTGTCCATAAACTCCTTAAATCTCTTGACCTCAGCAAGGGGGCGGGTCCTGACAACATACCACCTATATTTATTGTCAAGTGTTCTGAAACATTGGTGGTCCCTATCACTACGATATTTGGACGTTCTGTTCGGGAGGGCATAGTGCCTGGTTTGTGGAAGTCCGCCTTTATCACGCCGGTACTTAAAAGTGGAAATAAACAGAACATAAACAACTATAGACCAATTTCAAAATTGTGTTTGTTTGGTAAAATATTGGAACGCATTATTTACACCCAACTATATAGCACTTTCTCTTCTACCTTCATTCCCGAACAGCATGGTTTCCTCAGAAACCGTTCTACTACCACCAATCTTCTCTCCTTTACTGACTTCACCACGTACTCCATGGACAATGGCGGTCAAGTAGACTGTATTTATACTGACTACAGTAAATGTTTTGACCGTATTGACCACAGAATACTTTTACAGAAAATTTACTATGCAGGGGTTCATGGTAGTCTGTATCGGTGGATGACGTCATACATAATGAATCGTTCCCAGGCAGTTGCGATAAATGGTGTTATATCTGAATGGCGGGTGGTCCCTTCAGGGGTCCCTCAAGGTTCCCTGATTGGCCCCTTGCTCTTCAATTTATTCATTAATGATATAGACTCCTGCTTCACTAACTCAAGCTTTCTACTGTACGCTGACGATATGAAGATTTTCAAGAAAATAGATAGCATTCATGACTGTCATTTATTACAACAGGATCTTGTAATGCTAGAACGATACTGCCAACACAATAATCTCGACCTCAATGTGTCTAAGTGTCACGCTATTACTTTCACGCGCAAGACTAACATTTTATTTCATAATTACACTCTGCAAAATAGCCTACTTGAGCGCGTTGAACACGTGCGGGATCTCGGTGTGATCCTCGACTCCAAACTTACCTTTGAGGAGCACATAGATTCAGTCGCAAGTAAAGCCTATAAAGCCATGGGATTTATAAAACGGACCTGTTCACTGTTCTCTGATATAAAAATTATTAAAATACTGTTCTGCTCCTACGTTCGTAGTTCACTCGAGTACTGTTCCCAAGTTTGGAACGCACTGTACAACGTTCATATCTCTAGAATAGAATCCATACAAAGAAATTTTACTCGATATTTACAATACAAGTGTAAAACATGTGATCCCGATTATGAATCGAGATGCAAACGTTTTCATTTATTACCACTAAAGGAGAGAAGGTCTATATCGGATGTTTATTTTCTCTTAAAATTAGCACAATCCTCAGTGGACTGTCCTGACCTTCTCTCTGACATTCATTTATGTGTTCCCACAAGATCTGTAAGAAGACCATTTCTTTCACTCCACGTACCACGCTGTAGCACTAACTACAGACAAAATTCGTATTTCTTAAGAGCTGCTAAGGACTACAACAAGTTGATCGACTTGCCCGAATTAGACTTGTTTACTACAAAGTCACATAATCTAAAAGATAAACTAGCTGAACTCTGGTTTGAAGTAGTTTGAACCGGTTCAATAACTGTCTGTATTTACTACCTGATATAGAAATAACACAAATAGCACCATAGTATTTTTATCCTACCAAATATCTATATGTTTTCATTTTTTTATTTTTATGGATGAGCAATGTAACAGTATAGTTGTACTACATTTATTATTTATTGATAATGTAATTTGGAACGATATGTAGGTACTACGTTAATGTTTTTCACGTGGTTTTCATTATAATGATTGTCTCTCGTATGCAACAACATTAACAAGCGCAATCAGAATTTATATGCGAAAACATATAATTGGTAAATTAGTTTTTAATCTGTACTTTTTCTTTTTAAGATATTATACTGTTTGTTTTCCTTTTAAAATAAAATAAATAAATAAATAAATCTTTCCTTTTACTAGACAAATAGAAACACAACCTTTATCAATAGTCAGGATATCAGATCCGTTCAATTTCCGAAGACGTGCAATCCCTGCGGCTTAGCCGTCGCTGGCCAAAACATATTACTGATCGAGCTACAGGGTGGTTAGGTGTGAATTCCATTGACGGTCGATCATAAACATTGATTGTAATATCAATGTGGTTGTAGAATGCATACAATATTTATTCAACAGTAATCGTACGACAAAACTATCATACGGATATGTAAAAGTGCGTTTGTTGTTCAGAAGCAACGGCTTTTAGTAGTTTGCTGTCGGTCTGTCTGTACCTCACGCACCGTATTTCCCGGGTAGTAACTCCTCGGAAGGATGATCAAGGAATCCAGGATTCCTAGTAAACTTTGGTTTCCACCACGGTCTCGCTTAAGGGTTCGGAAATTAGACCACGGGGGAGAGCTCTTTCAGAGCTCTTTCTCGTGGTCCCATTACGATATACATACATAGTCACGCCTTTGTCACCGAAGGGGGTAGGCAAAGGTATATTATATGCCCACACTTCAACTTTAAAATTTTGCCCCACGTAATAGGTGGTGAGTCGTATTGCCGCTGACGATATACGGCAGTATAAAACAGACAAGTTGTTTCATCGAACTTCATTTGTTTTGTCGATGTTCATTTGTTTCACCGATCTTCATTTGTTTTGGTGATCTTCATTTGTTTAGTAGATTTTCATTTACTTTTACAATCTTAGCTTTTAACCCCCGAAGGAAACCCGAACGGGGTGTTATAAGTTTGACGTGTGTGTGGGTGGGTGTGTGTGTGTGTGTGTTTGTAAGTCTGTCTGTGGCATCGTAGCTCCAAAACGGATGACCCGTTTTTGATTCTGTTTCTTTTCATATAATGAAGATAAACAGTACCACTATACCAATAAACAACTAGGATTTTTACCAATTTTCTTAACAAAAGGTTGAAGTAGCATCTACCTTATAAACGGTACAAAATATGAATGAATTTTACGAAGTGAATAAACTTACTAGTCACCACATGCTGGGTGCATTCCCGGCACTATCGACACTCGGAACTTAGTCCAAGTTGGGTAATAAAACTAAATGGAACAAGTAAGTGCTGTAGTATCCACGTACATATTCTAATTACTTACTGAACTCCCATTGGTAGACAGGTTTTGCCGGCTGTGTAGATATTTGGAACATATTCCTTCCATCTATAAGTAGGTTAATATCGTTCAATAGTATAGGTATTTCATTCTGTCTATGGCCAAATATTTTTTGGATGATGCAAAGGGCAATGCCAGGTCTTCATAGTACTTTAGGCCCTGGGTGCCCAATCATCAAAATGGGTACAATATATTGCTTGTAAATAAAAATAATTTATTCATAAAAGAATAGTTAAAACATAAGTTGGGGTTTCCAAAATATCAAGGCTTTTAATTTTTGTAAATGTGCCCTTACACAAGCACTTTAGAGTTATCAGAAACTCTTCCTGCAGTAATTTAGCTAGTTAATTATGTATTTGTTGTCTTTCATACATTTATTCATTCACCTAAAGTCAGTATTCATGATCAGAATTGAATATTTAATTATTGATAAAAAAAAACAGAAAAACGTACAATGATGCAGTACCATTTTGACAATGACATAACTGTCAGTCGCTCACTTAGGTTGCCTATCTTGATTTTTCTGTTACCCCAATAAGTTTTTGTTTCTCCCATGTTATCTAACGTTTAGTCGAAACTTACTTTCTTCTTTTGCTATCGTTTTTCTTTTCGGGTGTGACCATTAATTGAGATGTGGAACGTTGTAGTATAATAAACAAATATTTACGTAACCCGCCTCAGATTCATCCCCACACTTTCCATCCGGAGCGTTCGAGCACGGTAAGATCAGTTAAGGAATTGTGGAATGATCTCTCTGCCTCGGTTTTTCCAAACGTCAACGGTATGGGGATCTTCCTTTTGAAGATCCTCATACCGTTGACGTTTGGAAAAACCGAGCCGGGTCTTAGAAGGTTTTTACAGGGTTGGAAGCGCGAGTGCATCACCTCTGGTGTTACAAACGTTATGCTTGTCTGCCACATTGGCGGTATAAAAAAAAAGAAAA